>CM071927.1:13781292-14381292 GCA_016081115.2 Rehmannia glutinosa
CAAAATGAATTCCAAAGTTTACTTGTTAAATACAAAAGTTTGAAAAAGGAATTTAATATTTTGAAAATTGATAAGGATAATTTATTTTCCTCTTACGAATCTCTTTCATCCGATCACACCACCACACTTGACAAGGTTAGAAACCTTTGAAAAAGAAAATAGTACTATTGTTGAGAATATTAATTGCATAAAAAAGGATTTATCAAAATACAACTCGAAAGTCCGATAATATGACCAAAATTGTTGATATTCATGGTTGTGATAATATGAATAGTGAACTTGATCATGAGCCTAATATTGTCAATCATATGAAAAAGAATCGAGCTCCTATGCATGTTAGTGCTATTACTTGCTTTTATCGCGGTAGAAAGGACACACCGTTAATACTTGTCGGGCTAGAAATTGCTCTAACTATTTTTGGAGACCTAAAAGTCTCAAAGCTAATCCTAAAGGACCCAAACATTTGAGGGTACCACAAAGTAATATCATATTAGGTAAAAGCGAAATAATAATCGAGGAAAATTCATACGCTAAGAAGACATCAAATGACCATCTCATTTGATCAAAGAAAAGACATCACCAAAATGAATTTCCAAGAAGGAAATATTATCAACAAAGGGAAGGATACAATCCTTGGAAATGGAGCAATAGGAAGAGCTATCATCAACAAAATGATTTTCAAAGGGTAGATATCATCAACAATGGGAACGAGACAACCCATGTGATAGGTGTGAGTTTTGCATGTATTTTTGAGGCATACTTGGCTATAATGATGGGTAAACATGCACATACTCGCGTTAAATGTCACATAATCACTCCTTGTGGAAAAAATATTACACTTTGCTTATTTTGTAGGAATTTCATGATATTTGAAGCAAATTGAATACGAATACGAGGATAGCAGAGTGGAAACACGGCGAATTGAGTGATTATACGAAAAGCAAAGCCAAAAAGAGCGAAAGATGAGCGTCTAAGGAAAAGACAGGAGCGCACGGGTTGGGCGTGCCTCGTGCACCACCCGTGCACCCCGAATGAAGAAAATTTGAGCCTCAAAGATGGCGCACGGGTAGCCACGCTACTACGCACCACCCATGCGCTCTACAGAGACCGGATTATTTCAACAGTGGCGCACGGGTAGCCCGTGCCTCGACGCACCACCCGTCTGTCTCAGGCTGAATCCCATGTCTGCAAAGATTATGCCCTAAACTGATTGGTGGGTATAAAAAAGCTTTTTTGGGGCGCACACAAGGATATCTTTGCCATTTTGGGATCCACAACACAAGACAAGGTCTATTCTTGGAAGAAGACATCGGGAGACAATCGGGTTTCATCGGAGCTTGAGGAACGGAGATATATCGAGAGATTGTCGACTTTCCTAAGTTTTTCTTGCTTCTCTTTTAGTTTCAATCTTTCATTTTGAGTTAATGGCTTTGAACAATTTGTTTATGAGTTGTTTAGAAATCATGTGTAGCTAAACTCTTGAGATTTCGGGTTTTGGGAGTAGATTGATGAACTCTTGTTGGATGTTTTAATCTTAGTTGAAGTTATTATCTTGAAGCCTACTTGAGTATTTTGAGCTTATTCTTGTTTTATCACTTGATCAATGATTTAACTTGTTTGATATATTGATTCATAATTCAAGAGATGAGTTTCAATATTAGATCTTGAATACTCGACACAAATATTTGCATGAATCGAGAGGTTTGTAAATATTTGTGAGGATAGTTGATCTTTTAAACTTTTGGGAGTTGAATGCTCCATGTTGAGTAGAGATGCTAGCATAAGTATTTCAATCTACGTTTATATGCATCTCGAGAGGGAGGATAAAATAGCTTTGTGATCGTCTTATAGGAATATTGATAATAACGTGGTTTGATTAAATGGATAACAAGAGGATTATTGATCGAAACCTTAACTCGGAAATTCATTTCATTATCTTGATACTTCTATCATTTGTATTATCTTAATCTTATGTTTTAGTGATTTAAATTGTCTTAATCTCAAAACAACAATCATCCAATTTCGATCGTCTAAATAAAAATAAGACTTTCTTAGATCAATACTTAGCATATTAATTTATTAGTCTCCGTTGATACGACCTTGCTTACCCTATTCTATAAACTACGCCGTACACTTGCGGTGGAACTAAAAAATAAGGCGAACAAGTTTTGGCGCCGATTTTAGGGACTAATACAATTTTTGTTGTTAATATTGCGATAGATAGAATTAATTTTAATTTAGATAATTTTATTTTACATTTTGGATTCACTTTAATTCTTCATTATTTGACTTGTTTCTTTTAGTTCGGTCCGGGTAGTGCATGAACACGCGCTCGAGGCAAGGGGACTTGATACCACTTATATCGAAGTCGAAGCTTTAGCGAGAAGAATCGATGCTACCACTAGACGGGCTGAAAGACAACACAATCCGATAATGGGGATTTGAATGAGTTACCAATACCGGCAAACAATGGTGGAAACGAGTTACCGATACCGGTTCAACAAAGAAGCCATTCGTGATTACTTTCGACCACAAACAAATCGTAATTACGGTGGTATTGCCATATTCCTATCAATGCCAACAACTTCGAGCTCAAACCGCAGATCGATCAATATGGTGCAACATAATCGATTTGGGGGTTCGAATCAAGATCCTAACATTCACCTTGCACATTTTATCCAAATATGCAATACGATCAAAATGAACGGAGTTTCGAATGACGCCATAAGATTGCGCTGTTCCCATTCTCTTTACGGGATAAAGGCGAAATTGGTTGGGTACTTTGACGCAAGCGAGTGTAAGCACATGGGGCCGAACGAGCCAAAAGTTCTTGTTTAAATTCTTTCCACCGAAAGCAAAACTTTGGCTCAAAAGCGAGATTACTCAATTTCGACAATTCGACTCGAAGCCTTTGTACGATGCCTTGTAAAGGTTTTGGGATTTGTTACGTAGATGTCCACAACATGGGTTTCGGAGGATCAACGAGTTATGTTTCTTCTACAATGGTTTAATGGGACAAACGAGGGCCTTTGTGGATGCCGCAATGAGGAGGAGCATTGTTGGCAAGGTTTCCACAAGATGCCTTGAACCTTCTTGAAGAAATGGCTATGAATGAACAGATTACCCAGTGGCCATCGAAAGATCTAATGTACAACAAGTAGTCGAAATCTCGGATTGCACTCCAATTAAAACATTGACGGCACAAGTAAGCGGCTTTGACAACTCAATTGAGTGATTATACGAAAAGTAAAGCCAAAAAGAGCGAAAGATGAGCGCCTAAGGAAAAGACAGTGGAGCGCACGGGTTGGGCGTGCCTCGAGCACCACCCGTGCACCCCGAATGAAGAAAATTTGAGCCTCGGATGGCGCACGGGTAGCCACGCTCCTACGCACCACCCATGCGCTCTCAGACCGGATTATTTCAACAGTGGCGCACGGGTAGCCCGTGTTCGACGCACCACCGTGCGTCAGGCTGAATCCCATAATCTGCAGACATTATGCCCTAAACTGATTGGTGGGTATAAAAAGCTTGGGGGCGCACACAAGGATATGCTGCCATTTTTGGGATCCACAACACAAGACAAGGGTCTATTCTTGGAAGAAGACATCGGGAGACAATCGGGTTTCATCGGAGCTTGAGGAACGGAGATATATCGAGAGATTGTCGACTTTCCTAAGTTTTTCTTGCTTCTCTTTTAGTTTCAATCTTTCATTTTGAGTTAATGGCTTTGAACAATTTGTTTATGAGTTGTTTAGAAATCATGTGTAGCTAAACTCTTGAGATTTCCGGGTTTTGGGAGTAGATTGATGAACTCTTGTTGGATGTTTTAATCTTAGTTGAAGTTATTATCTTGAAGCCTACTTGAGTATTTTGAGCTTATTCTTGTTTTATCACTTGATCAATGATTTAACTTGTTTGATATATTGATTCATAATTCAAGAGATGAGTTTCAATATTAGATCTTGAATACTCGACACAAATATTTGCATGAATCGAGAGGTTTGTAAATATTTGTGAGGATAGTTGATCTTTTAAACTTTTGGGAGTTGAATGCTCCATGTTGAGTAGAGATGCTAGCATAAGTATTTCAATCTACGTTTTATATGCATCTCGAGAGGGAGGATAAAATAGCTTTGTGATCGTCTTATAGGAATATTGATAATAACGTGGTTTGATTAAACCGGATAACAAGAGGATTATTGATCGAAACCTTAACTCGAAATTCATTTCATTATCTTGATACTTTATCATTTGTATTATCTTAATCTTATGTTTTAGTGATTTAAATTGTCTTAATCTCAAAACAACAATCATCCAATTTCGATCGTCTAAATAAAAATAAGACTTTCTTAGATCAATACTTAGCATATTAATTTATTAGTCTCCGTTGATACGACCTTGCTTACCCTATTCTATAAACTACGCCGTACACTTGCGGTGGAACTAAAAAATAAGGCGAACAAGTTTTGGCGCCGTTCTTTGGGACTAATACAATTTTTGTTGTTAATATTGCGATAGATAGAATTAATTTTAATTTAGATAATTTTATTTTTACATTTTGGATTCACTTTAATTCTTCATTATTTGACTTGTTTCTTTTAGTTCGGTCCGGTAGTGCATGAACACGCGCTCGAGGCAAGGGGACTTGATACCTTATATCGAAAGTCGAAGCTTTGCGAGAAGAATCGTCTGCTACCACTAGACGGGTGAAAGACAACACAATCCGATAATGGGGATTTGAATGAGTTACCAATACCGCAAACAATGGTGGAAACGAGTTAAATGCGGTTCAATGAAGAAGCCATTCGTGATTACTTTCGACCACAAACAAATCGTAATTACGGTGGTATTGCCCATATTCCTATCAATGCCAACAACTTCGAGCTCAAAACCGCATCAATATGGTGCAACATAATCAGTTTGGGGGTTCGAATCAAGATCCTAACATTCACCTTGCACATTTTATCCAAATATGCAATACGATCAAAATGAACGGAGTTTCGAATGACGCCATAAGATTGCGCTGTTCCCATTCTCTTTACGGGATAAGGCAAGAAATTGGTTGGGTACTTTGACGCAAGGCAAGTGTAAGCACATGGGACGAATCGAGCCAAAAGTTCTTGTTTAAATTCTTTCCACCGAGCAAAACTTTGCAGCTCAAAAGCGAGATTACTCAATTTCGACAATTCGACTCGAAGCCTTTGTACGATGCCTTGTAAAGGTTTGGGATTTGTTACGTAGATGTCCACAACATGGGTTTCCGGAGGATCAACATGATGTTTCTTCTACAATGGTTTAATGGGACAAACGAGGGCCTTTGTGGATGCCGCAATGGGAGGAGCATTGTTGGCAAGGTTTCCACAAGATGCCTTGAACCTTCTTGAAGAAATGGCTATGAACGATTACGTGGCCATCCGAAAGATCTAATGTACAACAAGTAGCTGAAATCTCGGATTCGCACTCCAATTAAAACATTGACGGCACAAGTAAAGCGGCTTTGACAACTCAATTGAGTGATTATACGAAAAGTAAAGCCAAAAAGAGCGAAAGATGAGCGTCTAAGGAAAAAACGAGGGAGCGCACGGGTTGGGCGTGCTCGGCACCACCCGTGCACCCCCCGAATGAAGAAAATTTGAGCCTCAAAGCATGGCGCACGGGTAGCCCACGCTCCTACGCACCACCCATGCGCTCTACTAGACCTGGATTATTTCAACAGGTGGCGCACGGGTAGCCGTGCTCCGACGCACCACCCGTGCGTCTGTCTTTGGGCCTGAATCCCATAATCTGAGATTATGCCCTAAACTGATTGGTGGGTATAAAAAAGCTTTGGGGGGCACACAAGGATATGCTGCCATTTTGGGATCCACAACACAAGACAAATGGTCTATTCTTGGAAGAAGACATCAGTGAGACAATCGGGTTTCATCGGAGCTTGAGGAACGGAGATATATCGAGAGATTGTCGACTTTCCTAAGTTTTTCTTGCTTCTCTTTTAGTTTCAATCTTTCATTTTGAGTTAATGGCTTTGAACAATTTGTTTATGAGTTGTTTAGAAATCATGTGTAGCTAAACTCTTGAGATTTCGGGTTTTGGGAGTAGATTGATGAACTCTTGTTGGATGTTTTAATCTTAGTTGAAGTTATTATCTTGAAGCCTACTTGAGTATTTTGAGCTTATTCTTGTTTTATCACTTGATCAATGATTTAACTTGTATGATATATTGATTCATAATTCGAGAGATGAGTTTCAATATTAGATCTTGAATACTTGACACAAATATTTGCATGAATCGAGAGGTTTGTAAATATTTGTGAGGATATTTGATCTTTTAAACTTTTGGGAGTTGAATGCTCCATGTTGAGTAGAGATGCTAGCATAAGTATTTCAATCTACGTTTTATATGCATCTCGAGAGGGAGGATAAAATAGCTTTGTGATCGTCTTATAGGAATATTGATAATAACGTGGTTTGATTAAACCGGATAACAAGAGGATTATTGATCGAAACCTTAACTCGGAAATCCATTTCGTTATCTTGATACTTCTATCATTTGTATTATCTTAATCTTGTGTTTTAGTGATTTAAATTGTCTTAATCTCAAAACAACAATCATCCAATTTCGATCGTCTAAATAAAAATAAGAATGTCTTAGATCAATACTTAGCATATTAATTTATTAGTCTCCGTTGATACGACCTTGCTTACCCTATTCTATAAACTACGTCGTACACTTGCGGTGGAGCTAAAAAATAAGGCGAACAAGTTTTTGGCGCCGTTCTTTGGGGACTAATACAATTTTTGTTGTTAATATTGCGATAGATAGAATTAATTTTAATTAGATAATTTTATTTTTACTTTTTGGATTCACTTTAATTCTTCATTATTTGACTTGTTTCTTTTAGTTCGGTCCGGTAGTGCATGAACACGCGCTCGAGGCAAGGGACTTGATATCGCTTATATCGAAGTCGAAGCTTTCGCGAGAAGAAGAGTTTTACCACTAGAGGGTGAAAGACAACACAATCCGATAATGGGGATTTGAATGAGTTACCAATACCGCAAACAATGGTGGAAACGAGTTACCGATACGGTTCAACAGCAAGCCATTCGTGATTACTTTCGACCACAAACGAATCGTAATTACGGTGGTATTGCCCATATTCCTATCAATGCCAACAACTTCGAGCTCAAACCTAAGCATGATCAATATGGTGCAACATAATCGATTTGGGGGTTCGAATCGAAGATCCTAACATTCACCTTGCACATTTTATCCAAATATGCAATACGATCAAAATGAACGGAGTTTGAATGACGCCATAAGATTGCGCTGTTCCCATTCTCTTTACTGGGATAAGGCAAGAAATTGGTTGGGTACTTTGGACGCAAGGCGGTGTAAGCAGCACATGGGACTAATCGAGCCAAAAGTTCTTGTTTAAATTCTTTCCACCGAGCAAAACTTTGCGGCTCAAAAGCGAGATTACTCAATTTCGACAATTCGACTCGAGCCTTTGTACGAGGCCTTGTAAAGGTTTTGGGATTTGTTACGTAGATGTCCACAACATGGGTTTCCGGAGGATCAACATGATGTTTCTTCTACAATGGTTTAATGGGACAAACGAGGGCCTTTGTGGACGCCGCAGCGGGAGGAGCATTGTTGGCAAGGTTTCCACAAGATGCCTTGAACCTTCTTGAAGAAATGGCTATGAAACGATTGCAGTGGCCATCCGAAAGATCTAATGTACAACAAGTAGTTGAAATCTCGGATTCGCACCAATTAAAACATTGACGGCACAAGTAGCGGCTTTGACAACTCAATTGAGTGATTATACGAAAAGTAAAGCCAAAAAGAGCGAAAGATGAGCGCCTAAGGAAAAAACAGGAGCGCACGGGTTGGGCGTGCCTCAGCACCACCCGTGCACCCGAATGAAGAAAATTTGAGCCTCGGCAT
Source organism: Rehmannia glutinosa (assembly GCA_016081115.2). NCBI lineage: Eukaryota > Viridiplantae > Streptophyta > Magnoliopsida > Lamiales > Orobanchaceae > Rehmannia > Rehmannia glutinosa. The sequence continues at coordinate 13,789,241 of CM071927.1, forward strand.
GGCGCACGGGTAGCCCACGCTCACGCACCACCCATGCGCTCTACAGAGACCGGATTATTTCAACAGGTGGCGCACGGTAGTAGCAGGTGCTCGACGCACCACCCGTGCGTCTGGCTGGAATCCCATAATCTCGCAGATTATGTCCTAAACTGATTGGTGGGTATAAAAAAGCTTTTGGGGGGCAGGCACAAGGATATGCTGCCATTTTTGGGATCCACAACACAAGACAAGGGTCTATTCTTGGAAGAAGACATCGGGAGACAATCGGGTTTCATCGGAGCTTGAGGAACGAGGAGATATATCGAGAGATTGTCGACTTTCCTAAGTTTTTCTTGCTTCTCTTTTAGTTTCAATCTTTCATTTTGAGTTAATGGCTTTGAACAATTTGTTTATGAGTTGTTTAGAAATCATGTGTAGCTAAACTCTTGAGATTTCCGGGTTTTGGGAGTAGATTGATGAACTCTTGTTGGATGTTTTAATCTTAGTTGAAGTTATTATCTTGAAGCCTACTTGAGTATTTTGAGCTTATTCTTGTTTTATCACTTGATCAATGAGTTAACTTGTTTGATATATTGATTCATAATTCGAGAGATGAGTTTCAATATTAGATCTTGAATACTCGACACAAATATTTGCATGAATCGAGAGGTTTGTAAATATTTGTGAGGATATTTGATCTTTTAAACTTTTGGGAGTTGAATGCTCCATGTTGAGTAGAGATGCTAGCATAAGTATTTCAATCTACGTTTTATATGCATCTCGAGAGGAGGATAAAATAGCTTTGTGATCGTCTTATAGGAATATTGATAATAACGTGGTTTGATTAAACGGGATAACAAGAGGATTATTGATCGAAACCTTAACTCGAAATCCATTTCGTTATCTTGATACTTCTATCATTTGTATTATCTTAATCTTGTGTTTTAGTGATTTAAATTGTCTTAATCTCAAAACAACAATCATCCAATTTCGATCGTCTAAATAAAAATAAGAATGTCTTAGATCAATACTTAGCATATTAATTTATTAGTCTCCGTTGATACGACCTTGCTTACCCTATTCTATAAACTACGCCGTACACTTGCGGTGGGAGCTAAAAATAAAGCGAACAAGTTTTTGGCACCGTTGTTGGGGACTAATACAATTTTTGTTGTTAATATTGCGATAGATAGAATTAATTTTAATTTAGATAATTTTATTTTTACATTTTCGATTCACTTTAATTCTTCATTATTTGACTTGTTTCTTTTAGTTCGGTCCAGGTAGTGCATGAACACGCGGCTCGAGGCAAGGGGACTTGATATCGCTTATATCGGAAGTCGAAGCTTTCGCGAGAAGAATCAGTGCTACCACTAGACGGGTGAAAGACAACACAATCCAATAATGGGGGATTTGAATGAGTTACCAATACTTAGGCAAACAATGGTGGAAACGAGTTACCGATACCGGTTCAACAGAAGCCATTCGTGATTACTTTCGACCACAAACGAATCGTAATTACGGTGGTATTGCCCATATTCCTATCAATGCCAACAACTTCGAGCTCAAACCGCACTGATCAATATGGTGCAACATAATCGATTTGGGGGTTCGAATCGAAGATCCTAACATTCACCTTGCACATTTTATCCAAATATGCAATACGATCAAAATGAACGGAGTTTCGAATGACGCCATAAGATTGCGCTGTTCCCATTCTCTTTACGGGATAAGGCGAGAAATTGGTTGGGTACTTTGACGCAAGGCGGTGTAAGCACATGGGACTAATCGAGCCAAAAGTTCTTGTTTAAATTCTTTCCACCGAGCAAAACTTTGCAGCTCAAAAGCGAGATTACTCAATTTCGACAATTCGACTCGGAGGCTTTGTACGAGGCCTTGTAAAGGTTTTGGGATTTGTTACGTAGATGTCCACAACATGGGTTTCGGAGGATCAACGAGTTATGTTTCTTCTACAATGGTTTAATGGGACAAACGAGGGCCTTTGTGGATGCCGCAGCGGGAGGAGCATTGTTGGCAAGGTTTCCACAAGATGCCTTGAACCTTCTTGAAGAAATGGCTATGAGCGATTACGGTGGCCATCCGAAAAGATCTAATGTACAACGAGTAGCCGAAATCTCGGATTGGACCAATTAAAACATTGACGGCACAAGTAGCGACTTTGACAACTCAATTGAGTGATTATACGAAAAGTAAAGCCAAAAAGAGCGAAAGATGAGCGTCTAAGGAAAAGACAGGGAGCGCACGGGTTGGGCGTGCCTCAGGCACCACCCGTGCACCCCTGAATGAAGAAAATTTGAGCCTCTGCATGGCGCACGGGTAGCCCACGCTCCTACGCACCACCCATGCGCTCTACAGAGACGGATTATTTCAACAGGTGGCGACGGGTAGCCGTGCTCGACGCACCACCCGTCTTGTCATGCCGAATCCCATAATCTGGCAGCGTTATGCCCTAAACTGATTGGTGGGTATAAAAAAGCTTTTGGGGCGCACACAAGGATATGCTGCCATTTTTGGGATCCACAACACAAGACAAGTGGTCTATTCTTGGAAGAAGACATCGGTGAGACAATCGGGTTTCATCGGAGCTTGAGGAACGGAGATATATCGAGAGATTGTCGACTTTCCTAAGTTTTTCTTGCTTCTCTTTTAGTTTCAATCTTTCATTTTGAGTTAATGGCTTTGAACAATTTGTTTATGAGTTGTTTAGAAATCATGTGTAGCTAAACTCTTGAGATTTCCGGGTTTTGGGAGTAGATTGATGAACTCTTGTTGGATGTTTTAATCTTAGTTGAAGTTATTATCTTGAAGCCTACTTGAGTATTTTGAGCTTATTCTTGTTTTATCACTTGATCAATGATTTAACTTGTTTGATATATTGATTCATAATTCGAGAGATGAGTTTCAATATTAGATCTTGAATACTCGACACAAATATTTGCATGAATCGAGAGGTTTGTAAATATTTGTGAGGATATTTGATCTTTTAAACTTTTGGGAGTTGAATGCTCCATGTTGAGTAGAGATGCTAGCATAAGTATTTCAATCTACGTTTTATATGCATCTCGAGAGGAGGATAAAATAGCTTTGTGATCGTCTTATAGGAATATTGATAATAACGTGGTTTGATTAAACCGGATAACAAGAGGATTATTGATCGAAACCTTAACTCGGAAATCCATTTCGTTATCTTGATACTTCTATCATTTGTATTATCTTAATCTTGTGTTTTAGTGATTTAAATTGTCTTAATCTCAAAACAACAATCATCCAATTTCGATCGTCTAAATAAAAATAAGAATGTCTTAGATCAATACTTAGCATATTAATTTATTAGTCTCCGTTGATACGACCTTGCTTACCCTATTCTATAAACTACGCCGTACACTTGCGGTGGAGCTAAAAATAAGGCGAACAAGTTTTTGCGCCGTTCTTTGGGACTAATACAATTTTTGTTGTTAATATTGCGATAGATAGAATTAATTTTAATTTAGACAATTTTATTTTTACATTTTGGATTCACTTTAATTCTTCATTATTTGACTTGTTTCTTTTAGTTCGGTCCAGGTAGTGCATGAACACGCGCTCGAGGCAAGGGGACTTGATACCGCTTATACCGGAAGTCGAGGCTTTCGCGAGAAGAATCAGTGCTACCACTAGACGGGCTGAAAGACAACACAATCCGATAATGGGGGATTTGAATGAGTTACCAATACCGGCAAACAATGGTGGAAACGAGTTACCGATACCGGTTCAACAGCAAGCCATTCGTGATTACTTTCGACCACAAACGAATCGTAATTACGGTGGTATTGCCCATATTCCTATCAATGCCAACAACTTCGAGCTCAAACCGGCACTGATCAATATGGTGCAACAGAATCAGTTTGGGGGGTTCGCAACTGAAGATCCTAACTCTCACCTTGCACATTTTATCCAAATATGCAATACGATCAAAATGAACGGAGTCTCGGATGACGCCATAAGATTGCGCCTGTTCCCATTCTCTTTACGGGATAAGGCGAGAAATTGGTTGGGTACTTTGACGCAAGGCAGTGTAAGCACATGGGACGAACTGAGCCAAAAGTTCTTGTTTAAATTCTTTCCACCGAGCAAAACTTTGCTCAAAAGCGAGATTACTCAATTTCGACAATTCGACTTCGAGCCTTTGTACGAGGCCTTGTAAAGGTTTTGGGATTTGTTACGTAGATGTCCACAACATGGGTTTTCAGAGGATCAACAGTTATGTTTCTTCTACAATGGTTTAATGGGACAAACGAGGGCCTTTGTGGATGCCGCGGCGGGAGGAGCATTGTTGGCAAGGTTTCCACAAGATGCCTTGAACCTTCTTGAAGAAATGGCTATGAAGTTACAGTGGCCATCCGAAAGATCTAATGTACAACGAGTAGTCGAAATCTCGGATCTGCACTCCAATTAAAACATTGACGGCACAAGTAGCGGCTTTGACAACTCAATTGAGTGATTATACGAAAAGTAAAGCCAAAAAGAGCGAAAGATGAGCGTCTAAGGAAAAAGACAGGAGTGCACGGGTTGGGCGTGCCTCAGGCACCACCGTGCACCCCGAATGAAGAAAATTTGAGCCTCGGCATGGCGCACGGGTAGCCCACGCTCCTACGCACCACCCATGCGCTCTACGAGACCGGATTATTTCAACAGGTGGCGCACGGGTAGCCGTGCTCGACGCACCACCCGCGTGCGTCAGGCTTTGAATCCCATGTCTGCAAAGATTATGCCCTAAACTGATTGGTGGGTATAAAAAAGCTTTTTGGGCGCACACAAGGATATGCTGCCATTTTTGGGATCCACAACACAAGACAAGGGTCTATTCTTGGAAGAAGACATCGGGAGACAATCGGGTTTCATCGGAGCTTGAGGAATGGAGATATATCGAGAGATTGTCGACTTTCCTAAGTTTTTCTTGCTTCTCTTTTAGTTTCAATATTTCATTTTGAGTTAATGGCTTTGAACAATTTGTTTATGAGTTGTTTAGAAATCATGTGTAGCTAAACTCTTGAGATTTCGGGTTTTGGGAGTAGATTGATGAACTCTTGTTGGATGTTTTAATCTTAGTTGAAGTTATTATCTTGAAGCCTACTTGAGTATTTTGAGCTTATTCTTGTTTTATCACTTGATCAATGATTTAACTTGTTTGATATATTGATTCATAATTCGAGAGATGAGTTTCAATATTAGATCTTGAATACTCGACACAAATATTTGCATGAATCGAGAGGTTTGTAAATATTTGTGAGGATATTTGATCTTTTAAACTTTTGGGAGTTGAATGCTCCATGTTGAGTAGAGATGCTAGCATAAGTATTTCAATCTACGTTTTATATGCATCTCGAGAGGGAGGATAAAATAGCTTTGTGATCGTCTTATAGGAATATTGATAATAACGTGGTTTGATTAAACCGGATAACAAGAGGATTATTGATCGAAACCTTAACTCGAAATCCATTTCGTTATCTTGATACTTCTATCATTTGTATTATCTTAATCTTGTGTTTTAGTGATTTAAATTGTCTTAATCTCAAAACAACAATCATCCAATTTCGATCGTCTAAATAAAAATAAGAATGTCTTAGATCAATACTTAGCATATTAATTTATTAGTCTCCGTTGATACGACCTTGCTTACCCTATTCTATAACCCGTGCGCCAACGCACCACCCGTGCGCCCTACAGAGCGTGGAGGTCTGCGGGGTGGCGCACGGGTAGCCAGGCTTCGACGCACCACCCGTGCGCCTTACGAGAGGGGGCATAAATAAGAACGATTTTAAATCGCTCTTCTTATCAAACTCTCCCAATCGCACGCCCCATCCCTCATCCTTCCTTGTCTTCAAAATTTCTTGTAGTTTTCACCTAAATTCCCCTTTTAATCACTCCCGCATCACATTAGAACCACAATTTGCATTGTATTCAAGTTTGATTGAAGAAAGTTGAAGATAAAGCACCTAGGGTTCAAGTTTTTCACTACGAGTCGAAATTCAAAATTCCGGTAAGAGCATCGTTTTTCCTTGTGAATTTCTTGTCAATTATGTAATGGAAATCATTATTGGTGCTAGCTTTGATATTTTGCTATGTTTTGAATGAAATCTTCTTTAAGGCAATTTATCAAACACTTTGTGGGCTTGTGTAATTGAGGAGATTTTGGATGAAATATTGATGAATAAGGCATGGCCAATGATTGTTTGAGCTAATACTTTTCTAGAATGGCCATAATTCTTGCTTGTTTGGGGTAGTTGATCGATCAAAGTGAAGTAGGAAGTGAATTTGCATCACCTAATATGTTAGCTTTAATCCCCTACTTTGTTGTTGCCATGGATGATACCGGGTTGCTAATGGAATGTATTTCAGGTACAAATCCTTCATGGCCGAGCGAAGAAATCCCCAGGGTAGAAGGAGACGTGCACGCGAGGCGGCACAACGAGACGTGGCACCGCCGAGAGGTAGACCAAAACGTCGCGGCATATGGGGTTGTATTGACAAACGCGGTGATCTTGAGCGATGGAATCGCTTGGTTGGTCGCCAAATAGCTCCATCCTCTATGCCGACGATGAATGTACCCAAACTTTGGGGATACATGAGGACGTTTGGCGTCTCTTCGCAAAGGTCGGATGGACCAATTTCATGAGCCGAAGGTGGCCGACCTTTAAACGATTCACATTGGAGTTTTTGAGTACCGTAGAAGTACTCAAACAAGGCGGACTTTTGAACCATATATGATACGCTTTCGGTTGGGGAACGTTCAGAGACAACTATCTATTACCCAATTGAACACCATTTTTGAGGTTCCAACGAACGCTCGTTTCCGATCGATGCCCAATTATGATCAATATGACTTTTGGAGAATCTTTGGTGGAAACACCACAAACGGGGCCTATGTTGTATGCCGCACGGACCGCCAAAGCCTCTTGGATCCGGGAATCCAGCTTTTTCGGTACAAACAACGCGTGATTGCATCCTCCGTGTTCGCCGAGAAAATATTGGAGGATGACTACTAAGGAGCTGTATCTACTATGGTGTATGCTCACAAATACACCCTACAACAGCCCGTCAATTTTGCGAGCAAGTAGAAACGATTAGCTAGGCGAGAAAGGGGGTACGATTTCTATAGGGGCCTCATTACCCCTATTTCCCGGCATTTCAACGTCGATTTCGAGGCTTGGAGCCTATTTTGGGCAAGCACTCGGGTTAATTTGGCATCGTTGCACCACCACATGAAGTTCATAGCAAACGAAGACAACACATTGGTACTTTTACTACGAGAAGAAAGGTCTTTGCATTTCCGTTGCCTAACCCACCATACACCACAATCGATACATTAGCGGACACCACCAACTTCCTAATGAACTCGACACACATAACCGAATTACAGAGGCTATAGATGCGGGGAAGAAGCGCGAGTTGAAGGTTTCCGGATGAAGAGGATATGGTGGCGGAGGAGGAGGAACTACACGAGACAAGAAATGGGGGTGGAACCTCATCACCCCCAAATTGGATATGATATACCCGAGTCCTCACACGGAGGCACTTACCCCGGCGTTCTCAAAGCGGGGATCGTCCGGAACTTCTCATAGTGGAGGGCCCCAACGCCGCATCGATTTTCAAGACATGATATATGCGTTTGGGAGGACTTGCGTCGGCAAGGAGAGGAGTTGAGGCAAAGCGCGGGGGAGGATTTGAGGCAACAGGGCTGATTTTCTCGCGTTTAGCGAGCGCTATGATCGGCGTTCGAGGAGACGTGGCAAGTGCTCCAATAGTTACAAATGTGGCATATTTCCCAAGGCCACTTTCCGCCGCCTCCCCCGCAGTGATTCAGGTATATCCCCACTTTTCGTTATTGAAATTCTATTTTTCCCCTTAGGACACTATAATTTCATTCAAGTTTGGGGGGAGAGATAGTATTTTAATATATGAAAAGTGTGGATACAAAAAAAAAAATAATCATGCATTTCGTGTTTTCATATAGTTGCATTAGAGCATTCTAGGTGGCATTGCATTAGAGCACGTTTATGGATTTAGCACGTCTATTGCTTTCGTAGTGGTTAGAGAGTGAGTTGACCTGGCTTGTTGCAACTTGTTTTTTTTTTTTGTGTGGTGATTTTGAAAGATTTGTATTGTTGGAATTGGATGACGAGTATGAGTTGATTGAGCCTTGAATAGATGACATTGAGCATGTTTATATGAAAAACTTGGTGTGATGCTTTGAATTACATTTTGACAAGCCTGTGAGCTTTGAGACTTTACCGCTTATATCTTGTGCAGACTTGTTGTGATTGAGGTATCATTCGTGTTGTCGAATTCTAGAACTTGCTTGGGTATCTGTCAAAGCCACATGTTGTATGCAAATTGTGAATGTGATAAAAGACCCTCTTTGTTAGCCTTTCAAGCCTTTTGCTTTCCTACGAGATGATGAAATTCCTTGTTAGCCAAGTTGAGCCCATTGCCTATTCTTTTGATAACCACAAGATTTAAGCTTTGAACTTGATAGATCCATCACCCTAAACTCGAGTGTATAACGTGGAGTAAAGGGAATAAATGGAGTTGAAGGAGTGGGAATTGAAAAGTGGGATAATTGGTTAATTGAAAAAAAAAATCGAGGCTATACTGTGAATTCTCATAGAAACGAACTTGGGGGCGAAGGATTGTAATTGAAGGTGATTCTCAAAAGAAAGAAAGAGATGGAAATAAGGAAAGTTGATAAAAATAAGGGATAATTGGAGTAGCATAATGAACTATTATGTAGAGGATTGATATGCTCACCAGTTATATGCTCGAGTTTGAGTCACTTTGTCCAAAATTTCCTACCCTAACCAAAGAGCCTTCGTTACAACCAAATAAGAAAGTCCTTTTTGATTCACGAAGTTGATACATTCTAGTGGCGAAGATACGAGACGAATTGCAAGCTTATGGTAATTTTGCGACATTGAATTGATTCGAGTGTAAACACGTCCCATATTCTCGTGAGATGAGCGTATACACATAACTTTGAGAGTTGGAATTCAGAGCATTTCACTTTGTTTTACTTGAGACGTGTTCTTTGATCGAGATATTTGAGGCTTGATTGGGTTGTGCTCAACATTCATGACGAACAATATGGATCTTCTTGTGCGTTCTCTATGTGCGCTGTTATTCTTATCTCCTGTTGTGCCTTATCGTGTTATAAACATTGTTGATCGGGACGGTCAACAGATTTAAGTTTGGGGATTTTGATAGGTGTGAGTTTTGTATGTATTTTGAGGCATATTTCTAGCTATAATGATGGGTAAACATGCACATACTCGCGTTAAATGTCACATATTCACTCCTTGTGGAAAATATATTACACTTTGCTTATTTTTAGGAATTTCATGATATTTGAAGCAAATTGAATACGAATACGAGGATAGCAAAGTGGAAACACGGCATTGAGTGATTATACGAAAAGTGAAGCCAAAAAGAGCGAAAGATGAGCGTCTAAGGAAAAAGAGGGAGCGCACGGGTTGGGCGTGCCTCGAGCACCACCCGTGCACCCCGAATGAAGAAAATTTGAGCCTCAAAGATGGCACACGGGTAGCCCGCGCTCCTACGCACCACCCGTGCGCTCTACGAGACCGGATTATTTCAACAGGTGGCACACGGGTAGCCCGTGCTCGACGCACCACCCGTGCATCTGTCTTTGGAATCCCATAATCTGCAGACATTATGCCCTAAACTGATTGGTGGGTATAAAAAGGCTTTTTGGGGGCGCACAAGGATATGCTGGCATTTATGGGATCTACAACACAAGACAAGGGTCTATTCTTGGAAGAAGACATCACGGAGACAATCGGGTTTCATCGGAGCTTGAGAAACGGAGATATATCGAGAGATTGTCGACTTTCCTAAGTTTTTCTTGCTTCTCTTTTAGTTTCAATCTTTCATTTTGAGTTGTAATGGCTTTGAACAATTTGTTTATGAGTTGTTTAGAAATCATGTGTAGCTAAACTCTTGAGATTTCCTGGTTTTGGGAGTAGATTGATGAACTCTTGTTGGATGTTTTAATCTTAGTTGAAGTTATTATCTTGAAGCCTATTTGAGTATTTTGAGCTTATTCTTGTTTTATCACTTGATCAATGATTTAACTTGTTTGATATATTGATTCATAATTCGAGAGATGAGTTTCAATATTAGATCTTGAATACTCGACACAAATATTTGCATGAATCGAGAGGTTTGTAAATATTTGTGAGGATATTTGATCTTTTAAACTTTTGGGAGTTGAATGCTTCATGTTGAGTAGAGATGCTAGCATAAGTATTTCAATCTACGTTTTATATGCATCTCGAGAGGGAGGATAAAATAACTTTGTGATCGTCTTATAGGAATATTGATAATAACGTGGTTTGATTAAACCCGGGATAACAAGAGGATTATTGATCGAAACCTTAACTCGGAAATCCATTTCATTATCTTGATACTTCTATCATTTGTATTATCTTAATCTTGTGTTTTAGTGATTTAAATTGTCTTAATCTCAAAACAACAATCATCCAATTTCGATCGTCTAAATAAAAATAAGACTATCTTAGATCAATACTTAGCATATTAATTTATTAGTCTCGTGGATACGACCTTGCTTACCCTATTCTATAAACTACGTCGTACACTTGCGGTGGAGCTAAAAATAAGGCGAACACCATGGAAATGGCGTAATTGGTAAACCATATTTCCTCATTTAAATATGCATTTTATTTTGTTAATTATGCATGTTTTATTTGTGTCTTAATTGCAAATGAGTTTTCAAATTTTTTTAAAAATTAAGGTCTTCAATATATATTTTTTAATTCTTTTAAAAGAAGACCTTGCATGATGTTTTTAAAACTCTTGTGTATTTACTATGACTTGTTGATCATTATCACTTATGAATTTTTATGGCATAAGCTTACTTGTGATATATCTTATTGCTTTAAGCCTACACTTGTATGATATTGTTTTGTGCTAGTCTTGGTTTAAGAATTGTGTAGGATTTATATATCTTCGTCAATGGTTATCTACTCATTATTTGGTAAGAAAGACATAAACTATCGAGGTACGCTCATCATCGTTATTCATCTCAAAGACTCGATTTATTTTTGCCATATGCCTATGTGCTTGCTTTTCAAGATATTTCAAAGTATTTCATACAAGTGCCATATTTTAGAGGATTTTTCGATTTTGAAAGGCACTATTTGATAAAGCTTGTTTTATCCTAGACTGTAAAAACATTTGATTTTCATTCTTATCTTAGAATTATGTATTTGATTGCTCATATTCATTCTTGTCTAAATTTTTGTTCAAATGCTTCTTTTAAATGAGGTCTCACATATGTGCTCTCGGATCTTCAAACTTCAAAAGAGACCTTATATAGCTTTCTATAAGCTTATTTGAACTTCATGTTTTATGGAACTCTTGATGATGTGTTTTTAAGCATAATATGTGTTGCTTATTATAGTGTTTCTATTATTCGATATAACTATGCTCTTGTGCAAGATATCTTCTTTAGATTTTGCAGAAATTTTTGGTATTTTGGAACAAGCTTGATGACAAGGCAAGGTTAGTAGCTCTAAGGTATTATCAAGAAGAAAGTATTGATTTTGATGATACATTTGCTTCCATTTTTTTCACATTTTGCTTGCCTATTCTTGTTTTAAGAAAATTTCAAGCTTTACCAAATGTATGTTAAATCCACTTTTCCAAATGGTTTTACTCAAGAAGAAGTCTAGGTAAAACCTCCGGGGTTTAAAATTTTTCTAGGCCAAATGATTTTTATAAAAGGCCTTTATGGTTTAAATCAAGTACTGTGTATGGTATGATAGACTTAGCTATTTTTGCTAAATGGTTTTACAAGAGGTAAAGTTTATACTATTCTCTTTGTTTTTTTTGAAAAAGGGCAAGATTGTTTACTTGTACAAATTTATGATATCATTTATGGTGCTACTAATGAATTATTGTGCAAGTTATTTTCTAAGTCGATGCAAGGTGAACTTAAGAAAGATCATGATGGGGAGCTAAAATTTCTTCATTGAACTTCAAGTTAAACAATGCCAAGAAAGTGGTTGTAATTCACAATCAAAGTATACAAAAGTACCTTTGAAGAAGTTAGGCATTGAAGAAGGAAGAATCATCTCAACCTCTATGGCTACCAATGTAAAGATTGACAAAGGTTGAGGAAGGCATATTGATTGACAAACAAGTTCGAGGTATGTTTTCTTGTATTATTCTCATAGGCTCGACACTCCATATGTCTTATGTCTATATGATCGGATTCAAAACTATCCCAACGAATCTCATTAAAAGTGCCGTTAAAAGAAATTTTCAAATATTTAAAAGGCATTTCTTCTTATGACTTATTGTATCCAAAGTCTTAAATCGTTCTTATTTTTCGGGATAACAAGTCCGGTATATATTATTCGGTTATTCGTATTCAAACCGAACATATTGAGATTCGATATATTTTTCAAAGGGATTGCATTTCTAAAACGAAAAATTGAGATGTGTTTAAATCCGTCTCAAGGATAACTCGCGGACTTTTTAATCGTTAACCGCCGAGTCTTTTGCCTCATTTCGAGCTTGATTAAGACATAATGCATATTGAATGAGGTCTATGATTGCATTTTGCACGTTTTAAAACTTAGGGGCAAAAATTGGATTTTTGGTTCAAACCTTGGATTTTGGAAAAAGCAGAATGAACCATTGAAATTTGGATCGGGGCAAGGCCGACCGTCGCAAGATGCCGTCGCCGTCGCCCATCATACCCACAACCGTCGCCCTCTTAGCCAAATTTTGGTTAAAATTGTTTTGTTCTCAAAGATTTGTCATTTTGGTCTTTTGTGTTCATTTTTCGTCCCCCTTCGTATTTTCCACACAAATTTCACTTCAAATTTGTTTTCTTGTATATATTTTATATTTTGGACTTCATTAGGCTCGATTATCATCATCATTGCTCATCTTTACCGATTAAATGGTAAGAATTTCTCTTTTTAATCTCAATTGGGTTGAACCTTGAGAATGTGCTTATACCTTACTATTTTGATGAAATTCTTGTATTCGTATGATTGAATATGATGATTGTTGATGAATGAATATTGTTGTATTACAATTGGTGATGAATTTTTTTGGCTTAAACGAATCACAAACGCATTATATTTCTCTTGTTTTATTCGACGCACGCCAAGTGTTCGACAAAATGTTTCAATGAAAAATTCATCACCTACATGATTCTCTTGATTTGAAAAGTCTTATAAATTTATAGAGATCATGTTTTATCAATCAAATGAGCTTTTACAAATCAAATGAGCAATTTTTTCCCTTTTATTCGAATTTAAGCTTATATGTTTAATATGCTCAATAAACCGATTAAATTGCGCACTTTAATATAATTGTATGATGTTTTTATCGTGCTAACATTATTTTTGATGATTCCAAAGGGGAGAAACAAAAAAAATGCTCATACGCTCAAAGAAGCGAACATAAGCTCGCAAGAAAAGCTATAAGCTAGAGCTCTTAAAAGCCAAAAGCTATGAATAATACTTAGTCCATGTGATGTATTATGGACTTCTATGCTTGACTAATGATACTTTTGTGATAGGGGAGCTTTTAAGCTCATGAAATTCAAGTTTTTAGATTGTAGTTGCTTGCTTATACTTATCTTTGTTATGCATGTTGATAGGGAGCTTGTGCAAAAATAATTTTGAAAAATCTTTGCTCCTATCCTTGTGTGTTTTGTACTTATGATGAATCTTGCTTAAAATGGATTGATGTTTTAGACCAGGAAAATTTGTTCTATTTTAAAATCGTCTTCCTAAAATTGTTTTGGTTTGTAATCATCAAAAGGGGAGTCTGTTAGATAAATGTTTTTATCAAGATTTTGATGATTATGTTTAAATGAGTTTTTATACCAAAACAATATTTATGTATGTTGTCCAAAATACTCCTAAATGTTTTAAAATATTTTTACTAATTTTTGGAGTATTTTTAGAGCTTATTATCCGATAAAAAATTGGACAACATATTTGATGTTTTTATGTTAATAGGTTTTTACATCAAAACAATATTTATAAATGTTGTCCAAATACTCCCAAGTGATTTAAAATATTTTTACTAATTTTTGGAGTATTTCTTGAAGTTTATTTTTGATAAAAATCGGACAACATTTCAATTTGGAGGTCGGCGCCCAAAACGTCGGCCAGTACACAAGAACGCAAAACTTGAAAGCAGAACATTACAGACTTGAAAATTGGAGCGGGGGACCGGTCCAAGAGAGGGTGACCTGGTCGCACCCTAGCGGCCGGTCGACCCCTCCCCGACGGTCGACCCCCTGCAACAATACTGGATCGCACTATTTTCATTCAAACGTTCAAAATTTTCTATAGGGCAACCGGTCGCCTGTGTAATTTTTTTGACAAAAATTTCAACCGTTGCAATCCTTATCAAAGCAAGATTTACTTTTGATTTTTGTACAATATTTCTACATCTTGTGATCCTCTTTTTGTAGACAAAAGTAAAGAAGAAGGAGCCTATGTTGGTGAAGACTCTCCTATAAATAGAGGATGAATTAAAGACACAAATACACAACAACACAAGCAAATACACAACAAGAAATGCAAATTTACAAGCTTTAATATTCAACACTCTTTGTTGTATTTATAGCCTAAGTATTTCACTTTCACATCTTGAGGTCTAGGCTTTATTTCTTGATTACACTTGCACTCAAATTGTATTATTCATTATTGAGTTGTAATCTTGATTTTGGTCATCATTCAACACAAGACATCATTGTGAGTATTCTTGTGGAAAGAATACACTGGGCGATCTAGGTAATAGGTGTTTCAAGTGTGTGGTGCTCTTGAGGTGTTGAAGAATTTGGTATTCTTCAAGATTGAAGATTGTGGCGAGCTTCAAAGGTGCGTTGAAGGAAGATTGTGGTAATCTTCAAAGGGAGATTGTGGTAATCTCCAAAGGTGGTGTTGAAGAAGAGTGTGGTGCTCTTGAGGTGTTGTAAGTTGAATTTGTATTAATTTTGGTAATTAATAAAATTCTTTTTCCTTTCAAAATCCATCCAGGATATCTTTGGGGTGGTAGAGGATTAGGCCCAGGTGGGTTGAACCTCTTTAAATTGATGCGTGTTGTTTACTTCCCGCACCTTTATTATTGTCTTGGCATATTTGGTTCGAAAAAGAGGGTGAAATCGAAAAGATGGAGATAATCTATTCACCCCCTCAGATTATCGTAGCCGCTTGGACTTACTCTGTAACCACCTTTGCTGACCATCTCCGGAGTGAAAACGAGAAAAGCCTCAATCTAATGGCCTCATCGATTTACACCATTCATCTTGATGGTATCACAAATTTCAAGAATGTGGCGATTTGTATTCGGATCATCCACCTGGATGTTTGATAAATGGTTTTATCATGATTTTGTTTTTATACCAAAACAATGTTTTTAAATGTTGTCCAAATACTCCTAAATGATTTAAATTATTTTTACTAATTTTAGGAGTATTTCTTTAAGTTTATTTTCGACAAAATTGGACAACACTTTTTAATGATTTTGTGTTAATTTGTTTTACATCAAAACAATATTTCTAATGTTGTCCAAAATACTCCCCGATCGGTTTACAATGTTTTACTAATTTTTCGGATTATTTCTTGAAGGTTATTTTTGATAAAATATTGGACAACACTTTTGTCTCGTGCTCAACCGGTCATCCTATAGGGCAACCGTGCACAGAGTTAAGTTTTTAAATAGAAACGAGACGAAAATAATTTTGAGGGGAGGTCCACCGGTCGACCGGTGCCTAGGAACAAGTTTTTTGGGAGAACACTGTTTCCTCAAAATTAGTCGGGGGACCGGTCGAACCCCTACTCGATCGGTCCGACCACCCTGGACCGGTCACCCTGTTGTTTTTTTGTTGTATTAATTTTCAACGTCTATCTGTGCACGACCGCCGCCCTTATGTTTGACAAAGAAAATTCTAACCGTTGTCGGCGGAGACAACTTTTCCTAATTTGTGGGATTGATTTCTAACATCTATAATCTTGATTTTAATTGCAATGTTTTTGTAGAAATCAGTTCCCAAGAGGAGCCTATCAATGATCAATCATCCTCTATAAATAGAGGAAGATTTGAAGCACAACAACAAGAGAGAATACTACAACACACGAGCATACAATACAACAAGAAATCTGCAAAATTCTCCAAGCTTTCATTTTTACATTCTTGTTATAATAGCCTAAGTTCTTGCACTTGCACAATCTTGAGGTCTAGGCTTTTGATTCTTGATTATACTTGCACTCAATCTTTGTATTGTTATTATAGAGTTGTAATTTTGAATTTTGTCAATCATCCAAAACAAGATATCCTTGTTGTTGCTCTTGTGGTAAGAGTACAATTGGGTGATCTTAGGTGTTGAAGAGTGTGGTACTCTTCATAGGTGTTGAAGGAAGATTGTGTAATCTCCTTGAAGGTGTTGTAAGAGGATTGTGGTAATCCTCAAGGTAGTGTTGTATTAATTTTGGTATTAATAAAATCTTTTCCTTTTAAAATCCATCCGGATATCTTGGTGTGGTAGAGGATTAGGCTCAGGTGGGTTGAACCTCTATAAATAGACGAGTGTTGTTTAATTTCCGCATTTACATTCTCGTCATTTGCTTGTTCACTCGAAAAAGAGGGCGAAATTTGAAAAACAAAGATAATCTATTCACCCCCTCTAGATTATCGTAGCCACTTGGACATGCAACACAAAATATCCTTGTGAGTGTTCTTGTGGTGAGAACACACTTGGATGATCTAGGTGATAGGTGCAAGAAGATTGTGGTGATCTTCTTATTGAAGAGTGTGGTGCTCTTCGAGATGTTGAAGAATTTGGTGTTATTCAAGATTGAAGATTGTGGTAATCTTCACAAGGCATTTGTTGGAGATTGTGGTAATCTTCAAGAGAGATTGTGGTAATCTCAAAGGTGGTTTTGAAGAAGAGTGTGGTGCTCTTCAAGGTGATGTTGTAAGGTGTTGTATTAATTTTGGTAATTAGTAAAATCTTTTCTTCTTTTTGAAATCCATCCGGTTTTTGGGGTGGTAGAGGATTACGCCGTAGGTGGGTTGAACCTCTATAAATCGACGCGTGTTATTTACTTCCCGCACCTTTACCATTGTCTTGGCTTGTTTGATTCGAAAAAGAGGGCTAAATCGAGAAAATGGAGATAATCTATTTACCCCGCTAGATTATCGTAGCGCTTGGACTTACAAGTGGTATCGAGCCAAACTCTTTGGCAAGCTCGTTCCACATTGCGAGTAAAGAGGAACGATTATCGGCTACGAATGAAGTCTACCTTTACCGGGCGCCTCCACCACCAAGCCACCACTATTTGATTCCAAAAATTATACATTTTGGAAAGAAAGAATGGAATGCTATCTAAAAGGTTGCGGGTTCGATATTTGGAACACGGTCGTTAATGAAGAATCCATTTCGATAAAAGATACACCACACACCTCCAAAGTCCTCAATGATGAAGAGAAGAAAATCATCTTCTTAAATGGTAAAGCTCTTAATATTATTTATTGTTCACTTACGATTTTGGAATATGATCATATTGTAGGAACTAAATCGGCTCATGAAGTATGGAGAAAATTAGAAGAAGTATATGCAAATGAAAGGAGCAACTCAAAAGCATCTCTTCTCAATTGGATACAACATCAAATTCAACAACATGGGAGGAGCTTCCTACAACCTCCAACGATGATGTATATGAACGATGTCTTATGGGCTTCAAAGAAGAAAACGAGGTAAGTTCTAAACCTTCTACTTTTTATGAAAATGAATTGCAAAATGATTATAGTGATTTGCTCAATGATTATGATGAACTTCAAAATGAATTCCAAAGCTTGCTTGTTAAATACAAAAATTTGAAAAAGGAATTGGTGTTTTGAAAAATGAAAAGGATAGTTTATTTACTTCCTATGAATCACTATCATGTGCTCACACCACCACACTTGACAAGGTTAGAAACCTTGAAAAAGAAAATAGTACTCTTGTTGAGGATATTAATTGCATGAAAAAGGATTTATCATAATCCAACTTGAGTCCGAAAAAATGACCAAAATTATTGATATTCATAGTTGTGATAATTTGAAACTAGAACTTGATCATAAGTCTATTGTTGTCAATCATATGAAAAGGAATCAAGTCTCTATGCATAATGGTCACTATGCTCCTAGAATTATTTCTTGTTTTTATTGTGGTAAAACGGGTCACACGGTTAGTACTTGTCGGGCTAGAAATAGCTCTAATTATTGTTGGAGACCTAAAAGTCTCAAAGCTAATCCCAAAGGACCCAAATACTTGAGGGTACCACAAAAAAATGTCGTATTAGGTACCCAGTGGAATAAAAATCAAGGAAAATTCATACCGTCTAGAAGACATCAAATGACCGTCTCATTTGATCAAATGAGAAGACATCACCACAATGAATTTCAAGGGAAAGACGCAACATAAGGAAAGACACAATCTTTGGAAATAGAGCAATTGGAAGAGCTATCATCAACAAGATGATTTTCAAATGGGGAGATATCATCAACAATGAGAACGACACAACCATGAAAATAAGCGAAATTGGTAAACCGTATCTCCCATTTAAATATGCATTTTATTATTATGCATGTTTTTATTTGTGATATGAGCTTTCAAATATTTCTTAAAATTAAGGTCTTCAATATATATTTGTGTTTTTAAATATTTTGAAAAAAGAGACCTTGTATAATGTTGTTTTCAACTCTTGTGCATTTACATAGACTAAGGTGCTTTTATTATCTCTTATGGTTTTATATAGCATAAACATATTTATGATATCTCTTATTGCTTAGCCTACACTTGTATCATTATGTTTGTGCAAGACGTGCTTAAGAATTGTGTAGGATATATATATTTTCATCAATGGTTATTTTCTCAAGAGGACCATAAATTATCGAGGTACGCTCATCATTGGTATTCATCTTATATACTCGATACATTTTTATCATATGCCTATGTGCTCGTTTTTTTTAAGTTATTTCAAAGTATTTCACATAAGTGCCAATAAGAGGATTTTTCGATTTTTGAAAGGCACTATTCTATAAAGCTTGTTTTATCCAAGACTTGTAAAGGATTATATTTGTTTTGATAAAACATTTATCCTCTTCTCAAAACTATGCATTTGATTGCAAATATTCATTATTGTCAAAACTCTTGTTCAAATGCTTCTTTTAAATGAGGTCTCAACTATATGCTCTTGAGTTTTCCAATTTCAAAAGAGACCTTATATAGCTTCCTATAAGCTTATTTGAGCTTAAATGTTTTATGAAACTCTTGATGATTTGTTGTGAAAGCATAGTATGTGTTACTTGTTATTGTATCTCTATCATTCGATATTACTATGCTCTTGTGCAAAGATATCTTGCTAAGATTTTTGCAGAATTGTTTTTGATATTTTGGAACAAGTTTGATGACCAAGGGGAGGTTAGTAGCTCAAAGGTAATGTCAAGAAGAAGGCATTGATTTTGATGAAACACTTGCACCCGTAGCATGTTTTTGAAGCTATTCGCATTTTACTTGTCCATTATTATTTTAAGAAAATTTCAAGCTTTACCAAATGGATGTTAAACAACCGGGTTTTAAATGGTTTTTTCAAGTAGAAGTCTATGTAAAACAATCGGGGTTTGAAAATTTTGTTTTGACCAAATGATTTTGTATGTTTAAAAACAAACACCCCTTATATGGTTTGATAGACTTAGCTATTCTTTTGCAAAATGGTTTTACAAGAGGTAAAGTTGATACTACTCTCTTTATTTTTGAAAAAGGGGCAAGATTGCTTACTTGTGCAAATTTATAATATTATTTTTGGTACTACTAATGAATCTTTGTGCAAGATATCTTCTAAGTGGATGCAAGGAGAACTTGAGATAAGCATGATGGGGAGTTCAATTTCTTCCTTGGACTTCAAGTTAAACAATGCCAAGAAGGTGGTTATATTTCACAATCAAAGTATATAATAGAACCTTTGAAGAAGTTAGGCATTGAAGAAGGAAGAACCATCTCAACCTCTATGGCTACCAATGTAAAGTTTGACAAAGGTTGAGGAAGCGCATATTGATTGACAAACATATTCGACGTATGTTCATTAACTTTTCTTATTCCTTTAAGGCTCGACATTTTCTATGCCTTATGTCTATATGCTCGACTTCAAAACTATTACAACGAATCTCATTAAAGTGTCGAGAAAAGAAATTTTCAAATATTGGAAAGGAACTTCTTCTTATAGCATGCTTATCCAAGGTTTTAAAACGTGCATATTTTTGGGATAACAAGTCCGGTGATTACAATTTCTCAAAATATGGTTCGTCATAATCGAACTAAACATATTGAGATTCAATATTTTTTCTAAGGGATTGCGTTTCTAAAAACGAAAATTTGAGATGTGTTTAATTTCGTCTCAAGGATAACTCGCGGACATTTGTTTTCAACCATTTACCGCCGAGTATTTTTTCTCATTTCGAGCTTGATGATGACATAATGTATATTGAATGAGGTCTACGTTTTCATTTTTCATGTTTTTAAAACTTAGGGGCGAAAAATCGGATTTTTGGATCAAATTTCAGACTTTTGCAAAACAGATCAAAAAAAGTGGCTGCCGGTGGGGCCGAACAGTCGCCCTCGGCCCGACCAGTTTCCTTATCCTAGGCGGTCGCCACCGCGATTTTGGTTAAAATTGTCTCTGTTCTTATTTTTTGTCATTTTTGGCTCATTTCACACAACTTTCATCCCCTTTGCAAATTTCACACACAATTCTCTTCAAATGAGTTTTGTTGCATAAATTACATATTTTGGGGATTATATTGCCCGTTTATCATCATTGTTACTCATCCGCACCGATTAAATGGTAATAATTCTACTCCTTTTATCTCAATTGGGTTGAACCTCGAGAAAATGCTTCTACTTGATATATTGATGGAATTCTTATATAATTGTTTTGTGAATGATGATTGTTGATTGATTATTTGTAAAAATTGCTTTTGGTGATGAAAAAACTTGGCTTGATTACATTTACAAGGGCCTTATATATCTTCTTCAATTTTTGATGCTCGCCAAGTGTTCGATAAAAAGTCTCAATAAAAATTCATCACCTACATGATTCTCTCGTTTTCAAATATCTTACATATTTATAGAGATCATGTTTTGCTGATCAAATGAGTTTTCATAAGCTTCTACAAGTCATATGATCAATTGTTCCCTCCTATTTGGTTTATAAGCTTCAATGTTCAAAAAGCTCGATAAATCGGTTAAGTTGCGCACTTTGATATGAATATATGATGTTTTTATCGTGCTAACATTCTTTTTGATGATTCCAAAGGGGAGAAACAAGTTATCGCTTATTAGCTCAAAGAAGCTAAAATAAGCTTGAGAAAAAAAACTATAAGTTGTGGCTATTTAAAACCATAAGTTGTGGATTATACTTAGTTCATTTGATGTATTATGGACTCATATTCATGTGTAATGATGTTTTGTTGACAGGGGAGCTTATAAGTTCTTGATACTTAAGCTCAAGTTATAAAAGCTGAGCTTTTAGCTCTTGGTTGATTGCTTCTATATTAGTCTTGTTGTGCATGTTGATAGGGGAGCTTTTGCAAAAATATTTTTGAAAATCTATACTCTCATCCTTGTGTTTATGTTGCGTGGAATGTTGTCGCTCACAATGGATAGTTTGATAAATGGTTTTATCATGATTTTATTGATTTTGTTTTCATACCAAAACAATGTTTTTAAATGTTGTCCAAATACTCCTAAATGATTTAAATTGTTTTTACTAATTTTCCGGAGTATTTCTTCAAGTTTATTTTCGACAAAATTGGACAACACTTTTTAATGATTTTGTGTTAATGTGTTTTTACATCAAAACAATATTTCTAATGTTGTCCAAAATACTCCCGATCGGTTTACAATATTTTACTAATTTTTTGGAGTATTTCTTGAAGGTTATTTTTGATAAAATATTGGACAACACTTTTGTCTCGTGCTCAACCGGGTCGCCCTATAGGGCAACACGTACCTGGAGTTAAGTTTTGAAATAGTAACGAGATAGAAATAATTTTGAGGGAGCTCGACGGTCGACCTAGCGTCGACCAGTGCCGGGAACAAGTTTTTGGAGAACACTCTATTTCCTCAAAATTAGTCAGGGGGACCGGTCCACCTGGGGGCGACTGCGGTCGGACCCCTGCTCGATCGGTCCGACCCTCCCGGATGGTCCGACCCTTATGTTTGATGACAAAATTCTAACCGTTGTGCAGAGACAACTTTTTCCTAATTTGTGGGATTGATTTCTAACAGCTATAATCTTGATTTTAATTGCAATTTTTTTGTAGAAATCAGTTCCCAAGAGGAACCTATCAATGATCAATCATCCCCTATAAATAGAGGAAGATTTGAAGCACAAAAACAAGAGAGAATACTACAACACAACAAGATACACTCAAGCAAACATATTTGTTCTTCATTGTTATTATTCTTGTTGTAATAGCTTAGGTCTTTCACTTTCACATCTTGAGGTCTAGGCATATTTCTTGATTATACTTGCACTTAAATTTGTATCATTCATTATCGAGTTGTAATCTTGAATTTTTGGGTTATCATTCAACACAAGATATCCTTGTGAGTGTTCTTGTGGTGAGAACATACTTGGATGATCTAGGTGATAAAAAAGAAGATTGTGGTGATCTTCTTATTGAAGAGTGTGGTGCTCTTCGAGGTGTTGAAGAATTTGGCGTTCTTTAAGGTTGAAGATTGTGGTAATCTTCACAAGGTGCCGTTGGAGATTGTGGTAATCTTCAAGAGAGATTGTGGTAATCTCAAAGGTGGCGTGGAAGAAGAGTGTAGTGCTCTTCAAGGTGATGTTGTAAGGTGTTATATTAATTTTGGTAATTAATAAAAATTTTTCTTTTTGAAATCCATCCGGATATACTAGGATGGTAGAGGATTAGGCCCTAGGTGGGTTGAACCTCTATAAATCGACGCGTGTTATTTACTTCCCGCACCTTTACCATTGTCTTGGCTTGTTTGATTCGAAAAAGAGGGCTAAATCGAGAAAATGGAGATAATCTATTCACCCTCTCTCTAGATTATCGTAGCCGCTTGGACTTAAACTGGACTCCCCCAAATCGATTCTCATTTGAACCATGCTTATGAGGCCTGGTTTCAATTCAAAATTATTCGCATTTATGGTGGCGCACAATTAAAGAAGTAATTTCGGTTCATGGTCGGAAAGTAGTCCCGGATTGCCCTTTTCGGTGCCTTAGTTTTGTGGTGGCACATTCACGACCTGAATTCGGTGTTCTCATTGCTCGATTCTTTACTCGTTTTCTGCTCTAATTGCTCAAAGTGTTCTTTCAATCCCGGATCAAAGGAAGCAAATTAATATCTTTGGAATCTCGCATAAACAGACAAGTCAAATGAGAAAAACAAAATTATAATTCCTAAACTAGTCTAGATTAGGATTGAGACTACTGTGTAGTAGTATTAGTTTAAAGTAGGATAAAACAATCCACGACAACGGCGCCAAAAACTTGATCGCGAAATTCTTACACGCAAGCGTACGATTGTCAAGTTTTAGTATAATTTTGAAAGTAGGGTTATCATCTCCACAGGATTGTTATCGAATTTTATACTAAGTACTATAATTAAAATAGCTTAATTCTATCTAGAAATCGAAAAGAGAGAGATTGTTTATTAAACTAAAAATAAAAGTAAAAATAAACAAATAATTGGTTCGAACAATTTATCAAACACGTAGAAGATAAATTCTAGAGGGTTGATTTTACCTAGTTACCCCATATGTTCTCAATCCACTTTATTAATCACAAGTTATCAATCTATAAGTCAATATTCCTACCAGGTTATCACTTCCTCTCTCTCGAGTGCCAAATGATTCTAGGTTTTAATTCGATTTCGATATCTCTATAAAAATCATAAATTAAACCCTAATACGCTCAATGAATATTCTATCACACGCTTCAAAAGATTCATAAACCTCTCGATTCTATGAAACTCAGGTTGTGCTATTCTATGGACATGCGTTCAATTACCTCTCTCAGTGTCAAATCAAACACGCCAAACAATCGAATTATTGATCGGATAATTGAGATACAATCAAATCAAATAGCACAAATAGATTAATTAACATGCGAATTTCATAAACTCGGAAATCAAAACATAGGTTCAAACGTAAATTACATCAATCCCGTAGGAAAATGGGTTTAGCTCATAATGGACGTATAAAAACTTATAAAGAAATAATTATACATCTTAAAAATTGACAAAGAAAAGTAAAAAAGAATTGAGAAGAAAAGAGAATGAATTCTCACTTGTGTCCGACGATAAGTGCCTCCAATTGCTTTCCCGAACCCTAGCTCTGTGTCTCTTGTCTTGCGTTGTGCTCAAAATAATGTCGGACCTTTGTCCCGTATGCTTTCATGGTGTATTTATAAGTCGAAGCCCTCGAAAATCCATTAAAAAGGCCCAAAAATAAAAGCCCAGATTTCAGTCCCATCGTTGCGCGCAGCAGCGCGCGCTGCTCATTCCTCTATCGCACCCGCTGGCGCGCTGCAGCGCCTCCGTCCTAGTACTGCAGCGCGCGCTGGAGAACGTCCCTTCTGCTGCTTGCTCGCACTGGGCACTGCAGCGCCACTGAAGACGTCCCCCTGCTGCTGCATGCGTGCTGGCGCGCTGCAGCCCTTGGCCAGGGCGCTGCAGTGCGCCCTCTTTCCCTGCTGATGTATATTTGGGCGCTGCAGTCCTTGCTTTTGGGCGCTGCAGCGCCCACCACTCCCCTACGCCACCGTACCATTTTCAACCCCCCCTGCGCTGCGCGCTGGGGTTTTGGCGCTGTGGCGCTCGTCCGTGAGTATTATCTTTGCGCTTTTCAACTTCTAAAATGCGATCTTCACCTGCAAAATACGTTTTTCATTGTTTTTAATCAATTTTGGCATCCAATACTTGTCTCGACTCTCAAACAACAATAAATGACACGAACTCGACTCAAACGACACTAAAAATAGCCGAAAACAATGCAAAATTCTAGTCTAGAATACTCAACACATTAGCATAAAAACCAACTTAACAACATGCATAAGCCTAATATTGGGGAGGATACAGACTGAAACCAGAGTTTTTTGAGTTTTTGCAAGGACAAACATCTCGCTTGCATGATAGATAATATACTACAAAACCTTTACATGGCTTATAATTGACCCCTGTCCACTGTAAGCCACATTCAGTTCCCACATGGATGTTGTTTCACAAGAACTTTTATCTTGTGCCTTAGAAAATATTTGTAGGGATAGTTACAAAAACTTTTATTTTTCAATTGACATAGAAAAGGTCAAAGCGAAGCATTGGATAGAGATGTTTTGATGGAAATTTCAGATTTCATAAATCCTATTGCAAGTAACAAATTGGTTATCTGAAATTTTTCATGCAACAGATGTATTTCAAATTCTCATATGTTTTTGAAATATTTCTCTTTTGCTTACTCGACCTGGATAAATTTCTGTCTTTTTAATTTGGTTCTGCTCAATGATATGAAGGATATGAAGGAGAGGCAAAAAAATCTATACGTAGGTACAATTCCCTTTTCGACCCCTCATTCCTTAGCATGTTCCATAAAATTGAAGTTCTATGTTGTTTGAGCTGGATACTTGGTCACTTTGCGCTGTGTTGGCATTCATAGTTGTGTTGAATAACTATGAAAACTCCTGCTTCCCTGCCCTTCTTGTGTATGGGTATGAATGCGTGTTTTTCTTAGATTTGGAGCATTGATATATTTTATGGATCTTGATGCAATAGAATTGTTTCTCTGGACCTTCTGTGGATTATTAATTTTTATGGTTCCCATCAATCCCATGTCAATTAAAAGAGAATAATTTCTCTGGACCTGTAATTGAATTGATTCTAACGAAGAAATACATCACATATTATAACGAGTTTTGGAAAAGAATATGAAAATTGATATAAAAAAACACCATGCACTTTGATTTCCAAGATAAGGATGATGATCTTTGTATGATTAAGGGTGATATGCATATTTATATGACATCTGTTGGCAATGGATCATTGAGGAGTAACCTTCGCCTGTAAGTAAGTTCTACTTTCATTGATTAGAAAATTTCAACTTTTTAAGTATGAATCTTGCTTTTATTGATATACTTTTCATGTTAGTATGTTATCTCAGGTGCATAAATTCTGGAGGGTCATATTTTTTTGTTGTCTTGATATGCCTTGATGATTTTGTGGATTTTTTTATCATTAAGCAATTTGTTTAGCTGTTAGTATAATTAGTTTTGTGTGTACAATGATGATGGATATTATTTGTCTATTTATGCAGTTTTTCTTGTGTATAAATAAAGTTTTCACCTATATTAAAAATTCACATCACTTAGACTTGACCCATTTTCCCGACGCTTTGTCACAGAAAATCATTTCCAACATAGCTAAAATGATTATACGATAAGTTGGTTCTATGACGTTCTAGAGTAGTGGATAATCATTTTGTTGATGTTTGTTGTGAGCGAATACATTAAAATTTTCTATAACAACTCAAATAAGGGAATGGATAGGTCCACAAATTATATATTTTTGTAGAATGTAGCCATCCAACAATAATAGAATAAACCAAACTTAAAAGGTTAGAAAGACACTACTCTGAAGTAGTAGACGAGGTGGCGAGATCGAAACGAGGTAGAACGACAGACGTTTGACTATGAAAGATTACCTTGAGCAGTATGGATTGTTGATTAATAGATCGTACGATAAACTACCGTGGTGGTTCTTAAAGATTAGCATTTCGGACGGCAAATGGTTTAATATTGGTTTACGTGTTCCTTTCTAATGCAAATTTTTCATCTTCATTATCCAGTGGTAGTACACTGGAGAGTTTTTCTTGAAAATGAAAATTAGAAGTGAAATCAAACTTGGAGGGGTTTCTGTTGTTAGGAAATCTTTGATTGTGAATGTGGAGAGGGTGGTGGAGTATGTGTAATCTTTTCATATTTTTCATCTTTTTTAACTGTATATCACTGGAGTAATTGGACTAGAGAGGTGGCGGACAGCGCGATAACTGTTACTAAAATCGAATTCCATGTTTCACGGTTTCCAAATACCAGATAGAGAAGAAGCGAATATTAGCTCCAGAAAACGGAAGTCGTTATAGGACCAATCAGTTCGTGTTGCAAGGAGCATCTAGAAATCTACCAAACTTGGTTTAACTTGGTTGATTCAGGTTTTTACTTTTTCATTTCATTATTTATTTATTCTAAAATCCTTGTTTTCATGTCTCATGCCTTTATCGATTATACGTTTACAGATCGAGATTGTCGCCTAACTGGGAATGACTGCTGCAATTATTTTTGCCATGTCCAGTTTATGTAAACCTAAACTCAAGCAGGTTTAGTATTCAAATATTTTTTTTTTTTGTAATTATTTGAGTACACTTATTATTATTCTTATTTTCTTTCCCATTGACGTATTGAGAGAGAGAGAGAGAGAGAGAGAGAGAGAGAGAGAGAGAGATTTCTGATTTTATGTATTACTAATCTGTTAGGACTTAGGAGGATGCAACAGACTATACGATGCAACAGACTATACTACTTGATTGTTTATAGTTGTTTTGCATGAGTATTGTTATGTGTTAATTCTTTAGAAACTGTTGAAACTTGTGCATCATTGAATGTCTAATATGTCCGTGGTTCAATCAAATACAGTTAGATTGATGAAATTTCTTTTTGATATAATGTCTTCCTTATAATTCTTTATTAGAAAATAAAGAAATGGTAATATGTGCTTGCTTATTATTTTATATTTTAAAGTGGAACAATATTTTTCCTTGTCTTTTCATTATATGAAGATTTCAAAGTTGGAATGCATCTTTAGATGTTTGAATTGGAATTTATGCTACTCTCTTTGTTCAGTCAGATTAGAGGTGATAATTTTCTACTTGGTGAAGCTACTATAGTTCATAAATGATGTACATTTTATTAAGATCTTTAAGGTTTGAATATTTTTACAACATTGATTGGAATGGAAAGCTAGGGAGAGGTGATGATTCTGTACTTGGTGAAACCATAGTAACAAATCGCAGATTCGAGAATAATTTGTTAGCCTTTAAAATTCATATTTGAGGTATTATTTGGGATAGTTTGGTAATAATTCACTAAAATCTCGGTTATACATCAAAATTCTTTTATATAATATGTAAGTAATTTCTGGGTATAATGATATAAATATTTAATTATTCTATAGCCAATGATTTTTCTAAAGCAAAACTACTAACCAGAAAAAATGCTAAAACATCAGTATTGTATCATTGTATAATTCATCACAAAAGACATCGATTTTGAACGATGCTTTGCATGGTAAAGGCAACGGTTTTTCCACGTAAAGACATTAGTGCAAAAAATCAAATTAAATTTTTTAACCAACTTTAATCCAAATTACAACGGTTATAAATTGACATATTCAAGCAAGAAGAGAACAATGAATATACCAAAATAAAACAAGAAAAGACAATGCTATTTGAATTCGTGAAACTCTTTTCAAATCAAATTGCATTGTACGACATTAATGATATATAATAAAAATAAAACTAACTTGATTGTTTATATAAATTATTTTTAATTGAATCGGTAATATTATAGGGTTCATGTGCAACACACGTGCACCTTACTAGTATTGATAAAAAATATGAATATGGATTATTTGTATAGATAATTGTATTTTGCCGGCCAAACTCTTGATTTTTGCACTTTACTACTAAAATTTGAAAATTTCTCTTTTTAAACGCCTAACTTTGAACATTTTGCACTTAATCCCAGGAGTTGATTTGGACCTATACATGCACATGCCAATATTTGGTTGGTTGGTTGGTTGATTGGTTCAGGAAGACAAAGTGCAATAAAATTTATAGTTCAGATGGTAGAATATGTATTTTTAAAATTTATCGGGCAAAGTGCAAAAAATCAAAGTGCAATTAACCTTATTTGTATGTTAAGAAGATTCAAATTTTAATTGCCAGATCGAGAGAGAGAGAGAGAGAGAGAGAGAGAGAGAGAGAGAGAGAGAGAGAAATTAAAACAAATGTAGAAAATATATATGTAGACCCCAACACAGAAATTAAAACAAATGCAGAAAATATATATGTAGACCCCAACATCATGGGTGCTTCAAGGCCATAGCAACTGAAATTGTCCTCAAACAAAAAGCTTCAAGTCTATTGTTTTTTAATAATAAGTTCATATATGTTTGAGAGCACTTCTGTAATTAATTATCTTTTATACTACATGCTCACCAACTACACAAAAACAACATTGATAATGGATTTATTGTAGTTGAAAATATCTCTAGTTAATCTGAGCAAAAAATATTGATAAAATATACCAAAATATATTATATTATTCTTTTCCAACAAAATATCCAAATACATTTCTATTCTGGGAAAAATGCAAAATTAGTCCCGTGTCTATAGGGGTGTTGCAATATTAGTCCTGTAACTTTTGAAGTTGCGATTTTAGTCCCCTAAGTTTTACATTTGTGCAGATTTGGTCCTAAGGGCTATTTCAATATTTTAATTATTCCCAAAATGCCCTTGATAGCCAAAAATCAATATACCTAAGATCAAGTTTGAAATAGTATCAGAACCTATATTTTATTTACTTGAGTAAAATTTATTTATCTTTATAATTTCTTAATGATGAAAGAATTTTAGATTTTTGAATCCAGATCAAAAGCTGAGATACAAATTCTACATATATTATTTCCTAATTATGAAAATACAAAAACACGTAAAACTATGCCAAAATTGGTAATTTTGAATAATACGACCGAAATTACCACAACTAAAAAATAATAGACTAAAATTGCCAAATTTTAAAAATCACATAATTAAAATTGTTATTTTTGCTAAGGGGAAAAATTGTCATAGAACTAAAATTGCAACTTTAAAAGTTGCAGGACTAATTTTGCAATACCTCTATAGATACAAAACCAATTTTGCATGCAATTTTCCCTTCTATTCTCCATATACACCCAATTGTGTATATTCTGTCAATTTGTTTTCCAAAAGTTCTAAAAATAACACCAAAGAAAAGGTTCATATATTTAAGCTTCATCCATTCCATTAAAAAAAACACACACATACTAGCAAGAACCATCATTGCTGGGACAATATCAAAGATGATTTTACGTAACACATACATGGTCATGACGCAAACCATGAGTGTTAAAGCAGCACCGATATGAAACAGATATGAACACAAACATGCCGAGAGCATACAAAGGAAACTATAGAGAACTTGGATTAAAGTTTTTCTTTTTCTTTTCTTAAATTTCGGTCCTGTCATTGCAGGTATCGAACTTGGCCTCGTCATTGCGAGCTAATTCACACTCACTCCTTTCAGCCACAGTCAGTGGCGTAGCCAGAAAATATTACGGGGTGGATCGATACACAAAGTCGAGGGTGGGCCAAATAAAAAACTAAAAGAAAAATCATATAAATTTTAACTAAATATTTTTTTAAAAAAAATTACCTTGTAAAAAATAAATTTTCTTTAATATTGGAGGGAGGGCAGGACCGGTTGCCCTCCCCATCCCTCCGCCATTGGCCATAGCACACATTCCCACATACATGCAACAACCAACATATATATGGGTGGTTTAAATGATACACATTAATGAAAGGGATAATTACAAAGATATAATTACAAGAAATTCCAGTTATGTTTCAAAATTACAAATGCCCTCTTATAGTGTTACAAACACCCATTGAGATTTGTATTTACCTAACAAATACCCCGTCTTGAGGGATAATTTGTAAGAGAGAAACAAATGTCAACGGGGTGTTAGTAAATTTGATAACTAGGTCTTTCAGTAATTAGGCTAAACCTTGGGGATGTTTTTCTAATTATTGATCCCTTAATTAAATTATCAGAAAAAGAAGCTGCATGGTGATTAGGTAAGTTGGGATCTACCAATGAATTTTGCTCACAATTATAAGGGGGCAAAATTAATCTATTAGACCAAGAAGCTGCATGAAAATCGGATGGGATTTTCTATTTCACAATGGTGTTTCATCCCCTATTCCATTGCACGAATGATTGTCACGTGTAAATAAGTTACCATATTTATTTTGAAGCATAAATCAAACCTAAATTATGAGTTTTTAATATGGTAACTTCTATACACCTGGCAATCATCCGTGCGGTGGAATATGATATGAAACACCGTTCTGAAATAGAAGATATCATCTGCACGAAAATCCACTAATAAGTACATAATTATATCGAGCTAAACCTTGAAATTTGCCTTTCGTTCCAAGACGAGTAGTGTAAATTGACATTTTTGCCAATATATACGAGTTAAATGTGGAACAATTTAAACAAATCAGACTTTCTTTTGTTTAGTAACTCCATCCTACTACAGTTTTAAGAAGATTACAAAAAAATGGTAACTTCATCCAAGAAAACTTTGGATCCTGATGTCCTGAAGGACAAAATATAGGAATGGCAATGGGGCGAGTTAAAACCCGTCCTCGTATCAAATCCGTCCCGTCGGGGCGGGTCTAGACCCGATTAAATGGGTCCCAAGGTGGATCCCGGGTCTAAAATTACAAAATCCGCCCGGTAATTTACTACTATAACATCTTGTAATATTGTATAATTGTACTTTAAATATTTATTTTGAGTATTGTATGAGTACTATTGCAAGATCCTAGTAGTAATTTTATTAAAAAAAAATCCTAATAGTAGCTAAATAGTTTTAAAATATAGTTATAATAAGTTCCTTAATTATATTTATTTTTGACCTATTGCACTAGATTGCTTTTGAAAATTTGGCTACAAATACAAAAAAAATAAATTATTGCAATTCCTAGCAAAATGATTTATTTACTTCAGACTTCAAAGCAACTGCTAATGCAGTGTTGGCTTGTGAGTTGTGACCATGGGTGGATCCAAGAGGGGGCCTCCCAGTCCGCGCACCCCCAAAAAAAATTTATCCAGTTTTTCCTATGGAATAATATATATACACACACATATATATATATATATATATATATATATTATTTTTTAAGGAAAAAAAAGTTGGGTTAAAGGTAGCCGAGCTAGTTGGCTATGCCCCTGCGTGTAGTCTCTGGCTAGGAGTGTGCACGGTACTGCACGGTCCGAAGATTTAGAAATCTACAGAACCATCTCGAAGTTCAGATATCCCAAAAATTAAATCTCTAGATCGAACCAAAAAAACATATAATGGGATGGTGCGAGACAATTTGTAGAAACGGAGGTTCAAAGTGAAGAAAATCAGAAAAACTCTATATTTCATTGTCTTGATTCTCTACTGCAGGTAAAAGGTACAACGGATATATATACAAAGTCACAACAATCTAAGTCCTAAAATATACGATTAGTATCATTTACAATAATAGAGACACTACAAGAAAAATGATTTATAATGACGGAAATTTCGTCATTATATGTCCAAATTTCGTCATTAAAGACTTTTAATGACGGAAAATTCCGTCATGGACCCCTCATTATTGCCTCCTAGGTAAAGGTAAATAGTGACGGAAAATAGGTCCCCTCATTATTGGTTCAATATATTTAATGATGAGATTATACCGTCACTAAAAGTTGATTTCAATGATAAAAAATTCCATCATTATAATATCATTTGCCTCTCATTAAATAGTAATTTAATTACAACACAACCCCTCATTGTATCATCATTTGCCCTTCACTATAGACTGGTTTATCGATAAAATTTACATTTATTATTAGTTACTTGCCCGACACGAAAACTAAATTTAACAATAAAATTAACTCTAATAAAATCAATAATTACTTTCATTAAAAATCAATATTGCTAAATATTCAGAACAAGTAATTATTCTAAATAAAAAAAGTATAAACAATTACATCCAAAAATATATTCATTTCATAATATACACAATTGTAATTTGTTACAAAAGATGAGTTTTATCGCAATGGACCGCTAAAGAATTTTCTAATATCCACTCCAACTAGTACAAAAAATATTGGAGCTGTGATCAATCACTTGGTTGCTTCCATGCATCAATTTCCTTTCACGCTTGAATCACTCTTTGTGAATCAACCTACAAATTAAAAAAAGTAAAACATTAATCCAAATAGTAAACAATAAACAATAACATTAAAAGGCTAAAATTACTAAAGAAATGTGATGGACAACCCACAAATGAAAGGATTGGCTTTAAACCATTGTTGCATGTCGTCCTTCCTCAACGCCATCAAGTACAAGAACTACAAACAATATAAAACAATCCAAAAAGTTATAACTAAAGAAGAAGAAAGATATAACTATAACCATTTATAGAAATAATTTTTAATGAAAAAAACCAACAAATCAATAACTTACACAATAATCATCAATAAAATATATTTGTTAGTTATACTGAATATTTTCTAGCACACTTCAAATTAAAACTCATGGCTCATGCTTAGAATATAAATTTAAATAATAGATTAAAAATTTAAAGAGGTTTTATACTATTTGTATTATTGGTACATGTGCAGGCACATCTGGAAAACTATGATTGCATGAAATTAAATGTACTAAACAAGCCAAAAGAGGATCCATTTAGCAATTTACCTGTTCTCTTTCCAAGGTACTAAATTTCTGAAGAAGAAAAGCCTTCATGTCCATCGTACCAGGTGGATTCCCAACACCTAGAATATCAAGGGTACTTAAATCACAAATCTGACATGAAAGGTACAATAGAACAACCAGGTATTTAATTGAGAAACCAACCTATGCAAAATCGTGGTACAAGAACAATAATCCTTCTCTTTTAATGAATAAGCTTCTATGCATTATCATGCAATAAAGTGTTTAAATTGATAATCTGAAATGTGACAAAGAAATATACTGATTTTCAGCAGAAATATTTTCGAAAGTACGATTAAGCATCTAAAGACAGAAACGCAGAAATCGCACATAACACATACCCAAATTCAAGTCAGAGAAGTATAATTGAGCGAGAAAAGACATGACCTATATATAATTTAGTAGTAGAAAGAAACTTGTAAAAGTGAAATTTCCTGTACAGTAGTATACATTGATGCACACAAGCATATATGCACATGTACGTTCATTATCCAAGAAAAGTTGAAGCAACGGGCCAATCTGAAGTTTAACTCAATCTTTTCAATCATAAGAGAAATTGCTTTAACAAATTTCTTCACAAACTTTATTTAGAGACAATACCCTTTGTGATGACCATGTCCTCCTTTCGGCTGAAGCCTCAATACTCCATTTGGTAAGCTCAATTCATCATAAACCTACAAGGAGCATCCGGGAACTAGAAGTTGTCAAAATTTCTAAATTATGATTCACAAGAGTTCTTGATTACTTTACTGAAAAAATCAAAAGGAAAAGTAGCATTATGTATCAAAAGTTCATAGTAAGAACTCTCCAGTAGAATGTGGCGCAATGGTACTTGATAATATGCAGCAAATGGCCCAACTTGGTAACAGAGAAATGAGAGAAAAAATAGTTTATGAGGAAATCGGTGGTCAGAAAACTCAAGCTGTGGAGGGGAAAACAAGCAGAGCTTAATTGTACAATGCAGAAGATAATCTTAGAAGAAACTATATGTATGTCAGCTAGTTTGCTACTCTCAATAACCAACAAATATATTCTCACGCTACACTCAATAATTTGCTCAAATAATTGAAAGAGGTTAAAGATGCTTAAACTACTCACCTTAGCCACCAAGGGCTCCAACTTTGAGATATCTAATAAATGTTACATACTGCATATATTGGAGGATGTCCAATGTATGTGCATATAAGAAATCTAAACTGCATGCAACTGCAAAGATAATATAGTAAACTATCTGTCTAACTTCATTTGTTGAGTCTTCAAGCAAACAATGAAGGGCATTTTTTCTCTTACCTGATCAACAAAGCCAAATACTTTGTGTGATATATTAATTCACAGGTTCTCCACTGCACCTTTCAAACCCACATGCTCAAAACAGATTTTTCTGATTCCCTACAGGATTGTAAATTACAATTTTCATTGAGAATGACATCACAAAAAAGTAATATAGGAGTAAGTTAAAAAAATCTAGAAAAAAGGAGCAATCGATGTTGTTTACAGGATTACTTGAACACTTGAAGTGATTCAATACAGATATCCAAGGTATAGACAATATAAAACATGTGCATGTACAACATTATCTTTGCATGACACATATAAGTAGCCATAATACATGTTCATTGAAAAAGATACAAAGATATTATCTAGATAAGAATTTGAATTCATTACAGGTAACAAATATAGTGTTCAATGTGATCTGGGAATTACCACCCTGTAATCTGAACAAAATTGAGAAGTTGGAAACTAGCCCATTATATGTTACCCTATTGAAATAAGATTGAAAAGGGGAGATGAAATCCACATAGATACAACGATGTCCTAACTCCCACATTCGTCACCATGAAATTAAAGTAAACTAAACTCAAGTGAAGAATCTACTCACCTCCATCCCAAGGAGTATCATCTGGACTGCAATTCACAATAAATCAAATATTTTAGCAAAAACAGAAGGTTCAATCATTTCACCAGCGGCAACCACCACAATGATTAGTTCACATAACATACCCGAATATAACCGCATTCTTGAGCATAATGTTGTTGTCATATGGGGCACCGTTGATGCCAGCTGGAGGGTCTTGCTGTAAACCACTTGAAACCCCTCATCAATCGCTTCCTCGCCGGTGTCGACATCTTCATCGCCTACAATCATCCGGTGTCGAGACATACTTCTTTGCAACAAATACCAACCCAAGACATCTTATAATACCAACCCATGATTTTCAAAAATTGATTGAATAAATTGAAGAGAAGTATTAAGCCAAATTGGATGTCACAATTAATTCCCAAATTAGGGATCAGAATGTGAAATAGCAAAGACAAGAAAAATAATTTATTGAGGAAAAGGAGAAAACCTCAATATTGGAAAATTCGAATTGTACGACTGCACAATACCCCTGGATCAATTCCATTAGATTTAGAATCCCTCTTCTCATGAACAAACCAGAGAACGACATTTCCCCTTCCACGGCCGCCTAGGGAACATGGACAGAACTTCTTCTAGCCTTTGCTATCAACTGCTGGAACCCCAATTGTCGGCACAGAGGAACTCTTTTCAGGTCACCAACTCCGGCGAGAAGGGTTTCTCTAGTGATAGGTATTCTAGAAAGATGATAGTTTTCAATTTACGGGGAGAAAAATAGGAATTTTCTGGGTTTTGTCGTATTTTTCACAATAACAATTTAACTTATTTGGTGGGGATTATAGGCGCCTATATTGCAATAGCAATAATGAGGGGAAACTCCTTGTTCATACAAATAATGAGAGGAATAATAACCAGTAGATAGGGGACTTAGTGTTCCTCATTAATAAGTAACTCTTTTAGTGAGAGAATATTTTTACCCTCATTGAAAGAATCAGGATAATACTTTTAATGAGGAAATTTTCATACCCTCATTAGTTTTTGTCATTAAAAATCAAATTTTTGTAGTGAGAATACTGTAATCCCTTGAGATCTGCAATCAGTTTGGTATATATAGAAACAAAATATCCTTCTATACTCCCTTCAAGTTGGAGCATGAGGTGTCGAATTGTCCAATTTGCCAAGTAATTGATGAAATTGATCTCGTCCAAGAGCTTTCGTGAAGATATCCGCTAACTGACTTTGTGAAGGAATGGATCGAGTGGTGATGGTCTTTGACTAAAGGTACTGCTGAATAAAGTGACAATCTATTTCAATATGTTTTGTGCGTTCATGAAACACTGGATTAGCCGCGATATGAATAGCCGCTCGATTATAACAAAACAAAGGAGTTGGTGCAGTACATTTAACTTGGACTTCTTAAAATGTGTCTCAGCCAAACAACTTCACTAGTGGTAGTCGTCATGGCTCGATATTCAGCTTCAGCGGAAGAATGAGAAACAACAGATTGTTTCTTGGATCGCCATGCGATAGGCGAAGCCCCAAGAAAATGATATAACCTTTTGTTGACTTGCGTGTCATCGGGCAACCTGCCCAATCAGCATCACAGTATTGTTGGGAAATTTATTGTTTAGATTTTGATGAATGCCATGTAAAACTTAGAATAGGAAGTTGGCACCCCATTTTTGTTGTAAACTACATTGTAAAAAATAAATTTGGTCAAGTGAGTTAAGTCAACTATGCCCAAACATGCAAGAAGACAACTGGAGACTAGAAGGAAGACTCATTGCAAGACAAATTTGAGTATGGCAAAGAAGAGAAGACGAGAACTCGATGAAGGAGCGACTAAGATGCGGTGAGAGGAGTATCGGTCAAGTCACTAAAGATAAGCCAAGTCTCGAGTTGGAGTGACATAAGAGTCATCCGATGATTGGAAGGCGACTTAAGTCACCTGGGGGAAAGCAAGGAAATGCGAAATGCGGTCAAGTCGAGATAATCGAAAAAGATCCGTTACGAAATCAAGAGAATTACTTAAACAAGTAATATATCCATGCTACCTTTCTCAAAGTGCTCGACCCCGTAAGCGTGCAAAAGGAATAAACCAATGGGAAGCACTACACCGTGTCGAACTACGAAAAGTCTGAAGAACAATTCATACGAGGAAATGGCAATTCAAGGATCGCAACAAGACAAGCCAACGACCACAAGTGACTTTCAAAAATAAGCCTATCTCTTCAACGGGCAGATTTTTGAAAAGCTCACTATAAAAGGCTGAGGAATAACTCCGAGAAAAAGTTACGAAGGTTACCTTGACCATCTGAGAATTGAATACAAGCAAGAAAGAAACATTTTGTAACTGAAATATTCTCAAGTTATTAAACGCTCAATCCTCAAGCCTACATTACGAAGAACATCAATCCAACACTCACTGTGAAGGAAAGATAACTTCAATCAGTTGAAGAGGAAATTCTTGAAGAATAAAGGGGTCTAGATTCCACGACGATTGTAGGAAGGTTCAAGGTCGAACCAAGTCTTGAGCTTTTGGAGGGCTTCGTGATCAAATCCAAAGAGCTTGAGCAAGTGGGTGTAGTAGCAAGGCGGTGCCTGCGAAGAAGCCGAGTCGTCACGAGAAGCCAGTGAGTGATCAAGGCGTCTCAGATCGAGTCCCAAAGAATCAAGTCAATTTGTGTGATCAAGACTTTTGCACGGACTGTTACCACTTTGTATCTTGATCAATACCTAGTGGAGAGTAGAAGAATTACCCCATCTTGAACCTCTATAAAAACTTATCGTGTCATTTACATTTCAAAGACTTTAAATTCTGCATCTTATTTGCTTAACTTTGTCGATAAATTTGCTATCTACTTGATAATAGCTAAGTACTAAATCAAGCTTTAAATCTCTACTAAACCAAACTTAAGGGTGTTAAGTCTTCCGCTGAAAATAAACCACAGTTGAGCTAATTCGGTTTTAACGGTGAGTTATTCTACCAACTGACTCGGTGAGTCATGTTGAGTGACTAACTCTCTTGATTAACTAAATTGGTCATCACCTAGAGACACAACCTGTGTAGTATCAACTCGAACTTTTGAAAGGACTAAATCAAAAATTTGGTAAGGTTTATTCAACCCCTTCTAAACCTTACACTCACACCCTTGGGACCTACAAGTGGTATCGGAGCGGTTGGTTCATTGAGCCTTCCGCACCAGTTCTTGAACTAGATCTCCAAATTTTTCAAAGTCTCGCTTTAGTACTTAAATTTTCAAAACTCTTTTTATCATTGAAATTTATTATCATGGAAGCAAATTTGACACGCATCCCTATGTTCACAATTGAAGAATTTGATGATTGGAAAATTCGTATGCAGGCTCATCTATCAAAGCATTACATGATGAGATGTGGATAGTGATAGAGGATGGGCCATTTCAAATCTTAAAAGTGAACAATTTGTAAGAAGAGCTCAAATTTGAAGGTGAAGAGGATGTTGCCCCTAGACCAGCTATGGTCGAAAAACCAAGAACTGAATGGACAAATGATGATGAGAAAAAGATACAACTTGGACAATGTAGCCAATGACATCCTTTACAAAACCTTGGACAAAGCCATGTTCAATAAAGTCAAATCATGCAAAACGGCTAAAGAAATGGGACAAGCTAACATTGATTTGTGAAGGCTCGAAGCAAATCAAGGAAAATAAATTATCGAGTGTACAAAAATTTGAGAATTTCAAAATGATCGCAGGAGATAACCTGGATCAACTGGATGCTCGGTTCTGAAATCACCAACGAGCTATCGCATTTGGAAAGGAATATACACAGAAGGAAATGTGTATGAAGATCCTAAAAAGTCTCCCCGGTGAATGGGAAATAAAGGTCATGGCACTGAGACATTCCATGGACCTATCGAAGACCTCCAACCATGAACTATTCTCGGATCTCAAAGCCTACGAATTTGGTGAGAAGAAAAGATCGAGGAAGAGATTTGTACCCAAAACAGTTGCTCTAATTGTTAAGGATGGAAAGAGAGCCGAGGTCAAAGAAGTAATTGATCGAAGAAATAGCCCGATGGTTAAAAGGTTCAACAAGTTCTTCAATAAGAACTACAAGAGAGGCAAGGGCGAAACCTCCGAAGACACTCGGCTCCTCCAAGTCAAGGGAAGATAGGCCAACCAAGAGGACGAGATCATCAAAAAGCTGAATATCTAAGGGTGACAATCCAAGAATGGAAAGATCGATCAAAAGGTTGAATATCTATCTTTGGAACCGTAGGCAACCAGGTCACTACGCCATTAATTGCCCATATCCGTAGTCAACAAATACAGGAATGAAGAAGAAAGAAAGGTCTTTAGAGAAAGAAGACAAGAAAAGAAAAAGGCAATGTTGGTGCAGAGATCTTGAGACAGCCAAGTCAAGAGAGACAGTGATTCGAGAGAGCGAGTGAAGGCGACTACTCAAGTGACTACGAAGAAGAAGCCCTCATCTGTTTGATGGCAAGGAACAAGATCAACCCGACCAAGAAGATGAGGTACACTCTAACTCATCGAACTCGATTCTAGTGATAGTGGCGATGTGACACACACACTTCATCACCCACTGATCTTTATGATTCATTAGGCAAAATGATGAAAGATTTTGAACACATTAAATCCTCACACACACTACTAAATGAGGAAAATAGCCTACTCAAGAGAGCAAAACTCACGGTGACTAAGGAGCCGCTGAGTACTCTAGGTCAAATAACTCGATGAGAATAAAAGTTTAAAGGCTAAAAATGCCAAGCTAATAGCACAAATAGCTGCCATAGAAAAGAGGGAGAATGACCTCAAAAATGTTATTGCCTCATTGACTAAGGCATCTAAATCATTGGATGATCTTATTATGAGTCAAAGAGAATGTGGAGACAAGACAGGCTTAGGATTTAATTCATTTGTGCTATGTCAAACTTCAAAAGTAATTTTGGAAAAAGGATCTTCAAGCAATGAAGAGTCTAAAAATCCAAAACTCCAAATGGTGCACACACATTCACTCCAAAGCACAATTACAAGCAAGCGGCCTTGGTTATAAAGGAAA
This sequence comes from Rehmannia glutinosa, assembly GCA_016081115.2. Taxonomy (NCBI): domain Eukaryota; kingdom Viridiplantae; phylum Streptophyta; class Magnoliopsida; order Lamiales; family Orobanchaceae; genus Rehmannia; species Rehmannia glutinosa. The sequence goes on from CM071927.1 coordinate 13,829,895, forward strand.
AGGAAAACTTGACCGAGTTGAGTGCTTTTGAAAGGACAAGCGAGAAAAGATTCATCGAGTTCTCAAGCAAACTCCAAACAGAAAATACTCAGTAAAAGAAGAAACAGAGCTACCAAAACCCAGAAAATCTATAAAAGAAATACATATGATGGGAATGGTAGAAAATATCCAAGCCAAGTTGGTTGGAATGATGTGAACTATCATCATAGACTTATGGAATATAAGCCCAAATGGCAAAGGCCAGAACTCAAAGCAAAGGCCATTCCAAAAGTATAAGAGCTTTCATCAAAGACACATATGCACCTAGGCACTACACTCACAGACACCACAATTACCAAAGAAGGCGATTGCTAAAACACATATACAGCATACATCTGACTAAAGAGACAATTTGTATGAACCTAGAATCCCCAAGTAATTTGCCAAGATTAATTATGATTATGGCGATAGATGGCAACCCCTTAGAGTCAAATCATTTGGCTATAAGTTGGTTGGATCATCTTACAATTCTAACCCCTCGGGACCCGGACAAGTATGGGTACCTAAAACTTAATTTCCTTGATTGCGAGGTTCAAGGAGCAAGTGAAAGTGCAAGGAACCTGGTACATGGATAGTGGTCATTCCGGACATATGACAGAAACAAGAAAAATCTGTCAAAATTCAAGGAAGTTAAAGGAGCAAAAGTCATATTTGGAGGAAATGAAGCTCCGGGTGAAATAAGAGGCATTGGATCCATCAAGAGGAACGGATTAGAAATCACGAGATGTTGCATATGTTGAAGGACTCAACTTCAACTTGCTAAGCATCGATCAACTCTGACGGGGGCTATAATGTTGGATTTAACATGGGTATATGCCAAATCGGATCTTTGAATCGAATGAAGTTGTGTTGCAAGGATGCAGACAAAAGAACATGTATGTAGTAGATTGGTCAACCGCTACACCCAAAGACTGTCTATTAGCAAAAACACATTGAATCAAGTTGGTGTGGCACAAAAAAGCTGAGTCACCTAAATTTCAAGACGATTAACAAGCTTGCCGAAGTAATCTTGTGGAAGGACTTCCGATTTCGATACAAGAAGGAGAGTATATGTGACACATGTCGGAAGGGAAAAGATCAAATCGTCATTCAAAGAAAAGACCGCCCATCTTCAACAAGAATATTACATCTCGCTACATATGGATCTATTTGGCCGCCCAAAGTGGAACCGGCCTAGCATAAGTGGAAAGAAATACACCTTGGTGGTAGTAGATGACTACTTAAGATATACATGGACAATATTCATGTGTAAGAAGAAAGAAACTCTACTGAAACTACCACGGTGATGAAGAGGATTCAAAATGAGAAAAGCCAAACCATTATCAAAATTAGATCGGATTAGGAACCGAGTTTGTCAATGGTATAATAACTCAATATTGTATTGAAAATGGCATTGGTCATGAATTATCTGCAGCAAAGGACTCCACGTGAGAATGGAGTTGCGAAAGAAGGAATAAAACTCTCAAAAGAAGCGGACAAGGACCATGATAGTCTGACGGGGTTACCAAAAAGATTTTGGTCAAGCAATTATGAGCTTGCTACACTCAAAACAGATGTATGATAAACAGACGGTGACAAAGACTCCTATAAGATTTGGGGGGAGAAAACCAAATGTTGCATATTTTAGAATATTTGGATGTAAATGCTTCATCCATATCAATGGCAAAGACAATCTAAAGGCTTTCGATGCTAAAGTCGATGAAGGTATCTTCTTGGGATACTGGTGAAAGCAAAGCCTACTGAGTACTCAACAAAAGGACTATGGTTGCGAGGAAGAATCCATTCATGTGGTATTCGATGAGCCAAATGTAAATGGAGAAGACATTGAAGAGTCGGTGATAATTTGAATCATCCAACCATACAAAAGAGTCCCTATGTTGAAGTCAAGTCGGAATTATAAACTCAGATGAAGATGAGATAGTTGAGTCTCATAAAATCTTTGGAAAATTTGCGGCTAAGTGATTGCGAGAGAGTCGACCAAAGCAAACACACAATTTTGCTAGACGATGAATCCGGCTAACTTACTTCAACCTTTGATGTAAGATGGTGAAAGACCATCCACGAACTTGTCATTGGAGACATAAGAGAAGGTGTCAAAACAAGATCCGAACTAAACAAGCTATGTTCACATGCTTTATCTCACAAATAGAGCCTAAAGATGTGTTACAAGCATTGCCAAGAAGAAGGAATAGATTTTGATGAAACATTTGCTCCTGTAGCAAGATTGGAAGCTATGCAAGAAGAGTCTGAATCAGTTTGAAAGAAATAAAGTATGGGAATTAGTTCAAAGACCCACCCATCAAAATGTTATTGGTACTAAATGGGTGTTCGAAACAAGATGAACGAGGAGGGCTCGTGTGGTAAGAAACAAAGCAAGACTAGTAGCCAAAGGATATTGCCAAGAAGAAGGAATAGATTTTGATGAAACATTTGCTCTGTAGCAAGATTGGAAGCTATAAGGATGTTTCTTGCCTATGCGACTCACAAGAATTTCATTGTATATCGAGATGGATGTAAAAAGTGCATTCCTAAATGGTTTATTGGAAGAAAGAAGTGTATGTTGAACAACCTCCAGGATTTGAGAAGACTCATGGAGATAAGATATACAAACTCAAGAAAGCTCGTATGGAATGAAACAGGGCACCCAGAGCATGGTATGATACTTTGTCACAATTCCTAATCGAGAATGGATTCACAAAAGGAAAAGTAGATAGAACACTTTTTAGAATTCAAGACAAGAAGTGTATACGCTTGTTCAAATATATGTGGATGACATCATTTTTGGATCCACAAACAAAGAGCTATGTGAAAAATTTTCAAACCTCATGCAAAGCAAATTTGAAATGAGCATGATGGGAGAGAGCGACATTCTTCCTTGGACTCCAAGTGAAACAATCAAGGATGGAACCTTCATAAGTCAAACAAAATACACCAGAGATTTAATGAAGAAATTTGGTATAGAGGAGAAGTCTTACGTGAAAATACCAATGAACACATCACCAAAATGGACATGGATGCGGATGGCAAGCATGTAGATCAAACAAGATATAGAGCACTTATTGGATCATTGCTCTATCTCACAAAGAAGCGTGCCGGACATCACATTTGATGTATGTGTATGTGCAAGATTTCAATCTGCTCCAAAAGAGAGTCACATGACAAAGAACTAAGACAATCTTGAGATACTTGAAAGGAAGCCAAGAAGTTGGCTTATGGTATCCAAAGGAAGGTGGATTCAAGCTAATTGGCTATTCGGACTGACTATGCTAGATGCAGAGTTGACAGAAAAGCACCTCGAGGCACATGTCAAATGCTTGGAAACATGATGATTTCTGGTTTAGCAAGAAGCAAAATTCAATAGCCACCTCTACTGGTGAAGCATAATACATAGCCGCGTGGGCAGTGTTGTGCCCAAGTCCTATGGATGAGACAAGAGGCGAGAGACTATGAAGTTGAAGAAAAGGAAATTCCAATCATGTGTGATAACACAAGTGCAATTGCAATCACTTAGAATCCTGTGTTGCACTCAAGAACAAAGCATATCGATGTCGATATCACTTCATAAGAGATCATGTTGAAAAGAAGGACATCATATTGGAATATATCTCAATCGATAAACAGGTTAATGACATATTCACAAAACCATTATGTGAGTCAAGATTTGAAGAACTCAAACATGAGTTAGGGTTAATCGAGTGAGAAATGACACTCGGAAGACTCAGAGAAAAGAAATGGAACACAAAAAGAGAAAAAGATGAATTCTCAAAATCGCCTAAATGAATCACCATGTCGGAGACAACAGACTATACCGAATTAGTGACAATTTGAGTCATTTGAGAGAATCGTGACGGAAACGGTTAAATCACTAAGGGATAAGCTGAGTCATTTATGAGCAAAGTGACAAAAACGCAAATGTTTTTACTAAGCGGGAATGTTTTTAAGAATGACGTCAAGATAATGATGATGTGTATAGACAAAAAGCTGCATACCAAGCTTATGATTGGATATAAATGTTGATCGGCGTGCAAAATCTAAGCCGTTGATTTCGATCACATTTCAAAAACCACCCGCACGCCCTTTCGTAAAACCATACTTAACCCATTTTCACTGTTTTCTCTCACATATCACCAAAACGGTTCATCTCTATCTTAGAAACAAAGGCAAAACTCTCTCAAAACCCTCTCGAGTATTCAAATCAAATTTCTAAGTTTCTTTTCGGTGAAATCCTGGAAAATGGCATCAACCTATGATTTTGTCAAGCTAGGAAAGCAAATCCACACAGGGTCGATCGTGATTTCGAGGGCATGGTCAAACAGGTCCGATGACGCCTCATAAAGAAAATCGCGAAAAGCTCGAAACGTCCCGGCCGAAACCATTTTCGACGATGGAGTTCTCGATGACCTATGTGGAAGAGGTCGCACGCTTCACGTGGATTCACGATGAAGGGATAAAGTCATCTTTCACGGAAAGAAGTTCACCATCTCGCCAAGGATTTGGTGAACACCGCTCACTACCGACGGAAGGAGCATCGAGAAATCAACGGCCGATGTAAACCTGGTTGGTGCTTGGAAGGAAGTAGCCAAGCCCGACTATCCGATAAAATAGTTTACACAGCAAACAAGAGGTCTTGAAGGAGGATTACCACAAGTTTGTTGGACATAGTTGCCAAATGCATAGACATTAAATTTGGCGGCTTTGACCAATGTCAAAAGCAAAGTTGATCGTAATGGCATTTTGCGATCATTGAAGAAAGGAAAATAAATGGCTGAGTTTGTCTACAAAGCAGACTATGCGAATGTAGGGAACAAATCCTTCAAGGAAGATGGTGCATTTGGAGGATCCCTCAGGATATGGCCACAGTGATTGGCCGGTGATGGAGTGAAAGGAGTCCCTCTTAGACATGGAAAGGCGTTTCATGTAAACAAGAGGATGTTCAGATCAAACCTCTCTCGGCGCACGAAGAGAGCCTACGCCAAGAGAGCCGACACGAGTGACGGGAATCGGTGACCACTCAAGATACAAATGTTTCCTCTCCACCAAAGAAGAAAGGCGCCCGCAGCTCGCTAAGAGAATCGCGCCCTTCGCAATGCTAAGAAGACCGATGCTCCGCAAAGAAAGAAAAACAAACTCGCTCCCGCCCCTCGCAGCCTGAAGTCACCGCCCGCAGCTCGTGTCTCTTCATCGCCCCAAAGAAGTTAGCCGGTCGATAAGGACTCTCAACTACCTTCTCTCCGATCGTCAAAAAGAGGAGATCGATAAGCCAAGACGGCTAGCTCCTCGAAGAAAACACTAGCAGCCCCCACCGCCCAAGACTCGTAAGAAACTCTTTCTCGAACCGTAAATCCCTCTGGTACAAACTAGGAGACGAAGAAGAATCATCAAGCACTCCGAGCTTGAGAAACCGGGTGAGTCACCACTCACCGAGCAGATATCGGAGCTGCTGGAGAAGTAGAGTCTCGGATATTATAGATGAAAAAGCTAAGTCTGTTGAAGGCGATCGCAGAGGCAAATCAAGACACAATCGTAGTTCGCACGGTGAGAGAAGAAGAAGCGATAGAGATGATAGTGATGTGATGATCCTATCCCCACCTTACCCAGGACATCCAAAATCGTCTGCGAGAGTGGAGGAAGTGGAAATTGAGTCGATCAAGGAACAGTTCCAACGGCCCGAATTTATAGAAGAGGAAGAGGAATCGGGGCTGAACTTCCTTGGTCGACCTCTGTGATCTCAAAGATTGGATGAAGAAAACTGTAAGGATATCTTGCAAATCTTCAAGGATAAGGAAAAGGAGAGAGGCAGAGGAAGCGAGGCACGTGAGAAGGCCAGATCGCCTCTATCACCGCACAACAAACACACACATCATCTCCTTGATGTCTTCTCGCATGATGAGGATGAGGACCTGACCGCCGCCACGTAAGAGTTGCAAATGCAGCAAGCAATGATGATTCGCATTCTTCACGAGAAGAGCATGATGGAGGGACCAGGAGATTCCTCCAAAACACACCTGAAATCGATCCAATGGGAGTAGTGCAAACAAATCGCCACCGTTGTTCTTTGCCACCACATCCCCTGACTCACTCGAAAGAAGGATTTAAGGAAATGGCGATGAACGGTTTAGTGGGGACCCCGGTCGAGCCAACCCCTAATGAAGGTATCTTACCACCGCCCCAATGGCTGAACACTCGAGAAAATCGGGAGTTTGGAGACGAGTGACCCCATTCCAAGTCACTCACCGGTGCGCCAACCGAGGGGAAAACTCCTTCCACCGCTGCAGCAAGGTCGGAGGATGCTGCAGATGACTCCACAACAAATTTAGGAGGCGAAGTGGAGAAGGTACAAACACAAAATACACAGCAAGTTGCCATCAACGAAGCTCAGAGATTGACACTATCTCACCGAGGTGCCAATCGCTCAAGGCTAATGACGCGCCGATGCGTCGAGGCATAGAGACGGAACAACCCTGGGAGTTAACACTGGCGATGAAAGTGCAATCCATGGGGTTGAGACTCCAATGGATGCCACCACAGAAGACCCTAAGACACCGACACTGTCGAAAGGAGGTCCAGGCCTCGCTGCAGCTTGAGATCGTAGGAGGTAATGAAGGCCAACGGGAGGTTGAGACTTCCCGGGTAAAGAGGTCAAGTAGAGAACATCCCTCCCGCTATCATTGATCCATCCGAAAAAGGAGATAAGTGCGCTTCATGATTCTCGGATAATCCTCGATGTAACTTTTCCGGGATCGAGGAAGGCGACAAGAAGTTTCGAGTCATCCCCGTGATGCATCCAAAAGACTCGGTGAGGATGTTCCAAGCACGAGCAAGTCCGATCTCAAGAGTACTCGTCAAACTTTCAATTTTGATGGTGAGCCACCAATGGAAATCTCATCATCGTCCGATGACGCTCGATAAGGCCGAGGACCAGTCCACTCAATTGGAGAAACCGGTGAGACCGACGGCCGTTGAGACAATCGAGGCTCGCAAGCCGGGTCCACTTCACAAAAGACCCCACCAAACAGAGTCCACCGTGCGGGCTCCCAAGTCGCAGCAGTTCGACTCCAAAAGGAACTTCACGCGCACCTTTCATCATTGAACAAATCTCGGTTGGCCGTGATGATTCCTTTGTAGAATCATTTCCTTTCTCTCTAGAGGTACCTCGACCTCCCGACGAGTCGAAGAACGATCTCGCTTCCACGCACGTAACTCGTCCTTCCATCCGACACCATCATTCCGGTGACTATGACTTTGACGCCGCATGGCCGTCACCGCAAATGAAGAAAAACGACCCGAAGTTCGGGAGGTGTTCAAAGCATTATTTGCTGAAATTGAACGGATGGAGAGACACCAGGCCTCTATGGACATGAGATGGATAACGAGAGATGCCAACCTTATGCCGACTTGAGAGGCATAACAATTCGAGAATCGGGAATGGTGGCAACAAAGAAGAAACAATGCGTGTGGAACAAGCTAGATATTTTAGAACATTGTTCAACAAGTCTTTGGTATGGAGAGTCGAGAATGTTGATGCGAAAACGAAATTGAGAGAACACATTGAGCACATGCATGAAGCTCACATCGCCGAGATAAAGTTGCGTGAGCAAAATAAGAGTGATCTCCGGCGTATGGAAGAAAAACATGGATAGAAAATTCAGCCTTCTCATGGCCGAGATGAAGCTAATTTCAAGAGAGTCCAACGCTACTCGCTCCGAATTTCGTGCCGCATACTCCGCAGCAGACTCGAGCGGAACTCGACTATCGCCAGGCTCGACTTCCCGCTTGCAAGATATGTTTCAGGGTTCCTCTCTCCTTTGATGATGCCAAAAAGAGGGAAGAGGAATACTTTAAAGCGCTAAAGAGATCTCGGTTGAAAAGGAGGGAGAAGCGGTGTGAAGGGAAAGACTGGTGAGGAAGTTACAAGGAAAAAGAAAGGAAAGTCCGTTGAGGGGGAAGAATCGAGAGATGTGACCTTAATGATTGCACAAACCCCCAACAAGGTCTTGTCACTGGTGATATTATCGCAAAGACACTCCAGTGACTCGCCACTCAAACACTCGCTATATCTATGGTGAAAAGAGAAAGACAATTGAAGTAGGGATGGAGGAAGTGGAAGGAAGGATGGATGCCCGAGTTATGAATATCTTGAAACAACATGGAGGCATTCCAAAGAGACAGAGACATTTATGCCATCTCGATCCGGGACCGAGCCAAGATCGATTGATGAATTTAAAACGCCGCATCCAAGGATACTTTGCAAACATGTCCATGGCTCAAGCTTGGGACTTATCTTCGGGAAAAGGGTCTCACGCTATGTGAAGAAGCCGACAGCAAATGAGACACGGCAATCACTCGTTGGTCACTCCGCTAGTCACTCATTTGAAAGAAGAAGACCCCAAAGACAATACACGCCCGCAGGAAGAGGAAGAAGCGTGTGGTGGAGGAAGAGGTTTCGCACCCAGGCCTCCGCCAAAAAACATTGAGTACATAGATCCGAAAAGAAAGGAGGGATCATCGGGTTTAGTCTTGACCAAGTAGCCAATCTGCAAGTGGCTAAAAGCAATCCGAGTATGCGAAAAGAATAGAAGAAGAAAATAAGAGACAAACTCAGCTATGGGAGGAAAGACAAGAGAGATTAAGAAGAGATGAAGCTGCAGTAAGGCATATGAAAAAAAAGAAGAAGAAGGCGGCCAAGATGAGAAAAAAGAAGAAGACCGAGAAGATGACAGAATCAAGAAGATGAAAGAAGGAGGCAACGAAGGAGATGAAGTGTTGATGTCACCCCTTCATGTATTTTACTATCTAAATACATAATATGTAAATTACGCAATAAAGTGTAAATTCTCTATCTTTTTGTGTAAACAAATGTTTGCTCGATACACCTTGTAAAACAAGTTGATTGTAAAAGAACAAGAATGTTATGATCAATAAAAGGATTGATTCTACGCATACATTCTATGTGAATGCACTATCTCAGTATGTATCCTTGCTATTTACTTTTTGAATGTCCTAAGTTTTGGCATCATCAAAAAAGGGGAAATTGTTGGGAAATTTATTGTTTAGATTTTGATGAATGCCATGTAAAACTTAGAATAGGAAGTTGGCACCCCATTTTTGTTGTAAACTACATTGTAATAAATAGGGCTGGTCAAGCCGAGTTAAGTCGGCTATGCCCAAACATGCAAGAAGACAACCGGAGACTAGAAGGAAGACTCACGCAAGACAACCGAGTATGGCAAAGAAGAGAAGACGAGAACTCGATCAAGGAGCAAAGCTAAGATGCGGTGAGAGAGTATCGGTCAAGTCAACTAAAGATAAGCCAAGTCTCAAGTTGAGGATGTAAGAGTCATCCAATGATTGAAGTGACTCTAAGTCACCCGGGGAAAGCAAGGAAATGCGGTCAAGTCGAGATAATCAAAAAGATCCGTTACGTAAATCAAGAGAATTACTTAAACAAGTAATATCTCCATGCTACCTTTCTCAAGTGCTCGATCCCCTTAATCGTGCAAAAGGAATAAACAATGGGAAGCACTACACCGTGTCGAACTCGAAAAGTCAAGAACAATTCATACGAGGAAATGGCAATTCCAAGGATCGCAACAAGACAAGCCAACGACCACAAGTGACTTTCAAAAATAAGCCTATCTCTTCAACGGGCGGACTTTTGAAAAGCTCACTATAAAAGGTGAGGAATAACTCGAGAAAAAGTTACGAAGGTTACCTTGACCATCCGAGAATTGAATACAAGCAAGAAACAAACATTTTGTAACCCGAAATATTCTCAAGTTATTAAACGCTCAATCCTCAAGCCTACATTACGAAGAACATCAATCCAACACTCACCGTGAAGGAAAGATAACTTCAATCGGTTGAAGAGGAAAGTCAAGAATAAAGGGGTCTAGATTCCACGAACGATTGTAGAAAGGTTCAAGGTCGAACCAAGTCTTGAGCTTTTGGAGGGCTTCGTGATCAAATCCAAAGAGCTTGAGCAAGTGGGATGTAGTAGCAAAGGCAACCGCCCTGTGAAGAAGGCGAGTCGTCTGACGAGAAGCTTGGTGAGTGATCATGGCGTCTCAGGATCGGGTCCCAAAGAATCAAGTCGTTTGTGTGATCAAGACTTGTATCCGGATCTGTTACCACTTTGTATCTTCGATCAATACCTAGTGGATTCCTCCGGGAGTTGGAGAAGAGAGGAGTAGAAGAATTACCCCATCTTCGAACCTCTATAAAAACTTATCGTGTCATTTACATTTCAAAGACTTTAAATTCCCGCATCTTATTTGCTTAACTTTTTGCCGATAAATTTGCTATCTACTTGATAATTTCTAAGTACTAAATCAAGCTTTAAATCTCTACTAAACCAAACTTAAGGGTGTTAAGTCTTCCACTGAAAAACAAACCACGTTGAGCTAATTCGGTTTTAGCAATTTTGAGTTATTCTATAAAAACGGCTCGAGTCGATGTGCATTGAGTGACTAACTCTCCGATTAACTAAATTGGATGTCCACCTAGACACACGGTGTGTAGTATCAACTCGAACTTTTAAAAGGACTAAATCGAAAATTTGGTAAGGTTTATTCAACCCCCCTTCTAAACCTTACACTCACACCCCTTGGGACCTACAAGTATGCTTGCAATGATAATGACCCATTTGGATGGCAATAGAATACCTTGTCCACGGGGTTCCTTTGAGATATCTTAATACCTCCTATAAACAACATCTATATGTTGTTGTCTTGGAGCATGCATAAATCGGCTAAGGATATGCACAACATAGCCGATATCCGGACGAGTAAAAGTGAGATAGAGAGATCGCCCAACCAAACAACGATACTTCCCGGGATCGGTGCAAGGATCTCCTAAGTCAAGAGAAAATCTATGTTGATGCTCCATAAGGATAGAAGTTTGGTTTACAACCCGTAAGTCCACACTCGGCTAAAATATCAAGGACATACTTTCTTTGACTCAACGCAATCCCAGTTGGAGAGCGTGCCACTTTAATCCCAAGGAAATATTTGAGCTTACCAAGATCTTTGATGTGAAACTTGGCATCTAAATATCATTTCGCTTGAGAAATGCGATCGAGATCTGTCCATGTGATAATTATATCATCAACATAAATGAGAATTGCAACAAAATATCCTCCTTGCGAATAGGTAAACAATGAATAATCTACCATTGATTGTCGAAATCTTATGGCAAGAAGATAAGTAGTAAATGTCTCATTCCAATTCCGAGAGGCCTGACGGAGGTCATATAGAGAGTTTTGGAAACAACAGACTTGTTGCTCCCCCTTTTCAGCAAAACCATTGAGGAATCTTCATATAAATTTCCTCCTTCAAGTCAACATGCAAAAAGGCATTATTAACATCAAGATTGTGTATCTCTCATTTCTTAATTGAGGCAACAACCAATAAGCAGCAAACAATATCGAGTTTGGAAACCAGAGCAAAAGTCTCATGAAAATCGATACCCTCAATTTGCGTGTATCCTTTTGCGACCAAACGCGCTTTGTAGCGCTCAATGCTACCATCAGGACTATGCTTAATTTTGTTAACCCATTTAGAATCAATGGCACGTTTTCCAGGTGGCAAAGGTTGTAGAGTCCAGGTTTTGTTGGCTTCAAAAGCAGCGATTTCTTTAGCTATAGCTTCATTCCAATGTGCATGTTGAACTGCTCGAGAAAAAGACTTTGGCTCATCTATTGAACAGATGGCAGACAAAAAAGCATTGTGATTTTGTGAAAATTTAGAGTAAGATATAAAATCAGAGAGTGGATATACCATCGAGTTAGTTGAAGAAGGGGTCGAGAGCGATTGTTTGTCTGTTTGAGCGAGAGAAGAAGCAATATGTAATCATATCCGCACCATAATTGAGAAACTTGCACGCTTTTGCTAGGTGAAACTGGTTTTGGTGGTGCGGTATGTATATTGATTGGAGAGGATGGTGTTATAGCATGATGTGTATCTTGCTCAAGAGAATTATTCTGAGTAATTGATGGAACCTCAATATCATCAGTCAACATTTGAGAATGAATATTTTCAGACCCAATAATATTTTGGCCATCTAACTGTTGAGGGTTGTGAACATCGAGGTTAGTTCACGATGTAAAAACGAATTTTCAAACAAACTTGGAGAGATCATATGAGTTTGATCGGTGGTATTTTTAGTTGTCGAGCATAAGGAAAAATGTTTTCTAAGAAATCAACATCTCGGAAACATAAATCTTTTTGCTTTCAAGATCATATATTTTGTACCCCTTTTGTTAAGAGGATATCTAACAAATATTCCAGGTTTAGCACGGGCTGCAAACTTGTCTCGTGACTTTCGAGAACATGCCCATATGAGAGACATCCAAAAGTTCTCAAATGGTCATATGTTGGATTTTTCCCAAGTAAAACTTCATATGGGGTCGATCTTGTAAAATTGAGAGCGACATGTGATTAATTAGGTAAGTGACAGTAAGAAGGCTTTCTCCCCAAAATGATATGGGTAGATTCGCGTGAAACCTTAGTGCACATGCAACCTCCAGAAGATGCCCATGATTTCGTTCAACAACACCATTTTGTTGTGGGCTATACACACAACTAGTTTGGTGTTCCATCCCATGATCAGAATAGTAAGCCAATAAATCTTTATGAATGAATTCCAAACCATTGTCTGTGCGCAAGATCTTGACTTTGAATTAAATTGCGTCTTACCTAATTGAAAAATTGCAAGAGATATATTTTAGTGTCTGACTTGTATTTCATGAGAAAAACCCAAGTAGTGCGGCTAAAGTCATCCACTAAAGTGAGAAATTAATGAGAAAGGGAGTGTAATGCAACTATATACGGACCCATATATCTCAATAAAGTAACTTAAATGCATTTGCCCTTTTATTCATCTTGGTGGAAAAAAGGTGATCGTGTTTGCGTCGCTCTGTAACAAGCATCACAAACAAATGTCTTATTATAATTAGAAATTGACAAGCTAGGCAAAAGAGAAATACGATTCATAGGCATGTGTCCCAATCACCGATGCCAAAGACTAGCGATTCTCGAGTGCTTTGTCGCCAAGTTTTGCCCCTTCATCACTCTCCAAATAATGAATGTCATTCGCTTTGTTTACCCACTCCAATCACCTTCCTCGAGTGTAAGTCTTGGATAACAAATATGTCGACCACAATGTCAGTGAGCAATTCAAATCACGTGTTAATTTACTAACTGACAATAAATTAAAATAAAAATTTGAAATCCCAGGGTCTTGCTCCAAAATTAATCTTTTGCTAAGGGCGGCATGACCCAAAGCACTAACACCCACAGTATCACCAGTAGAAATCTGAACAGGTGGTATATAAGGGTGAGAGACAACATCTGATAAAGAAGTAATATCATGTGTTATGTGATGTGTTCCCGTATCAAGAATCCATTCGTTCTTGACTTTACCAGAAAAGTTGGAAACTGCCATATTAGCTGATGGGATACCACTAGTTTCGTTCCGTCTACAAAGAAGAGTGAGTAATTGTTGAAATTGTTCCATGCTCAAGCCAGGAATAGGTCCACCTGAATCATTCATGGTTGTGGCAAGAGCGGTCCTTGAAGATCCTCCAGATTGAAGTTTTTCTCTACCATTGTTACTCTGTTTTGTTTGTTTGTTATTTTTCTTACTGGTTGACGCCAATCAGATGGATATCCCACAATTCTATAACAAAATTATTTGTTGTGGTTTGTTCTCCCACATTGTTCACATGGCCGGAATGGGACTCAATTCCCTTCATTGCTCTTTTTTTATTGCATTTCTCTTTTCATAGTCAGTAGCGCAACAATTTCAGGCATATTAGGGGCTCGATTTGCAGCTCTTGCGTGCGTTGTTTTTCTTCCTGCGTAGCAATAGCGTATGCCCTTCCAAGACTTGGTAATGGATCGATGCTTAGAATCGTGAACGAAGCGTGGTATAAGCCTCTGCAAGCCCCATCAAGAAATCGAATATTTTCTCTTCTTCACGCATTGCTTGCATCTTCTTTGATGCTCCACATTTACATCCACAAGTACAAACTAGTGTTGGATGGAGCCCTCACCCCAAATAGATCAAGTTCCCATAATATGATGCAATTGTTGAATTTTCTTGCTGTAAAAGAGCTATGGAGTGTTTTAACTCGTAAACTCTTGGTGCCATCCCTTAAGTGAATCTTTCTTCCAAATCTTACCATATTTCCCGTACTGTTCGACATGAACAATGTGTTCTTGTAGCTCTTTGGCTAAAACATTAGTAAGCCAAGAAAGAACTAGAGCATTACAATGCACCCATGGTTGAAAATTAGGTGAACTAGAATTTGTTTTTTCAATCGCTCCATTAACAAAAACTGCTTTATTTTCAGAACAGAGGGCTTTCAAAAAATTACGCATCCAAGTGAAATAGTTGTCACCACTTTCACTAAGAGGATGTGTAACAAAAATCAGACCAGGGTGATCTGATGAATGTAAATAAAATGGAGAAGAAGTGTCAACCATTTTGCTTTGATTGGTTGATGCAGATTTATCTTCTGCCATAATTTGAAAGAAGCAAAAGTTTTATTATTGACTCTGCTCTAATACCATGAAGAAAATATGAAAAACTCTATATTTCATTGTCTTTATTCTCTTTGGTAAAAGGTACAACGGGTATATATACAAAATCACAACAATCTAAGTCCTAAAATAATACAGTTAGTATCATTTACAATAATAGAGAATAATGTAATCACTTGAGCTCTGCAAATCACTTTGGTATATATAGAAACAAAATATCCTCTCATAGATTATTCATAAATAAAACAAATGAAAAAGGAGAAAGGAAAAATCAGTGTGAAAATCATTAAACGGTTATAATTTGAATCTTTTTTAGTCAATCTTCAAAAAACATATTAAAACCATTAGCACAATACCAGTTTAGCTTTTTGATATTTTATATTTAACTTATAAATAAAAAAATTTAATTCATATTTAAGTGCAAAATTTTTAATATTGTAATTCTAAATATTTCTTTCATGATATAGACTATACTACATTATTAGTTTAATATCAATTTAATTTTTAAATAATTTTTATCTAATTTATATTTAAAAGTATTGATTTTTCTTTTTGGATTTTAACATAATATGTTTCAAAATTACTTTATTTGTATAACTAATAGTAAAAGTCTAGAAATGGATGATAAATTTAGTAGCCTCTATACACAATAATATTCTATAATCTTTGCACATTGTCATGGATTCTTGAATTAGGAAAAATATAATTAACTAATAACTTTGATAAATTAATATGAAACAAAAGTTATGTAAGTTTATAGTCTCTCAAATTCTTCGTTAAACGATTACTCTAGTTTTAAGTGCATTTACTAATCATTTAACTAATTTTCATTCAATTAATTTTCTTGATTAGAGGATGAGTCTATTTATGATCCTTAATAAGCAAAATATCATCAAATTCAACCATTTTCAACAAATCAAATATGATTTAATAATTTTATTTATTGGGTACATTTAAATAAATTAATATGATGACAACCAATTTTTGATAAAAATTATTATAATTAATTTGATAATTTTTAGTATTATCTTTTTATATAGTATTGAATTTCAAAAGAATGTACATTTAATTCAATATCAAAATATAAATACGATAAAATATTATATATGTATATTTAAAAAATTATTTAAAATCCATTCTAGTTTTGGATAATAGGTTCGGTACGGATATTTGAAAAATTTTCAGAACCGAACCATGAAAATTAAATATTTCTGGGATGATTCAGTTCGGGAGAAGTCAAAAAGTTAACGGATATTTTTTGTTCAAATATTTTTCGATTTGGATATCTATTCGAGTTTGGTAGTCTCCAAATCTCCGCAAACCCCTATCTCTAGCTAATCATTGGAGTACTTTGTAGATGTATATATCATCGGTTTATCTCCCTATGCATTTAGTCCATTATGAGCATGGGTTGACTTGCTGCATCTTTTTCAAGGTCAATATCAACTCCAGCTGATCAAACTTGACCTTAACCACAAAAGGTTACTACTAGTCCAAGTCAACATGAGTGTTTCGTTTCGTTGGTCGATTTGACAACTAAATGATGCAGGTGTATGCACATAGCATTAGTTAAAGAGCCAGTCAAGTATATCATGATCACTAGCTATAGCCAATCAAGTATATCATGATCACGGCCCGTGCTTGTCTCATCTGTTCAGCTTTTTCACGGCATCACGCACAGGCTGCCAGTGCGTACACGCATGGTCCGTGTTTGGATCTGCAACGCAGTCCTTTCCTATTTCTTTCTTCACGTCCTTGCCTTTCTCACTTTTAAGTAGTTCCTGCACAGGATCTAAGGCACAAACATAATCACTCGAGTTTTTAGCATTAACACATGAATCAACGGCTGATACGGATTTGCAGCTCTCTATATTATCATGAGTTTTCACAGCCTTATAGATAGAAAATAACACATGTTCATCATTCAGTAATGTGAGATCTCTCTTTTGCACGTCTATCAAGGCTTTTGCGGTGGCTACGAATGGACACCCAAGTATCAGAGGGACGTCGCGATCTTTCTCCATGTCAAGTGTTTGCCTTATTTTTAGCTTCACCGCAAGTGCACGGTGTAGTTTATAGAATATAGTAAGCAAGGTCGTATACACAGCGACTAATAAATTAGTGTACTAATTATTGAGATCGAAGTAGTCTTATCTTTATTTAGACGATCGAAATTGGATGATTGTTGTGGAAGTAAAGACAAGAATAACCACAAAAATACAAGATACTAATAATAATGGAATTATCAAGAGAATGAAATGGATTCCCAGGTTATGGTTTCAATTAATATCTCTCTTATTGTCCGAATTAATCAAAGCCAAAGTTATTATCAATATACCTATAAGACAATCACAATGGTATTTTATTCTCCCTCTCGAGATGTATATAAAAAGTGGATTGAAATATCTATGCGAGCGTATCTACTCAACAATAGATATACAACCCCCAAAAGCACCAAAGATCAAATGCCCTCACAATATCATAAACCTCTCGATTATCAATATTCGTGTCAAGTACCCAAGATCTAGTATTGAAACTCATCTCTCGAATTATGAATCAATACATCAAAACATGTTAAATCATTGGCCAAGTGATAAAACAAGAATAAGAACAAAGTGCTCAAATAGATTTCTAGATAATAACTTCAATTAAGATTAAAACATTCAACAAAAGTTCAATTAATCTACTTCCAAAACCCGAAAATCACAAGAACTTTAGCTACTCATTACAAATAAACAACTCATAGACAAATTATTCATATTCATGACAAGCTAAAATGAAATATTGAAATACAAAGAATGAAAAAACTTATGGAAAGTAGATAATCTCTCGATAAATCTTCGATCCTTAAGCCCCGATGTGACCCGATTCTTCCCTTGATTCTTCCTTGCTGAAGTTGATGTTTTATTGTTTGGGTATATTCCCAGACTTTTCTCTCCCAGTGTGCGCCCCCAAAAGTGGTATTTATACCCTTTTGAAAAGCCTAGGGCAAAGTGCTATCAGATTTGGACATTCCAGCGCAGACGCACGGGTCGTGGGACTCACGCACGACCTGGTCGTGTGCTAGGCCGTAGGCACTTTTTGTTTACCAACTGACGCACGGGTCGTGTGTCGACACACACCCTGCCTGTGCATCACACCGTAGGCATTGGCTGAAGCTGCAAAGGGACGCACGACCTGGTCGTGCGCCCCTACGAAGGCTTAGTTCTGCTCCGTGTGTTTCCTTTTGTTGCCCGGTTTATCCAACTTCTTCTCATTTTGGCTTCCAGCTAGGTGTACACGCTCGATTGTTGATGATTCTACATCGCAATGCTCGTATTTGCCACAAAATCACTCCAAATATCGCTAAATTCCTACAAAACGAGCAAAGCATAATACCTTTTCCACAAATAACGAATATATACCATTTCATATGAGTTATTGCATGTTTATTAACAAATATAGCCATAACTATAACCCAAAATACATGTTAAACTCACACTAATCAAACCCCCGAACTTAAATTGTTGACCGTTGCGGTCAACGCTTTTAAAATCAAGACAAAACATAACTGGGAGGAATGAAAAGTAAAACACACAAACAACTCCATAAAATTCGTATTGTTCATCATAGGTATCAAGTAACAAATCAACAAAGCCTCAAACATCTAACATACAACATACATCAAAGAAACCATGGTAAATGCTATGAATTACGCCTCACAAAAATCAAGTGTATGCTCTCATCTCGAATGAATATAGAACATGTTTGCGCTCAAATCAATTCAATGTTGCAGAATTACCATAGGCTTGCAAATAGTCTCATATCTTCGCCACTAGAATGTATGAACTTTGTGAATCAAAAAAAGACTTTCTCTTTTGGTTGTAATGAAGGCTCTTAGGTTAGGGTAGGAAAATATGGAAAAAGTGACTCAAACTCGAGCCATAGACCGGTGAGCATATCAATCATCTACATTAAAGCCCAATATGCTACTCCAATCATCCCGCATTTTCATCAACTTTTCAACTCTCCATCCCCTTTTTCTTTGTAAAACTCAAAAATTCTTCACCTCACATTACATTCCTTAGCCCCCAAGTTCATTCGTATAAAATTCACTTATAAAGCTGATTTTGTTTTTTAACTCTTTTATGAGTGATCATCTTTTTTTTTCCTCCTTTTCTTCCTCTTTTGTTTCCATCAACCAACTCTAACACTACCTTCTAAAATTTTGATTTCACCCATTCAACCTCATTCAATCCCTTTACTCAAATAATATACGCTCAAGTGTAGGGTTACAAATTTATCAAGTTAATGCTTGAATCGTGGCTATCAATAAAATAGGCAATAGGCTCAAGTTGGCTAACTAGGAGTTTCAACTGATTAGGTAAGCAAAAGGCTTGAAAGGCTAACAAAAATGGCCTTTAATCATGTTCACAAATCGCATACAACACATGGCTTTGACAGAGATACCAAAGCAAGTTCTAGAATTCAAAACAACATGAATGATACACTGTAGGTCCCAAGGGGTGTGAAGTAAGGTTTGGAAGGGGGGTTGAATAAACCTTAACAAATTTTCGATTTTAGTCCTTTTAAAATTACAATAGAGTTGACTCAAACAGTTGTGTCCTTGAGGGACAACTAAGTTGGTTATTCAGCTAAGTTAGCCACTCAACAGACTTGATAGAGCTGTTAATAGAATAACTTGGTTGTTTAACCTCAAACCTAACATGGTTGGTTTGGTTTTATCAGCGGAAGACTTAACACCCTTTGATTTATTTTAGGTTTGTTTTAAAAGCTTGTTTTTAACACTTAGTTAATTATCAGTTGGATAACAAATGTGAATGTATCAGCATATATGAAATAGAGATAAATACACTTACCCATCCGAACTATACTGATTTTTACACCTTACCCTCCAAACTTTAATCCGTGACACTTTGCCCCCTGAACTATGAAAATCGTCACACTTTACCCTATATGGACAATCTTGCCCCTAGGTTTTATCCTTTTATAACAATAGTTCAAGTTATCCCTTTAAACTCTATTTTGTGGCAATCTACTACATAATAATAAATTTATTGCATTAATCCTTAAACATGAAACTTTTACTCCATAATCAATTTGTTTTTCGGATTTTTCGAGAAATGAGAATTTTATTTTTCGTCACTTGTTTTGTTCGTGGCGTTGTTACACCTACTTAGATCCAGTCTCTATTCGAGGTTTTAAAAGGATCATGTCGGGTTTCGACTATAAACTCAACAGGACATACTTCGATCAAAATTCTTATTTCAAGTATAAATCAGTATACAAATTAGTCTATAGATTGAAAATGAACATAGTCCATTACGACCATATCGGGCCCAACATGCTTCCGTAAAATTAATAAATCCCTTAAAATTCATACCTTCTTTGATCAAACAAAGATTGGGTTAAATGGTTCGCAACACCACCAGTCGGAAAATTATCGCCCAAGATCGTTTGACAAACAACTCCTCACTGTTCAACCTCACCCTCGGGAAGATGATCGCAAGTTATCCGACTCCTTCTTGTTCGTTTCAAGACGGCCTTGGTTCGTTTCCTACTCCAAGCGTATAAGTAATTCTTAAACGGGATGAATTAATAGTACATTATGAACACATGTTGAAGCGTGAAAGCCTCTTTTTATTAAGAACTTATAGAAATATTTATTACATTAGTAATCTCCTTTTGGGAGGAGAATACCGGTTTAGCCTCTCATATCTGAGGCTTGCACTCGAAAACACATAAAAAACTTAAAACTAAAACACTCAAAATATTACAAATTTTTCTCTCGGACTTTATTATAAGAAAACTAAGGAAAATGTTCGATGTCCTTAGCTTCCTTCAAATCCTGCATTTTATTGAGGTAAGTCCAGGACTTCAAAGGCGGACTTCAAATCTTGGCGATATATATGACGTCCACCGCTACGTCATATCCCACATTATTGCCTCACCCGGTGGTTTTCTTTTTCTCCGCGTGACTCGGCCCATGTGATGTTTGTCGGGGAATCTTTTAAAAATTTGGTTTACGTGGTCCCCAGGGATAACGCAGCGTCTTGTGAGTGGGCCCTTATCCTTTCGGTGCATAATCTTGTCGGTCGGGTTTGGGTTGGAATCATTTCCCAAACTCGGGTTCCTTCGTTCGGGCATGCTTGACAGATCCCGGTCGACCCAACGGCCAACATGTGACATGTTACGAGAATTTTCGGTAAGTTTCTTTGCTTGCTTGGGAATCTTGTTTTCCCGAGGAGAATTCTTCTTTTGGTCTCGAAGAGTTCTTCCGCAAACCCTTTGGTTGATCCAGTCATTGAATTCAAAAGGAAAGATCCATTCGCCGAATTCGGAAAACTTGAATGGATATTTGACTTTGTCCATTTGATTAGACAAACCCAAAGACCCCATGCTCAAATGGGGTAGAAGCTTCGTCTTGAGAAAATGCTCCTACTAACACTTGTCCTTCTTCCCGGTGAAGCTGCCTTAATATATTTTAAAGCATTTCCATCCGGTCTTCTTAGTTTGATGAAATGAAAAGCTTCATTAAAGCCTTTCTTTTTTGGTTTAGGAGCCGCAGTGATAAAATACAATTCCAAAATATCTCCTCTGGCCAAGTGTGGATTGTTGGCCCAGGTCTCGTAAACTGCTTCTCCAATCCATTTTGGTAATTTTGAAATTTCTGGAAATCCTGGTGACACAGTATAGATCGAAGCTAAAGCCCCAAAAGTATACCATTCATGTACTTCATTTGGATGACTTCCTGGTTTCATCCAAATTCTGCGGGATACTTGCCTGAGATATCAACCATTGTTTTCTCTGGGTTAATATCTTGTCTTGTAACTAGTTTCTCCCATTGCCGTTGATATACCTGCATAGGAGAAATTTTAATCTCGTCAATTTGAACCTTAGATTTGCATGTCTGTGGCCTAAGATTCAACTCTCCCTCTTTTACCCCCCAGTCTTGGGTTGACTTGAAGACTCGGGTTGTGACACCGGAGCTTCAACATTAGTTCTGATTTGTACACCTCGGGGGATGCATCACCGCAACACTTGTGATTATGGTACTTGAATCCATAACCTCCGGGTTAGAGCCCCGTACTCTCTCGGCCCTTTTTTCCACCGTAGGAGATGCGTCTGGAAAGAGGCCTTTGCGGTCTAAGAACAATTGTCCTTGAGCGAAGCCGGCATGCTCGTATTTGACTAGAAACGGATTTCTGGTCAGCTGTTGAAGTCGCCCGCAACTTATGCATTTAGACATAACATCCCAAAATCTCGTTCTAGACTCTCTAGGTTTTCCCGAGATGTCTTACTCGTTTAAGGACCTCGTCGAACGCGTCTTCCGTCTCATGTCAAGAAATCTTCAAGAATATTTTCATGAGATTTTATAATGACAATATCATAATCATAATATTGACATTCAACTTGCCATCTAAGTAATCGAGCCTTTTCTCGGTTTTGATTCAATTTTGTTTTTTAAAAGCCTTGACACTTGAATTATCAATTTTTAAAGTAAACTTTTAGCCAAGTAAAAATAGAGGCCATTTTTTAAAAGCCTTTACATTGCAAAGAATTCTTTTCGTTAATATGCCACCGAGGTTGCTTCACTAGGGGTGAATAAACCGCTGATATCTGCATGGCACTTCCTCGTTTGGTGTGACTTTCGTAAGAACCGCCGCCCACCAATCATCATCGGCATCGTGTAAAGAACCAGTTCGTCCTCGTCTTGGGAATTGCAAGCTTTGGAAGCTTTTTACAAACTTCTTTAAATTGCTTAATTCCTTCTTGATGTTCATCTTCCCATTTGAATCTTTGCATTTTTTTAAGTAATGGGCTAAACACCTTTTACGTAGTATGCCGATTGTTAATGAACATCCCATCAAAATTAACAACTCCAAGAAAACTCAAGTCGCTTCTTGTCTTTCGGTGTATCCGGAAATCCCGTATCTTTTCCTCAATATGATTCTCGTAGAATAATTCCAGATTCATCGATTTCAATTCCGAGGAATTCAATCTGTCTTGTTGCAATTACCGCCTTCTTTTTCGAAAGCACTAATCTTCTTTGTGACAAACATCGAAAATATTTCCAAATGTTTGAGATGCTCATTCATGTTCTTTGAAGCGATAAGAATATCATCAATGTATACGAACATGAAGCTGAAATAATCCTTGAAAAGATTATCCATCTTTCTTTGATATATTTGGGGTGCGTTAGCCAATCCCATAGGCATCACGTTACAAATATAGTGTCCCCTGTGGTGTAGAGAAAGTCGTAAACTTCTTACTTTCTTCCTCCATCTTAATCGGTAGAATCTAGACTTGCAATCGAACTTTGAGAATATCTTGGCACCTTTTATGCGAGTTAACGGATGTTCTCTACTTGGGATATAGTATCCGTCAAACTCCAAAATGTTATTAATCCCTTTGTAGTTAATAATAAGTCTTGGCTTTCCTCTTTTGATTTCTCCATAGTTTCGACTAAGAATCCTGGAATTTCTTTGTATGGAGAAACTCCTGGTGAAATTAACTTAAGGTCAAGATGTTCCTTAAGTATCTTTCGCATATCCTTACGATCCTCCTGGTTCATAAGGATTGGTTTGAATCTTACGAACTCGTACTCCTTTCCAGGTTTAACCTTTAAGGATGCTTTGAGCTCATTCTTATCCCACCATGCCAAAGGATCTTCATTGTAATTCCTTTGGATCTTCTTCTTGATATCCTCGAGTGATATTTGTTCTTCCGGGTCACGTCACTCTCTGCGGACTCTCCATTAGACTCATCCATAATTCAAGAATGGCTTTCGGAGTTACTTGTTCTTCTCCTTGTACTCACGAATGAATACAAGTTATTATCCCATATCTTCGATCCTTACATTTGGAACCAAATTGTCTATAGGATAATAAAGCTTCACCAAATTTCCTTCGATCCGCCATTTTTGGATTGCAAAGTTTGGCTTCATCACCATGCTTGCTGCGAAAATTAATAGACATTTTTATGTAAAATGCTTCCCATGATCTCACGGACAATGATCTTATGATCACATAATGTTGTGAAAATAAGTCTTCTTGTCTTATTCTCCTATGTGAATCGCTTGAATGTTTGTAGGAAATTATTTCCTAGCAAGATATCTGCACCTGTATCATGGAAATAGATTGGTGGCGTCTTCACTTTGTACCATGGGGTACCGCCTGCGCCTCCGATCATGATTTACGCTTGTTTAATTCTCTATTAAGAATAAGAATTCTTTTAGAGAAATCTCTTCCGCAATAGTGGTAAATCTTCTCCAATTTCTTTAGGAAAAACATCCGACTTTGCAAGTACATATTCTGCTCTGAATCAATATAGGCGGCAAAATACTCGGCCTTGTATTCATCATATAACATTCCGATTGAAATGTATATGGAGAATGTACTAGTGGTCATCTGATTCTGTATCTTTTATCGCCCATCTGTGAACTCCATTCCTTCTTGTAATCTTTCCCAAGGTTTATGATCCTCAAGAAATTCAATTCCCGTATTAATTGTTCGGGATTTTTCCCGCTACTCCGAGATAGTCACTCAATTTCACCTATCTTGAGGCTTCCTTGATACCTTCCCACTATAGGTTGTTGGAGATGTCTGAGAACATCACAAGGAAAAATATTATCCTTTTGAGTGATGTCGAATATTACTTCAACCTCTTACCATCCTTCGGACATTTCGGCTCTCCTCTTGTTTTGAAAACATCGGGATGCGATAAACTATACTTGGTCTCCTTTTTTTCCCAACGGTTGCTACTCACCATTCGTCTGCTTTGGAAAGACATCCTTCTCGGCTCAACTCGAGACTTCGACTTTTGTTGAAGCTGGTTGATCTTGAATTATCATATCAATCTCCTTTATAGTTGGAGATTCAATGATCTCTGGTAGAACCACCCGGGAAAGTCCTCGAAGATTCTTGGGACTTCAATGAATTCCTTTCTCAAGAATACTTACGAATGATGTGTATTCGAGAGAGCATAAGATATCTTGTATGTGATCGAGTAAGTCTGTTCCTTCTTTCATCAATTCGATTCTTTTGAAATCTTGATGAAGAGTTAGGACTCTGTTGAAATCTCGATCTTCCAAATTGTATGCAATTCTAGGATAGACATTAAATGCCAATTTCGACATACAAATTTCAGAATCGCTCCAAGGCATGAATCCTTGAGGTTTGAGATTCGCTTATCAAAGATAGCCGATTGAGTGGCGAATCTATTCCTTCTTTGAATGTTGCTTTAATAATAACTCTTATGGCTCGATATGAATCCATGAGAGTGTATTTGCAACTTCTCTTTAAACTCGCTCTTGATCTCTGTATTTCTCTAATAGGGACCAAGCGCATCTCGATCGGGTTTAGGTAAACTCCATTAGAATGGCAAATTCTCCGGTTGTTACCGGTGGATAATTTGGTGTTTTCTATTACGAAAACCAATCTTATCCAAAGCCTTTTCCATCGCTCCAATTGTAAATCCATCATAGATTTGAAGCTTTGGATCTTCCTTCATAATTCTCATAAGAATCTTATGAGACACAGTAGTGTGAGAGAGAGGAATCGACATATCCTCCTCACTGACCGTCGTTGAAGAATTTCTTCTTCACTCGATTCTCAATCGGATTCACTTCCATCATCGAGAATAGATCTCTTCTTCATAGATGCTTTCATCCGAGGGAATATCCTCAAATTAATACACTGTATTAAATCACGATAATAGACGACTTCTTCGATTTCGGTGTGGCTTCGAATCGTATCGACTCACGTTTTTGATTTGCGGGCAATCCGTTGAGATATGCCCTCTTGCTCGCATGTCCATCAATTACGATCTTTGAAACTTTCATTAGCTCTAGTATGAGCACGCTGAAAGTTTTTCTCCTGGATTCTATTTGGTACTTGCTTGATTTGATCGATGATGAGGCTCTACTCCTGCTTGGTGATGGCCTTTGCCCCGATTTATAACCGGGCTTTTTGTTTTGACGAGAACTTTCTAGGTCTCCATGAAGACCTACTTCTTTTGTTGTTGCTTTCGGCGGTATGGATGGCTTCTCTCTTTTTTCTTCTTGTGCCGCCTTGGTTGACCTCCCACAACTGTTGGGATATCATTATCCACGCAACATAGAGGAACTGCTTTGTTAATTCCTCTTAATCTCTTGTAATTCTTGTGCAGAGCTGCTTGATAGCACCATTCAGATAACTTGGCCTTTAGGAAAGACATTTTTTCGGCCACGTTTTCTCTTGACTCCACCCTTGTATTCCCGATAAGCATTTCTCTCCAGGGGACTCGGAATCTTGGCAAAGAATAGTTGTGCGGCTTCTTTTTCCTCAATCTTGGATTTCCACCGGTATTCGGTGAACAACTTGATATATTCGTCAATATGACAAATATCCAGTAACTCCAGGCTATAGAGGGCTTGTTTATATCTCTTTCTTTTTTCATCCTCTAATCCTTGAAATAACATGTGCCGATGAACTGGATTTTGAATAGTTTTGCCATACCATCGACAATTTCTTTAAGTGATTCCCCGATTTGATCGAACTTTTTACTAGCATCGGTCATATCCCAAACAATCTCTATCGATCCTTCAAGACTCATTTCAAGGAGTAAAATGAATGAATCCTTTGTAAGATCGAGGGTTCCTGGAAATTCTCATAGTCAAGCCCATTCATCAATAAGGACTTCTCTATTTTTAAAATGCGGGATGTCCAGATTTAACATCAACCATATGGATGTATTGGGTCGAGGTGCGATCTTCCATAAGGCGTCGATAAACATTCACCTTTCGGTAGGTTGTCTAGTTCTGCAAGAGGGTTTCGACCTCCTATTCCCGAAAGTGGATCACTCCCGGTCGTGAAATCCCCAAAGCATGTGGCATCCTCTTGTCCCGAGCTCCATGATGCGAACCCGTACTTTCTTCGACGTTAGGATTAAGCGGTGGCGGTGGTGGAGGAATTGGTCTACCTTGTGGGTCATAAGTAACCAAAGTTGATTCTCACTGCGTTCATCTTTAAATCTACAATACCTAATCTGCGAAGGATTACGCCAGTCATGTAGATCTTTAAGATTCATCTTTTCAATATCCATCTTTTTTAATTTTTGATGGATTTTCCTTTGATTAGAGCAATGAGCTTTTCTCATCATCTGTCATCTTTCGTATAAACCGGTTGGTTTCCTTTTTGGTGTAAATAGGTACCGCCCCAAAATCAATATGTTTCCTTCCTTCGGATAAACTCGGCCTGTCCTCCAGGTTTTTGACTCGTTTCGAATATCATGAAGGAGTTCAAGAGTTTCTTCGATATTTCACCATCGTCTCCATCCAGTTGGATCGATGAACTTGTCTTTGGTAGATGAATATGGCGGTTGCCATAATTCGCACCGTCTTACGGATTTCTCTAAGATCTTGGAGATCTTAGATTTGTCTGAAGTATCTCGTTCCACTCCGGTACTCCATCCGGAATCATTGTTCGATGGGAATTTTCATGAACCGTTTCTTGAAGGTTCATCAAGTGAATATATAGGTGCAGTTAAGCATTCAAAAGCGCTTATAATATTCGCTCGCATTTTGCATTGCCTTAAGGTTTCCCGTCGGCTCGCCGCTCTTTTTCTTCATGTTGGTACTCCCAATATGAAACCTGGTCAAGGTGTTCTTGTGCATACATCGTCAATATTTGACGATATGTCTGTAAAGGGTACATCTCGGACATTTGTCCGGATCCATAATCTCGGAGTAATTTCTCCTCACCAATTGTTAATTACATAAATATAATAAATTTAACTAAAAGTTCTTAATAAACCTAGGCTCGATACCATTTTCGAGGATCGCAAGACCTTAAGGAGTAAAATTAGAAATTGCAATAAAATTTATAGTCTTGGTGGTAAAGTGCAACAACTTCAAAGTTTAGAGGGTAAAGCGAAAACCAATTACCATGAAACTAGGGGTACTTTCGGAATTTTAGGCAAAGTGTAAAATTTCGCGAAGTTGAGGGGTTAAGTGTATCGTTTTAAAGTTCGTATGGCAAAGTGTAAAAATTCGAATAGTTTGGGGGTTAAAAGTATTTATCCATATGAAATAAATATACATGAATATAGATGTCTTTGAAAGTAAATGACACAAATGTTTTTATAGAAGTTTGAAGATTGGGTAATTCTTCTAATCCTCTCTTCTCCAACTCATGGAGGAATCCACTAAGTAACATATCGGTTTACAAAGTGGTTAACGATCGAGAGAACTGACAGCCTTGATCACACGGTTGGCTTCTCTTGCGACTCGAACTTCTCATAGGGCAAAATTTGTCTTGCTACTTGACTCACTTCTCAAGTTCTTAGATTTGATCACGAAGCCCTCCAACAAACTTGATATCTTTGGTTTGACCTTGAACCTTCCTACAATCCAGGCTTGGAAAGTAGACCCCTTTTGATTCTTCAAAAGTTTTCTCTTCAACAGATTTGAAGTTATCTTTCCTTCACAGCGTGTGTCGGATCGATTTTTCCTTCGAGTTTCAGGCTTGAGGATTTGCTTGAATATAAATGAGAATATTGCAGGTTATTGCTTGAATATTGCTTGCTTGTTCGTAGTTCAGGTAACCTTTTCTCAATAAATTCCTTAGCCTTTTATAGTGCACTTTTGAAATTTTGCCCGTTGAAGAGATAGGCTAAATTCAAAAAGTCACTTGTATTCGTTGTGTTGTCATGTCTGTAGTCCTTGATGTTGACATTTACTCGTATTAAATATCTTGCAGTATTGTAGATTATCTGACACACGGTGCAATGTTTCCCATTGGTTTATTCCTTTTGCACAAATCTGTGACTAACACTTTATACCTGACAGCTTTGACATGTTACTTTTTTGAGTAACATTCTTGACTTTAATCCATGGATCTAAGTCAGTTGTCTTGATTAGACTACTGTATTTACCCTAGGTGACTTGAGTCACTTCGGTCGTGGATGACTTAACTGTCACTTCAACTTTGAGACTTGGCTTCTTGAGATAACTTAACTGACCCTTCCTACAGTTGTCCCTCAGCTGACACTCCTTCAGTCGATTCCTTGACTTCCTTCTTGGCCATACTCAATTGACACACAGCATAGTCTTCAATCCAGTCCGCAGTTGACTTCTTGTATTCCTTGGCATAACTGACTTGACTCAGCTTTTTCAACCATATCTATTACAATACAAATTACAAGGAAAATGAGGTGCCAACTTCCTAGTTTAAGTTTTACATGGTATCATCAAAATCTACTTAATAAATTTTCTAACATATACTCAAAATCAATAACAGGATTTGCATAATATGACAAAGTAAAGGCTCAAAAGCTCGCAGGCTTCCAAATTAAGTAATTCAAAGCATAAAACCATGTTCTCAATATACACATGCTCTATATCATATATTCATGGCTCAATCAATTCATACTCAATACCCAATCAAAACAATACAAATTTTTAAAAAATATAAGTATCAAGTCGCACGCACATGGTCAACTCACTCCCTAAAATCTTTGAAAGCAATAAACGTGCTAAAACTGTAAACGTGCTACTAATGCAAATGCAACCTAGATGGCTACATGCAACTATATGAATACACACAAAAAATGCAATTTTTTTATCCACACATTTCAAATCAAATTAATTATCTCTCCCCCAAACTTAAATGAAATTATATCGCACATAAGAGAAGATATAATTTCAATATAAAACTGTGTGGATTGGACCTGGTTTATTGTGGGGGTGGCGGCGGATAATGGCCCTCCTTGAGCGTATCCTCCTATCACTAAGACTTCTTCTTTCAGCCATTACTTCAAATTTTGTACCTGGCAACAGCATATATGAGATTCCGAATAGAACAAGTACAATCAAGAATATGATGAATTCAAGTCAAATAATTCATATCTAGCATAGTTTCTCCTCCCTAAAATTTCATTCAAAAATTAAGCCCCATGATTCAACATCAATATAATTGTAGAGAATCACAGTCACTAACACCCTAAACATCAATGCCTAAACAAGAATCATCAACAATTCAACACAATTATTCACATATTCATCATGCTACCAAGGTGTTTGATAAAATGTCTCATAGAAAAATTCAAATAAATCATGGCAAATTGATCATAGCATGCACCATAAACGATCCTCATTACATATTCTACGAGAAATTCAAACAAAAACATAAAATTCTTACCGAATTTGCCAAAAAATTGCAAGGGCGAATTTCTTGCTCAAGGGATTAGAGAAAGTGTTTGATTTTAAGAAAATACAGCCCTGGGCGCGACCTTATTGCCACTCAGCGGACAGACGCATGGGTCGTGCGTCAATGATTGATCTGCCCGTGCGTCATGCCGTAAGGACCCCATAAACTTTGCAGGCACGCACGAGTAGCACATTTGCGCACGGGCTACCCGTGCGTGACTGCAAAGTGATTTCAGGTTTTTCAATTTTTTTTTAAGAAAATAAATGGGAAATCCTAACTAAAAATAGAGGAAAAATAAAAACTACACAACAAACCATTGGGTTGCCTCCCAACAAGCGCTATATTTAACGTCTTTAGCTCGACGCCTGTTAATTTTGATTCGTACCACTTTTGAATGCATATATTAGCTGTTTTGGGTCGTGGTCAAGAACCGTTTTTGCATTGTTTGCATCTAGTAATGCGTAATTGGGAATTCCAAGCAAGTATTGGAGTCTTGGTGTTGAAACATTTTGATCCGGGTTATGCTCATGTTGTCCGTGCGGCGTATGTACTACCGGTGTTCTTTTCGTTATGGAATAGCTTTCTTATGATATCATGCACGAACTGTTCGGGCATCCACGCACGGGTTGTGTGTTCCTTGTCTTGTTTTTGCTCCTCTTTAGCACCACGCCTTTGTCATTTGTGCCTGAGACACACCGATCTCTGTGTGGTTCGAGCTTTCTTGCTTTTCCAAGATCTTGGCGCCTCATATTCGGTACCACTCCTTAGAAGAATGACACTACATTGTTCCTTGGAGTTGACTTCAGTGGTGCTTGGAAATTGGCTCTTTTGCTGTTGTCCACCAATGATCGTGGCTAATAGGCCAATCTGGATTTCAAGATTTTTCATTTGTGTACCCTAGTTGTTAGCCGATTGTTTGACATGTGCTTCAATTTTGTCCAGCTTAGCCTCATGTGCATTGAACCGGTTCCTTGTCTCACTTATAAATGAACTCGTTTGACTCATAACTGTAGCAAGAATGTCCTCCATGGATGGCTTTGCCTCTGCATTAGTAAACTCATTCGTTACATTTAAGCTTGATGGTGGTGGAATCACATTCTTCGTGTTAACATCTGAAAAATCTTCGTGATTCTTCTACTCCGGATAATAGTATGTAGGAGTAGGATTATTCCAGTAACTATAGAAATTCTAGTTAGTGAAATAATTGACTCCCTCCATCAGAGAAGGTGTTCGTGCACTACTTGAATCAACTCAAGAAACATATCAAAAATGCAGGAGTAAAATTATATACAATAAAAAGAAAGAAAAAATGTCTAAATTAAAAATAATTCTATCTATCGCAATATTAGCACCAAAAATTGTATTAGTCCCCGGCAATGGCACCAAAAAAACTTGTTCACCTTATTTTTTGCTTCAGTGCAAGTGCACGGTGTAGTTTATAGAATAGGGTAAGCAATGTCGTATCCACAGAGGACAATAAATTAGTGTACTAATTATTGAGATCGAAATAGTCTTAACTTTATTTATACGATCGAAATTGGATGATTGTTGTGGAAGTAAAGACAAGAATAACCACAAAAATACAAGATACTAATAATAATGGAATTATCAAGAGAATGAAATGGATTCTCGGGTTATGGTTTCAATTAATCTCTCTCTTATTATCTGAATTAATCAAAGCCAAAGTTATTATCAATACACCTATAAGACGATCACAACGGTATTTTATCCTCCCTCTCGAGATGTATATAAAAAGTAGCTTGAAATATCTCTGTTAGCATATCTACTCAACAATAGATATACAACTCCCAAAAGCACTAAAGATCAAATGCCCTCACAATATCACAAACCTCTTGATTATGCAATATTCGTGTCAAGTACCCAAAATCTAGTATTGAAGCTCATCTCTCGAATTATGACTCAATACATAAAAACATGTTAAATCATTGGCCAAGTGATAAAACAAGAATAAGAACAAAGTACTCAAATAAAGCTTCTACTGATAATTTCAATTAAGATTAAATCATTCAACAAGAGTTCAATTAATCTACTTCCAAAACCCAAAAATCACAAGAAGTTTAGCTACTCATTGCAAATAAACAACGCATAAATAAATTATTCATATTCATGACAAGCTAAAACGAAGGATTGAAATACAAAGAATGAGAAAACGTAAGGAAAGTAGATAATCTCTCGATAAATCTTCGATCCTTAAGCTCGGTGTGACCCGATTATTCCCCTTATTCTTCCTTGATGAAATTGATATTTTCTTGTGTTCTTGGATATATTCCCGAGTTTCCTCTCCGGTGTGTGCCCCTAAAAGTGGTATTTATACCCTTTTGAAAAGCCTAGGGAAAAGTGTTGT
Organism: Rehmannia glutinosa; assembly: GCA_016081115.2. Taxonomy (NCBI): domain Eukaryota; kingdom Viridiplantae; phylum Streptophyta; class Magnoliopsida; order Lamiales; family Orobanchaceae; genus Rehmannia; species Rehmannia glutinosa. Next base: position 13,862,027 of record CM071927.1, read on the forward strand.
CAAATTTGGACATTCAAAGACAGACGCATGGGTCACGGTGTGCGTGTGCCAGGCCGTAGGCACTTTTTGTTCACCAATCGACGCATGGGTCGTGCGTCGACACATACCTGCCGCAAGGCGTCACACCGTAGGCATCGGTTTGAAGCTGCTGATGGCACACGGGTCGGTGTGCTTACGCACTGTTTGGTCGTGTGCCCTGTGAAGGCTCGGATTCTCCGTGTGTTGCCTTTTCTTGTCCGGTTTATCCGACTTCTTCTCGTTTTAGCTTCCAACTAGGTGTATATGCTCGATTATTGATGATTCTATCCGCAATGCTCGTATTTACCATAAAATCACTCCATATCATTAAATTCCTACAAAACGAGCAAAGCGTAATACCTATTCCACAAAGAGCGAATATATACCATTTTATAAGAGTTATTGCATGTTTATTAACAATTATAGCCATAATAATACCCCAAAATACATGCAAAACTCACACTAATCATCAAGCACCAAGAAATCCACGGGGAATATAAATTTGTCGACTTTCACGAGCACATCTTCTATGATCCCCTTATGATATGTGAGTGATCTATTTGCATGTTGCAAGTAACCGTGGATGGGTTCACTTCTCCCAGTCCAAGTTTTCTGAAAATAGGCAAAGGCATTAAGTTAATACTTGCTCCTAAATCACATAATATTTTATCAAAGAAAACACCCCCTATTTTACAAGGGATAGTGAAACTCCCCGGATCTTTGAGCTTTTGAGGTAGTCTTCTCTGAATGATGGTGTTACACTCCTCAGTCAAGTTAACGGTCTCGAACTCTACCATCTTTCTCTTCTTGGACATCACTAGGGCTGTAAATGATCCGAGTCGAGCCAAGCTTTAACTTGTTTGCCATATGTCTGTTTAAATTTATACATGTTCAAGCTTGACTTGAGCTTGATTCACTTTTTAAAAAACTTGTTCGTTTTGAATTTGGATAAATTGTTTTAATGCTTGAATGTGTTTGTGAACACGTTTGTGAACGTGTTTGTTTGAGTTCGTATTCATTATGTTCGCGAACAATTAATAGTTTTGTTTGCGAACAATAAATGAATAAAAAACATTTTTCGTGAATAACAAACAAACAAAAATTTATTCAAACGTATAGATGAGAATACACATAAATTGTTATCAAAAAATAAATACACATAAACTCGACAAACATGTGACAAGCCCGCCAAACTAGATTAGAGATAGTTGCAAAAATATTCCAAAAATAAATACGAATAAGTAGTCTTTGCTTCTCGTTGCAAGACTTGATCATATCAAGAAACCATATTTTCAACATACGTAGAAGAATTTTAAATTAAAATAGACAAAGGATAACGAGAAAAACTTTCTCGTATGATGTAAACACATAAGCCGTTGATCAAATCGATAAAATACTCAAACTAATCTTAGTTAAATTATTCGAAAATACAAGTTGTGGAGTGCACATGAATCATGATAAAGATTTCCATGATAGATGTTTTTTTTTCTATGATACCCAAGAAACTACAAGATAGAAGTTTTCTTTTTGTGTCCAACATCGATCAAATTTAGATTGTCCTCGACATTATGTTAGAAATGTCTTTGCCAAGTGTAGGATCTTTAAGTCTTTTTAATTTTACTCAAATAAAATTTTTTTTAGTTCTATTTTTCTAATAATAGAGCTATTAGTCAAGCCCTTAACGAGCTTGTCCACAAACAAGTCTAAAAAATATTATACGAGCTTGTTCATGAACATTTATAAACGAACACTAAACAAGTTTGTTCACAAGCTTTTAGTAAATGAGTATAGAATTGTTCAAGCTTTGTTCGTTTTTAAACAAGCCCAAAAATGTGTTCGTTTATGCTCGTTTAACTAAATAAACGAACATAAATAAACATTATCCGAGTAGATTCGCGAGCCGTTTGTTTGTCGAACGCTCGCTCACTTGACTCTAGACATCACATCCTTTAAAAACTTGGCATAGTTGGGCATCGCAAAGGTATGTTAATATGCGGTTTCTTAAAGATGTCCATAAATTTAGCAAATTGGGCACCTAACTTTTTCTTTTGAAAACGTTGAGAAAAAAGGGAGGGAAGTAATAATTTTTGAAAAATCAGAGTTAAAGGAAGATATAAGCTTCTCAACCCCTTTTTGTATATCATTGTGTCCCTTGTTTCCATCCTCAACCTCTACATCGCCATTTGCTACAGTGTCTCTGTCTCCAGGGGTGAAAATCTAATGTTCGGCACCACGCACGGGTAGGTCGTGCGTCGGCACGACCCGTGCATTTATCATCCTATTTTTTCTCTTCGGCACCACGCACGGACTTTACCGTGCATAGGCGCACGGTCCGTGTGCGGGTCTAAACTTTCTTGCTTTTCGGAATCCTCGGCCCCTCGTACTGTACCACTCCAACGAATGGTGTTACACTATTCCCGGGTTGACTTGGTGTTGCTCTAAAATTGGCCCTTCCCGATCTTTGTCCACCGATGATCATAGCTAAGCGCGCCAACGAGTTTCTAAATTATTCATTTGTGAGCCACAAGTGTTAGCCAATTGTGTGACATGTGCCTCAATCTTATCTCTCTTAGCTTCATCTTTATTCAATCAGTTCCTTGTTTCATTCATAAATGAACTCATTTGATTCATGAACAAGGTAAGAATTTCCTCCAAAGATGGCTTAGCCCGCATTAATGACTCCACTAGTCACACCGAAACCCGGTGGTGGTTGCATCACGTTATTTGTATTCGCATAGGAGAAATTTTCGTGATTCCTCAAACTTGTATGATAATGCGTGGGAGTTGAATTATTCCGAATTTTGAAATCCTAGTTATTGACATAATGAACCTCCTCCATGGGATCTTTCGAACTCCCCTATTATTTGCACCCGCATTTGCCTTTGCCCCCGAGTTAAAACACTCAACCGATTCGTTAATGCGATCATCAACGAATCATCAATGCTTTGATTGGGTCCGAATTAGAAACTTCGGCTACTCTTTTCACATTTGTCCTCTCGAAGGGCCAGCGATAGCTATTCATTGTCATCTCTTCAAGCAAATTGAATGCATCTTGTAGAAATCATGCTAGTAAAGCTCCCTCTGTTTGTGGCATCCACAAAAGATCTTGTTTGTCTCATCAACCTATTGGAAATGAAGCAAAGTTGTTGATCCTCACGGAAACCCATGTTGCGGACACTTCCTCAATAAATCCATGAATATCTCCCAAGCCTCGTACATTGGCTCGAGTCAAACTATCGGCCGAGTGATCTTGCTCTTAGCCGCAATCTTGCTTGGTGGAAAGAATTTGAATAAGAACTTACTCGCTCAACTCGTCCCAAGTATTAACACCGCCCGAGTCAATGAGCCTAACCGGTTTCTAGCCTTATCCTTTAAAGAGAAAGGGAATAGGCGCAGCGTATCGCATTATCCGACACTCATTCATCTTGATTGTATTATAGATTTGCATGATAAGAGTTGGGATCCTCGGTTTGCAAATCCCCCAAATGGTTTTGTTGAATCATGGAAATTAGAGTCGGCTTCAACTCAAAGTTGTTAGCATTTATCGAGATATGTGCAATTCCACCATAGTTGCGATTTGTCCGAGGGCAAAAGTAATCGCGAATCGCTTGTTGCTGTTGTTGGAGCATCGGTATCGGTAACTCATTAGTTATTGATCCTATTGATCCCGTTGTTACCTCTGTTGTTCTCTTCCACAACATCCATCGTATGATATTGCTATTTTATGCTTGTTTAGTAGATGTACTAATTAAGCTTTGCGAGAGCTTCAACCTCCGGTATGAGCGGTGCTAATTCCTTCGCTTTGAGCGAGTATTCATGCACTACCCGAACCAACTAAAAGAAACAAATCAAACATTGTAGGGGTGGAATTTAGCAAAATAAAAAGAAAAATGTCTATATAAAAAAATTCTATTTATCGCAATATTAGTACTAAAAATTTAATTAGGCCCCTAAGCAACAACGCCAAAAACTTGTTCGCCTTATTTTTCGCTTCACCGCAAGTGAACAGGCGTAGTTAATAGATAAGGTAAGCAAGGTCGTTCCCAGAGACTAATAAATTTATACACTAAGTATATATTGAGATTGTAATATTATTATTTTTATTTAGGCGATCAAAAGTTGATTGTTGTTTTATAAAACTAAGAGAACATTTTATCATAAAAAGACAAAGCAAAGAGTTCGATTGAAAGATCAAGTGGATGAATGGATTCCAGGGTTATGGTTTAAGTTAATCTCCCTCTTGTTATCCGATTAATCAAAACCAAAGTTATTATCTATCTTCCCTATAAGATGATCACAAAAGTATTTTATTTTCTCTCTCGAGGCACAATAAAAACGTTGATTGAATTATATATGCTAGTATCTCTACTCAACATCAGATAAACAACTCCCAAAAGTATAAAAGATCAGTTATCCTCACAAACACTCATAGACTTCTCAATCATGCAAAATATTCATATCAGGCACTCAAGATCTAGTATTGAAACTCATCTCTCGAATTATGAATCAATACATCAAGCAAGCTAAACCATTGGTCATATGATAAAACAAGAAATAAAGCAGATTGCTCGAATAGGGTTCGAAATAATAACTTTAATTCCAATTAAATATCAAACAAAAGTATCAATTAATCTAATCCCAAACCCCGAAATCACAAATTGTTTAGCCGGACATGGTATATAAACAACTTATAGACAAATCGTTCATATTCATATCTAACTAAGTGAAAATAAAAGATACAATGGAGTGAGAAAACTCGGGGATATCGATGATCTCTCGATCAATCTTCAATCCTCAAGTGTGAGGATGCGACCTCGATTTTACTCTTAATTCATCCAATAGAGGAGGATGCTCTTTTCTCGCTTTCTAGGGTAAAAGTAAGTGTCTCCTCGTTTGGGCGCCTCCTCTCAATTTATAACATACCATGCCAAACTAGGTCAAAACGCAATCCGATTCTGAAATTCCCACATAGGTGCACGGGTCGTGCTTACACTCACGAGCTGCCCGTGTATCATGTCGAACCAAATCTCATTTTTTCACCGCGCGGCTCGTGCTTACACGCATGGGTTGCCCATGCTTGGTCATTTTCTACTCAATTCAGCTAATTTTTCTCATATCAACTCCTTACGCCCGTATACTCATTGTTCCACATATCTTTACACGATTCACAAGGGTTCTAATAGCCGCAATGCTCCCAATTGCCACAAAAGTGCTACAAACATAGTGATTTTCGTAAAACGAGCAAAGCATAATATCTTTTCCACATATTGAGAACATGACCCATTTTCTTGAGTTAATGCATGTTTATCAACGTATTATATCCACAATTATGCCCAAAATATATGCAAAACTCACACTAATCGAAAGGAAGATGTAAAGACTACATCAAAGACAAGTGAACAACCGACAAATATTCTAACCAAGGTCATCTCTTTTGAGAAGTTTGAGAAGCATTAAGTCATTTGAAAATTACAAATTAATCAAGGGTGTTGAAATTAATTTGTATTTCTCAAGAGTCATGTTCTAGATTCATCTAGGAGTATTGTTTCTAGGTGGCAAAAATTCACTTGCCCATCAAAACTAATTAACTAGAAGAGTCAGATTCAAGCATGAGTCATAAAAGACTCACTTAAACACTTCTTATGTAATCGGAAATATTATCCTAATAAAAGATCTTAGAGCGGTAGCTCTTCCTTTCGATGTGCCAACAATTTTATCCTAGTATTTTCTATTTAGTTTGGGAACCCTTAGAACCTTAGCAAGACAAGTTATCTCCTTAACTAGGGATGAAAACGCCCGGCCCGAGTGACCCACCCTAGCTCGACCCATTTGGGCCGCCCCGTCATGTGAACCACGGTAGGGGTGGATGCGGGTATCACTTCCGCTCACGTGTACTCACCCCGTCTAGAATTTATTTATTTTTAAATATATTTAATATATATTTTGTCTATATAATATATATTACAATATTATTTTTATGTATTCTTATATTATATCTATCATTTAGATATTATAAATGACAATCTTTGTATAAAATATTTTATAAATATATATTTTTCCTATTTCTTATTTTTTGCATTTAATTTAATTTTTGGGGGCATAAGAGTTGAGTTGGCCCGCCCCGTGACCTATAATGGGTCACCCTGCTCGCATACTGTTCTAGCTAGGGATGAGACGGGTCTAGGTCTTTAATTAGATAACACCCCATTGCCATTCTTACCCTTAACTAAGTGGAGCCGAAAAGAACGACATTGATAATATATCCCAAAATCAAAACTAGCTAGCGGAGGATTGCCAAAAACCATGAAACATCCCACATTTTTTAATTTATTCTTTGCACTTTTGACTAGGAATTAAGCAAATATCAACATGAGAGTATCCACAAATTACATATATAAGACACAAATGATAAACTTAGCATAGAACAACATTTAATGCACTCAAAATAACATATGAGCAACTCTCTTGTGAGACGGTTTCATTTGATCTAAATCCATGAGACGGACCTCCTAAGGGCTCCGTCTTGAGAACATGAACCATGAAAATAAATTTAAAAATAATAATGAACCATGAAGAAACAAAAATAAACCCTAAAAACATGAACTATGAAGAATAAATCAGAAAAACAAAAATAAACCCAAAAAATAAAAAAATAAACCTAAAAAAAACTAAAAATCCTAAAAACCCAAATCAATTAAAAATAAACCCAAGAAACAAAATAAACCTAAAAAAATAAATATAAACCCTAAGAAAAATAAAATATGAAAAAAAAACCTTTAAAACATTGTGTAAAGGCTCAGTCTCACAGATCTAAATCCAGTGAGACCGTCTCACGCAAGTTTTTGCCAACATAAAATATATAGGGACATTATATATATATATATATATATATATATATTGCACTCAAATTCCAAAGTAATTTTGGATGGCTTCTTTCATCTTCGCCCCCTTCCTTGCGAGTACTAAGAAATTCCAGTTATTGAAAGATTTGAATTTGGTGGATTTTCATCATCAACAAGCTCATCCGGTAGTTGCGGAACCCCACGAACGAAAGAGAAAATGCCTCTAGAATACTTTTCCTTAGTTCCTCTTGCAATGACTTTGTGGAGTGGACAATATATTCTGCCATTGCTCCATGCCTGAACAATTTTCTCTTTAGTCTATGCAAACCAACATAAATGATTTTTGACTAAATTTTACAATTACCTACAGAATACACATAGAATAGAAAAATATTATTTTCCCCAAATTATATCGACAAATTACCGTGAGATCTCGTGGTTTGGTTAATTACAATTAAACCTAGAAAAATTTTAAAATTACAGAAATCCCCTTGAAATTTGATTTCATCTTACATTTTGCCCCAACAGAGTTAATAATTGATTGGTCATCAAATATTCTACAACTACTTCTTTGAGCTTTTCTAAATATTACAAATAAACCTAATTTCTCGTCTAGCTATTTATAATATGGGAAAATTAGAAAATTGGTCCTATAAGTTGGTCATTAAGACTTTCGGTCATCTAAGTTGGCTTTGTTTGAAAATTAGTCCTCTAAGTTATGAAATTTTAGACTTTTGGTCCTCTAAGTTGTCTGTTTGAAAATTAGTCCTCCAAGTTATGAAATATCAGAAATTTCTTCCGATTTTCATAGGAAATTTTTCAATGCACCGGAAATTGCTGACTAGGATCTAAAGCGAGCGTCGGACGAGCACAATTCTCTTTCAAGAGTATGCAAAAACATCACGCTTCCGCTTTGGCAACCATAAAATCTTCTTCCCGGATTATCAATCGTCGAAGTCCGTATTTTGCGTTCATTTTTCCCACACAAGTGCGGACTTCTTGGATGATTGATAATCCGAAGAAGATTTTATGGTTGCAAAGCGTGGAAGGTGATATTTGCATACTCTTGAAAGAGAATTGTCTTCGTCGATGTCGTTTTAGATCCTAGTCGACAATTTGTTGGGATAAACTCACAAACGCAGCGAAAAATAAATTATCCCTCTCTTGTGTGAACCTAGCAGGAAATAATAACAAGTAATCCAAACCACAAGTGCAGCAAAAATTCAACATAAAACACAAAAACGACACAAACAATTTTTACGTGGAAAACCTCCCCGGTGTGAGGAGTAAAAACCACGGGACCGTAGTCCACCCCAAATCTCCACTATAATTAAAATAGGGTACAACAAGTTCAACAACAATCTGCCACAAGTGATACAATCACAAACACAAGATATACACAATCTTGTAAATGAAAGAATTGAAAGACCTCACCCAATACCCTGCTGTCCGAAATTAATATCTGATAGTAGAGAATACCAAACACGATCTCCACTGTTCATAATCGACCCCAGGTTGTTCCAAACAACATATCCAAATTTCAGCTCGATCCAACGGTTAAAACGCCCGATATAGCTTCAACACTGAACCTGCTGCTGTTAGATCTGAAAAACAGACACCTCTGTGTTCTTCGTCTATTACTCACAATAGAAGCCTCCAAACCCGATCTCCACCGTGCATACTAAAGTTCAATATGTTAGGAACAATACCTCAAAGTTTCATTGTGATCCAATGATCCGATTTCAGCGATCACCTACGAAAATTTCTTGCCACGGGTGACTTGCGAGATTCCTTTCTTTTCTCTCTAAAATGGCGACTCACTTTTCTCTCCTTTTCTTGATCTGAAAATTGATCAGGTACAACTCAAATATACAAGGCATAAGAGACTAGAGTAATGTCAAAATGTCGCCTTAAGTATAATGACAAAAATGCCCTTGATGTGATATTTGTCCCACATCCTTATGTTGGGTATTTTGGGACATCTCCACAAATGAGAAACCCAACCCAACAAATCACCCCTTTCCGATTATGTGGAGGGATTCACCATTCGGCGATCAACCGACAAACATCAAGTTTATCTCTTGGCAATGCCTTAGTCATCATATCGGCACCATTATCATCGCATGAATTTTATCAAGTTCAAGTAACTTGTCATTGATAACATCTCTCATCCAATGATACCTCACATCAATATGTTTTGATCTTGCATAAAATGTAGAGTTCTTATCAAGATGAATAACACTTTGATTATCACAAAATACTACGTACTCTCTCTTGGTTGAAACCAAGCTCCTCCATGAATTTCTTCATCCACAACAACTCTTTACAAGCTTGATTCTTTGCAATATGCTCGCTACACATTTGTAGAGAGTGCAACACATTTCGCAATCTTGATTTCCATGACACGGCACCACCGCAAAAGTTATCAAGTTGAAGTAGATTTTCGTGTATCCACATCCATTTGCCATATCTCGAGTCGGTGTAGCCCACTAGCAATGGTTTTCCACAACCAAAAGTGAGCCTCAAACTAGAAGTACCACGTAGATATCTCAATATCCACTTCACCGCATTCGGTGCTCCTTTCCTGGATTAGACAAGTAACGACTAACAACACCAATTGCATAAGCTAAATCCGCCTCGTGCACACCATTGCATACATCAAGCTTCCCTCTCTTGAAGCATATGGAATTCTTGCCACATCTTCTTTCTCTTCGTCTGTAGAAGGGTTTTGATGAGCACCAAGCTTAAAGTGTGTAGCGAGAGGAGAACTAACTGCTTTAGCTTTGCTCATGTTGAATCTTTCAAGCACTTTCACAATGTATTGCTCCTATGACATGTATAACCTTTTATTTCCTCTATCCCGGGAAATTTTAATACCAAGTATTTGCTTTGCTGGCCCCAAATCCTTCATGGCAAAGGATTTACTCAACTGCTTCTTCAATCTGTCAATTCTCGAAGTATTTCTGCCAATAATCAACATGTCATCTACGTAGAGCAATAATATGATAAAATCATCATCAGCGAATTTTTGTACAAATACACAATGATCGAAATAGTTTTACGGTAGCCTTGCTCCCCCATAACTGACTCAAACTTCTGATACCATAGTCTCGGTGCTTGCTTCAAGCCATAAAGACTTTTCTTGCCGGTTTGCACACATAATTCTCTTTTCCTTTTACCAGAAACCTTACGGTTGATCCATATAGATTTTCTATCCAATTCACCATGAAGAAAGGCTGTTTTCACATCCATTTGCTCAATCTCGGATCAAGACTTGCCGCTAAACCAAGTACAACACGAATCGATGACATCTTAACAACAGGAGAGAAGATCTCGATCGAAATCAATACCTTTCTTTCTCGAAACCTTTAACAACTAATCGGCTTTGAACCGTGGTCGTGAAGTGTGTTCGTCTTGCTTCACTTTGTACACGCATTTATTTTTCAAAGCTCTTTTTCCTTCAGGAAACTTTACCAATTCATAAGTGTCATTCTCATGCAAAGACTTCATCTCATCTTTCATTGCATCAAGCCACTCATTCTTGTGTGCATCTTTTATTGCTTCTTCATATGTTTCTGGCTCTCCTCCATCATTAATAATGCATACTCGCATTAGCAGCAGGATATCTCGTCGAAGGTATCTTTGGAACTCGGTAGACCTTCCGATCGGAGCCTCGACTCAACCTCTCTTGTTGGATCATCGGTGGTGGCATTGTTTCATCTACATTATCTTCCTCAACTTGTGTAGGAGCATCAATGTCATCAAGATCATGTTGATTATTTGGGCATCATCATCAACCTGTCATCTTGCATATGTTGTGTAGGAGTCACATCCAAATCAACCAAATCATCATTAGATTTAGTTGTTTTATCTGCTTTTTCAATGTCCCGTATGGTCTGATTTTCAACAAATATAGCATCTCGACTTCTGATGAGTTTTTTTCTACCGGGTCATAAAACCTGTAACCAAACTCATCCTGCCCATAACCAAGAAATACACACTGTCGAGTCTTACCATCAAGTTTAGACCTTTCATCTTTTGGAATATGAACAAATGATTTACATCCAACAACACGCAGATGGTTGTATGAAATGTCCTTCACGACCATACCCTGCCTGGATCATCAAAATCTAAAGGAACACAATGTGTGAGACTCAAAACATGTACAAGCTGTACTCAAAGCCTCACCCTGAATGATCTAGGCAAACCGCTTCTCGAAAGTAAACATCTCACTATTTCAACCAATGTCCTGTTCATCCTTTCTTGCCCATTCAATCGAGGAGTCTTAGGAGGTGTCTTTTGATGTCGAATACCCTCGTTGTCTGCAATACTCATCAAAAGGACCCAAATACTCACCCCATTATCGATTCGATGCACTTCAATTTCTTTCGGTTTGTCTCTCAACCAATGCATGAAATTGTTTGAACACATCGAACACTTGGTCTTTTGTCTTCAAGGTGTAAACCCACGACTTCCTTGAATGATCATCTATAAAAGTCACAAAATAGAGATCACCACCAAGTGTTTTTGTTTTCATAGGACCACAAACATCGAATATACCAAATCAAGTATACCGGCATTCTTGAAGGAGATGATGTCTGAAAGCAACTAAAGTCTGCATTTTCTGCCAAGCAATGAGCACATTTTTCCAATGTTTCATTCTTTATATTTGGAATGAGATTTTCCTTGGCCAAAATATTCAACCCCTTCTCACTAATGTGACTAAGTCTGCTGTGCCACAATTCAATTTTGTTTTCATCATTCATTGCATTTATAGAGTGATCAAATTGTTTTGCCTGCATTAAATACAATGAAGAATACTTCTGGCCTCTAGCCACAACCAAAGAACCTCTGTTGAGTTTCCATTGACCATTAAAGAACATACTGCAAAAACCCTCATCATCAAGTTTTCCAATAGAAATCAAATTCAAACGAAGATCAGTTACATGTTTAACATTTTTCAAAATCAACAATGTACCATTGCTAGTCTCCAAATGTACATCTCCCATACCAACTGACTTAGCTAAACCATTATCACCCATCCTAACATTTCCAAAATCACCAGATGTATAGGATGTGAATAAATATTTTTGAGATGTAGCATGAATAGATGCACCACTATCAACTACCCAACTAGCCTCATTACATGCAAGATTAACAACATCAAATTCATGAGCGATAAGGAAATCACCTGTGACAGTAGAAACACGATCATCACCATTACCGTCATTATTTTGTTTTTCGTTTCACTTATCCTTCTTGTTTTTCTTGCTTCCACTTTCTGCAATGCTTCTTTATATGCCCTTTGATACCACAATGGTAGCATTCCGCATTAGCATATCTGTTGGATTTGCTTCTGCCTCTATCTTTACCCCGGACCCTGCTTTTACTTCTCCCCTCTTTTCTCGTAACCAAGACATCCGATTGTGTGAATAAACCGTGACTTTGTTCTCATTTCTTCATTCAGAACACTACTCTTGGCCAAATCCATGGTAATGACACCATTTGGGGCTGAATTAGACAAAGACATCCTAAACGTCTTCCACGAGTCCGGTAATGTACCAAGAATCCACAACCCCTCGTACTTCATCATCAAACTTGATATTCATCCTAGCTAAGCGATTGATAATATCTTGGAATGCATTCAAGTGATGTCATAGAGTGCCATCTTTGTACTTCAAACTCATCATTTGTTTGATCGAAATAACTTGTTGTTTCTGTTTTCTAGCATACAATTGCTCAAGTTTTTCCACAAAGAACGTGCATGTGTTTCATCAATAATATGGTTCAAAACATTATCATCCACCCACCGCCTAATATACGCATACTTGTCATGCAATATCTTCCATTCGGCATCGGTTTATTATCGAGGCTTTGAAGTTTCAAACACGGGTGCATAATAATCCTTCACATACAAAGATCTTCCATTTTTCCTTTCCATATTTGATAATTAGAACCATTAAGGTTCACCATTCGACTTGTATTAGTTTCCATGTTCACCACTGAGGCACGGAGAGCACACTACGCATGGCTCGATACCACTTTGTTGGGATAAACTCACAAACGCAGCGAAAAATAAATTATCCCTCTCTTGTGTGAACCTAGCAGGAAATAATAACAAGTAATCCAAACCACAAGTGCAGCAAAAATTCAACACAAAACACAAAAACGACACAAGCAATTTTTACGTGGAAAACCTCCCGGTGTGAGGAGTAAAAACCACGGGACCGTAGTCCACCCCAAATATCCACTATAATTAAAATAGGGGTACAACAAGTTCAACAACAATCTTCCACAAGTGATACAATCACAAACACAAGATATACACAATCTTGTAAATGAAAGAATCGAAAGACCTCACTCAATACCCTGATGTCCGAAATTAATATCTGATAGTAGAGAATATCAAACATGATCTCCACTGTTCATAATCGACCCCAGGTTGTTCCAAACAACATATCCAAATTTCAGCTCGATCCAACGGTTAAAACGCCCCAGTACAGCTTCAACACTGAACCTGCTGCTGTTAGATCCGAAAAATAGACACCTCTGTGTTCTTCGTCTATTACTCACAATATAAGGTTCACAACCCGATCTCCACCATTCATACTGAATTTCAATGTATTAGGAACAATACCTCAAAGTTTCACTATTGATCCAACGGTCCGATTTCTAGCGATCACCTCTAGAAATTTATTGCACAGGTGACTTTCGGGATTCCTTTCTTTTCTCTCTAAAATGGCAGCTCACTTTTCTCTCCTTTTCTTGATCAGGTACAACTCAAGTATACAAGGTATAAGAGACTAGAGTAATGTCAAAGATGCCCCTTAAGTATAATGACAAAAATGCCCTTCAATGTGATATTTGTCCCACATCCTTATGTTGGGTATTTTGGGACATCTCCACAAATGAGGAAACCCAACCCAACAAATCTCCCCCTTTCCAATTATGTGGAGGGATTCGCCATTCCGGCGATCAACCGACAAACATCAAGTTTATCTCTTGGCAATGCCTTAGTCATCATATCGGCACCATTATCATCCGTATGAATTTTATCAAGTTCAAGTAACTAGTCATTGATAACATCTCTCATCCAATGATACCTCACATCAATATGTTTTGATCTTGCATGAAATGTAGAGTTCTTATCAAGATGAATAACACTTTGATTATCACAAAATACTACGTACCTCTCTTGGTTGAAACCAAGCTCCTCCATGAATTTCTTCATCCACAACAACTCTTTACAAGCTTGATTCTTCGCAATATACTCGCTTATACGTTGTAGAGAGTGCAACACATTTCGCAATCTTGATTGCCATGACACTAAGCACCACCGCAAAAGTTATCAAGTAACCTGAAGTAGATTTTCGTGTATCCACATCAGCTGCCATATCTGAGTCGATGTAGCCCACTAGCAATGGTTTTCCACAACCAAAAGTGAGCCTCAAACTAGAAGTACCACGTAGATATCTCAATATCCACTTCACCGCATTCGAGTGCTCCTTTCTGGATTAGACAAGTAACGACTAACAACACCAATCGCATAAGCTATATCTCGGCCTCGTGCACACCATTGCATACATCAAGCTTCCTCTATTCTTTGAAGCATATGGAATTCTTGCCATATCTTCTATCTCTTCGTCGTAGAAGGGTTTTGATGAGCACCAAGCTTAAAGTGTGTAGGGAGAGGAAAACTAATCGCTTTAGCTTTGCTCATGTTGAATCTTTCAAGCACTTTCACAATGTATTGCTCTTGTGACATGTATAACCTTTTATTTCCTCTATTCGGGGAAATTTTAATACCAAGTATTTGCTTTGATGGCCCCAAATCCTTCATGGCAAAGGATTTACTCAATCGCTTCTTCAATAGGTCAATTCTCAAAGTATTTACGCCAACAATCAACATGTCATCTACATAGAGCAATAATATGATAAAATCATCATCGAGAGAATTTTTGTACAAATACACAACGATCGAAGTAGTTTTAAGTAGCCTTGCTCCCCATAACCGACTTAAACTTACGATACCATAGTCCGGTGCTTGCTTCAAGCCATAAAGACTTTTCTTCGGTTTGCACACATAATTCTCTTTTCCTTTTTTAGGAAACCTTCTCGGTGATCCATATAGATTTCTCTATCCAATTCACCATGAAGAAAGATGTTTTTTCACATCCATTTGCTCAATCTCCGGATCAAGACTTCTTTGTTAAACCAAGTACAACACGAATCGATGACATCTTAACAACAAGAGAGAAAATCTCATCGAAATCAATATCTTTCTTTTTGAAACCTTTAACAACTAATTTGGCTTTGAACCGTGGTCGTGAAGTGTGTTCGTCTTGCTTCACCCTGTACACCCATTTATTTTTCAAAGCTCTTTTTCCTTCAGGAAACTTTACCAATTCATAAGTGTCATTCTCATGCAAGGACTTCATCTCATTTTTCATTGCATCAAGCCACTCATTCTTGTGTGTCGTCTTTTATTGCTTCTTCATATGTTTTACGGCTTTCCCCATCTGTTAATAATGCATACTCGCTAGCTAGCAGGATATCTCGTCGAAGGTACTGGAACTCTGGTAGACCTTCTGATCGGAGCCTCAGCCTCAACCTCTACTGTTGGATCATCTGGTGGTGGCATTGTTTCATCTACATTATCTTCCTCAACTTGTGTAGGAGCACCAATGTCATCAAGATCAGGTTGATTATTCTGGGCATCATCATCAACCTGTACTGGCATGACAGGATAATTCCCACCATAACCAAACCCTGCCAGTTCAGAAGTGTGTCTCCTTTTAGTTTCTATGGGAAGACGAAACAATTCCTCCATCAGGCTGAACGCTTCCTCGTACGTCTCCGAACTGATGATGTTGTCGTACGCCACCACGAAACATCCGTACGATTCCAGGGCCTGTCGGACTTAGTCCGATGTCGATTTCAAGAATTTGTGCCTGGAATATTCACGTTTTTTTCATTGAATTCTATTACGGGGAGCTTAGGTTGTGCGGCGTGACAACCCATATATATTCTGGTTATTATTTTTCTTAATAATTTTATTCCACTCAATGTCTACACAAATTAATGCTAGCTAGCTCACTCACTGGTTAGATACATGTATGATTTTCACAGGTTTTATAGATAGAACTTAGAAGTAATTTCTGCAAATTTCTAATTAGGTCAATTTTTTGTTTGATTAATGGCAT
The DNA here is from genome assembly GCA_016081115.2 of Rehmannia glutinosa. Taxonomy (NCBI): domain Eukaryota; kingdom Viridiplantae; phylum Streptophyta; class Magnoliopsida; order Lamiales; family Orobanchaceae; genus Rehmannia; species Rehmannia glutinosa. Next base: position 13,878,090 of record CM071927.1, read on the forward strand.
TTGGGGACCATGCAAAATTCATTTTTTTATATTTTCTTTATGTGTTATTAACTGAAATTATATTGAAACAAGTAACAACTAGCTAAATTTTCAATTGCGAAAATTCAGTTTTTAAATGATGTCGTTAGAGTCATCGCACAAAAAATAATAAATCAGCATCAAAATCGTCAATAATTATAGATTAATTACTAAATTAGTCGACATCTTCTAACTAATTAAATTTCTGATGATAAGGAAATGATGCTTAACCAATCAGAAAATGCTGATTGGTCTGACGAAGAAATGCTTACATAATGCATGCTTACTTATTACATAATTAGCATTTATATGATTGTTTCGTGAAAATAAATTAAGTAAAGCAAAATGTTTTTTTCTGAGTGTTTTGACTTTTGAACTGAAAGTACTGTTAATAAGTCCAAACTTCCGTTCTGTGCCTCTCTACTACATAATTTAAACATTAGGTAACTTAATTTAGGATATTACTTTCCGCAAAAAAAAAAAAGGGATATTATTTAAGGGAAAATTAGAAATTTAGTCCGATAAGTTGGTCTATTTTGAGAATTGGTCCTGCATGTTGTCAAAATTTAGTCTTGGTCCAAAATATTTTCCATTTGTGCACATTTAGTCCGATTTTGACCATATAAATTTAATTTGGTGATAATTTACCGATGTGGCATCCGAATAAGCGAGATTTGATGACATGGACAAATAATTTGGGGATTTTTGACATTTGACTGTGGAATTAGCAATGTGGATGATGAAGTGTAAATTAATTTAGAAAATGCCATGTAGACTAAATTAATTAGAAGGAAATTTTAATTAAATATCTATAATAATTTATAAACTAATTCAAAAAATTCAGATAAATTTCATTAATTACTATAAATGAAAATGAAAATTTTAATTTAAAAAATTCACCTAAACTGAAAATTAATTAATTAAAAAATATTCTAAAAACAATTAATTAAAAAATTATTATTAATTCTTTAAAATTATTGTTTGAAATTATGACTTTAAAGATTAATGAAAAATAGTTTCAAATTTAGACCTAATCTAACTCTACGTACAGTAGAGAAATTGTTAAAAGTTTAATTTGTAATATGGAGCACTAGTGTTGCACTAACATCAATTATGGAGCACTCACGGGAAAATCATGCAGCAAAATACAATCAATTGGAGTAGTGGACTTTAGTGGAGCACTAATCTAGTTTAGTGGATAATAATTGTATAAATTAGTATAATTTGTATCAACTACTCTAATGGTGTAGCCTATAAATAGGCTTGCATTCTTCATATGATGTACACCAGAATTCTAAGAGTGAGAAGAAAACCGAGAGCAATCAGTGAGAACAAAAGCCTAGCAAGGCAACTTTGAGTGTGAGAGTTGTAGAAAATTCAAGAGTGTTTTTATTCAAAAATTATATTCTTGAAATTACTGATGTAGTAATTAAATATATTTGGCCTCTGTCTATTTTTTACATCTCTCACATTTACATATTTTCACCCGTATTATCCAACAATTGTGGTATCAGAGCCACCCTTGGCCTGATATCCCTTCCTATTTGCAAAAACGGCATCAACCAGTTCCAGTGAACTTGCATTCACATATTCCCAACAAGGTGTTCTTATCTTTGTTAATCAAGATTACGAACTATGGAGCGTTCTAATGCGCACGTTGTTCGTGTCCCATGAACTCTGGGATATTGTTGAAGAGGGGTATAGTATATATACTCCAAATGAGGAAGTCGCACTAACCGCCACAAAGAAAAAAGAGCATAAGAGAACAAGACTAAAGATGCAAGAGCCTTGTCCTTTATGCACCAAGGGGTAAGTAGAGAAATTCTTCCGCGTATTACGGGGGCAAAAACATCAAAAGAAGGATGGAAAATTTTAAAAAAAATAATTTGGAGGTTATGAAAAGGTTATCTCTATTAAATTGCAAAATTTATGGCGAAATTTTGATAATTTGTCAATGAAGGACAATGAAAATGTCCAAGATTTTTTTCTCAAGTTTCACTTTGTAGTTAATCAAATCGGAGGATATAAAGTGATACCATTGAAGACAAAAAGATCATTGAAAAAGTCTACGAAGTCGCAAACAAAGTTTGAGCATATTGTTCGCTTATTGAAGAATCAAAGATTTATCCACACTATCTTTGGATGAACTCATGGGATCGCTTGAAGCCCATGAAAAAGAATGAGTAGATTCTCAAATCAAAGCTTGGAGCAAGCCTTCCAAGTAAAAACAAACATTTAAAAAAGAAAATAAAAAAATGGCGAGCAAGAAAGGCAAAATAACTCAAAGACATCGAGGTGCAAGAGGAAGAGGTCGCGGACACCAGGCACGAGGACGAGGGAAGACAAGGTGCATTCAATCGAGAAATTCAAATCAAAATTCTGATTTGTATTTAGGATATGCGAAAGAATAACCACGATACCAAAGATTGTCGTTTTAAGTGCAAAAGGTGCGAAATGCAAATCATTCTCAAAGAGGCTATTTGGCATAAAGATGATGGAGATACAAATGAAGTCAATTTATCTTAAGAAAAAAACCTAAGGTATTCTTTTCATGTTTGAATTCTCAACAACAAATTGAGAATATTTGGTACATGGACATGTGGTTGTAGTAATCACATGTGTGGAAACAAGAAAATATTCATAAATCTCGATGAATCATATTCATCCAGAAGTAAAGCTTGGAGATGGCAAATCACGTAAAATCACCGAAAAAGGAGAAATAACTTGATCCGACAAAAAGAAGGTAAAATGAATATCATCAAAGATGTATTTTATGTACTGATTTGACTCAAAATTTATTGAGTGTGGGCCAACTCTGAAGAAAGATTACAAGGTGGAGTTTAATAATGACCAATGTATCATTATTGACAAAAGAAGAATCTCACAATGGCTAAAATTAAGATGAGTTCAAACAAAATATTTCCTCTTAATTTGCCATTGGTCGAGAAAATTGCACTACAAAGTACCCAGGAAGAAGAACATAATCTCGGCATTTGAGGTATGGGTATTTGAGCTATAAATGTTTAAATTTGTTGAAAAAAACATATGGTATCCGGTCTTCCAAATATTCGGATCGAGACAAGACATGTGAAGGAGGCATTTTTGGCAAATTGCATCGTTTGCCATTTCCAAAGACATCATACTGAGCCAAAGCTCCGCTCGAGATAGTACATGCGGATATTTGTGGGCCAACTCAAAAACCATCCCTCAATGACAACAGTACTTCCTATTGTTCGTTGATGATTTTTCCCAGAATGATGTGGGTTTATATTTGAAGCAAAAGTCGAAGCATTCCCAATGTTTTGGAGCTCAAAAATATGTGAAAAATTAAAGTGGTAGAAAAATAAAGACTCTACGGGACGAGCGAGGAGGAGAATTCATCGAAAAATCCTTCTTGGATTATTGCAAAGACAAAGGGATCCACAGACACTATGATCCGTTCTGACCCACAACAAAATGGCGTAAGCAGAGCGAAAAAATCGCACAATAGTCGAGATGGCACGGAGCATGATGACAGACAAAGGACTTCCAAAAACTTTCTTGTCGAAGCGGTAAATGCGGCGATCTATATTTGAACCGTTCACCAACAAAAGCGAGTTCAAATAAGCGTCTTATGAAGTGTGGCACCAAAGAAAGCCAGGTAAACCATCTCAAAGTTTTTGGTTGCATTGCTTATTCTTATATTCCATCTCAACAAAGAGAAAAATTTGATGAAAAAGGAGAAAAATGATCTTTGTTGGTTATAGTGATGAATCGAAAAGATATCGTTTACTAAATCCAAAGACAAATAAACTTATTATTTCTCGAGATGTCATTTTTGATAAATGCAGTCATGGAATTGGAATGAAAATGAAAAAATGAAAAAGATTGTATATTTGCCTGGAACATTGCTACTCCAACAAGTCATGGAGATCAACCAAGCACCACTCAAGTTCAGTTCAAGCTCAAGTTCGCCAGGACCATCCGAAGAATTCTATCTAGAATTAGAAAGGTAAGAAGTTTAAGAGAAATATACGGAACTTGTGATGTTGCATTTTTGCTTGTGAGCCTCGAGAATAATGAAAAAGCCGCCAAAGAAGAAGTTTGGCAAATCATGATGGATGAAGAAATTGCGAGCATTGAGAAGAACAATATTTGGGAGCTCGTAGACCTTCCCGAAGGAAAAAAATGTGATCGAAGTCAAATGGATCTACAATACCAAGTATAAAGAAGATGGCTCAATTCACAAGCACGAAGCTCGCTTAGTTGCAAAAGGATATTCTCATCAACCAGGAGTTGATTTCAATGAGACATTTGCACCGATTGCTCAAATGGAGATAATACGAATTATCCTAGCCATTGCGGACAATTTGAGTTACGATCTACCAAATGGATGTTAAATCAGCATTTCTCAATGTTGACTTGGAAGAAGAAGTATCGTGGAACAACCAAAAGGCTACGTTGCCAACGGTGAAGAAGACAAAGTCTATCGACTCAAAAAAATACTATATGGATTGAAGCAAGCACAAGAGCCTGGAACAACAAGATTGATAAGAATTTTAAACAAATTGGTTTTCAAAGAAGCGAGTGAACCGCCATTATACGTAAAGAAACAAGGTGCGCAAAATTTTCTAATTATCTGTCTTTACGTAGATGACTTGATCTATACAGGGACAAATCCAGCATTGGTGCAAGAATTCAAAAAGGCAATGATGAAAAAGTACGAGATGACTAACTTGGGTCTCATGAAATATTTTCTTGGGATACAAGTTCACCAATCAAAAGGAGAAATGTTTATTTCTCAAGAAAAATATCTTGAAGCATTGTTGAAGAAATTTCAGATGAGCAACTGCAAGCCGATCTCAACTCCACTTGCAGTCAATGAAAAAACTAAAATTGAATGATGGTGCAACTAAAGTTGATCCAAATATGTACCGCAACTTAGTTGGTTCATTGATTTACTTAACGAATACAAGGCCTGATATTGTCTATCCAGTCAGCCTGATATCATGATTCATGCACGATCCAAGCAAGCTACATTATGCGGAAGCAAAAAGAATTCTTCGATACCTTCAAGGTACGAGAAAACTCGGCAACAAGTATGTCAAAGAAAAATATAATAAGCTCATTGGATATCTGAGATGGTGACTGGATGGGTCACTTGATGATCGCAAAAAGTACATCGGGTATGTATTTTTCCTTCGCTCGAAAATAATATCTTGGTCATCAAAGAAGAAAAAGACAGTGTCACTCTCATGCCAGAGCGAGAATATATCACCGCTTGGCGATGCAACATGTGAAGCGATATGGCTTAGAAGAATTTTTCCGATGTTAAGACCAAAAGCCAAGACACTCCCACGTAATTCTCTGCGACAACATGTCAACTATTGGAATGACGAAAAATCCGATTTTTTCCATGGAAGGTCGAAGCATATTAAACTTCGACATCATTTCATCAGTTTTGTGAATAATCAAGAAATTCAATTAGAGTTCATAAACACAAAGGACCAATTGGCGGATGGTTTCACCAAAGCGGTGAGCCTTGAAAAATCGGAGCAACTTCAAAAGAGTGTTAAAATTACAAACTAAGTGGGGGTGTTAAAAGTTTAATTTGTAATATGGAGCACTAGTGTTGCACTAACATCTATTATGGAGCACTCACGGGAAAATCATGCAGCAAAATACAATCAAGTGGAGTAGTGGACTTTAGTGGAGCACTAATCTAGTTTAGTGGATAATAATTATATAAATTAGTATAATTTGTATCAACTACTCTAATGGTGCAGCCTATAAATAGACTTGCATTCTTCATATGATGTACACGAGAATTCTAAGAGTGAAAAGAAAACCGAGAGCAATCGGTGAGAACAAAACAGCAAGGCAACTTTGAGTGTGAAAGTTGTAGAAAATTCAAGAGTATTTTTATTCAAAAATTATATTCTTGAAATTCTTTGTTGCAGATAATTAAATATATTTGGCCTCTGTCTAATTTTTATATCTCTCTCATTTACATATTTTCACCGTATTACCCAACATAAATGAGGAGGTCGTGACTTTGGTAGTTCTCGGCCACGCCACCCAACACCACCACCTCTATCATCCCACCACCACCATTATCATCGTTCGACATCCTCAATCATCAAAACCCAAAAAAGAGAGGAAAAAAATAGAAAATGAGGGCCAACTAACTATGGTGCTTATCGGTCGCGCCACGGGACACGAACACCACCACTATCATTCAACATCTTTAAGACTTCACTCACCAACAACCAGAGCGGATAAAAACACAAAAATTATAACGAAATGGAAAACATAAAAATAAACACAAATCTGAGCACCACCCTATTCTCTCCCTGGTCGGTCGTGTGAAGAACAATGAAGGGTTGGGCGAAAATCGACCTAGAATCTTATGTTGGGTATACGGGTGTAAATATAAAATGTGAGAGAAATATAAAATAAATTGGAGGCAAAATTATATTCTCACTAATATAATTTTGAAAAAAGAATGTAGAAAACACTCTCAATTTTTATCTCACAAATTTCTGCACAATAGATAACCTTGAATTGGCTTTGTTTCTTGCTCTCGGATTTATTTATGATGGATTACATTTTGCATATTACATGCCTTTTATGCCTAAACATCACTTAACTTTTACATTAATAAATCAACCAACAAGGCACTAATACATGGTGGGTTAGGTGAGATCAAATCTTAGCCATTGTGTATTAGTTTGGTAGATGTTGGTTTGGTGCCAATAATTTATTACAAATTATTTTTTAACATCTTAGGCGTTAGCAACCTTCCATCTTGGGTTGGGTTTGTAGGGTTTTAGAAGGGATGTCTGGTTTGTTAGGAAGATGAGAAGGAACGAGGATCAGAAAAAAGAAAGATCAAAAGGGTGTGGTTGGGGTGGCGGTGGGTGGTGGTGGTGGGTTGAAGAAGAAGAAAAGAATTGCCCTGCAGATTTGATCTATGTTCTTTTGATTGATTGGGATTTTTCTTTTCTTTTTCTTAGCCATTTTATTGTATTTTCACCATAATTTATTATTTTATTTTATTTACTAATTTTCAGTTTTGGTGATTATAACGATTTGTGAATTCTCATATTAGGTTTGACCCTAATCCAGAAGATTTATGTCGTCCTATATCTAGGATTGCATGCAACTCTTTTCACTTATATAGGTTCTATTTCACCATGAATCTCTCGATTTCCCGGATGAAAAATAAACTTCAAATCAATATTGCGCATATACCAATTCGAATGAATAAAGCATAATATAAGTGAATCACACAAAATATGAAGATTTTATAAAAACATACCTTAATCACAAATTCATTCTAGAGTTCATTACATTCAAACACTAAAAATTTAGCTACACATGGCTTTGACAAGAGAGTATACTACACAAGAAGATATGAATAAAATGAACATGGTGTATTTAGCTCTTATTCAAGACCAATACAAGACTTCCTCCCCTGGTTGATTGCAATGATGTTGAGCTCCAAGCCTTCTCCTCTATTGCTCTTCAACTTCCAACTCTACTCTTTTTATCCTCTCAATGTATTTTGCTTTGAAACTTAGAATATACAATGAATATACAATGAATCTCTCTATCAATGAATACTACATGAATTATATATTCCTTTCCCAACTCAAACTCTTGGCTTTTATAGGCACCATCTTTGTGAAAGAACACATCAATAATCTTTAACAAATGCTCCACTTCCATGGTTGTTGGTTGAATCATTGTGTGCACATTCATGGTTGAGTTGGTTGAATCATTGTTTTCACATGGCAATACTCCACTTCCATTGGTTGAGTTGGTTGAATAATTGTGTCCACATGACAATTGAGGGAATAATAGAGTTTGGTGCGCACAAAATGAGATGTAAAAGTTTCTCAAAGGTTGTCAAAAAGCAAAAAGGAAAAGCTTCCATAATTTCCGCCAAAAGAACATCCAGATCGAAAAACACGCCGTGCTTTAAAAGCACGGGCAGCCGTGTGTTTTGGATTTTCCCAACACGGCCGTGCTTTAAAAGCACGGCCCTGGCCGTGTTTGGTACGTCGGGGTTGAAAAATTGCTCGTTTTTACTTCTAAAAAGCACGGTCGTGCTTAAAAACACACCATGCCTGTGTTTGACTGAAAAAGCCCCGAAATGACGCGTTTAGCTTGGGATTTTGAGTGTTTTTGCATCCGAAACCCCCGGGTATGTTTTGACATGAAACCATGGCCCAAAATTCACCAAAAACAGCTCCAAATCATCAATCTACACCAATAAAAGCACCTCGGAGTAATGTGAACTATGTATAATCAAAAATTTATGAAACTAACAATAAAATAACTCAAATCATACTCAAATATACACATAAAACATGCATAAAAAGATCCTTATCAAACCACCTCCAACTTTGAACTTTGCTTGTCCTCAAGCAAAACATTAAATCAAAAAAAAAATGATTCAATAAATTACAACACACAAGGATTTTTTTTTCAACACATTGAACACAAGCAGTCAAGTTCTTAGCCTTCTCAACCCGAATTAACCATTCAGTAAAAACACAATTTTGCGAAGCGATCGATTGTCAAGAAAGACTGTAACATCAGCAGACATTATTCAGACTTGAAATCATCACTCCACAAATATTGATAATTATGAATAACTTCAATTCAATAATGTCATGAAAATACAAGAATTCAATGGATCATTGTAGTTAGCCTACTAGTCATATAACCAAGCTTCTTAAACTTTTATTGGAATGAGAATTCAAGGAATATACATTCTCCCTTTCGATTTTTTTTTCCGTAGGTCCTTTCGAGGCATTCTTCCACTAGATTTATATTTTGAATTTTCGTTCAAACACTCCAGAGTGGTTTCCCATACTCATATTTGTGTCGCCGTTTTACGTAAAAAAGACAAACACGGGGCTCATGAATGCTCTTAGTTACTAAGCAACAACAAATAGAGGAGTATAACCTCGATTGGATTCCTTTTTTTCTTCTTCTTCTTTTTTTCATTTGTTTTTTTTTCACAAGCTTGGTATAACAACTAGTTAACCACCACTAAATCATGAATTCTCAAACGCGTTCATAACACTAAGTTTTGTCGTAAATGCCTTAACAAATCAAGTATTATGGAGTTGGAAATCTCGTCAAAATTTAGCACACATCTACATCAATATATCCTAGACAATCAATTGATTCACATTGAAAACATAAATCAAAAAGTTAATTTGGTGTAATTGGGCTAAGTTGTTGACTAGCAACACTCAATTTGTTAAAAAAAAATTACATCTTGTCGACAAACTAAAAAAATAAAAGTAAGCACACACAAACTAAGAATGTAATTGCACCCACCTCCAACTTTAAATGTTCACATTGTCCTCAATGTGAAAGAAAGAGATGAACGAACACAAACAAAACACTCAAAAATCAACCACACTAGAAGAAAATAAAAGAGGTGGAAAAGAAAAATACGACCTTATTAGAAGAGTGAAATCGGTATTGAGCGACCATTGGGTTGTTTAGACGGGACCTTCATCGGCATCTACATACCTAATCAAGGATACACAACTCGAATACCGTGAAATCATCAAATATAAATTTTTTTGAGTTGTTTTTATAATAAAAACACGGTCGTGCTTAAAAGCACGGCCGGGCGTGTTCGATTTAATTTGTTTCGCCAAAAAACTTTTTTTTTTAAATTTTTAATTTTTTAAAACACGGCCGTGCTTGAAAAGCACGGCCTGGGCGTGTTCGATGCGAATTTTTCCTACAAAACCTTGGATGTTTTTAACACGGCCAGGGTGTGCTCGCTGAGTGGGTGACGAACATGGCCGTGCTTTTTAAGCACGGCCAGACCAGTGTTTTTTTTTAATTTTTTTCAATCCCCACGGTAAAAAATTAAGTAAAAGAAAATGCACACAAAATGCCGGGTTGCCTCCCGGTTAGTGCTTCTTTAAAGTCGTATAGCTGGACCGTTTACCAAATGTGGAGATTAGTCGGGTGGAGCTTTGGACTTATGAAAATCCTTAGGTATTTAGTAGTATTACTTCCAACTTTATGCTTCAAAATGTGCTCTTTGAACTTTCCAGGTCCCCCTTTTCGGGCATAAGCTTGCAACATGGACTTTGAACAACACTTTTCTCCAAGAGAGTTTTAGATTTCTCATCGTGCAACGAAATTGAATCGGCAAAAGAACAAGTAGTATCCTTTTCAATATCAATATGAATTTTAAAAATTACTTGTTCATCCCCCACCCTCAAAGTTAATTTTCCCTCATGCACATCAATGATTGATTTTGCCGTAGCCAAGAAAGAACGCCCAAGAATTAGAGGAAGCTCAATATCATCATGCATGTCAAGAATAACAAAATCAACTGGGAATATGAATTTATCGATCTTGACTAACACATCATTAATAATACCTTTAGGATGTTTAATCGATTTATCGGCTAAGTGTATGTCCATCCTCGTAGGTTTGATTCACTTAATCCCATATGCTTGAATGTTTCATAAGACATCACATTGATACTAGCTCTAAGTCGACTAGTGCTCTATCATCAGATAAACCATCAATTGTACAAGGGATAATAAACTTCCCGGATCATTACATTTTTGTGGTAGATTATTGGAAGAACATTTATCATTCAATTGCACATTTGATAGTGCGTTAAGCTTATTTTCATTAGAAATGATGTCATTTAGATCCTTAGCATGCTTTGAAAGAGGTTGAACAAATGGAATATTAGTATGTAGTTGCTTGAATGACTCAAGGTACTTACCAAATTTGTCCTCCTTCTATCTTCTTCGGTTAGACTCCGGTAAGGGATCTTGGGTTTGTATTCGGCGACCTCCTTTTCATGAGCTTTTCTTTGGGTATGTCATCCTCCACGTATTTCCGCATGGCGTATTGGCATAATCATGCTCATGTGGAAAAGCGATGGTAATTGCCTTTACATGCTCCCTTGGGTTTGGCTCGTATTACCCGTAAACTACCTTGTGGCCTTTCGTAAATCATCTTCGCAATCGCCTATTTGGTTTTCCAAATTATGGATAGATGCCTTTGATTTCTCAAGGATGTTTCCACCGCCTGGAATCGGGTATCTGTTGATTGCACAAACTTTGTTATAAGATCTTCCAAGTTAGAGCTTACCTTGATTTGGCTGAAATCGGAGACATGTGTAGATCATGATTGGGATTAGGTAGTGGTTGGCCTTGGTTTCCCCAACCGAAATTAGGATGTTGTCGCCACCGAGATTGTATGTGTTCTTTGTAAGGATTACTTGGGTAATTTTCGCCTTGATTCCCAACGTAATTAGCTTGTTCAACGTGAGGTATTGTGTGTGGGCGATAGCCCCGATGATTATGTAATCCTCACTTAAGTTTCACAAGATAAAACATGCGGCGGTGGTGGTTTAGGAGCCGCTAGATCGTCGATCTTTTGGGTCAAAGATTTAACTTGTGCAACTAGTGTAACCACATCAGATCGCATTATAAACATCCACCGCTCATCGGTAGGTTTACCTCGACAGATTTCCATTGATAGCTATTCATGTCCATTCCCTCTATCGGATCTTGGGCGCTTCCGGTGTTTTATTGTTCAAAGTTCCCCGACGCCGCATCAACCATTTGCCTTGTTTGACGAGAGTAGCCCATTGTAAAATGTTTGGACTTGCATCCAAATAGGAAGACCATGATGTGGGCATTTTCGCACAATTCTTTGAATCTCTCCCAAGTGTCGTACAAGGTCTCGTTCGTCTTCTTGAGTGAATGAAGAGATTTCATTCCTCAATCGTGCGATTTTGGCCGGTGGAAAATATTTCAAAAGGAACTTTTCGGGCAGCATGATGCTCCATGTTGTGATTGTTCCCTTTGGCGAGTATTTAGCCATTGTTTAGCCCGCCCCAAGAGTAAATGGGAATAGGCGCAAGCGGATGGCATCGTCGAGACTCCATTTATTTTGAAAGTATCACAAATTTCGAGGAAATTTGCGATATGATTGTTCGTATCTTCGCCTGGTAGGCCGTCAAATTGAACAAATTGTTGCACCATTTGAATGACATTCGGTTTGATTTGAAATTATTGGTCGCAATAGCGGGCTTACGATCTAGATGACGCCGTCCATGACGAAATCTTTACTTTCGTTAGTATCCTCTTCGTGGTCGTGTTAGTACTTTTCTCGTGTTGCTACCCGACGGTGTCGCGCTTCCAAATTCGGCGACGAGTAGGCATACATCGGTAAACAAAGAGGATAAGTATAAACCAAGACTTACAAAGATAGATAAAAAGAAAGATAATGGTAAAATAAAAAAATGATTAAATTAACAAAAATAAAGAGTTCTTAATATTACAATCCCATGCAACGGCGCCAAAAACTTGATGGCTCAAAAGCTACCTTTAAAACCTTAGCAAGTGCACCTATCGTTTTATAGTATAGATTGTTGAGTCCGAGTGTCATTCCCACGAGGATTGTAAAAGTACTAATAATTACCATCTTTTTGTTATTTAATCTAATAATTTTCAGAGTTTTGTTTGTTAAAATAGAAAAAAATAGAGAATTTAAAATAATTGCAACTTACAAAAGATCAAATCAAAGTAGATTGTAGAATTAAGAAATCAAGAGCTAGAAATGTGTTTGAATATAAATCCCTCTAGAATGTTTTTGTGATTCAACAAGATAAAAATACAACCATAAGCCCTTAAGCAAAAACCAACCTCGTTTAATAAAATCTCATGTTATGTGGACCGTAGAAATTCCCAATTTAAGTTAAACCTCTATCGAGCGAATAACTTCTAATCTCAAGTTGATTAACTAAAATCTCTTTCTAGTTAAAACCCCAGGACAGCATTACAACGATTTGTGAATTCCCATATTAGGTTTGACCCTAATCCAGAAGATTTATGTCGTCCTATATCTAGGATTGCATGCAACGCTTTTCACTTATATAGGTTCTATTTCACCATGAATCTCTCGATTTCCGGATGAAAAATAAACTTCAAATCAATATTGCGCATATACCAATTCGAATGAATAAAGCATAATATAAGTGAATCACACAAAACATGAAGATTTTATTAAAAACATACGACCTTAATCACAAATTCATTCTAGAGTTCATTACATTCAAACACTAGAAATTTAGCTACACATGGCTTTGACAAGAGAGTATACTACACAAGAAGATATGAATAAAATGAACATGGTGTACTTAGCTCTTATTCAAGACCAATACAAGACTTCCTCCTTGGTTGATTGCAATGATGTTGAGCTCCAAGCCTTCTCCTCTATTGCTCTTCAACTTCCAACTCTACCTCTCTTTTATCCTCTCAATGTATTTTGCTTTGAAACTTAGAATATACAATGAATATACAATGAATCTCTCTATCAATGAATACTACATGAATTATATATTCCTTTCCCAACTCAAACTCTTGGCTTTTATAGGCACCATCTTTGTGAAAGAACACATCAATAATGCTAACAAATGCTCCACTTTCATGGTTGTTGGTTGAATCATTGTGTGCACATTCATGGTTGAGTTGGTTGAATTATTGTATTCACATGACAATACTCACTTCCATTGGTTGAGTTGGTTGAATAATTGTGTCCACATGACAATTGAGGGAATAATAGAGTTTGGTGCAGAAAAATGAGATGTAAAAGTTGCTCAAAGGTTGTCAAAAAGCAAAAGGGAAAGCTTCCATAATTTCCGCCAAAAGAACACCAGGATCGACGAAAAACACGCCCGTGCTTTAAAAGCACGGGCATGCAATGTTTTTGGATTTTCCCAAACACTACAAGATTTGAAAAGCACGGCCTGGCCGTGTTTGGTACGTCGGGCGAAAAATTGCTCGTTTTTACTTCTAAAAGCACGGTCGTGCTTAAAAACACACCCTGCCCGTGTTTGACTGAAAAGGCCCTGAAATAACGCGTTTAGCTTGGGATTTTGAGTGTTTTGCATCCGAAACCCCGGGTATGTTTTGACATGAAACCATGGCCCAAAATTCACCAAAACCAGCTCCAAATCATCAATCTACACCAATAAAAGCACCTCGGAGTAATGTGAACTATGTATAATCAAAAATTTATGAAACTAACAATAAAATAACTCAAATCATACTCAAATATACACATAAAACATGCATAAAAAGACCCTTATCACGGATCAAGCATGACCTTTGACCTAATCCAAAAGGGCGGTGGCAATTTCGTAATTATTAGGCTAACATGTGTGATTGATTATAATTACAAAAATATTAGTTTTTCCTTGAAAAGTATTATTTTTACTCTTAAAAGTATACATTTAAGTGGTGATAATTTTTCTTATTTTTTGTATGGCCAGTGGCTCAGTATCTCCAGGACTAGTACTTGTAGTATTTTTTTTACATTAGGTGGTGACATAGTATCACTTTATACTCGAAAAGTATCACTTATTATTAAAAAAAAAACGATCACTTTTTACTCTGAAAATTATATATTTTCAAAGAAACAAAATTGATACTAATAGTCCCTGAAAGGTCGATATTAGTTTTTCCCATAAAAAGTATTATTAGTACTTTGAAAAGTATTACTTTGTCCTCAAAAAGTATATGTAAAAAAGTACTATATGTAAAATATGGTCTCTTTAGTTGCAATTCATGCGGGAAAAAATCAATTTATGGCCACGATTACACGATATTTCCTTTGGCGGTCATTGACACCTTCTTCTTGTTCGGTTTCTTTGCATGTATCAAATTGCACAAAATTAATTACTTGGATTTCCTATTAAGTTTTTCTTCTCATTAATACGATGGGTATGTGTTAGAGAATATAGATGTTGCAACATCTGTCTTGCCACGAGAGAGAGAGAGGGAGAGGGGAGAGAGAGAGGGCGTTGTGGGCTTGATCGGTTTGGATTTGGGCACTAGGGCTCGGTCTCACGAATTTAGATATATACACGAGACTGTCTTACAAGAGACATACTCCTATTTTTATTATGTGTCTCAAATTCAATTTGTTGGGATGTTAATAAGTTAATTTAAACGGGCGCTTGTTAAGAATCAAAGCTAGCACAAATGGTTGCTTAATTTTGCTTAATTATAAGATTATCGAAAGAGATAATAAGTGTTGACAGAGCACAATATAGAGATACTTTTGGTGGTTTCGTATTTTTAGAGACGGGCGCCAATAAATGGGACCATTATGCTAAGGGTGGTTGCAATGGTGCAACTCGAAAGAACTTGAAAATATCACCTCACCGCCACATCAAAAGTAAAAACTCAATACACATATAAACCTATCTCCACGTCGTAAATCCAAAAAAAAACAACTTTATAAGGTTCTACTATCAATTCACACATTATTATCCACTTTTCATTATTTCATTTTTGTTTAATACATTTATTTTTAACTTTCACTTAGTAAAAATAAATAGAAACACGTTTGCCAAAATTTTGTAATATAATATATTTTATCTTATTAATAATAAATATTAATGTCGAGTATATATTAAATTGTCTTTCATAAATAATTTACATTCAATAGTATATATTTTATTATATAATATATTTTATCTTTTAAAGATAAGTATTAATTACTTATCAATACATTTTAATGTAAGAGTATATATTAAATTGTGACTTTCATAAGCAATTTATATTCAATAGTATCAAATTATGGTTGACAACCATTTTGTTTAACCGCGTGTTTCAAGCGTGCAACTCACCATCCAATGAAAAACATGTGTATACTCCACTTCTTCATTCCTAAATTGAAGGTTTCTTTATTGGGTTGGGTTTGAAAAATTAAACCAATTTTATCTTTTGTAATTCAAAGTCACCCCACAATGGGAGTTAAATTATTAAGTTGGCTCAAACTCTTTTTGAGTTGGTTTTTGAGCTACCATTGCGGCCACCCTAACCAAGCACTAACAAACTTACGATACACATATGTTAAGCTAACTTGGATGACAAAGAATTAGATGGTAATGGGGTCCGCTCAAACTCGAAACCCGACTCAAGAATAACAATATAAAAGACCTAGACTTGCTCCAATCAACATGAGACTAGACAATTACCCGCCAAGTAAACGTCAAACTCGCTTAACTTTATATTTTTTTATCTTATATGTATAATTTTTACTCATGATATTACTATCTAAAATTATGTCAAATGAGATATTTATATAATTTTATAAAAAATTAAGAATTATCAAATTAACATAGATAAAAAGTGAAGAAAAAGTTTTATTTCCAATAAAAAGAAGAGAAAGAAATATTAAACCTCCAGTATGCGTTTTTGCACTTACAATATAATTTTTTTTTGCACATTACCATATAAACTACACAAGTTTTATACTTTAATTGCCTTACCATCCATCGCGGGTGGAAATGGAATACTCCCGCACATGTCCTCCACGTGAAGGCAAAACCGTCTTTATCTAAAATTTAAACAAAAGTTGTTAAAATTTGCTATCTGAACTTCGTTTACAACTTCACCTTGTTGCCATCTCAACATTGCGTAATTTTATTTTGTCATATCAATTTTTGAAAAAAAATTAAAAAATTGTATGTATATCCATGTATTTATCTTTTCTTTTTCAAACTTTTATGCATAAAAAATAAATTTAATCATTATTCACCTCAGTGAAATATATATATTTGTTCACCTTATTTTTAGCTTCACCACAAGTGAACGGCGTAGTTAATAGATAGGGTAAGCAAGGTCGATCCCACATAGACTAATAAATTAATATACTAAGTATTGGGTTTATAATGGCATTGTTTTTATTGAGACGATCGAATTGTGATGGTTGTTTTGTAAAACTAAGAAAATATTTTATCAACAAAATAATAAAGCAAAGAGTTCGATTAAAAGATCAAGTGAATGAATGGATTTCAAGATTGTGATTTGATTAATCACTCTCTTGTTATCCGATTAAGTAAGCCAAAATTATTATTTATCTTCCCTATAAGATAATCATAAAAGTAATTTATCTTCTCTCTCGAGACACAATAAATACGTTGATTGAATTATCTATGCTAGCACCTCTACTCAACATAAGATAAACAACTCCCAAAAGTATAAGAGATCAACCGTTCTTCACAAATACTCACAGACTTCTCAATCATGCAAAATATTCATGTCAAGTACTCAAGTATTGAAACTCATCTCTCGAATTATGAATCAACACATCAAGCATGCTAAATCATTGACTATATGGTAAAACAAGTAATAAAGCAAAGTACTCGAATAGGGTTCGAAATAATAACTTTAATTAAAATCAATCATCAAACAAGAGTTAATTAACCTAATCCCAAATCCCAGGAATCACAAGGTGTTTAGCCAGGACATGGGAAATGAATAATTCATAGACAAATTGTACGGATCCATATCAAACTAGATGAAAAATAAGAATACAATGGAGTAAGAAAAACTCGGGGATATCGATGATCTCTCAATCAATCTTCAATCCTCAAGCGTGAATGTGATCTCAACCTTTCTCTCGTTTCTCCGGTAGAAGGGTGCTCTTTTCTCCGATTTTTAGGGTAAAAGTCGGTGTGTCCTCGTTTGAGTCGAATCCTTGCTATTCATACTCCCGTTGGATAAAACCTAAGTTGACTCGACCTAAAAATCAAACCCGCAGGACGTATGGGCCATGCGTTTCGCATGACCAGATCCATGTCAAGCCAAAACTTTGGTTTTTTTGCTTGAGAAGACGACGACGGGCGTGCATATAGGCATGACCGGCCCGGTGCGTCAAAAGGAAGGTTCATTTACGCTCTGAGGACCACACACGGGTCGTACTGTCTTGCGATTTGGCAGGCCGTGCTTGTCCCTTTTTCACTTGGTTCTTCGATTTCCACTCGGTTGCTCTATACTTGCGCAATAGCTTGATTCTTGACGGTCCTTTCTTCGCAATGCTCCAATTTGCCACAAAAGTACTATGAATTGAACATCATTATTTTTACGCAAAATGAGCAAATCGTAATATCTTTTCCACATATTGCGAATATGACCCATATTACTAAGGTAATGCATATTTATCAACTCATTATAGCTGAAATCATGCCCAAAATACATGCAAAATTCACACTAAATAAACCCTCAAACTTAAATTATTTTGGTACCCCGATCAACGCCTTATAAACCAAAGAAAACACGAGTGGGAAGAATGCAAAGTGCACAATCAAGAACAACACCAAGAACTCATGCTTTTGCTTATCCATAGATATCAAGTAATGAATCAATCAAGCCTCAAATTTCTAATATAGAACACATTTCAATGTAACCATGGCAAATGCTTTGAAATTACGACTCTCACTAATCAAGTGTACGCTCTCTTCTCAAGTGTATAAGGGACGTGTTTACGCTCAAATCAATTTAATGATGAAGAACTACCATAAGCTTGCAAATCGTCTCAAATATCCACCACTAAAGTGTATGAAATTCATGAATCAAAAAGGACTTTGTCATTCGGTTGTAATGAAGGCTCTTTGATTTGGGTAGGAAAATATGGGTAAAGTGACTCAAATTCGAGCATATAGACGGGTAAACATATTTTCGTTCAAATCAACAACCTTATATAAAACACCAACTAATAATGGTCTATGCTTCTCAAACCACCCATTCTTTTCATCAATTCTTCATATCCTTCTTTTCTTTGGTAAAACTAAACTTTTTTTTAAATCATGTTACAACCCCAACCAACAATTTTATTCATAACTAACCCAATCATAGAGTCTATTTTTTCCCGATTCTTTCATGAGTATTTATCATTCTTTTCTTCCTTTTCTTTTCTTTTGTTCCCATAGACTAACTCTCACACAATCATCTATATTATTGATTTCATCAAGTTCATCCTCATTCAACCTATTTACTTAATACTCGTAAGCTCAAGTTTAGGGCAAAAGATATATCAAGTTAAGACTGAAGATGTGGCTATCAAAAAATAAGGCAATGGGCTGAAATTGGTTGACTAGGGAATTCAATATTATTGGGTAGGCCAAAGGCTTGAAAGGTTAAACAAAAATTGGCCTTAAATCTTCACAAATTGCATACAAGGTGGTTTTGACAGAGATACTAGAGCAAGTTCTAGAGTTCTAACAACATGAATTATACACTCAAACAACAAACAAGATCGCATATAATGAAAACAGGTTGTTGTAGGTCCCAAGGGGTGTAAGAGTAAGGTTTAGAAGGGGGTTGAATAAACCTTACCAATTGGAAGTCTGTTGATAGAATAACTCGATTATTTTGACTAAAGACTTAACTTGGCGTGATATGTTTTCAGTGGAAGACTTAACACCCTTGATTTTGGTTTAAGTTTGTTTTAATACTTGGTTTTAGGTTTCTTTTAATACTTGGTTTTAGCACTTTGTTGATTATCAATTGGATGACAAATTTATCAGCAGATATAAATGTAATATGCAGAAATTAAAGTGCTGAAATGTAAATGACACAATAGATTTTATAGAGGTTCGAAGATGGGGTAATTCTTCTAATCCTCTCTTCTCCAACTCCTGGAGGAATCCACTAAGTATTGATCAATATACAAAGTGGTTAACAATCCAGATGCAAGTCTTGATCACACAGCTGACTTGATCCTTTGGGACTCATTCTGGAGATGCCTTGGTCACACAGCTGGCTTCTCGTACGACTCAGCTTCTTCACAGGGCAGCTGCCTTGCTACTACAGCCCACTTGCTCAAGCTTCTTGGATTTGATCACGAAGCCCTCCAAAAACTTGAGACTGGTTCGACCTTGAACCTTCCTACAATCCTCCGTGGAATGTAGACCCCTTGATTCTTCAAATGTTTCCTCTTCAACTGATTGAAGTCGTCTTTCCTTCACAGGTGAGTGTTGGATTGATTTCCTTCGTAATGTAGGCTTGCGGATTGAACTTGAATGACTTGAGAATAATTTTTACAGTTCGAATGTCAGCTTGAATGTTCGTGGTTCAGGTTGTCAAGGTAACCTCTTCTCAAATAAACTCATCAGCCTTTTATAGTGTTCTTTTGAAAAATTTGCCCGTTGAAGAGATAGGCTAATTTTCAAAAGTCACTTGTGGTCGTTGGCTTGTCTTGTTGCAGTCCTTGGAATTGACATTTCCTCGTATGAATGATTCTTGACTTTTCGAGTTCGACACAGGTGCGGTGCTTCCCATTGGTTTATTCCTTTTGCACGCTTAAGGACCGAGCACTTTAAGAAAGGCAGTATGGAAGTATTACTTGTTTAAGTAATTCTTCTTGACTTCTGTGTAACGGATCTCTTTCAGTTGTCTCGACTTGACTGCATTTCCTTGACTTCCCAGGTGACTTCGAGTCACTTCCAATCATGGATGACTCTTTCGTCACTTCAACTTGAGACTTGGCTATCTTGAGTTGACTTGACTGATACTTCACTCACCGCATCTCGGTTGCACCTTGATCGAGTTCTGTCTTCTCTTCCTTGCCACACTCATTTGCCGCCTCACAATGAGTCTTCCTTCTAGTCTCCGGTTATCTTATGCATGTTCAGCATAGTCGACTTAACTCGGCTCGACCAGCCCTATCTATTACAATGCAATTTACAACAAAAATGGGGTGCCAACTTTCTATTCTAAGTTTTACATGGCATTCTTCAAAATCTAAAAATTAATTTCCCAACAATTTCCCCCTTTTTGATGATGCCAAAACTTAAAACATATATATAATAATTAAACAGCAAAGATACGTACAGACAATGTAGAATCACAGAATGTATGCGTAGAATCAATCTTTTATTGATCATAACATTCTTGTTCTTTACACAGCTGTTTACAAGGTGTACCAGAGCTTAAATAGAACTTAGAGTAACCATGATGTTCTATATCTACACAAGTATAGAAATTGTACAATTTTATTCGATGTACATAAGACTTACATGAAAATGTATTTACATATTAAAATACATGAAGGGGTGGATAAAGAACACTTCATCTCCTCACGCTTCTCTTTCTTTCCTCTTCTTGACTCTGTCATCTTGACCTTTTTTTTATCTTCTTCTCATCTTCTCATAAGCCTTTCTGGCAGACTTCATCTCTTCTTTTTCTTTCTTGTCTTTCCTCCCATAGCTGAGTTTGTCTTCTATTTTCTTCTTCAATCCTCTTCACATACTCAAAGATTGTTTTTAGCCACTTGCAAAGTTAGCTACTTCGTCGAATCTAGCCCAATAGATCCCTCCTTTCTTGCCCGGATCTATATACTCAATGTTTTTTGGGGAGAGGTCAGTTCGAAACCTCTTCTCCACCATCGCTTATTCCTCTTCCTCCGGGCGTGTCTTGTCTTTGGGGCCTTCTTTTTTCCCAATTGAGTGACTAGCAGAGTATTTGCCCGCGTGATCCACTGCTGTCGCCTTCTTCACATAGTTTGAGACCTTTTTCCCAAAGACAAATCCCAAGCTTGAGCCATGGACATATTTGCGAAGAACCTTGAGATGCGAGGGTCTTGAATTCATCACAAGATCTTGGCCGGTTGCCCGACATCCGAAATGGCATAGGTGTCTCGTCTCATTGGAATGCCTCCATGTTGTTTTAGAATATCCATAACTCGGGCATCCATCTTTCCTTCCACTTCCTTCATCCCTCGCTTCAATTCTTTTTCTCTTTTCAGCCATGGGTACAAAGCAGAGTGTTGGAGTGGCGAGTCGATGGGAGTTTGTCGATGATATCAACTATGACAAGACCTTGTTGGGGGGTTTTAGCAATCATCAAGGTCACATCTTTCGAACCTTCCCCCTCAACGGATTTTCCTTCTTCTCTCTTCTTAGTTCTTCAATTTGTCTTCCTTTCATGTTTGTGTCCTCCTTTTCAACTTCGGGGATCTTTTCAACGCTTTAGGTATTCCTCTTCCCCTTTTTGGCATCATAAAGGAGAGAGGAACCCCGAAACAAGCTAGCAAGCATGAAGTCTAAGCGATCGATATTGAGTTATGCTTCAATCTGCCTGGAGTATGCTACACGGAATTCGGAGCGGGTGGTGTGGGATTCATTGTTACCGGCCTTCATCTCGGCTATGAGGAGGCTGAACTTCCGATCCATGTTCTCTCCACGCGCAGAGCTCTTTTTCTTATTATATTCACGCGGCGAGTTGTATCTCCGTGGTGTGAGATTCATGCGATCGTTCGATGTGCTCTTGTATTCTTGTCTTTGCATCGCATTCTCGGCCGCCGGACTCGCAATTTGTTGAACAATGTCCGAAATATCGAGCTTGTTCTACGCGCATTGTCTCTGCTTTGTTGCCACCATTCCCGGATCTCGACAATTATGCCGCATATCGGGAAGAAGATTTGCGTCTATTATCCGGCCTCATGTCCGGTGAGGGTGCCTCACCATCTTTTCGATCTCCGCAAATATGGCTTTGAAGACTTCCCAAACCTGTTTGTCACCTCTGTCTCGGTGGCTGCCAGCAGCGTCAAAGTCAAAGTCCGTTGGAATGATGGTGTCCGTCGAATAACAAGATCGAGGTTTATGGGCGTTCTCGATCTCTAGCTGATTCTTGGGAAGGTCGTACTTCCAGAGAGAAGGGAAATGATTCTACAAAAGAATCATCACGGCAACGCGAGAATCGCTCAATGACAACTTGTGCTCGTGAAGTTCCGGTGGAGTCGATCCTGCTGCAGCTTGGGAGCTCGCGCAGATTGACTCTGTTTAATTTTCACCGTGGGTCCGTTGTGAAGTTGACCCCTTGTCGAGCCTCGATTGTCTTAACAAAGCCGTCGGTCTCGGCTAGTTTGTCCACATGAGTTGGCCGGTGGTCCTCGCCATATCAAGCATCATCGGACGATGATGAGATTTCCATGGGTGGCTCATCATCAAAAGTAAATGTTTGGCGAGTAGCCTTAAGGTCGACTTACTCGTGCTTGAAAGAACATCCTCGTTAGTCTTTTGGATTGGCAATAGGGGATGACTCGGAACCCCCCGTCTTCACCTTTAGATCCCGAGAAAGGTTACATCGGGTTGTCTTGGGAATCGTGAAGAGCACTTATCTCCTTTTCGGATGGATCAATGATAGTAGGAGAGATGTTATGTGCTTTAGTCTTTACCCGGGAAGTCTCAACCTCCCGTTGGCCTTCATTACCTCCCGCAGTCTCAACCGCACGAGGCCTTGGACGATCCCTTCGACAATGTCATTTTGTCTTGGGGTCTTTCGAGGTGGCATCCACTGGAGTCTCAACTCCATGGATTGCACTTTCATTGCCCAGTGTTAACTCCCGGGCGTTCTTCCTCGTGCCTCGACCGCATCGCGGCGTCATTGGCTTGTAGAAGCGATTGCACTTCACCGAGACGATTTTAATCGTCGATCCTCGTCAATGACAACTTGGTGTGTATTCGATTGTTGTTCCTTCTCCACTTTGCCTCCGAGATTCGTTGTGGAGTCACCGCAAAGATCCTCCTCGACCTTGCTACTGATGGAGGAGTTACCCTCCCGACACACACACCGGTGAGTGACTTGGAATGGGGTCACTCGTCTCGGACTCCACTGTTCCTTTGAGTATTCACGTTAGGCGGTGGTAAGACACCTTGATGGGGTAGGCTCGATTGGGGTCCCTGTGTTTCAAGTTTCATCTCCAGTTCCCTTTACACCTTCCTCCGAATGAGTGGGAAGTGGTGGCAAGAATAGTGGCAATCTCCTCGCACCACTCCCATAGGATCAATCTCCATTTGTGATTTGGAGGACTACCCCCGGTCCCTCCATCGCCTTTGCTCATGTAGGATTCGGATTCTCGCATTGCTTGTTGCATCTCTAATTCTTCTCAGAGCGGCCAGCAGTGGTCCGAGATCATCATCACTCCGGAGAGAACATCGAATGAGGGTGGGAGTGATCATGGTCCAGTGAAAGGGCAGATGTTGGCCTTCTCACGTGCCTCCGCCTCCTCACCGCTGCTCTAGCCCGCTCGCTTTCGTTTTCTTTCGAATCTGCAGTATATTGATACAATTATCCTCTTCAAGGGCTTGCAAAGATCTTTGTGTCAACCTCCGAAACAAGAAGAGTTCTTCTTCCTCGGTAATGAACTCGGACGTTCAAACACGCACTGGATAGGCTCGGCTTCCATTTTCTCCACTCTCGCATTGACGATTTTGGATGTCTGGATACAATGGAGAGTACATGATTACATCGTCTTCATCATTCTCTTGGCCCTCGTTCCGGGATTAAGGGTATGAGACTTGCCGCCGACATTCTCGTAGCCTCTATTATAAAGCGGAGACACAACCTCGTCAACAGGTGATTCGGTTGTATCACCATTCCTTATTCCTCACTATTTTTTACTGGTCTTCGACTGCTTCTCTCTTGATCGGCCTCAAAGAGACTTGGTTGTTTCATCGATAACTTCCGGAGACTCTACTTCTCCAAAGAATCTCGGGTATCTTTTCCGGAGTGGCAGACTGTTGTCTTCTCAAGCTCGGAGAGCTTGGAAATTCTTTTTCTTTTTTTTTTTTTACCGGAGGGATTTCCTCGGCTCGGATATGGTTTCTTCGAGTCTTGGCGGCGGGGCCGATGTGCGTCTTCTTCTCGAGGAGCTGGTCTTGGCTTATCGCTTATCATTTTCTTGACGATCGGAGAAGGTATTTGAGGTTCCTTCTCCGCAAGGCGGCGCGCAGGGGGAGACACGCCGCTGGGGCGGTGACTGACTCTGCAGTGGGGGGGCATCTTTTGTTTTTTCTTCTTTCTTTGCAGGGGTGATCTTCTTTATCAGTGCAGGAGCAACCTTCTTCTTGGGAGGAGATGAGACAGTTGTATTCCCCTCACTCGATCAGCCCTCTTGGCGTTAGCTCTCTTCGTCTGCGCGGAGAGGTTTGACTCGAACATCTTCTTGTTTACATGGAACGCCTTTCCATGTCGAAGAAGGACTCTTTTACTTCCATCATCCTCGCCAATCACCAGGCCGCACCCAGCGATGCTCCAAACGAACCATCCTCCTTGAAGGATTTATTCCCAATATTCGCGTAGTCGGTGTATACAAACTCAGCCCATTGATTTACCTTCTTTTCTTCAATGATCGACCATTACGATCAGCTTAGCTTTAGAACGGTGGTCAAAGCTTCCAAATTTGATGTCTATGCATTTGGCAACAATGTCCAAAGAATTTGTGGTAGTCCTCTTTCAGCAGCTTCTTGTTGTTTTGTGTAGACCACTTTCAGAAGACAATCGGACTTGGCTACTTCCTTCCAAGCAGCAGCCAGGTCAACATTAGCTTCATGAATCTCCGGCACTCCTTCCGCCGGCAACAAACAGTGTTCTGCCAAATCCTTAGCAGTGATGGTGAACTCTTTTCCGTGAACAGAGGACTTGATGCCCTCATCGTGAACTTTAGTGTTCACGTAGAACTGTGCGACCTCTTCCACGTAGGTCATCGGAAACTCCATCATCAAAAATGGTTTCAGCCCAGCCTTTTCTAGCTTCTCAGCAATCTTCTTCACGAGGGTATCGTCGGACCCCTGTTTAACCATGCCGTCGAAATCCACAGTAGACCCAGTGTGGATTTGCTTTCCTAGCTTGACGAAATCATGAGTAGGTGCCATTTCTCAATGTTTTACCGAACAAAACTTTGAAAATGATCTTGAGGAGTTATAGGGTTTTGAGAGAAAGTTTCTTGCTTTGCCTTCGAGAGAGATGAACAGTTGTGGTAAAGTGAGAGAAAATCGGACGAAATGGTATAAGTATGGGTTATGAAAGGACGTGCGGGTGGTTTTTGAAATTTGATCAAAATCAATGGCTTAAATTTTGCACGCCGATTAACATTTAATTTCACATTTAATGCGGCAGCATTTATATCCAATCATAAGCTTTGTGTGCGACTTTTGACTATACACGTCATAATTATGTTGATGTCATTCTTAAAAATATTCCCGCTTAGTAAAAACGACCGCGTTTTTGTCACTTTGCTCATAAATGACTAAAACTTACTACTTAGCCGATTCAATCCTTCTTCTCTCTATTCTCCTTGTGACTCATTTTGTCAGCCTAACCTCATGATTGACTTTCCGACATTTGGTGATTCACTTTATTGAATTAAGAGTTCACTCTTTTTCATCTTTTCGTGTTTTATCTCTTTTCCTTGAGTCTTCCGAGTGTCAACTCATTTCAATTAACCCCAATTCATGTTTGAGTTCTTCAAATCTTGATTCACATAATGGTTTTGTGAATATGTCGCCTAATTGCTTATCGGTTGAGACATATTCCAAGTCGATGTCCTTCTTTTCAACATGATCTCTTATGAAGTGATATTTGGCTTCAATGTGATTTGTTCTTGAATGCAACACAGGATTTTGAGTGATTGCAATTGCACTTGTGTTATCACACATAATTGGAATTTCCTTTTCTTCAACCTCATAGTCTCAAATTGTTGTCTCATCCATAATACTTGGGCACAAAAAACCGCCCGCAAGCCTATGTATTCTCTTGACTTTGGAGGTGGCTATCGAATTTTGCTTCTTGCTAAACCAGGAAATTAGCCTATTTCAAGCATTTGACATGTGCCGAGGTGCTATTCCCGCCAACTCTATATCCAAAGATAGTCGAGTCACGAATAACCAATTAGCTTGAATCCACATTTCTTTGGATACCATAAGCCAACTTCGCTTCCTTTCAAATATCTCAAGATTCTCTTAGTTGCGGTCATGTGGCTTTCTTTTGGAGCAGATTGAAATCTTGCACATACACCTACAACAAAGGTGATGTCCGCCTGTTCTTTGTGAGATAGAGCAATGATCCAATAAGTGCTCGTATCTTTTTGATCTGGCTTGCCATCCGCATCCACATCCATTTTGACTAATGTATTCATTGGTATTTTCGAGAAGACTTCTCTTCCATACTAAATTTCTTCATTAAATCTCTGGTGTATTTTGTCGACTTATGAAGGTTCCATCCTTCATTGTTTCACTTGGAGTCCAATGAAGAATGCCACTTCTCCCATCATGCTCATTTCGAATTTGCTTTTGCATGAGATTTGAGAATTTATCACACAGCTCTTTGTTTGTGGATCCAAAGATAATGTCATCCACATATATTTGAACAAGCAGTATACTCTTCCCATCTTGAATTCTAAAGAGTGTTCTATCCACTTTGCCTTTTGTGAATCCGTTCTCGTTAGAAATTGTGATAATGTATCGCACCATGCTCGGGGGCCTGTTTGATCCATATAAAGCTTTCTTGAGTTTGTATACCTTATCTCCAAGAGTCTTCTCGCTCAAATCCTGGAGGTTGTTCAACATATACTTCTTCTTCCAATAACCCATTAAGGAATGCACTCTTCACATCCATTTGATATACAGTGAAGTTCTTGTGAGCAGCATAGGCAAGAAACATCCTTATAGCTTCCAATCTTGCCACAGGAGC
Source organism: Rehmannia glutinosa (assembly GCA_016081115.2). Taxonomy (NCBI): domain Eukaryota; kingdom Viridiplantae; phylum Streptophyta; class Magnoliopsida; order Lamiales; family Orobanchaceae; genus Rehmannia; species Rehmannia glutinosa. The sequence continues at coordinate 13,905,422 of CM071927.1, forward strand.
AAAAGTTTCATCAAAATATATTCCTTCTTCTTGGCAATACCTTTTAGCTACCAATCTTGCTTTGTTTCTCACCACAGTAACCTTCCTCATTCATCTTGTTTCGAACACCCATTTAGTGCCAATAACATTTTGATGGGTAAGTCTTTGAACCAATTCCCATACTTTGTTCCTTTCAAACCGATTGATTCTTCTTGCATGGCTTGAATCCAATGTATGTCATCTAATGCTTGTGACACATCTTTTGGCTCTATTTGTGAGATGAAGCAAGTAAACATTGCTTCTTGTTGAGTTTCGATCTAGTTTTCACACCTTCTCTTACATCTCCAATGATTAGTTCGGTGGATGATCTCTCACCATCTTATATCAGGTTGGAGTAAGTTAGTGGATTTAGTCGTCTTGCTGTGTGTTATTTTGATCAGCTCTCTCATCATCACTTAGCGCAGATTTTCCGGTGTCTTTGAGACTCGGCTGACTATCTCGTCTTCATCCGGACTTATAATTCCAGCTTCACTTCAACATAGGGACTCTTTTTGTATGGTAGGCTGATTTAGCTTATCAGCTGACTCTTCAATGTCTTCTCCATTTACATTGGGCTCATCAAACACCACATGGATGGATTCTTTCGTAACCATTGTCCTCTTGTTGAGCACTCTGTAGGCTTTGCTTTCATTTTGAGTATCCTAAAAGATACCTTCATCAGCTTTAGCATCAAAAGCCTTTAAATTATCTTTGCCATTATTATGGATGAAGCATTTGCATTCAAATATTCTAAAATATGCAACATTTGGCTTTCTCCCCTGTCCAAATCTCATAGGAGTCTTTGTCATATGTCATTTTATCATGCATCTGTTTTGAGTATAGCATGCTATGTTTATTGCTTCACCAAAATCTTTAGCGACCTTCGCCTACCTAACATGGTCCTGCCGCTTCTTTGAGAGTTCTTTCTTCTTCTCGCAACTCCATTATGATGTGGAGTCCTTGCCGCAGATAATGCATGACCAATACCATTTTCAACACAATATCGAGTTATTATACCATTGACAAACTCGGTTCCGCCGATCTTATTTTGATAATGGTTTGACTCTTCTCATTTTGGATTCTCGTTCATCACCGTGTGGTAGTTCGCAGAGTTTCTTTTTTCTTACACATGAATATTGTCCATGTATATCTTGAGTAGTCATCTACTACCACCAAGATGTATTTCTTCCCACTTATCTTTGGTGGTTCAATGGACCAAATAGATCCATATGTAGCGGTGCAATATTCTTGTTGAAGATGGACATGTCTTTTCTTGAATGATGATTTGATTTGCTTTCCCATCCGCATGCATCACATACACTCTTCTTCTTGTGTATCGAGTCCGGAAGTCCTTTCACAAGATTGCACCGTAAGTCCAAGCGCTACGATAATCTAGAGGGGGTGAATAGATTATCTCCATCTTTTCGATTTTACCCTCTTTTTCGAATCGAGTGCTCAAAGACAATAATAAAGTGCGGAATGTAAACAACACACGCCGATTTATAGAGGTCCAACCCACCTAGGGCCTAATCCTCTACCACCTCAAGATATCCGGGATGGATTTCAAAAAGAAAAAAAGATTTTATTAATTACCAAAATTAATACAACACCAACTTACAACAACACCTTGAAGAGCACCACACTCTTCTTCAACACCACCTTTGAGATTACCACAATCTCTTTCGGAAGATTACCACAATCTCCAACGGCACCTTGTAAAGATTACACAATCTTCAACCTTGAAGAATACCAAATTCTTCAACACCTCAACAAGAAGATTACCACAATCTCCTTACACCTAACACCTAGATCACCCAAAGTGTGTTCTTACCACAAGAACACTCACAAGGATATCTTGTGTTGAGTGATAACCCAAAATTCAAGATTACAACTCGATAATGAATTATACAATGGGTGCAAGTGTAATCAAGAATAGCCTAGACCTCAAGGATGTGAAAGTGATGAGCTAGGCAAATTACAACAAGAAATAAGACAATGTAAGAACAAGTGTATTCTTGAGTGTATCTTGTTGTGTTGTAGTTTTTCTCTTATTGTGTTACTTCAATTCTTCCTCTATTTATAGAAGATGACTTGTTTATGATAGGCTCCTCTTGGGGACATGAATTCTCAGAAAAATTGCAAGACAATTGCAGAAAAGAGCTGTTAGAAATTCATCCCACAAATTAAGGGAAAGTTGTCATTGTCAAACGGTCGATTTTCTTTGTCAAACCATAGGCGAATGGTCACGCACAAATAGAAGTTTGAAACATAACGCAGCAATTTTACATAGGGTGACTGGTCGACGTAGGCTTCGACCGGTCACCCTATTGCTCAGCCGGTCGAGGGAGACAAAAATGAGAAATAGAAGTTTCTGTTCTACGAGGGGCGCTTAGGCACCGGCCGCCCTAGGGTCGACCGGTCGCCTCACGGTCGATCTCCCGGTCGACTGGCCGCCTCGTTTTGTTCCGTCCCTTTTTCTGTTCCAAAACTCAACACAGTGTACGGGTTGCCCTATAGGGCGACCGGTCGAGCTTGAAACATAAGTGTTGTCCAATTTTATATCGAAAATAAACTTCAAGAAATACTCCCAAAAATAATAAAAACATTTTAAACTGATCGGGAGTATTAGGACAACATTCAGGGACATTGTTTTGATGTAAAAACACTTTGACATAAAATCATTAAAAGCGTTGTCCAATTTAGTCGAAAATAAACTTGAAAAAAATACTCCGGGAAATATTAAAAACCATTTTAAATCATTTAGGAGTATTTGGACAACCTTTAAAAACATTGTTTTGGTGTAAAAACAAAATCATCAAAATCATGATAAAACCATTTATCAAACATGCACCTGGCAAGCTTGTTGATTGTTTTGAAATTCAGGTGACTCGGCTTCTTGTGCCACAACCAACTTGATTCGGCTGTGCTTTTTGCTAGCAGACAAGTGCTTGGTGTTGCAGTTGACAAATCCACCACATACATGTTCTTTTGTCTGCATCCTTGCAACACAACTTTATTGGATTCAGTGTCCTTGATTTGGCACACTCCCATGTTGAATCCAACATTATAGCCCTTGTCACAGAGTTGACTGATGCTTAGCAAGTTGAAGTTGAGTCCTTCAACATATGCATCATCTGTGATTTCTAATCCATTTTTCTTGATGGATCCAGTGCCTCTAATTTCTCCTGGAGCTTCATTTCCTCCAAATATGAATTTTGCACCTCGACTTCCTTGAATTTTGATAGATTTTTCTTGTTTCTGTCATGTGTCCTGGAGCGACCCACGTCCATGTACCAGGTTCCGCACTCACCGCTCCTTGAACCCGCAATCAAGGAAATTAGGTTTTAGGTACTCATACTTGCCTGGGTCTTGAGGGGTTAGTATTGTAAGATGATCCAACCAACCTATAGCCAAATGACTTGACTCTAAGAGGTTGCCATCTATCGTGCCATAATCATAATTAATTTTAGCAAATTGCTTTGGGGTTTTAGGTTCATACAGCTTATCTCTTTTGTCGTATGCTGTGTATGTATTTTAGAAATTGCTTTGTTTGGGTAGTTGTGATATCTCCGAGTGTAGTGCCTAGGTGCATATGTGTCGATGATAGCTCTTATGCCTTTGGAATGGCCTTTCTTGAGTTCTGTGCCTTTGCCACTTGAAGAGCTTATATTCCATAGATCTTTCCGATAGTTCACATTATTCCAATCGGCTTGGCTTGGGTACTTTCTACCATTCCCATCATATGTGTTTCTTTTATAGAATTTCTGGGGCTTTTGGTAGCTCTGTTTCCTTTTTACAGAGTATCTCCTGTTTGGAGTTCTTGAGGAACTCTGCTGGATTTCTTCTCGCTTGTCCTCTCGCACTCAATCGGTTGTTTTTCTTTTCCTTTATAACCAAGGCCAGTTTGCTTGTGATTGGGCTTTGGAATAAATGTGTGCACCATTTGGAGTTTTGGATTTTAGAGATACTTCATTATTTGAAGATCCTTTTTCCAAAATCATTTTTGGAGCTTGACATAGCACAGAGGAATTAAATCCTAAGCCTGTCTTATCTCCACATTCTCTTTGACTTATAATAAGGTCATCCAAGGATTTAGATGCCTTAGTGAATGAGGCAATCACATTTTTGAGGTCATTCTCCCTCTTTTTGTATAGCGCCTATCTCTGCTTATTAACTTAGCATTTTCACCTTTAGACTTTTATTCTCATCACCTATGTGACTTAGAGTACTCCTCCTTAGTCACCGTGAGTTTTGGCTCTGAGTAATTTGTTTTCCTCATTTAGTAGTGTGTGTGAGGATTTAATGTGTTCAAAGTCTTTCATCATTTTGCCTAATGAATCATAAAGATGGAGTTGGTGATGAAGTGTGTGTGTCACAATCACTATCACTAGTATCCGAGTGTGATGAGTTAGAGTGTACCTCATCTTTTTGGTCAGGTTGGTTTTGTTCTTTAGCCATTAGACAGATCAAGGCTTCTTCTTCAGAGTCACTTGAGTAGTTAGCTTCACTACTCTCTGAGTCAGCTGTGTCTTTTGACTCTGTCTCAGCAGATCTCGCAGCCAACATTGCCTTTTTCTTTTCTAGTCTTTCTTTCTCTCAAGACTTTTCTTTCCTCTTCATTCATGTATTTGTTAACTACAGGGTATGGGCAACCAATGGCATAGTGGACAGGGTTGTCTAGTTCAAAGATAGATTTTCAACCTTTTGATCACTCTTTCCATTCTTGGATTGTCACTCTTTGATACTCACCTTTTGATGCTCTGCTTCTCTTGGTTGGCCTATCTTCCCTTGACTTGGAGGAGCCGAGTGTCTTCTCGGAGGATTCACCTTTGCCTCTCTTGTAGTTCTTGTTGAAGAACTTGTTAAATCTTTTAACCATCGAGCAATCTCCTCTTGGTCAATGACTTCTTTGACCTCAACCTCTTGCCATCCTTGACTATTAGAGCGCTTGTTTTGGGCACAACTGTCTCCTCTAGTTCTTTCTTCGCAGCCTCAAATTCGTAGGCTTTGAGATCCGAGAATAGCTCATGGTTGGATGTCTTTGATAGGTCCATTGAGTGTCTCATGGCCATGACTTTCATATCCCACTCGGTTTGGGAGACTTCTTAGAATCTTCATACACATTTCTTCGTGTATATTCTTTTCCAAGTGTGCATACTCATTGGTAATTTTCGTGAACCGAGCATCCAGTTGATCCAAGGTCTCTCCGCAAGCATTTTAAAATTCTCAAATTTTTGCACAAAGAACAGAGATAGTTTATTTTCCTTGATTTGCTCGAGCCTTCACAAATCAAGGTTAGCTTGTCCCAAATTTCTTTTGTCGTTTTGCATGATTTGACTTTGTTGAACATGGCTTTGTCTAAGGTTTTGTAAAGAATGTCCTTGGCCACGTTGTCCAAGTTATATCTTTTCTTGTCATCATTTGTCCATTCTCTTGGTTTTTCAACCATAGCCGGTCCGGGAGCAAAGATCCTCTTCCTCCTCTCGCCGCAGCTCTCCTTGCGATTGTGTTCACTTTTAAAATTTGGAGTGGCCCATTTTCTATCACTATCCACATTTCATTGTGTAATGTCGATAGATGAGCACCGCATACAAATTTTCCGGTCATCAAATTCTCAATAGTGAACATAGGGATGCGTGTCAAATTTGCTTCCATGATAATGAGTTTCCTTAATAGAAGAGTTTTAACAGATCAAGTGCTAAAACAAGCTTTAAAAAATTTGGAGATCTAGTTCAAGAACTGCCATGCGGAAGGCTCAATGAACCAACCGCTCCGATACCACTTGTAGGTCCCAAGGGGTGTAAGAGTAAGGTTTAGAAGGGGGTTGAATAAACCTTACCAACTTTTCAATTTAGTCCTTTTAAATATTCAGAGTTAATACTTCACACTAAGTCCTTGATGGACAACTAAGTTAGTTAATCAAACAGAGTTAGCCACTCAACAAACTCGATCGAGCCGTTGATAGAATAACTCATTGTTTGACTAAAGACTTAACTTGATCGCGTGATATGTTTTCAGCGCATAAGACTTAACACTTGATTTTGGTTTAAGTTTGTTTTAATACTTTGTTTTAGGTTTGTTTTAATACTTGGTTTTAGCACTTTGTTGATTATCAATTGGATAGCAAATTTATCGCCAGATATAAATGTAATATGCGAGTAAATTAAAGTCTTTGAAATGTAAATGACACAATAGATTTTATAGAGGTTCGAAGATGGGGTAATTCTTCTAATCCTCTCTTCTCCAACTCCTGGAGGAATCCACTAAGTATTGATCAATATACAAAGTGGTTATACCTAGTCTAGATGCAAGTCTTAATCACACGGTGACTTGATCCTTTGGGACTCGGTCCGGAGATGCCTTGGTCACATACCGGCTTCTCGTGACGACTAGAACTTTCTTCACAGGCAGGCATTTGCGCTTTGCTACTACAACCCACCGCTCAAGCTTCTTGGATTTGATCACGAAGCCCTCCAAAAACTTGAGACTCGGTTCGACCTTGAACCTTCCTACAATCATCCGTGGAATGTAGACCCTTGATTCTTCAAATGTTTCCTCTACAATTGATTGAAGTCGTTTTCCTTCACAGGTGAGTGTTGGATTGATTTCCTTCGTAATGTAGTTTGAGGATTGAACTTGAATGACTTGAGAATAATTTTTGGTTACAGATTCGAATGTCACTTGAATGTTCGTGGTTCAGGTTGTCAAGGTAACCTCTTCTCAAATAAACTCCTCAGCCTTTTATAATGTTCTTTTCAAAAATTTGCCCGTTGAAGAGATAGCTAATTTTCAAAAGACACTTGGGTCGTTGGCTTGTCTTGTTGCGATCCTTGGAATTGACATTTCCTCATATGAATGATTCTTGACTTTCGAGTTCGACACAGTGCAAGTGCTTCCCATTGGTTTATTCCTTTTGCACGCTTCTCGGACCGAGCACTTTAAGAAAGCGCAAGATGGAATTATTACTTGTTTAAGTAATTTATTGACTTACGTCAGGCAACGGATCTCTTTCATTGTCTCGACTTGATCGCATTTCCTTGACTTCCCCAGGTGACTTCGAGTCAGCCTTCCAATCATTGGATGACTCTTCCGTCACTTCAACTTGAGACTTGGGTATCTTGAGTTGACTTGACCGATATTTCATCACCGCACCTTCGGTCGAGTTCCTGTCTTTTTCCTTGCACTCACCGCCTCAAATGAGTCTTCCTTCTAGTCTCCGATTATCTTCTTGCATGTTCAGGCATAGTGACTTAACTCAACTCGACCCAGCTTATTTATTACAATGCAATTTACAACAAAAATAGGGTGCCAACTTTCTATTCTAAGTTTTACATGGCATTCATCAAAATCTAAAAATTAATTTTCCAACAACAAGAGAGACTCAAAACACATAGCTTGCATATCCGTAAATCAAAGCATAAAATCCATGTTTTCAATATCCACATTCTCCATATCATCCATTCTCATCTTGATCAATTTGTACTCAACACCCAAATCAAAACAGCACAAGAATTTTAAACATACCCCTCAAATCGCATCGCACAACATCAAATCCAAGTTTACTCACTCCCTAAAATCTACTAAAGCAATAAACGCTAAAATCAGTAAATATGTTTCTAATGCAATGCAACCTAAGTGTTCTACATTCCACTATATGAAATGCAAATTTTTTTCTCCACACTCTTCTTATCAAAATAACTCTCTCTCCCCAAACGTGAATGATATTATATCGTATACATGGAAAGATAGAATTTCAATGCAAAAAGAAGTGTGGAGACAACCCGACTCACCGAGAAGACGGTGGTGGGTAGTGACCCTGCGTCTATCCGACATTGCGGTCCACTGATGAGAGATCTTTGTAGCATCCTCATGAATTCTTCTCCCGCCATTTCAACTCGCATAAACTAGTACCCCTTTAAATGCATCTATTGATTGTTTCACGCATGGGTCATGTGCCATTCAAGCGTCATTTTCACCTAGAATGCATACTTGAGGTTTTCAGGCAAAGATTTGAGTTCGAGGTCGGAATCCCCGATCCGAGTCACGCACAAGCCGACCGTGCACATACACATGGTCCATGCATTTCTCGTTCTACTCTTGCTTTTCTACGGCACCACACACGGCGCCGCTCGTGCATGGATGCACGGCCTCGGTGTGGTTCCGAACTTGTTCTTTCCTAGTTCTTTCTTCACATTCTCGCTTCGCACTTTTCGTTTCCCGCACATTATCTAAAATACAAACATAATCACTCAAGTTTTGAGCATTAATACATGAATCAACAACTGCTAAGGAATTGCAGCTCTCTATATTATCATGAGATTTCACAGCCTTATAGATAGAAAATAAAACATGCACATCATTAACCCGTAATGTGAGCTTTCCTTCGCACATCTATCAAGGCTTTTTGGTGACTAGGAATGGACGACCAAGTATCGGTGGGACGTCACGATCTTCCTCCATTTCAAGCACTAGGAAATCCCGGAGAATATGAATTTATCGACTTTCACGAGCACATCTTTTTGATTCCCTTAGGATACATGTGTGATCTATCCGCAACCGCAAAGTGACGGTGGATAGCTTCACCTCTCCCAATCCAAGCTTTCGAAATGGACAAGAGCATTAGTTAATACTTGCACCTAAATCACATAAAGTGCTTTATTAAAACAGAAACCACCCGCTATTGTACAAGGGATAGTGAAACTCCCGGATCTTTGAGCTTTAGAGGTAGTTTTCTTTGAATGATGACACTTTTCTCTTCGCAAGTTAATGGTCTCGAGCTATGGCATCTTCTCGCTTTTTTGAACCATCACATCTTTTAGAAACTTCGCATAATTAGGCATTTGTTCTAATGCGTCCGCAAAAGGTGTGTTAATGTGGATTTTCTTAAAGATGTCTAGAAATTTAGCAAATTGGGCATCTAACTTTTTTCTTTTGAAAGCGTTGAGGAAAATGGAGGGGGTAGTTAGTTTCTAAAAATCGAGTTAGAAGAAGATTTAAGCTTCTCGGCCCCTTTTTGTTCATTATTGTGTCCCTCGTTTCCATCCTCGACATCGCATTTGCTATAGTTCCTTTGTCTCCAAGTGGTCGAAATCGGCTTGTTCGGTACCACGACGGCAACTTTTGTGTGTCAACGCACTGACCTTGCGTGGTTCGATTTTTCATTACTTCCGGAATTTTTGGCCCCTCGTACTCGCACCACTCCTCATATGAATGGCTTTACACGCTTCTTTTGGATTGACTTGGTGTTACTCTAAATTGGCCTTTCGATGTTGTCCACCTAAGATCGTAGCTAAGTGGCTAATCCGAGTTTCTAGATTTTCCATTTGTGAGCCACAAAGTGTTAGCCAATTGAGTGACATGTGCCTCAATCTTGTCTAACTTAGCCTCATCCTTACTAAATCGGTTTGTCGTTTCATTCATAAACGAACTCGCGTCGACTCATAAATGAAGTGTTAACGCCCTCTATAGATGGATTAGCCTCCACATTATGACTCCATTTGACACATTGAAACCTGGTGGTGGTTGGATCACATTCTTTGTATTAGCATATGAAAAATTTCCGCGATTCCTCAAATATGGATGATTATGAGTAGGAGTTGGATTAATTATTTTAGAAATTGCATGAAATTCCGATTATGGACATAATAAGTCTCTTCCATATGATCCTGTGCATTTAACTCCTCCATTATTTGCAACCACGTTTGCCTTTGCCCCTTTAGTCAAAACACTTAATCGATTTGTCAAGACAGACACACCCGAGCCGTTAATGCTCGATCGAGTCCAAGTCGATACTTCGGCTACCCTTTGAAATTTGTCCTCTCGAGAGGCCACCGAGAAGTTGTTCATCGCCATCTCCTCAAGTAAATTAAATGCATCTTGTGAGATTTTTGCTAATAAGGCCCCCTCGCCGCAACATCCACAAATGATCTTGTATGTCGCAACAACCCGTTGTAGAAGAAACAAAGTTGTTGATCCTCCTGGAAACCCATGTTGCGGACACCTCCTCAAAAGATCTCTCGAATCTCTCCCACGCCTCATACAATGGTTCAGAGTCAAATTGTCTCGAAATGAGTGATCTCGCTCTTAAGCTGCAGTGTCTTGCTTGGTGGAAAGAACTCTTTCAGATTTAAAAACTTTTAGTGTGGAAGTTTAGATGGACAATATTCTTGATGAAGGTTGAGTTTTAAATAAAATTTTGTTTTTACTTTGGCAATCTTGTAGCATTTCCTGCAAATAAATGAGCGAACGACATTAAAGATACTTATTAAACAAGATTTCTTTTGAAGAAAAAAAAAAGTTGTATAAGTTTCAAGCCAAAATAAGCTCTGTTTGATCTTTACTTCTATGTTGATATTCTAAATCTGATTTTTGCTTGCAGACTTGTAGAGAAACACTTTATAGGTCGTTGGAAAGGTGTTGAGTGTCTTGAATGGTAGACCAAAGACAAATCATTTGAGGTAATATTTATTTTTAACATTCGTGTATATATTTAACCACCGCCTTTTGGTTTATTACCTTTATGCATGTACAACTGGGTCGAGACTCCTATTTCTATTTAAAGGAAATTATTTTCCTACCTAATGGCCTGGGGATTTTTAGTTGCTTTGTATTTTAACGTCAGACAAGGAATACATATGAGAATTATCTTATATTTTAGAATGGAACTTTCTAACTTTTTACTTTTGTTTCTTTTTTTTTTTTTTTTTTGGTGTGGTCTTTTCATCACAAGAAGATACCAATTTTGATTAATCATAATGAACTTTGCATTTTGTTAAAGGCCTATAACAATTAGTTGGAAAACACAGATCGTTTACTAATTAACTTTGTGTGGAATATTTTCCTCAAAAAAAAAAAAAAAACTTTGTGTGGAATATGAAGTGATTTAAGAGAGAGAGAGAGAGAGAGAGAGAGAGAGAGAGAGAGAGAGAGAGAGAGAAGAAAACTGAATTATTTTTATTTAGGGTTAATCATATTTGTTATTTATTTTTTTATTTATTCATGGGTTTTCTTTCTCGGTTTATTGATCTCTAGTATGATTTATGAGTTTTCTCATACTAATCATCATAATTATATTTTATTATGACCTCCAAACAGAAAGACGGGGATACGAGTACGAGGAGGATTAATTAAGGTGAGTGGTTTTAGGTTTTGTACTTGGACTCATTGAATTCAGTTAACTAAATGGAATTGATTGATGAAATATGTAATTTGAGTGTCGTGTTTCTAATTCCTGTTCTCTAGCTTCAATACTTTGGTAACATACACTAGGGCACCGCACTGTATCCATTTCCGATTATTTGCTGCATTCGATTTGTTAATTATTTATTATAAGAGATTTTATTGTCTCATATTAAGAGTCTGATTGGCTCGATGCTGGATGCATGTGTTGTGCTGTTTTGTTGATTTGAATCTGAAATTGTGTAGTATGATTTGTGGTTTCAGGAGATTTGAGTTTGCCGGCGTGATTTTAGTTAATCTAGGTGAGTACGTCTCTGTTATTTTCAGTAATTCAGCTGAATTGTGAATTATCTTTATCCGTTTGTGTAGGTGTTGTATTGATTGTTGTGTGGAAAAGGTAATGGAAATGAAACTATAGCATTTTGCTTCATTTGGTTAAATCTGGAGCTTGGTGATGTTAATTTCTTGTTTTATTTCCTTCCTTGTTTCTTTCTATAAGTGTTTATTTTGAAGTGTTTCCATTTTTCTTGTTTGGATTAGTTGCGTTGCCGATTGTCTGTGTCAAGTTGTAGCATTAATAGTGTTTGTTAGCTTTTTTGGGACAATTACTGATATATCTCATACCTTCAGCACTCAAGTTTAGTGAATTAAGAATTTTATTGCACTTTCTGCGTATTAGATTTTCCTAATTAAACAATGATCTATTAGTACATCAGTTGAGCTGAACCTTCTGCGTTTATCTGCGCAATCATCCTATGACACTAGCTCATAGCTGCCGAATATATGTGTACATTCCTCTCTCCAACATTTTAATGCTTCGCCTTAGGCAATTTTCTTGCCTAAGAATTCTGTTGCATGCATACAAGCCACATGGATGAAAGTTTTCCCTAGAATCATAAATTTGCTGAACTTCGATCCTCAATTTTCTCAGATGGTTCCACAACTTGTTTCTCTTGGTTTCACTATTTTGTTGATTTTCTGAAATGGTCCTATCTTTTCTTCTCTTTCAAGAAGATTCACAATCTCCAGTGTCATTCACTGGGAATTTTGCTTCCAAACCTACTGCATCGGATCTTCTTAGGAGCTCGAGTAATGGTGCGTGTGGTGTGCCACTTGAGCCCTTGGAAGGTCGCAAAATGAGAGACTTCACAATATCTGCAAAGGTTAGGAAAGTGAAGAAGCATGAATATCCATGGCCAGAAGATCCTGACCTGAATGTGAAGGGTGGAGTCCTTACCCATCTCTCACCTTTTAAGCCTTTGAAAGAGAAGCCAAAGCCAGTTACATTGATTTTGAGAAACCTCTGATGAATCTGCAGAAAAAAATAATTGATGTACGACTAATTTAAACTTCTTTGATTCATTTGTGAACATAAACTCCTCGCATAGAAAAGGTGATCACTTGGTTCAGTCGTTTCTCCCTCCTTGATACAGGTGCAAAAGATGGCCAATGAAACTGGTCTGGATTTCAGTGATCAAATTATTTCACGGAGAATAAATATTAACAGGTTTAGTCAGTAATATGTTCTTTCTGCTCTTGTTTCCTTTCCTCTTACCATTCCATCACAAACACAATATTTTTTGCCTCTACTATTTTATCATGATCTTAAGAGGCAAAATTTATCATCTCAACTAGTAATTTCGTTTTAGTATTACTCTGATGTTTGCTGCCATTTTTATTATTTTCTTACCATGTTGATTACAGGCTCTAAAGGATATGTACACGCATCTGGCACCTATACAACGTGTAAACATTTCACGACACCCCAACAGGCCAACATTTCTTGATCATGTCTTCAATATTACTGAGAAGGTCTGACAGTTTTTCTGTTTGATATATTTTTCTTTAAAATTCGGATGTTTCTTCTTCTTCTTCTTTTTAAGAAAATGTATTTTACCGGGCATAATTGCTAGAGAAATGATACCACTTGGAAGGCATACTAATAGTCATACTAATAGTCACACTGGTCTTAACAGTTTCATCTTCTTTTTCTGTATCTGGTGCTAATAGTCATACTGGTCTTAACAGTTACAGGAAGGCACTATGCATGATGCACTATGCCAATCACCATGGATTTCCAATTATTACCTTCATCGACACTCCAGGGGCGTATGCGGATCTTAAGTCTGAGAAACTAGGCCAAGTACTGTATATTGATTCACTAACGCAAAGTCCCTGTTAATGACTGAAGCCTGCAAGTTAACTGCTTGTTCTTTTATATGTAGAGGGAAGCAATAGCTCAGAATTTAAGGACCATGTTCGGTCTGAAAGTACCAATTGTTTCAATTGTTATGGGCGAAGGTGGCTCTGGTGGAGCTCTGGCTATTGGTTGTGCTAACAAGCTGTTAATGCTTGAAAATGCAGTCTTCTATGTTGCCAGGTGCTTTCATAAGCATTTTTATGCTATTACTGTGTATGTTAAGATGCTTAGTCTAGATACATATTACAGGATTGCAACAAATTCTTCTTTTTTTATTCCTATTGGTGAACTCTCTATTGTCTGAATAAGATCGTTGAATTTGAGCTGCCGTTTTTTTTTTTACATCACCAGTAATACAACTGTGAAGTTCTCTTGCTGTTAACTTCTGATATTTATTTGTAGTATAAATAAGAACTTGTCATATTATTCAAAATTACAAAAAAACTCATAGATGTTTGAAAATTACAAGAACCCTTTGAGGTTTGATTTTGTATTATAAATTAGGGGTTAATTGTATTATTTTTACAAATTTAAGGGGGTGTTTGAAATGTTTTTACTTATGAAGGTGGTAAAGTATAATATTGAGAATCAAGCCTCACGGCATTTTTTGTAGTTTTCTAATACTTGTGGTTCTTTTTGTAATTAACCGAAACCTCAGGGGTGGCTTTTGTAATTATCCTGAAAATAAATTGGTCGACTTTAGTGATCTCATTGGTGTTGGTTGGAAAGTATGGAGAATGTTACTCTACTGTACTTTCTTATGTGTAGATTATAGCAAAATGATATCATCATGCTTACATATCTGATTTGGAGTAATTACTTGATACTAACTGTGTGAGATTTCATTGTCTTAGAAACATGTTATCGATTTTCTTTTGATTTTTTTTTTATCTTGCATGGTTATTAGGATACTTTAGTCTGAATTTTTTAAACATGGTTATTCCAGTTCCATCAGCTTCATGAAGAAATTGTCTGTGCTTATTCTAATAGTTATTTTGTTGCAGATGATGAAGTGCTTATTATCAAAAGTCTCACTCACAGAGATTTGAACGCGATGATCAAGGTAGGTATTGTTGGATGATTATTAAATGTGTAAATAGTATGCACTGGATCATTATGATCTTTGATTCATCAGTGTTAAAGTGATGCCAGGATGTTGAATCTGTAGGCTCATTACATGTTCCCTTGAATGACATTGCTTATATGTTCTATTTGTAGGACTTTGAATGTGTAGGCTCAGAAGTTTGACAACTCGGGGAAAATTAAGGGGACTTTTAAAGAATTTTTAGGACTAGCGGTGTTTTATTATTATTATTATTATTTTCCTGTGTTGAATTCAACTTTTGTTTTGTATAGGTGCTTGCACTTTTTATTCATAATATAGAGACACCTGTTATTTGACCCTACATGCACAAAAGCCTTCACAATCGGCCATACTTTTGATTTTGAGTCATTATTATTTCTGTCATGTTCCATGACTTGTTAGTGTACTATTATGTGACCATTTCTGATGGGTGATGCAAATAAGTTAATAACTGATGGTTAACACTGTTTGTATGTTTATATGGCTGAGAAGAATGAGCGTGATTTAGAAATAAAAAGTTAAAGATCGAAAGTAGGAGAAGCTTGAGCATTTTTGAAAGCTTGAATGACACGAAGCTATATTGATCATATGGATTTTGTTGCTTTTAGTTGAATTATATAGTCTTTTTGTTGGTTAATGGAATTAATTGGATTATGAATTTATAGTTGTTTTATCGAAAGAAAACTTCGCTACTAGTACTTTTGTTGGATTTTGGCTATTGGTGACTTTAGTATTAATGGATTTCATGTTTAATTGGTAGTCAACTTATGATGGTTGCTAGAATTGGAGTTTATGATGAATTTTGTTTAATTATATGTATTTTTTGCAGATTTGGACAGTGTCTTTAGATGAAACGGCACCGGTTTTAAACCGTATTTTGATACGGTGTCTATTCATCAAATGACACCGTGTCAAATACATATACTTTTAACATCATGGCCTTTGAAAGCGGATATTTTAAATCTACGACACTGTTTAAAATCGGTGTCTTTCAAGGAAACGACATCGATTTTAAACCGGTGTCAAAAGTTCAGACTTTTAACACCGTAATTTTAACACCGATTGTTTTACTAATAGACACCGGTTTAAAACCGGTGTCTTTCAAGGAAACAATAGCGGTTTTAAACCGTGTCAAAAAGTTCGGGACTTTTAATACTGGTGGCTTTAACACCAGTTGTTTTATTAATAGACACCGGTTGAAAACCGTTGTCTATCGGATTTTTGTAGTAGTGATTCACATATATCTGGTGAACAATATATTTTCATGATTGTTTATATGATGATAATTGGAGTTAGTTCAGTTGGGAGAACCTAACCAGTATATAATTATAATATAGTTCCATGATTTACCATTTGCTTTCTATATTTTCTTCAACTTACATTTCATAAATTAATTGTTGAATATTATAAGTACTTTTTTTTAAGATGCAATATTGGTTGATTGTTTATTTTGCCTCACACTATGCCTTTAGATTAAATGATTGGCCCTTAGATCTTGGTTTTTGAAAATATAATGGGTTACAAATGACATCAACCTTTTCTGTGGTTAATCTCTGGCATAAATTGGATAGATGGTCCGAAGATTTCTTAGTACAATATAGGTTGCGAACCTCTAAAAAATCAATGTTTATATGCAATAATAATATAATGAGAATAATAATCTTGATAAAGGTTCTTCAAACAATATATATGCATGTATCTAGATAATTAGATATCAACTATGTAACAATTTTCTTCGGTGATATTTGTATATATATTATTTATCTTTTTGATCAATTTTAGAATGATCAATTTATTTATATTAGGTGTCAATATGCTGCTAGTGTTAGTTGTAGCTCTCAATAGGTTTGAGGTGCCCATTTGTGCCTATTATGATTGGTTGGTCTCGAGTTAATTTTTATCTAGAGCCTTAGCGAAATCGTTTTAGCCTCATTCAAAGACTGGATGTTGAAATAATTGGACCGTCATTTTAAAAGTATTAATCGCGTTGCTCTCAATGATAGATTTTCAAATGTCGTTTTTATGTTCTAATTATCAGACAACAAATAAAATTAACAATGCAATATGTTGACTCTTGATTTAAAATAAACAACAAATAAGAAGAATTTGAAAGAGAAAAATATATCAAAATAAAATTAAACCCTGAACCCCTACCCCACCAAAAGAGAAGAAGAAAAATCAAAGACGGTTGGAAACAACCATTTCAAAAAATTAAGATTAGTAAACATATTAAGCATACAGAACAAGATTAATAAATAGATTAAGCAAAAAGGAAAAAATGAACTGGATATTCTCAAGACTAAAGAATTCCATGTAAAACCAACTGTAAAGACAAAATAACTTCAAGAACACAAATATGATCATTTTTCTTAATTTACTTGAAAATACTGTCGTGGAGAAAAGAAAGCCCTAATAATGTCTCATCCAGGGTTGATCGCTTCACTTCCCAGGGCCCAGGCGCGAATCGAAAATGGGTCCTTTGGCCACCTCCATCGTCTTTGGATCGAGCTACCGTTGAGTGAGCCGACCAAAGTGAGGAAGATGAAAGTGACGACTCACAATGAAGAAGAGAAGATGGTTTGGTTCTTAAAAGTTGTAATTAAATTTAAGTCACTCATTTCATCATGAGAATTGTGCATTTGAATAGTCGTGAATCACTTACTTTATAAAAAGTATGTACATATTTTATGTTAAAATTAATCTTTACTCTATATAAAATTGAAAAGAACTTCAACAATAAAATTTGATACATATCCTCGGCATTATTTTTTCCGGAAAAAATTTTTAGTGATAAAAAGGAATGCATTCCTCCAAAGGAATATTGGTATTTTGGTCTTCAAATAAAATTATTAGAATATTTGAGTCTTTGACCAAGGAATGGTAGATACAATTTTTTTTTTTTTAGATAAGAATGGTAGAGACAATTGAATATTAACGTGAATCGCATAAAAGTTTGGAAGAGTTTGGGTCTTTTTTGGAATTTGTGTGTCTTTGTAGGTTGAAGTTCAAAGTTTTTCTTGGGTATTTTGGTGCGAGAATGAAAAAAATTGGGCCCATAATTGTTTTTCATTAGGAATAAAAAAAAAAAAAAACTCGGGCCCTAAAAATTTGGGGCTCGGGCAATAGTCATCGAGCCTACCATCAAATACGGCCGCTCTCATCTCTTTCATCTACCCAGTAAATACCCATATCCATTGGTAAATCTCAAAATTTAGATAGAAAAGAGAAATACACTATTAAATAGCAAAATGGAATCAAACTATCTCAATCATTGAATTTCTCATTCTAAATATACAATTAACTTAATCACTTTAAATCAAACTGAGTTGTACACTATGAAACAACAATTCATATAATCAAATAAAGTCAAATTATATTAATAATTTATTTTTAATTAAAATTAGGAAAATTATACGTTCACGTGCAACGCACGTGCACCTTACTAGTATATAAAAAAATCTATGACGGAGCGAAAATGAAAATCTTTAATATAAAAAAGCCGTAGCCATCATGTCTCCCGTTACCCTTAGCCAAAATTTGTTTTACCCTTAGCCCAAATATTTTTACCCTAATTCAACTATTTTTCCCCTTAAAGAAAATCTATAAAAAAAATCTTTTTTTCCCATAGAAAAACCAGACAAAATAAAATGGGGCGCGTCGGGGGCCAGTGAGGCCCCCTTGCAGGTGCCCGCCCTCACATTTTGGAGGCCCGAGGCGAAAGATAAAATCGAGGCCCTTCAAGTTGTAACAACTAGGGGTGGCCAATGGAACCGAAATCGTGGCCAATAATTCCGAGAACGTTGTCTATCAACGGTTCCAAAATCGAATCGAACAAAGTGTAGGCCGGTTCCAGCTTCCTTGGCCTAAAAATCATGGAACCGGCGGTTTTAACCATCAATTAGAAACCGTGTGGAACGTGATGGAACTCGACAATTAAAACTGTTGGTTTCAAGCGTTAAAACCAACTATTTTTATTTTTTTGGTTAAAATATGCTAGAAGAAATGTTAAATATTTATTGTAATGCTTTATATTTGTAACTAAATGAGACATGTTTTAAATCAAATGTTATAAGCGAACTACATGAACTTTGATTCCTCTATACTCTAATAGTATACATAGACTGTTTAATATCATTATAATATTAAATACCAAACTTAATTGAATATTAAGTCAAAATCTTTTTCTTCTTTTTCCCTTTCTTTTGTAACTGAAATTGATAAACCATTTTTAAAAAATAAAATAAAAACTAAAGATAAACAAACGGTTTCGATTAAAAACTAACGAAACCGTAATCAGAGAGGAATCGGGTTTCAAACAGAATCGGAACCTCGGTTTCAATTTTGCAATCGAACCGTGAGATAATGGTTCCGGTCCCCATTCCTCAACCGGTCCTGTTCCTCCAAAATGAAGAACAGTAACCGGTAGTGCCGAATCGCGGGCCACTTAGTAACAACACAAAAAATAAAAGTGTGCAATGTAAACAAATAACAGGTATCAAAACATCATTTAAAATAGCTTCTTCTAGCATTTTGAGAAGCAAATTCATCAATAATATTTTCTTAATCAATCTGATCAAACTTATAAAATTTTATTCATTTGTTAACCGATAAGTGTATAAAAAAAAAGGTGCGCTCATACAATATATATAGGAAAAATTACATGGAATACGCTGATTTTGGTCTCCATACCACACAATACGCTCTTATTATATTTGTATCTAATATTTTACTTTTGTACTTTTTTTTTTACGCTCATGCATATTTTTTAATTTTTTTCATTTTTTTCATTTTTGTTCTGTATTGTTTTACATGTTATATAAGTTGTTTCGATATTGTTTAAATTTGTTTCTTTGTTGTTTCTTTATTGTTTCGATGTTTCAAAATAACTTTAACCTATTTTTATGCTATTTTTTATTCATATATTATTTTATACATTGTTTCTATTGTTTCGGTGTTGTTCTATAATATTTTTAATATTGTTCTAATAATTTTTTTGTTGTTTTCATGTAGTGTTCAATGTATAAATACAATTGGGTAAATTGCAAAATTGGTCCTGTAACTATGGACGATTTACAATTTCGGTCCCTATAACTATTGAGTTTGCAAAATTAGTTCGTAAGTTTAAAAGTTTTTTGCAAAATTGGTCATATAAGTTTTACATCTAATCAATTTTAGTCCTATAAGTTTCGAGTTGTTGCAAAATTGGTCCACAAGAGTTATTTCATATTTTCATAATGCCAATTATACCCTTACTCATATCAATGGCTCATTTGACTACGTGTTTTGCCTAAAATGGTATCGTGAGCCCGATTTATTAAGTAATTTTAATTATATTTATTATAGTTATGTAATTAACAATTGGTGAGGAGAATTTTCTCTAAAAAAATGGATGTGGACGAATGTCCAAGATGTATACCTTACAGGAGATATCGTCAAATTTTGACGATGTATGTACAAGAACACCAAAACAAGATAACATAATGGAACAATCAATATGTTGAAAAATAACTCGCAGAAGCCGATAGAAAAACCTTGAGACACTACAATAGACAAACAACATATTATCTGAGTTTCCTTACGGTAAATCAGATATTATATGTCGATTTGATGAATCCTCAGGTAGCAGTCCATCAAGATGCCCATCAAAATAATAATTCATGATGGAACACCAGAATGGAACGAGATACTTCTAAACACATCTAAGTTCTTAAAAAATCATCTTAGATAGGTCCAGAAGACGGCAGAATTATGGCAACCGCCATAATTGTCTACCAACACAAGATCATCAGATCCAAAATCAGATAGAGATGATGGTAAAATATCAGAAGCAAACTCTTGAAATCCTTCATGATATTGAAACGAGTCAAGAATTTGGAGGATAGACCAAGTTCATCTGGAAGGAAGAAACGTATTGATTTTGAACAGTACCACTATTTACACCAAAATGAGAAACCAATGAAGTTGTACGTAAAATGAAACAGATGATGAAAAGCTTATCGCTATCATCGAAAAAAATCCTTCACAAACCATAGGTGATGGATATGGAAAAGATTAATCTTAAAGATCTACATGACCTTGCGTAATCCTTCGCAGGATTAGAAATTGTAGATTTAAAGATGAAGTCATGGGATGGATCCTTTGGTTACTCTCGACCAACATCAAAGACCAATATTTCTTTAAGTTCGGCTTTTGCTTCAACATTTGTTTATAATGTTCTATTAATATATCCCTTCAAGAATTATCTTATACACCGAGTAGGAAATGAACCAAGGTTGTACGAGTGAGTTGCTTAAGGAGTCGGATAACTTGTAGATCATCTTCCCTGTTTGATAAAGTTGAACAAAGGCGAATCGCTGTTTGTCAAACAATCTAGGGCGTAATTTTTCCGACTGGTGGTGTCGCAAGCCATCTCACCTGGTGCTATTTTCGTGAAAGAAAAGTATGAATTTGAAGGGATTTATTAAATTTACTAAGCATGTAGGTCCGATATGGTCGTAATAGACTATATTTGTTTTATCAAAACCTTACTCAGAATCAAATTATTTTAATTATGAAATATTTGCGTATATGCCCTATTGAGTTTATCGGATGGAAACCGACATGATCCACTTAAAACCGATGAATAGAGATCGGATCTCGAGTAGGTGTAACAATGCCACCAACAAAATAGACGCGAAAAATGTAAAGTCTCATAATCTATGAAATTTGGGTTTATTAAAAGTTTAAAACTAGCTATGGTATGAAAGGATTGAAATTGCTAATTCTCGAAAGTTATAGAACCATAATTTCTAACTTTGGAAAGATAAAAGACTAAAATTTCTATTCAGCCAATAAGGACAAAATTGTCCAGACCAAAATTACAACTCTAAATAGTTAAAGGACTAAAATTGCAATTGCCTAAAGATACAAGACTAAAATTGCAATTTAGCCAAATACAATTTTTACCTATTTTAAAGCTCTTTTTATTCATGTGGTGTTTTAAATATTTTTACGTTGTTTCCGGGTTGTTTCCATATCCTTTTAATGTTGTTCGATGTTTTTTTGTTGTTTCCATGAAGTTTTTGAAGTTTAAATACAATTTTTACATATTTTTAATTTTTTTGCTCATATGGTGTTTCTATATTGTTTCATTTTGTTTCTATATTATTTTTTGGTTGTTGAAACATGTTTGAAAAAATATTGAAACAAATCGTAAACATATCTGGGAATTTTTATTGGAGCGTATTGTTGTGTAAAAAAAAAGGCGGGAGTGTAAATTTAGGTAAAATTATACCGGAAAGCGTAAAAGGCTGACATTGACTTAAAAATGTGATTATTTCTGTCAATTGCCCATATATATATATATATATATATGAGGAGGATACAATGAGACCACATATTATAGTGAGACAGTGTAGACTCATCTCAACCCTCCATTATATATATCAATGGCTAAGATAAATAGGGGTTAGAATTACATTAAATATTTAATTAAGGCAAAATAAGGGTATAATTGTCAAAACAAACATGTGTGGGACCATTCAAATATGGAATCAGTTATTAGAGGAGAGAAAATCACGTGGGGAGAGAGAAAATCGCGAGAAAATCGTGCAGGAGAGAGAAAATCACGCATGTGCTATGCCATGCAGTATGATGTACACTTATCAATGATTTGTTGTATACTTAACACTATTTTGTTGTATGTTTAATATAATTTTATTGTATATTAAAATGGTCAAACAAAAATATATGGGGACCATTAATTAAGAAATCATTTATAGAGAGAGAATCACGCTCATTAACATGTGGGGATCGTTGATTAAGTAAATCAATTAGAGAGAGAGAAAATCACGCTCATTATTGTGTTGTATATTTAGCATATATTTGATGTATACTTAACACTATTTTGTTGTATGTTTAACATAATTTTACTGCATATTACAATTGTCAAACAAAAACATGTGGGAACCATGAATTAAGGAATCAATTAACAAGATTATTCTGGGCATACCAATAATTACGGTATACCAAATAACAATAATTAAAAAATCAACAACTAATAGACACAAATCAATTAACTAAAATATTATACAGTAAACTATGTCTAACTATACAATAAAATAAGGCTATGTATACATTAAACAATGTCTAACTGTACAAAAACATCAGACTTCCTATACAGTAAAATTATGTCAAAATATATAATAAAATCAGACTACCTATACATTAAATTATGTCTAACTATACAATAAAATTGGACTATGTATACAATATCCTTGACATTGCTCACGTAGTCATGATTAACAAAACACGATCTAGCACAAAAAACAAAAAAAAAAGTGTCAGTGCAGAATATATAAAAAAATATACGGTAAAATTAACTAAATAAACATTAAAACACATATAAGTATATAACAAAATCTCCTAAATAATCATCGAAACACATATAAATACATACATCAAATATTAACTAATTACATCAAACACATCTAAGTATACATCGAAAAACATATAAGTATACATTTACTTATACAAAAATATAAGTATACATCAAACCTACAAAACTTTTACTTTGTCTTCTCAATCTAGAAAAACCTAGAACCTCCATTAAGAAAAGCTTAACCACCATGACGGAAAAATAAAAATCAACGTGATCTCACTCCCAAAGATTGCAGATTTCGATGTGAAAATTGAATGACTCAAACTGAACATTCATAGCCATGGAACCATAAACCAAAAGCAATATTTTTGCGAGATCAACTCAAGTCAAAGTAGATCCTCATAAATAAATCGAAAAAATCCCGATATCGCACGACGATAAAGCTAAAAAGCTTGTCAGACTACAAACCAAAAATGACGAATTCAGATAGCAAAATTACCTTAAATTGCGACATATATTTAATTATTTTGGTCCGATCTCGATTTGGGTAGGAGAAAAAGATGAGTGGAGACTCTCGATTTTCTATGATAGCACTCAGCGCTTCTTCTTTAAGGCGATGTTGGTGAATCAGGTTCTTCAATGGCGAAAAGTCACCGGGAGAAGTTCCTGTACAATTTCGAGACGGGAGAGAATTTGAGAAAAGAAGATTGCACTCAGGTGATTCTCAGAGGTCGACGTTCTCTCTATCTCTCTCTCTCTATATATATATATATATATATGTGTGTGTGTGTGTGTGTGTGTGTGTGTGTGTGTGTGTGCAATTATACAATTACAATATCCTTCTTTATGATTTAAAATAAATTTAAAAAGGCTATTAAATTAGGTAAATCTCAACCATCTAAAATTTGAAATTTGTGGACAGGATTAGTCCACACTGCCTCACCGTAATTATGTAGTCTCATTTGATCATATTCCAATATATATATATATATATTGGGATTGGTTCAAATGAGACCAATCCTTTAGGTTAGTCCATAAGAACACTTATGGACTTGTTCTTATGGACTCGATTTAAAATTTTGGATGGTGTAGACCATTTCAGTTAATTTAAGCTTACAAGGGTATAACTATACTTTTATATTTAATCGTTTTGTTAATTAGACGGTTATTAGCTATTTTTAAGAAAACATAATCCTACCATTTCGATTCCGATTTTTAGGGAGAAAAAATCATCAACTTCAAGCATTTTTTTCCAAAATTGATACTTATTTTCACCATATTTGTGAAATGTTTTATTGTATACTTAGTTCAAATGTGGACTTGTATACTTAGTCATATTTTATTGTATATTTAGTTCAAATGGATTTGTATAGTTGGTTGTTTGGAATCGTATTCTTAGTTATATAAGTAGTTTAGTAAGTAGTTTAGTGAATTTGTATACTTAGTTCATGAATTTGTATACTTAGTTCAATGAAATTGTATACTTAGTTATATAAGTAATTTAGTGGAATTGTGTATTTAGTTCGGTGTAATTGTATACTTAGTTAAATGTTTCTGTCTACTTAGTAATATTTTAATGTATAGTTAGTTCAATGTAATTGTATACTTAGTCAAATATTTCTGTATACTTAGTAATGTTTTAATGTACAGGTAGTTCAGTGTAATTGTATACTTAGTTAATTGTTTATGTATACTTAGTAATGTTTTAATGTATAGTTAGATTAGTGTAATTGTATATTTTTCATTAATTGTTGCATGATTCTGTTGCCATATTTGAATAATTTGCATGTTCGAATGGGAAGAGAGAGAAAGGAAAGGTAAATCGCTTGATTATGGGGAAATGATCAATACAAGATCACGTTCCTAAAAATACACCATTTTTCATTTATTTTATGTGTAAAAACATTTCCCCCCTTTCCTTTTGTCGAGTGACTCTGGGGCTTACATCCCTTCCTCCCGACCTGCTGTCTTCTGACTCTTCCCCGGCAATGGCTACAAAATCAAGGGATTGGAGCTCTTCGGCTTCCCTTTTCGATGGGTATGAGTGTGAAATCAGTGGCAAATCGGTAACTATCAAAATGGTGTGAAAATAATACCATATTTAATTTCCTAAAATCAAGGGATATATTAAATATCACATTTCCATAACAGACACGCCTAATCATGAGCAAAAAAAAAATAGATTCTCACTCTTCATTGACGCAATATTTTGGTGTACAAATATTTATAATAGTGTGCTCTCGGGCGCATTGTTTCGTGTATAGATATGTATATTTTGGTGCTAATATAACATGAAATATAGCGTGTTTGGATATTTATTTGAGGCTAAACATTGATAGTTAAAAATTAGTATAAAAATATTGACAATATTGTACATTGGAAGCATATTTTGGTGTATACATGTGCATACTTTGTGCTTTATATCCATAAAAATATGGTATACAAAATAATTCCATTACGGTACCACGAAATCATATTTTGGTGTACACTTGTCCAATATTTGGTGATAATAGAAGTATTGAAAGTGCATTGTTAGATGTTTAATTGAGAATATTGTATACTAATATTGACAATATTGTATATTTTAAAAATTATTTTGTGTATATATTTGATCGATTTGGTGTACAAATATGCGCAGATTTTTCAACGTTACGCGCGCTTGATAACACCCACGTGCTTGTAAATGTCGAGATAACAGATCCAATCGAAAAACACATAAAATAAAATTGACAAAAAAACGATGTTAACATCAAACAAGTCAACCAAAAAAGGAAAAAGGATGCAAAGCAAATGCATTTGTGTGTCGCATAAAAACTAATCGTATACCAATCTATAGGTAAGTTTTCATCAATTCATATCCACAATTAAAATAAAAAAACAATCGACCTAATTGTATACCAACTATTTTCTAAATGTATACCAACTTATAGTTAAGTTTTCATCAATTCATTTTCTACGGTTACAATAAAACAAAATGGGCCAAAAAAAAAATATAAGCTACAATTTCCTCGGTTTGGGAATCGAAGATTTCAAAGCGATTTGGCGATCTTGGATCTCTTGTAAACATTACGTTACCTCACTCGGCCCTGGAGATGCATGTCTTTTCCTGTTTCTCTTGCCATTGAAAATTATAAGCCTGGTATTGAGAAACATGAACTATATTAAAGAATGCTAACTCAAGCACAATATATCAAAACAAATACACCAACTAAACTAATTGGGTACTGTATTTGAACTCTAATCGTATACGAAAATAATATTATTTAAACACCATTCGTCATTTATAATCGCATGGGCATTATATACACATTACCAAATTTATCAATGCCACAAAACACATATTCATGTCGTTATAACAATGCTAAAATATGCACCAATACATATATTCATGACTCTTTTTTTTTAGTGCGGGGGGTTAAACAAAGCACCACAAGAGATTTAACTATATACTAAATGTAAGAAAACATATATCATGTCTAAGATAATTGTATACAAAATATAACAAATTTGATTCACCCAAAAATACACAAAATAAACCTAATATCAAAACCCAGTACTTAAAAAAAAATTTGGCGTGCTCTACTTATCGAAAGTAATACAAAAACCCAAAAAAGACATGAGCATGTTTCCACATAAAAGGAAAAAATTAAGGGATAAACCCTTTCCATCAAAATCTACAACCAAAAAATGAAAAATCGAACAAGCCTCTAACTTTTACCAATAATACCAAGTGCATTTTTTTTTTATGTCAAACAACCACCGATAATCTTCAAACCGACACAACATGGATGAGTCTCACAATGAGCGGTAAAATGAAGAAAAAATGGAAGAAATGGACGACGAGAAGAATGAAGAAGAAAGAAAAGAAAAAAATGATATGGTAGAATGAAGTAAGAGAAGAAAAAAGTAGTTTTGATTTTGTATGAAAATAGAATGCAAAAAAGTAGGAAGAGATTGAATAAAATCCCAAAAAAAAAAGGGGGACTATGGGGAGTTACCAAAATGGTCTTGTGATTTTTCTAATAAAATGACAATTGTGCCCTTAAATGGGCAATATTCAATATAAAAAAATAAAAATTTGAAAAACCTTAGCCTTAAGATTAAACAGATTAATGGTTTAGATTTGTCACACCGCAAATACTTGGTAAGCACTTTCTACATATAATCCTATACCTATATATATATATATATATATATATATAAACATATATGTGGCAGACCTATTGGGTCCTAAACATTTGGGGGCCAGACAGTCGCCCCTTGGGCCATCCTCAGGGCCGCTACTAGCTCCTTGATCCGCACCTGAATATGAATGAACATAATTATACAAGAAAGTTGACTGAGAAAAAGGGCATAAACCCAGAATTTGCACATGTTAAAGCAGAAAAGCACATAGAGTCAATGGTGTGCTATGAAGAGTGCACTGTTCACAAATGCTATGTTGAAAAACAATGTTTGAACTTGTATTGAGCAATAATTATCAGTTCACATTTTTTTTTAAAAAAAAAAACGTTTGACAATAATAACATCACACGTGATGTGCGTGTATGATGGAAACATAAAATGCAAAACAAAATTGAAATAGAAGACCCTACTTATGGAAATAACGTGTAGGTCATTGTCAATTGAGTGATTGAATCAACTCCAATTGATCAAACCTTGCATCTGAGTGTTCTTTCGTTGGTCGGTTTCTAAATCTCCTTTTTTTTAGCCTATCTAAAACTATTTTTGAGTTAATATGGGGAAGATGATGCCTTGTTCAATTCCCCTCACCGTCATCTTGTTAATCGTGGCGTCCATGATATGTTGTGACGCAAAAAACGTTACATTTGGTTGCGTTCCAAATGAGAGGAAGCTCTCCCGAGGTTCAAAGCAAGCCTTTTAGACACTTCAAATAGATTGTCATCATGGAAACAGAACAATGACTATTGTACTTGGCAAGGTGTCAAGTGTAACGAAGCTACGGGACATGTCATCGGGCTTGATCTCAGAAACAGAGACATGGGATATGATTACAAGTTGAGAGGTAAAATGATTGATTCTTCCCTGTTGGAATTGAAGTATCTGAGTGACCTGGACTTGAGTTGGAATGATTTCAGGAAGCCCGATTCTAGCGTTTCTTGGATCAATGAACCATTGCAACATCTTAATCTCTCTCGGATACTTTGATGGTGTTGTATTTATTGGCCCTTAATTCATTTGGCCCATTACACAATTGAGCCCACCAGATGCAGCCCAACAAGCAACAAGCCCAAATCCACCCCAGCCCGTTTGTGATCGGATCTCTTATTCGGATTGCGGATCCGACTTATCATCTCATGCGGATCTTCTTGTTTGATCCTGTTCATCCAATCTTGGTAAGTTGATCTAATCCAGTTGGTTGATCCTATTAATACCCCTTCTACAAAAACCCTACTCTCATATCCGATATCTCACTTTCTCTCTCTTCTCTCTTCGATTCTTCCATTCTCTCTCGTGAGCTACTTTCTCTGTAGAAATCTCAACTCCTCGTGATATTTCGTGTGATTTTGTGATAAAAGTGAGAGATCCGAGTGTTGTCTTCACTTGTTCACGTTAGTGGACAAACTCCGAGGGTTTCGTAATCTAGGTTGATGTGGATTTGGGGGGTATTTCTAGGTTTTTCCGATCTATGTGGTTTGGGGTTCGATTGGGAATCTTGAAATTTCTTTGTGGTAAGTGCTGTGGGCACTATCTTGTGGTTCTTTGGTGATTCTCCGGTGACAAAGGTGGTTTGGGAATAATCGGTCCTGAGCCAAATTTCTCAATATTTCAGTTTTAGGGTTTTATCTCGTATACTTGTTTTTATCTAGATATATTTGTTGTACTAATATTTTCTTTCTTGAGTGCTAGAGTTCTTATTTGTATAATAGATTCTATTAGTCGTATTTGTACGAGGTTTGTATTATCCGAGGCGGATAGATACCTAATGATGGTATCGAGCACCTATCCGCCGTGTGGGTTGGTGCTTCTGGTTCTTGGCGGCTCTTGGTGATTCTTGGCCCGTGGTGGATTTTTCGAGTTGGTAATCCCAAAACTAGTTTCGGTGGTAAAATTTCTTATCCCTTTTGCTCTTTGCTTCTTTCCCTTGACTTGGTTGAGAAACCCTAATCATCAAGCCCCTTGACCCTACATCATACGAGTGTAGTGGTAAGAACTTAAAACTGAACTTGATGAGTATGCTTATTCTTCAATTATATTGAATCTCTCTGACTCTGTGCTGAGAAAGGTTGGAAAATTGTCAAGTGTCAAAGATTTATGGAAAAAACTTGAAGAACTTTACACTGATACTACCCTTCCTTCAAAACTTTTCCTTCTTGAAAAATTTTTCAGATTCAAATTGGACTTGACAAAAGATATGGATGAGAATCTTGATATTTTTACAAAACTCATCCAAGATATAAAACCGATTTGGAGATAAGAACACGATGATTACTCCCCTATTATTCTCATTAAATGCTATCCATGATTCTTACAAAGTGATGTGAAATCTGCTATCAAATATGGTAGGGATCAAATTTCTTTATAAATGCATGAATGGTTTGAAGAGTAAGGAATTAGACCTTAAGTCTTCTAAAGGGAACAAACAGGGAACGGGAAGTGATGCATGTAAGAGTAGATCCCTTAACATATCTAATAACTTAAAAATGACAGGAAGAGATGGAAGAGCAAGAATAGGTCTAAATCTAGGCCTAAGAATAACAGAAAATGTTACAACTGTGGGGAACATGGGCATTACATTAAGGAGTGCACTAAGCCTAAAAAGGAAACCAAAATCAAAACCCGGAACAATGAACAAGCCAATCTTGCTTCTACTAGTGATAATCTTGGTGATGTGTTTATGATTGTGGAGTCTTGTGATGATTCTGTGAACTCGTTAATAATCTTGCTAAATCTGAACTTGAGTGGTTAATTGATTCAGCTTGCACTTTTCACATGACACCTTATAGGCACATGTTTATGATTACACTAAAGTGATGCATGGCTTTGTGTCTATGGCAAATGAAAAGAAATGCAAGGTTTTTGGTATTGAACCGTATGTCTCAAATTTGATAATGGCTATGTTTTAACTCGAAAAATGTGAGACATGTTCCCGATCTTAGTAACAACTTGATTTCAGGCCGCTTTGGAATCGATGGGCTTGAACGGAAATGGGGAATGGGGTTATGAAAATCCTCAAGGGTTCTATGATTGTTGCTAAAGCAACCAAAACTATAAATTTGTATGTCTTGCATGCTAAACATGAATCCTCCAGCACTGCTTTTCATTAATAAAGTTGTGAACTCTGCGTGAATGATATGACCGACTTATGGCATAAAAGGTTTGGTCATATTAGTGCTAAGTGGTCTTGAATTATTACTGAGAATAAAGGTTGTTTTGGAAATGATAAGTTGAATACTTTATCTTTCTCGTGATTCATGTGTGTATGGTAAACAACAAAAGGTGAAATTCCCTACCCCTGCTCAACCTAAAAATCGGCCCGGTTGTGATGTGCTTGAATACTTGCATGTTGATGTTTGGGGTCCTTCCTCCTCGTGTCTACACATGGTGGTAACAAGTATTTTCTGTCCATCATTGATGACTTTTCCGAGAAAAGTGTTTGTGTTTTTAATGAAAAACAAGTTTGAAATTTTGATAAGTTCAAAACCTGGAAAACTCTCATTAAAAACCAAACCGGTAAAAATATTAAGGTTTTAAGAATTGACAATGGCCTGGAATTTTGCAATCAAATGATGGACAATCTTTGTGAAGAATTTGGTATTAAAAGGCACAAATCGTGCCTTACTCCTCAAAAAATGGGATAGCCGAGAGGATGAATAGAACTCTCCCGGAAAGGGTGAGAGCATGTCGGCTACCTCGGGCCTTTCCAAGAAGTTATGGGGTGAAGTCATGTTATTCAAAGAACTCATTTGATAAATAGGTCACCTTGATCCCATTGAATGGGAAATACCAAAAGAAGTTTGACCGGAAAACAAATTGATTTTTCAAACCTCAAAGTTTTTGGATGCTCACTTTGTACACCAAAAACATGATAAATTGGAACCAAGATCTCGTGAAATGTGTTTTCTTAGGGTATCTGAAGGTGTTAAAGGTTTGATTGTGGTATAAGGGGAACCGGGTTTAAAACTGTGATTAGTAGGGATGTGGTGTTAATGAACATGAGTTTCCTTGCTTTAATCTTTCTCCCCTCAAACTATTTCTGAAAATAATGGTACTCCAAGTGAGGTGGAGCCTCTAACATGTCTCCTGTTATTGCTTTGCCTCACGATACTATTATTAATGATGCTATATATGATAATGTGAACAATGATGATGTGCATGTCGATAATAATTCTCAGCATGATGATTTGCATGATAATCGTGATGATTTTCCTGATGTTAATACTGAAAATGCTCCTGCTAATGATGTGCAAGATGAACTTGGTGATTATGTATTAACTAGGGATAGAACTAGGAGAAATGTTAGAGTTCCAAACAGATTTGCTGATTTTCACATGACTTCTTATGTGTTTTCTGTGTTTGATACTATTGATAATTGTGAGCCTAAAACCTTTGCTGAAGCTATTAAGTCTGTTGATTCTGTAAAGTGGTTGAATGCTATGCAAGATGAAATGACTTCTTTGCATGTGAATAATACCTGAGTGCTTGTTCCTAAACCTGTTAACTGTTCTATTGTGGATAGTAAATGGTTGTTTAAAATTAAAAATGAAGCTGAAGGTGTTAGGTTTAAAGCTAGGCTGGTAGCTAAAGGTTTTACTCAGAAGGAAGGGATTGATTACACAGAAATCTTTACTACTGTGGTTAAATTTGTAACTGTAAGAATCATGCTTGCTTTGTGTGCTCAGTTCAACTGGGAACTGAAATAATTAGATGTAAAAACTGCTTTTTTACATGGAGACTTGGATGAAAAAATTTATATGAAACAGCCTGAGGGTTTTGAGGACAAATCCAAGCCTAACTTTGTTTGTTTACTCAAAAAATCTTTGTATGGTCTTAAGCAATCTCCTAGGCAATGGAATAAAAAATTTGATCAGTGCATGCTTGATTTAAAGTTTGTTAGAAGTCAATTTGACCATTGTCTGTACTTTAAACTTGATGCTACCACTCCTATATTCCCCGCTTATATATGTTGATGATATCTTTGATTGCTAGTCCTTGCCTCAAGTCCATGGATCATGTCGACATTGTTTGAGTGCTAAGTTTGACTTGAAATATTTAGGTGATGCAAAGAAAATTTTAGGTATGAACATTGAAAGAGACATTTAAATAAATCATCATTTACTTACACTAGATCCTCTTACATAGAAAAGATTTTACAAAAATTTTCTATGGCAAGTGCTAAATCTGTGAATGTTTCTTTAGCTTCTCATTTTTTGTTAAGTAGGGATCAATCTCCAAAAACTGATCCTGAAATTTGTGCTATGAAAAACATTCCTTATGCAAATGCTATTGGTTCTGTTATGTATCTCATGGTAAGTACTAGGCATGATATTGCCTTTGTTGTGTCTTGTTTGAGTAGATACATGTCTAATCCTGGTATGGTGCACTGGAATGCTTTAAAATGGCCGTTGAGATATTTAAGGCATTCTACTGATTATAGCTTGTGAAAAAAATAAATGGCATAATTCTGAAAGGATTTATTGATTCAAATTATGCAAATGGCAGAGATAGCAGAAAATCTACAACATCATATGTTTTTACACTTTGTGGTTCCTGCATTAGCTGGAAATCTCAGTTACAACATATTGTGGCTCACAACAATCGAATATGTTGCAATAATCAAGCTTTAAAAGAAGCCTTATGACTTAAAGGTATTGTTTCAAATTGGTTTTCTAAAAAAAAAAGTGGTAGTTTTTTTCGACTCTCGGTCCGAATTCAACTATGCAAAAACCCGCTTTTTTCATGATAGAACCAAACATATTGATATACGCTTTCATTTCATTAGAGATATTGTTTCAAAAGGTTTGGTTAATCTTGAAAAAGTGGCTTCTGAATTCAACCCTGCTGATATGGGTACTAAGTGTCTACCCCTATCAAAGTTCAAAACTTGTCTAAAAATTTTAAATTTTGACACTGGTGACTAGGTTGTCCCTTGGTGATTTCCGGGCTTATGGCTTACCGTGTGTTTGCTAATAAGTTCCAAAAACCCGTTGGACCAAAAGCTTGCTTAGTCCGACTTGTATAAATCCTTACTTTAGTGTGTGTTTGCATCAGAATCGCCTTAAGTCTTGGTTATGGTGAAAGTCCCATCAGAAATGCGTGTATAGCAAGCACTTAAAGCGATGATGATGACGATTAAAATTCTCTTGTTTGTCTAATGAATCTAATGAGCCAAAGGTGGAGATTGTTGTATTTTTATTGGCCCTTAATTCATTTGGCCCATTACACAATTGAGCCCACCAGATGCAGCCCAGCAAGCAATAAGCCCAAATCTACCCCAGCCCGTTTGTGATTGGATCTCTTATTCGAATTGCGGGATCCGACTTATCATCTGCGGATCTTCTTGTTTGATCCTGTTCATCCAATCTTGGTAAGTTGATCTAATCCGTTGGTTGATCCTATTAATACCCTTCTACAAAAACCCTACTCTCATATCTTATATCTCATTTTCTCTCTCTTCTCTCTCGATTCTTCCATTCTCTCTGTGAGCTACTTCTCTCTCTAGAAATCTCAACTCCTCGTGATATTTTTGTGTGATTTTGTGATAAAAGTGAGAGATCTGAGTGTTGTCTTCACTTGTTCACGTTCTTAGTGGACAAACTGCGAAAGGTTTCATGTCTCAGGGTTTGTTGTGGATTTGGGGGTATTTCTAGGGTTTTTCCGATCTCTGTGGTTTGGGGTTCGATTGGGAATCTTGAAGGCTGCTGTGGCAAGGCTCTGTGGGCACTATCTTGTGGTTCTTTGGTGATTCTCTGGTGACAAAGGTGGTTTGGGAATAACTGGTCCTGAGCCGAAATTTCTCAATATTTCGGTTTTAGGGTTTTATCTCGTATACTTGTTTTTATCTATATTTTTGTACTAATATTTTCTTTCTTGAGTCCTAGAGTTCGATTTGTATAATAGGATTCTATTGAGTCCGTATTTGTACGAGGTTTGTATTATCCAGGCGGATAGATACCTAATGAGATGGCATTGTTCCACACCAACTTGGTAACCTCTCAAGTTTGCGTACACTTGATCTCGGTGCTCCAAATACGGATCAAGAGTCGATGATCTCACGTGGGTTGCTAATCTTTCATCTCTTGGATGTCTTGATATGAGTGTGGTCAACCTCAACAAAACAAAAGATTTAGTTAAGGTACTCAACATGCTTCCTTCTTTAGTAGTGTTACGCCATTCATGGAGTGACCTTGATAACAAAAAATCTAGCTCATGCATGCGTAGATTATTCTACACTACTTACCAATGTCAAATACCTAGATCCGAGTTGGAACTCATTTGAAGGAGAATTTCCTTGCTTTCTCCTAGGAATATGATTTCACCGAGATATCTTGATCTTTCACACAACCGGTATAACTTCTCTAACCCCGTTTTCTAAGATCAAATAACTTTGTCCATCTTGACCTTGACGGCAACTCGCTTCACCACAAGGCGATTGGATATCCGAATTCCTATGGGATAAATGCCACTTGAAATCATTGAGTCTCGTGTCTAATAATTTTTATGGGGACATCTAAGGAGCCTTTAAAAACTTATCCGGATGCACAAGTCACGACTTGGAGAGTCTAAATTTGGCTGATAATGAATTTTATGGTCATTTGCCTCAAGAGCTTGGTGAACTCGAGCAATTAAATGAGTTAAATATTGAGTCTAACAGGTTATTTGGTTCGCTCTGTCCTCCCTTGGAAATTTGAGAGCCTCGGAGAGTGTTGAATCTTCAATATAATCAATTAAGTGGAGAGATTCCAATTTCTTTGGGGCAACTATCAAATCTTATGAAGATAGAAATATTAATTCCTTCAAGGGTGCCCTTACAGAGGCTCACTTTGCTAAGGTCTCAAAACTAGAATACCTTGGGCAATATCTAAGATTAACATTTAGAATGGGATATGATTGGGTGCCTCCTTTCAACTCAAATACCCGTGATGCCATCTAACAAAATTGAAGGTCAATTTCACACATGGCTTGAACAAAAGGCACTTGAGTTGAATTTATTTAATCGTAACATTATAGGAAAGCTACCAAAACGGCTTCATTCCATGAATTTAACTTAATTATATCTATCCAACAACCACATCGAGGGACCAATTCCAGAGCTTGTTTCCAGCATCACAACCTTGCATCTTTCAAATAACATGATAAGTGGTTCAATACCTAATTCGTTATGCAAATTGAAAGCTTTGGCAACTCTAGATCTCTCCAAGAACCGTTTATCAAGAATCTTCCGATCGTTGGGGAACTTTCATTCTTTATACGATGCAAGATGTCATTCAATCACTTTCGTGAGGTCATTCCAAACTCAATTGGTAGAGCTTACAAATTGCAACGACTGCATTTGAACAGCGGTCTTACAGACCAACTTCCCTCTACAGAATTGCACAGGGTTGATGGTTTTGGATGTTGGAGACAATAATTTGTCTGGGAAATTACCAGAATGGAATGGAACGTACTTGCTTCATCTGGTAGTTCTCAGACTGAGGAATAATGACCTATATGACCCCATTCCATCGACGTATTGTCAATCGTACTCAATTTCAAATAATGGACCTTGCAGACAATAAGTTGACAGGAAACATTCCACACTGTTTTGGCAATTTGTCAGGAATGATCGAAGGTGGAACTTCCAACTTTTTTGGTGAGTTTTCATTTAATAGTTAATAAAATTCTCTAGTACTAGTATGTTAGTTCGTTACAATGATCCAAAGGCCAATTTATAGAAAGAGTTTGTCATAAAAAAATTATAGAAACAGCTAAACGTTGAGTTAGACTAGTTTATATAAATCAATTTAGTTTTACAGTTCATCAAACTCTTCAATATGATAACAACAATTTACTATATGGATAGCTATTATCACTATGTAAATACTTTTACGATGTTATTATCATTGCTAAATATACATAACTCATTTTCTTTTTTATTGTAGTGCCTTTTGGTGAATTAATTCTCGCATGGTTCGACGAGAGTTTGAGCGAAGTGCTGAAAGGAGTGATGCGGGAGTACACCACCACATCAATATATGTTGTCAATTTGGATCTTTCGAGTAATCATCTTGTCGGAGAAATCCCTTCAGAGCTCACAAACCTCAATGGCTTGATTGGTCTCAATTTGTCGCATAATCATTTGGAAGGAAAAATTCCTGAAAAGATTGGAGATTTCAAGTCATTGGAATCTCTTGATCTTTCCAGCAACAATTTATTCAGGACGATTCCCGATAGTTTATCGAAATTGACTTCTCTAAGTCATTTGAACTTGTCGAACAATAATTTGTCGGCAGATCCTGACAGGCCTCGGGCCTACGAACTTTTAATGACCCTTCGATTTATGAGGGCACCCCCCGACTATGTGGAGCTCCATTGCTGAAGAAATGTCACAATATTAATGAAGGGCCCCCAAAGTCGAAAATAGTACAATGAGAAGATGATAGAGACAACCGATAAGTTTTACCTCTATGCATTTATAACAAGTGGTTTTGCCACCGGATTTTGCGGGTACATTGGAGATTTGTCCTTCAAAACGAGGTGGAGACAAGTTCTATTCCGATACATAGACATTGTAATAGGCAAAATTATGGGGCATTAAGCTGTCTGAATTTCCAGCTATTATTATGCAATAACACAAGTTCAAGATTGCCAAAACAATGTATTCCTGTCTCTAGATATACCAGGAATTGTGGAAGCTACACCAAACTCAGAAAGCAAGATAAGAAAGGCAAGGGTTAAATGGGTCAAATATCTTAGCAGTCCTATTCATCAACATGCTAAATTAGCTTTATTATCTGTACATTTTTCCAAAAGAAAGTAGCAAACAACGAGAGACGCAAAGAGATACCCTTGGAACGAATAATAGGAGGAAATCCGTACGCCACAATATACCCACCGTATAGAAGAATGCAATTTCTTTAGTTTTCTGTTAAGCATAGAATATATACTTGCCGCTCTGGGAAAATGGGCTTCCAAAGTACGATATAGTGGAAAATGAAGAAAATCCCAGCACTGCAATTTTAACATATATAAGCTCCATCTGAAACTTTAAACACACACAGACACTACCAAGAACCATCATTGCTCATAATTTTTAAGACGCAAAATCAATCAATCAAGCCAAGAAACTGCACGGAGATACACTAGTAAATACAATATTTGCTCGAGCTTAACTGAGCAATTTTTCTCTTTCGTCCAAAACGACTAGTGCAAGTTGACATTTTTGCCAATATATATTTGACTTAAAGGTGGAAGAACTCAGACTTCTTTTGCTACTAGTAACTCCATTCTACTCCAAATTTTACGGAAAGAAGTACACAAGAAGACTAATTAAGACTAATATACATCCTTACTGAAACTTCAGAAAAAGAAAAAGCATTCTTCAGCTGATGTGTACTAACATCATTACAAAACACAGAAGATAGTTGAAAAACTGACTATTCAGGACTGAAGATCATACTTGTGACCCATTTACGTTTAAAGTCAATACAGTTAAGCACCTGTCATTTCTGTCTCAGATAACTTGAAACAAATGTCGTGATAGCCTGAACAGCTTGGTTTTCTGCTTCTTCTTGATTGATCCTGTAGACTGCAGATGCTTTTTGCAATTTTAAAAGAGTGATCACCCCTTCAATGACATGCAATGCAGTACTGGCATTCATCTTCTTCCTTACAGCTTCCAACTTTTCTAGTGGACAGAGCCCATCTTTGCTACCCTTCAAGAAAACAACAGCATGTAATTTGTACTTTGAAAAAATGAAACTGAGAAATTTTGAAGTTGCTTTAGATATGACGGACTCGCAAGAATCTCGGGGTTCTCAGGTATCCAATCAATATTAGATTGGATAAATAATTGACTTTTATAGAAATAGAAAAAGGGGCAAAAAAATAATTTCATTTTGGCAACCCCTAGTCAAGCCCCCTGTTTCACAGTGATAATCGGGAAAGGGGGTACGGATTAGATCAAATGAGGAAATAGAGGACTGTAATAGATAGTGACCTGAGCTATCCCGACCATTCCCAATGTAGTATCCCATCCTCATTTTATTAGATAAATGTGGTCTATGTCAATTAAAGGGACAAGAGGATTACAAAGTTTTCTCCAAGTCCTGTAATTTCTTGGATCTTCAAAAGGACGACTTTCTAAGTTTCAGTATGAGTAAGGCTAGTGACTGTGAATCATTCAAATAGGAATTCCTTGCTTCATTTGGATGTGTATTCTATATCACATGTGATAAGAGAAAGTCATTCACGCCCAAATATGTTTGCAAAGAATCAAAAAGATAAAGGAACTTGGAACCGCTAACAAAAAGGGGGATAGGATAGAACCTTTCCTCTCCCCAGCCATTTCGGGTTAAGAAGATGTGAAAGCGCGTTTATCTCAATTGAGTTCAATAGAAGATATGAACTGATAATTTTGAACTACGGAGCAGTAATCAGCATTTAACACAAGAAAGTGAAAAAAAATAGGCACACAAAATCATAAACCAATTGTGATCTTACATCCAGTCAGTCCCACTGCTAATTATTGTCTGACCCTCATCATTGATATTGGATTGCCATACTATATATACTACTTACAACAACAAGGTGGCAACAGTACAGGTGAACAACTTAGAAGTTAGAATGCATTTACCTGCACAAACAATACAGGGACAGTGAGTTGCAGTAGAGTTTCATCCCGCACTGCACCATTCATGCCCTAACATATTAGCAGATCAAGTAAGAAAATATGCTTTAAACATCACAATTAAATGATTAATCAAGGCTTCACAATGTACATCGGTGGTCAAACTATGTACCAGTCTAAAATGTGCAAAGGAAAACACAAGATAGATATACATCAGTATACCAACAGCATTAGTTTTATCCTAAAACAGTAAACAGAGAAATCTGAAGTCTGACTTCTAAAGTTTGAGAAATAGTCTCAGAGGCTAGATGGATCTAAGAGTTAACTTCTGTATCATCTAATCAGTTATTCTTCCAGCAAAACTTCAATTGCATGACACCATGCCTAAATTGGCCATGATAAAAGTAAGCGGAAGTAGCACAATTACTTTGTAAAATTTCAGATTTCTATCATCTAACTTATTTGATAACTAGATCACAGCACCTCTTGATTTTTGTATATAAGACATTGACCGAGTACTGAGAGGATATAATTAACAGACACAAGATTACATTGCAATACCAGTTTAGGTTAAAGACAAACAAGCGCATGCTAACTGGACTGGTTTTGTATATGCAAACAGCATCAAGTAATATGGGGATCATATTCTGACAAATGACCACTTTGGAACAGGAAAAATTCTTGAAGATCCTTAAATATCAACAATCCATTACCCATTACTTTTACAGGCATTTGGGCCAAGAGCTACATAGCAAGGTAGAAGGCGAGAAAAGATATATATATATATATATATATATATAACTGTAATTTATAAATGGCAAACCTTTAGTGGGTAACCCAAGCAAACTACAGCTGAAGCGGCAATATCTTTTTCTCCAGCAACCATACAACTGACCCTAGATATTGAAATAGGAATACATGTAATTATGGAATGAGAATTTTATAACAACCATAAAGTTCTGTTAGTAAACAGGGTATGGCGATCATTACCTTGATCCCATCGACTTCCCAGCCAAGACCAGTGGATGCCCAGGTATTTGGCCATGGTCTTTCTGACAATGTCACAGTGAAAATCAACTAATTTTTCGGCTTTCGGGGGAGCCCTTCGCTTCCCTCCAGCAATATCTGCCAACAGGTTAATTGAAAAATCTATGAGCGCTTTGATCTAAAGCAGAAAAATTCATTGTAAAATATCCTAAAACATTTTCAACTTATTGACTATTCTGAGAATATATCAATCATTTCATCTTACTCTTACATAATAAAACCTGAGAATCATCTTTACATAAAAATATAATAAATCCATTCGTAGAAGCATGTACTCACAAGGATAGTCAAACGTCACTACTTCAATAGCATTTAGTGCCTTGGCTAACATACCTTTCCATCTGCACAAAGAATCAAGTTATGACTAAAAAACCTTTCAAGATATGAAAATTGCCAGTGCGTCACTGTATCTTTTAGAATCCACTCGAGTTAGAAAAAACATAGAAGGGAACTTATTCTCTCACTTCATATATTTAGGCTTTTCAAGAAAACATGAATCACAACCACCAACACAATCTGTAAACAGAAGATAGCAAAATCCATCACCGCCACAGGCAAACACTTGCACATTTTCTGCACTAAAAATACTGTAATTTTGGTGAACTTTGTGGAAATTTATTTGAAGCCAGCAAGTTGTAAAGATTCATCTTTGAAAATCTTCAAGTAACATAAACCAATAGCAACATAAAATCCCAGCTCAGTTAGGTCATAGCAACATGCGCAATTTAAAAGTAGAATGTATCCAGCGGTATAATAAAAGCAAAGGTAATGAAGACTGTGCACTTCCTTCAACCAACACCATAATTACCTCTAAATTTATAATAAAACACACACACACGAACACACACAACTATGAACACACAAAGAGAGGCACATACATGCATATCTAAAGAGAGATTGGGAGCAAGGTCCTACCTAATCATCCACTCAGAGGACGAAGGAGCACCGGCCCCATGAGCAAGGACGACTACGGGCAACTCCTCTTCATTCACGTTCTTTGCCGATTTCTCTATCGATTTTTCACTATTTTCATCCACTTCCCCTGTCACTGGTGGTTGTGCTTCCTCCTCTACTTCTTTAGGTTGAGCGTTCTGGTTCGTGCGTCTTCGCTTTGAAGCGCGCTTCGTAACCATTTTACAATTGAATGTTATCTAAAGAAATTGTTTTTTTTTTTTCCCCTTCCCTGGAGCTCTCGAAATTGAATTCAATCAGAAACCCTGGTTTGTTCTATACAGACTTTGCAGGGGAATGTGGAGTTGATTTTCGCGCCAAACAAAAATTGGGCTAAATCCAAAGCGGATTAATCGTGTTGGGCTGGTGCTTCTTAAAGAATTTACTGGGCTGATCTTTCTGAAATATTGAGCTGATCCTTTATATAGTATAGGCTTGGTATCTTTCAAAGCGTTATTGGGCTATATTTTAAAACATATATTGGGCTGTTTCTAAAGATATATGGCTTTATCTTCTCCTTGGGCCATACTTTCATTTTGAAAATTTTATTTTATTAGAGAAGAAAAACATTCTAATGAATATTTTTGGAAAATTTTGAGAGTGTGAATGGATATATATAATGATAAAAGTTGATTTGATTAAAAATACACTACAAAAAAATGCAGAATTGCAATCGAAATATTTGCGATAAATACTAATATTCATTTGCTAAAGTTGAATATTAGCCACTTAAATTTAAAAAAATTGTTGCCAACTAATTAAAAGAACAAAAATAAAATAATAGTTTAGTGTATTTGCAACGAAATGAAGTTAATCCGTCTCTAAGGATAGCTTACTTAACATATAAATTTTCGTTTGCTAAATATTAATAGGTACAAAAAAATAAAAATAATAATTGTTAGTGCGAAAATAAAAATTTCGTTGCTAAAGTTTCAAAATATTTTCAGCAAATTTTGTGCTTTCGTTGGTAATGTTAAACCCAAATAAAGAAAAATAATTAATTTAGTTAATTTAGGAAAATTGTGGTTAATTGTGCGGCGAAGTGTATAGTTTTCGTCACAAAAATATTTAATTTATGAAAATTACAATTAATTTTTGGCGAATAATTTAGGTTTCGTTATTACATATTATCCCGCAAATTTCACTATTTATTCACTAACACATTTCTAACTATCAATCACATCCAATCATTATTTTACTATTTTCACATTAAATCAACTTTCATCATTACTTTTTCATCTCACATCCAATCACACTCTCAAAATTTATCTTTTTTTTCCCAAATTTTTTTCACTACTATTCTCTAGCAAAATGAAAATTTTCAAAAATTGAAAGTATATCTAATCGCACCCTAGTTTTTTGTGAAAAAAAATGTGTATATGTGATTGGTGGAAGAAAAAATGAGAAAAAGTGAAAGTGAGAGAATAGTATATTTTATGGAAAATTTCATAAACAATCGTATGTTTGGTCAAAAAAATTCTCCAATGAACGAAAATGAAATCCCAATCATATCCAATCGCGGCTTTCAAGTAGGTACTTTTCATTCTTCCATTTCACAAATTTTATGAATTGGTGATTTCAAAAACATATATATATATATATATATATATATATGATTTGGTTCAAATGAGACCACCCTCCCTAAGTGAGACAAGATGGACTCATCCTACCCATGATCTTAAAAAATGAAGGGATGTGATTAATTCAGCTTTTTTTTTCCCGATTTTCCGATTTTAAGGGTAATTTTTGTAATTTTATAATTCAAATCAATTATCCCCCGGTTTTTCCTACGGTATGTTTGACTTTTTGTAACCGTTTTTATGGGGTGAGATCAGAATCACGATTTCATTGCGTTAATTAAGGAAGCGCAATTTTCTTTCCAATTTTTTATTTTACAAAGATAGTTAGGGTTCTTGTTGATTAATTAGCTATTAATTAATGCATATTTAGTCATTTTTGTTACACTGTTTTACAACAATAAGACATAGTTGAGTATAATGTATTGCATATTTTGTTATTCTACATTGCATAAATAGTTTCTATATAATGCATAGTTAGTCAAGAAAATGGGATGTTGCCTTTTGGAAATTATGAAAATGGGATGTTACATAATGTAATGCATATTTAGTTTTCCACACTGTATAGATAGTTTCTAGATAATACATTGTTTCATAAGTATCTATGCATCGTTTCATAAGTATCTATACATCATTTCATAAATATCTATGCATCGTCTTATTCGTGAAAAATACAATATTTTTAAGAGTTTGTGTTAATGGCCAGTTTCGAGTTCTCCATCGATATCTACACCATTGATGATGTTGGATAGAGTTTTTTCTACGACTGATGATTCATCATCATGATTCGAACTTACTTATTGTTATTTCTCTGTAATGTTGCATTGCTTTTAGGCTTTTTTCTCTGTAATTTTCACTGAATTAATGGCAAAGTGGTTATGGAGAATTGTGATCTAAATTTGCAATGGAGATGAAGGTTGTTAATGGCAATATTATGTTGTACATAATTTTGCGTTAATGGAGGAATGAGAGAGAGAAGAGAGAGAGAGAGAGAGAGAGAGAGAGAGAGGGAGACGTGAGAGAGAGAGAGAGAGGAGAGAGACATGTGAGATTGAGAGATGTATGAGAGAGAAAGAGATTTGATTCCATTTTGTAACTATTTTGATATGTTATTTTACCCTACTACCCCTATGTTGATTAAATTAATGTTTTAATATATTTTTTATCCATTAAATCATACCCATTGATTAATAGTGGGGATGGTTGAGATTAGTCCATTGTGTCTCACCTAGAGTCATGGTCTCACTTGATCCTTTATATATATATATATATATATATATATATATATATATATATATATATATATAGGGGATCAAATGAGACCATGGTCATTTGAAAAAAAAAGAGCGAGACCATGTCTCTAGGTGAGACACAATGGACTAATCTCAACCATCCCCACTATTAATCAATGTGTATGATTTAATGGATAAAAAATATATTAAAATATTAATTTAATCAATATAAGGGTAGTAGGTAATATAACATAACAAG
The DNA here is from genome assembly GCA_016081115.2 of Rehmannia glutinosa. Taxonomy (NCBI): domain Eukaryota; kingdom Viridiplantae; phylum Streptophyta; class Magnoliopsida; order Lamiales; family Orobanchaceae; genus Rehmannia; species Rehmannia glutinosa. The sequence goes on from CM071927.1 coordinate 13,949,117, forward strand.
TTAGTTACAAAATGGAATCAAATCGGTTTCTCTCATACATCTCCCAATTTTCTCAATCTTACGTCTCTCTCTCTCTCTCTCTCTCATTCCTCCATTAACGCAGATAAAGAAAATTGTGAAGAACTCGAAAATTACAGTTCATGAAAATTAAGAGAAAAAACAAGAAAAGTCGGTGCAATATTACAGAGAAATAACGAACATTGAGTTCGAAAACTAAATATGCAACAAAACTCAACTAAATATGCATTATCCGAAAAACTATCTATGCAACGTAAAACAACTAATATGTAGTACAAAGATATCCAACTATGCCGTGGACGTCATAAACTATGCAACAAAATCAACTAATTATGTATTATCTAGAAACTATCTATGCATTGTGGAATAACTAAATATATAAAGACATTATGTAACATCCCATTTTTATAATTTCCAAAAGCAATATCCCATTCTCATAACTAAATATACATTATATTGAACATATTTATAAGTGTAGTATAACTACACATGCAAAGACGTTATATTCAATTATGTCTTGTTTTTGTAAAATTGTGCCAACAAAATAACTAAATATGCATTATTTGATGTCTAATTATGCAAGAGAAGAACCATAACTATCTTCAGTAAAATAAAAATATTTGGAAAGATAGTGTTCCTTAAAATCCGCCACAAAATCCTAAGTGTCAATTTCAGCCCATAAAAACTATGGGACCACTAATTTGAATTACAAAATTACAATCTTACCCTTAAAATCAGCGAAAATTAAGAAATAATTAAAAACTGAATTAATCACATCCCTTCATTTTTTAAGATCAATGGGTAAGATGAGTCCACAATGTCTCACTTATGGAGTGTGGTCTCATTTCAACAAATCCTATATATATATATATATATATATATAGGGGAGTGGAGGATCCAATGAGACCACATATTATAGTGAGACAATATGGATTCATCTCAATCCTCCTTTATCCATATCAATGGCTAAGATAAATAGGGATTAAAATCACATTAAGGCAAAATAAGGGTATAATTGTCAAAGCAAACATGTGTGGGACCATCCAAATATGGAATCGGTTATTAATAGAGAGAAAATCACGTGGGGAGAGAGAAAATCATTTGAGAGAGAAAATCACGCATGTGCTCGCCATGCAAGATGTTGTACACTTATCATATATTTGTTGTATATTTAATACTATTTTTGTGTGTTTAACATAATTTCTTGTATATTAAAATGATCAAACAAAAATATGTGGGGACCGTGAATCAAGGAACCAGAAGTTATAGAAAGAAATAGAGAGAATCACGCTCATTAACATGTGAGAACCATGGATTAAGTAAATCAGTTATATAGAGAGAGAAAATCACGTTCATTATTTTACTGTATATTTAACAAAATTATGTTGTATATTTAGCATATCTGTACTGCATATTATAATTGTAAAAAAAAACATGTGGGGACCGTGAATTTGGAATCAATTAACAAGATTATTCTGGGCAGACCAATAATTACTGTATACCAAATGACAATTATTAAAAAAATCAACAACTAATAGACACAAATCAATTAACTAAATTATTATACAGTAAACTATGTCTAATTATACAATACAATCATGCTATGTATACAGTAAATTATGTATAACTGTACAACAAAATCAGACAACCTATACAGTAAATTATGTCTAACTATACAATAATATCAGACTATCTATACAGTAAACTATGTCTAACTATACAATAAAATCAGACTATGTATACAAACCTCGACGAGCTACACGTTGTGCACTTTTTCTACCTCTTTTAGCCATGATTAACAAAACACGTGGAGTCTTGGTATAAAAACAAAAATAAATTATCCGAGAAGAATATATAAAAACATATGGTAAAATTTAACTAATTAAGCATCAAAACACATATAAGTATACAACAAAAATCTCCTAATTTTTTCAACAAATATAGTATACAACAAACAACAAAACACATAAGTATACAACAACATAAATACATATATCATAAATTAACTACTTATACAACAAAATACATATAAGTATACATCGAAAACCATATAAGTATACAGTAACCTACTAAAATGTAAGTATACATCAAACATATAAACATGTCTTCTAAATCTAGAAAAAAACCTAGAACCTCCATTAACAAAAGCTTAACCACGATCACTGAAAAAATACATGAAAGACACAAACTAAACCCTAAGATAATGATTTCAACTCGCAATCACATTCTCCCCAAAACACAACAACACACAATAAAAATAAAATTAAAAAAACCCAAAAAGAAGTGCCATGCCTTCAATCTCCTTGATTTGATTCCCCGGAGCTTATCCCCAAAGCACATGAGCACAATTAAAGCGAGAACATGGCGTAATTGAAATGATCAACTAGCCTCACGGGAATCCGATTGAGCCGCAAAGATGTTCTAGGAGGCTAGCACGAGAGCCGGGAGAGAGCCCGACCCTGACCCGGAAGGGTGGAGGATTTCGTAGGTGAGATTGCGGCGGAGGAGACGCCACGTGGAGTCGTAGGAGGAGGAGCTAATTGCTATCCGGGTTATGTTGAAGATTTTTTGTGAGCGGTGGGCTTATCGACGGAGAAGACGACGAACGAGATGAAGAGTGACACGACGATGATAAACTGAGTAAATCTATTGAGTGAGAAGAAGATTTTGGGGATATGAAACGATTTTCATCGATTCTATCGAAATTATGTAATTATACAATTACATAAATCGTTTTGCTGATTGAAAATAAATTAAAAAGGTCTATTAAATTGGGTAAATCTCAACCATCTAAAATTACATATTTGTAGACAGTGGATTAGTCCACACTGCCTCACTCTAATTATGTGGTCTCATTTGATCCAATCCATATATATATATATATATATATATACACACATATTGAATTGAATTTTAATTTTTTTAGTTTTTAAATTTTAAGAAATCTTCTATTTCTTCATAATATATGCATACATTCAAAGTCGAGTCGAGCTCGAGCCAAGCTTTATATTTTATCGAAGCTAAAAATTGTGTTCAAAGTTGGCTTATGATTAATGCTAACGTTATCCAGCTCAAACGAGCTTTTTAACAATCGATCTCGAGTCGAGTATCAAGTAGCTTGGTTTGATTTTCACCCTTAGTTCGAACTTTGGTCAACACCCTTACAAAGGGTAAGCGATACCACGTGAGCTACAAGCTCGTGGTCACATATCCATAAGTTAACAACTCAGTTAATCAAGTATTTAATCGGTCATGATTAATTGCATGATATCCTACTAGAGGTGTGCACAATTTGGTTAACCGGCCGAACCGAACCGAAAAATTCAACTAGATGCCATTGGTATCATCCTTTATCCAATTTGTAAGCAATCATAAAGCAAGAATCAAAGAATGTCCAACCAAATACACACGGACAGCATGACTTTGGTGCCTTAAAGATTAAGTTCCTTTAATAATTGTTTAATCAGCAATGGCTGCTGTTGTTAATGTTCCTAATGGACAATCAATTCTACTTAATTGTATAATTCACAAATCGTCAATTTTCACTTTTATTTCTCATCAAATCCATGATTTAGCAATTTGAGCCACTCGATTTAAAGTTTACCTAACAATTTTATTTCATTTTTTTATTTTTTTATATTATTGATATCTTTTTAGCAAATCTTCAGTGCCCTTTTGGGAGGAAGCAGAGGCATATGGGCCTTTTTTCGAAAATGCCAAGTTGGGAAGATATGGAGACCCTACCACTTTTTTGAATTTGGAATTTTCCTTCAAGTTAATTCGCTCTATTATATTCTATTACCCTCTTTTTTATCTTATTGAATTATAAAAAAGGCATCTAATCCAATCAATTTTGTCCACCAATCAAGCAAATGTTAAGGCCAATGAGAGATTACTAGAAAATGATTCAAAGCAATGGTTTGTTCACTCTCCCTCAAGGGCTTCTGATCTAACCATGAAAACACATTTTTGCAGTTATGGTTATGGCCAGAGGCTCCATGAGGGAGAACGAAGTAACCTTGGTTTGCCTTTGCCACTAATATTTGCCTCCTTATCTTGTTAATTCTCCTTCTTCTTATTTATTTTTTCTTTGCTAATTCTTGAAGACAATTGTACAACTAAACCAAGGTAACGTATTTCTTTCAAAAATGAGTTTAATTGATATGTCTAAAAATGTATATTTTGGATTCGTTAGGAGCTGATTGAAAAACATATCCGAAAATGCTGCCTGCTGGCATGATCGTGTGCAAAATACATGTGGACACGATCATACCCAAACATATATGTAAGCACGATCATCCCCACGTGTAATTTAGGCACGATCGTGCTCTGATATTTATTGAGTTTAGGGACACGATCATATGATCACCTTAGCATTGGGTATGTTTGTCATTCCAAGTAAAAAAGAGGTTTTTTTTTATAAAAATGTATAACGCAAAAAAAAAAAAAAGCCAAAAAATGAAATATGCAAATATGGATTGAAAAATTTTGCTCTGCGATCGCAATTGAAAATCTCTTCAATGGCTTCCGATCATGAGACAAGTATAGACTATAGTGATTGGCAAGTCAAAAATTGACCGACGATCGCACATAGTCTAAAATATATATGTAAGATCAGGTGAGAGAGAAATATACAGTGACATTTGGCTATATTGATTTGAATAATGAATTTGTGATTTGCATGGTATAAGTTTGCATGTGGTATTTTAGCTGTATATGTGACACATCCTTGAACATTAGATATTGGAATATCTACAATTTTAATTTCAAGATCCCCAAAACCTTTGGGATAATATAGTTTTAGTCTCTCTCTATATATGTATGTATATATTAAATTTTTATTATCTTTTAGATGTGACCAATATGTAAATTGTAATATTAGTGCGGCCAAGACGGATCGGTGGATTAAATTAAGGTGGTCTCATGGCTACACACGAGCAAACCTTTGTACAAAACATTCATTACACACGGGTGTTCATACGCGTGGTCAAGGGACGGTTAATTAAATTAATTAGCATTGCTAATTAAACTAATTAAGGTATCTTAAACCCGGAGTACTGAATTTTACGTAGATCTTGAGTACCTCGATTGATTAGCCAAATTTATATTGGGAGTATTTGCAAAAATTTCGCTTTTAGAAGAAGTGACTTATCATGTTGGTAAGTAGAATTAGTTGAGAATTAAAGTCTGGTAGTATTTGAAAATAGAATTAAAAATTGTGAATCGGAACTTGAGAGTGTTTAGTGAAAAAATTGTAAAAGCACTTATTTATTTGTAAAAATTAAATCATAAGCAGAAATCTAAAGCACCTAAACATTTATTTTTAGATTCTCATTAAATGAAGCGGAAGTCGACACTTGCTATCACTTAAAAATACTTTTTTTAAGTCAAATAGTGAGAAGCAATTTTTGTGTGATTGGAAGCACTCCCATTCAATATCATCCTCAAGAAGTCCAACTTCATTTACGTTTAATTTCATAGTCAAACGAAGAACATGGCTAGATCCACTACATTGCAAAATAACCAACTAGAAAGAAAAAATCACACAAAGTCTTAAAAAAAAAATAGCTTATTGCGTTGCCATCTTAAATTAATTAAAGCAAAATCTTATTTCTTGCCAAACATAACTCAAATTCCGAGTTAGATAAATAATTACGATAAGTGTTTACAACACGTTAGACATACGACCAAATCGAAAGATCAAAGTTTCTTTATTTGCTTCCGCAATTAATCATGTTTGATGGGGATCACTTCAATTTATTGAATATTGAACTGTATGCCAATTACTGATTACGCCTTCAATTATTGGAGCGAAATTGTCAAAATAAAAGCTCTCCGTCGACGTTCAAATCAAATTCAAATAATGGAAGCGATATGAGTGTAGAGGACTAAATCTCCAAATGTAATAATGTCTCCCTATTTTGAGGAAATACGATTATTTGGTGTTGGGCGATAAATAGATATCATTCAAACTTATTGAACCTGATTCAACTGTTTAAATATCTCTTTATTTTTATTATTATTATTATTATTATTATTATTATTATTATTATTATTATTGAGCTTCTGTAGCTGAGTCATGCTTATAAAAGCTTTTTATTTTTTGTCTATTCTTTTTTCCAATTTGCAGTGCTATATTAGGGCATCAGGATAAATTCAGATTTCCTAGTCTACTTTTGTATTTCACATAATCCACATGGATGAGAGATGTAAATATATTTAAACAATCAACGACACATGTTTATCTCAAAGACACGCGTCATTCATCCAACAAATGGGATAGAAAGTAGAATAGAACTGGCCTGGATAAGAAATATGATCTTATCATAATTTACAAAATTAATTCACATAATCAGAATGTCAAGTCAATGATCTTTTTCTTTCGTCCTTTATGGGAACAACTTAGATCCAAATAACGTACGCTTGGGTTTATATCACAGCACTTAGATTCTTAGGTAAAAGTTCATGGTCATCAAATGTGTAGACACAAGAAAATTAAGCTTATTATAAATTATTATAAGTTCTATAGTTGACTGAAAATGCACAGAGAGCAATTACATTACTTAGAGGACAAAGAGTGACCCAAATATTCCACACGGATAAATCCAGTGGGCACTCTCTGGGCTAACACCACCTGACCAGTACACAACCAATATCTAAAAGACCCACGGTTTATTCCATGTTATACGTACATGAAAGATCTAAAGTCAAGATAATAACCATAAATTTATTACGATATGTAAAAATTCACACACAACCACACAAATCCGTCGTTTATTGTGTGCAGATCTATAGTAGATAATACACCCAAGTGTATTTCTCCGCAGGAAAGATCGACAGGACCAAATCTTCTGTTGCACTTCCTATTTCACTGTACAGGATGAATACGACACGTGCATAATTGATTAAAGATCACGCATACGCGTGACTTTTACATCCAATACGATGGAATAGGAGTTTTTTAACATAATGGAATAGGAAATCTCAAATTCGCATCTACGAGACCTACATATATACAACAAAACCTTTGGGAGTGAAAAGATTGACAAAAACTTGTAACATCAGATTTCAGCCATACAACGTGGGAATAATGAAAGTGGGGACTCCATACACACACACACAAAAGAGACAGAAAAAACACAGAACTCTTGTAACCAAAAAAAGGGGGGTTTTAATTTAATTTGCAACATTGCATGTGAAGGGCCTAAGAGTACACAGGACCCCACTATACTGTCAGCCTTTGTGTTTTAAAACTTTGTTGAAGAATGGAAGGAGTGTAAGTAAATATGTGTCTTTTTCCACTTTGTTACCTTAACTAGATAAAGTGAAACTCTGAATGCCTATGAAATGTATCACATCAACAAACCTGACCCCATGTAGTTTAAAAAAAAAAAAATTTAAAAAAAAAAAAGAAAAATTGATGCTTTACATTTTACAACTTTCATTGAGATTTTTGAGTTTTCACAGCATCATTGTATGGAAGAAATATATCTGTGACTTCTGGTGAACAAGTACAAGTATTCAATGGCAGAGAATAAAATTAAATAGTTAATGTGTTTAACTTAATTGGATGCTATTTCTTAGTTCAAATATAGGTGCCCTATATTATTATGTCTATTTTCCTTTTGTTTGAATTTGAATAATGTTTTAATCAATTTGTTCATACTTTAATTAATTATACTTGTGATATTTGAGAAATAGTTTAGTATAGAATTTAAGAAATTGAGTGAACATTTCAAAAGTTTCGTACACGTTATGATAAAACATGATCTATGTAACATGTATATGAAAGTTGAGTAGCTCTAGTGTTAGGAATTTTATTGTTTAGATTTTGATGAACGCCATGTAAAACTTAGAATAGAAAGTTGGCTCCCAATTCTTGCTTTGAAATGTATTGTAACAATTAAAGTGGTCAAGTCGAAGTTAAGTCGCCACGCTCCAACTTGCAAGAAGACAACCAAGGCTTGAAGGAAAACTCGTGAGAGAAAGTACAACAAAGAAAAAGCAGACAGAACTCGATCAAGAAGAAGCGGTGAGATGCACGGTGAGTTGAACATCAAGTCAACTCAAAAGAAAGCAAGTCTAAGTCAAGTGACAAGAGTCATCCATGATTGGAAGTCGACTCTAAGTCACCTGGGGAAAGCGAGGAAATGCGGTCAAGTCGAGATAATCGAAAAAGAACCGTTGTACGTAAATCAAGAGATTTACTTAAACAAGTAATATCTTCATACTACCTTTCTTGGAGTGCTCGGTCCCCGAAGCGTCGCAAAAGAAATGAACCAATGGGAAGCACTACACCGCGTGTCGTAACTCGAAAAGGTGATAAAACATTTCATACGAGGAAATGGCAATTCCAAGAAGTGCAAACCAACGATCGCAAAGTGATTTTCAAAAATGAGCCTATCTCTTCAACGGGCAAATTTTTGAAAGTTCACTATAAAAGGCCGAGGAGTTTGATTGAAAAAAAAAGATGATGCGTGGATGACACACACGTGAGATATACAAGCTTATCAAAATTGAAATATTCTCAATCCTCAAGCCTACATCTCGAAGAACATCAATCCAACACTTACCCGTGAAGGAAAGAGAACTTCAATCGGTTGAAGAGGAAACTATCGAAAACAAAGGGGTCTACACTCCAAGAAGGATTGTAGAAAGGTTCGGCGTCAACCAAGTCTTAAGCGTTTGGAGGGCTTCGTGATCAAATCCAAAGTGCTTGAGCAAGTGAGTCAGAGTAGCAAGGTGCCGCCTGTGAAGAAGCCGAGTCGTGCGAGAAGCCACCGAGTGATCAAGGCGTCTCAGATCGAGTCCCAAAGGATCAAGTTTTGTTGTGATCAAGACTTGTATCCGGATCTGTTACCACTTTGTAAACCGATCATTACTTAGTGGATTCCTCCAGCGGTTGGAGAATAGAGAGAGTAGAAGAATTACCCCATCTTCGAACCTCTATAAAAACTTTATTTGTGTCATTTACTTTACAAAGATTTAAATATCTCGCACTTTTAATTGCTTATATCGCCGATAAATTTGCTATCCATCCGATAATCTATAAGTACTAAATCAAGTCAAAAACTTGCTTAAACAAACTTAAGGGTGTTAAGTCTTCCACTGAAAACAAAACCACAAACTAAGTCAAATTATAGCCAATTTGAATTACTCTACTAACAAATTTCAAATTTGAATCATTTGAGAGATTAACTCTACTTGAGTGACTAATTCGATTGTCCATCAAGGACACATTTGTGTGTAGAACTCAGAGATTTAAAAGGCCTAAATCGAAAATTTGGTAAGGTTTATTCAACCCCCTTCTAAACCTTACACTTACACCCCTTGGGACCTACAAGTGGTATCGGAGCGGTTGGTTCATTGAACCCTCCGCACCGGTTATGAACTAGATCTCCAAACTTTTCAAAAGTCCGCTTTAGTACTTAATCTTTCAAAACTCTTTTCTTTCATTAAAAATTATTATCATGGAAGCAAATCTAACACGCATTCCTATGTTCACTATTGAAGAATTTGATGATTGGAAAATTCGTGATGCGAAAGTGCTCATCTATCAAAGATTACATGATGAGATGTGGATAGTGATAGAAGATGGGCCTCTCGCAAATATTAAAGGTGAACACAGCTTATGCGAAGAGTTTGTTGAAGGGGAAGAAGATCAAAGATCTGGACCCGACCATGGTTGAAAAACCAAGAATCGAGTGGACAAATGATGACAGAAAAAGATACAACCTGGACAATGTAGCCAAGGATATTCTCTACAAAACCTCGACAAAGCCATGTTCAATAAAGTGAAATCTTGCAAAAACCTAAGGAAATCTGGGACAAACCGACATTGATTTGTGAAGGCTCGAGCAAATCAAAGAAAACAAACTTTCGGTGGCATTTGTACAAAAATTTGAGAACTTTAAAATGATCTCGGAGAAAACCTGGATCAACTAGATGCTCGATTTACGTAAATCACAAATGAGCAGTTTACACTTGGAAAGGAATATACATGTATGAAATGTGTATGAAGATCCCGAAAAGTCTTCCACTTGAATGGGAGATGAAGGTCATGGCACCGAGACATTCCATGGACCTATCAAAGACATCCAACCATGAGTTATTCTCGGACCTCAAAGCCTATGAGTTTGAGCCGAGAAGGAAAGATCGAGGAAGAAGAGACAATTTGTACCCAAAACAAATGCTCTAGTTGTCAAAGATGGAAGGAGAGTCAAGTCAAAGAGGCAATTGACCCGGAAGAAATAAATTTAATGGTTAAAAGATTTAACAAGTTCTTTAACAAGAACTACAAGAGAGGAAAGGGTGAATCCTCCGAGAAGACACTCGGCTCCTCCAAATCAAGGGATGATAGGCCAACCAAGAGAACAGATCATCAACAAGTTGAGTATCAAAGGGGTCGACAACTCAAGAATAGAAAGAGTCGAGCAAAAGGTCAATATCTATGTTGGAATTGTAGACAACCAGGTCACTATGCCATTGATCGCTCATATCCCGTAGTCAACAAGTACTTAAACGAAAGAAAGAAAAGTCTTCAGAGAAGAAAGACAAGAAAAGAAAAAGGCAATGATGGTCAGCAGAGAGACATCGAGATGGCCAAGTCAAGAGAGACGGTGACTCGAGAGAGCGTTGAAGCCGACTACTCAAGTGATTCTCAAGAAGAAGCCTTGATCCGCTTAATGGCCAAAGAACAAAATCAAGAAGATGAGGTACAATCTAACTCAACAAGCTCGGACACTAGTGATAGTGATGTGACACACACACTTCATCACCCACTCGATCTTTATGATTCACTAGGCAAAATGATGAAAGATTTTGAGCACATTAAAACCTCACACACACTATTGAATGAGGAAAACAAGCCTACTCAAAAGCCAAAACTCAAAGTCGACTAAGGAGCCGAGTACTCTAAGTCAAATAGCCGATGAGAATAAGAGTTTAAAATTTGAAAATGCTAAATTAATAGCAGTAAATTGTCGCTTATAGAAAAGAGGAGAATGACCTCAAAAATGTTATCGCTTCATTCACTAAGGCATCTAAATCATTGGATGATCTTATTATGAGTCAAAGAGAATGTGGAGACAAGACAAAGCTTAGGATTTAATTCCTTTGTGCCATGTCAAACCTCAAGAGTAATTTTGGAAAAAGGATCTTCAAGTCATGAAGAATCGAAAAATCCAAAACTCTAAATGATGCACACACTTTCAATCCAAAGCACAATACTAAGCAAACCGCCTTGGTTACAAAGGAAAAGGAAAACAACCAGTTGAGAGTCTTTGAAAGGATACCGGTGAGAAGAGATTCAACCAAGTCCTCAACAGACTCCAAACGAAAATACTCAGAAAAGAAGAAGAGAGCTACCAAAAATCCCTTAAAACTCATAAAAGAAATACATATGATGGGAATGGTAGAAAATATCCAAGCCAAGCCGATGGAATAATGTGAACTATCACCCTAGACTTATGGAATACAAGCCCAAATGGCAAAGGCCTTAACTCAACAAAGGCCATTCCAAAAGCATAAGAGCTTTCATCAAGCACACATATGCACCTAGGCACTACACTCAAAGACACCACAATTACCCAAGAAAGGCATTTGCTAAAACACATATGCAGCATACGCAGACAAAAGAGACAATGTATGAACCAGATTCCCCAAGCAATTTGCCAGGATTGATTATGATTATGGCATCGATAGATGGCAACCTCTTGAGTCAAATCATTTGGCTATAGGTTGGTTGGATCATCTTATAATTTAACCCCTCAGACCTGCATACAAGAATGGGTACCTAAAACTTAATTTCCTTGATTGCAGTTCAAGGAACAAGTGAGTGCCAAGGAACCTGGTACATGGATAGCGGTACATTGCCCGGCATATGACAGAAATAAGAGAAATCTGTCAAAATTCAAGGAAGTCAAAGGAGCCAAAGTCATATTTGGAGGAAATGAAGCTCCTGGTGAAATAAGAGGCATTGGATCCATCCGAGGAATGGTTTAGAAATCACAGATGTTGCATATGTTGAAGGACTAAACTTCAATTTACTAAGCATCACCAACTCGCGACAAGTTGGCTACAATTTTGGATTCAACATGGGAATATGCCAAATCAAAAATGTTGAATCTAATGAAGTTGTCTTTGCAAGGATGCGCATTAAAAATATGTATGTAGTGGATTGGTCAACGCAACACCCAAAGACTGTCTACTAGCAAAGAGCACAAATTTGAATCAAGTCATCGGCACAAAAAAGCCGAGTCATCCAATTTCAAAACGATTAATAAGCTAGCAAGAAGTCATCTTGTAGAAGGACTTCCGCACAAGATACAAGAAGGAGAGTATATGTGATGCATGTCGAAGGGAAAACAAATCAAGTCGCTGTTCCAAGAAAAGACTTGCCCATCCTCAACAAGAATATGCAGATCCGCCTCATACGGATCTATTGGCCCGGTGGAACCAAAGAAGCATAAGTGGAAAGAAATACACCTTGGTGGTAGTAGATGACTACTCAAGATATACATGGACAATATTCATGTGCAAGAAGAAAGAAACTCTACAAAAGCTACCACAAATTGATGAAGAGGATACAAAATGAGAAGAGTCAAACCATTATCAAAATAAGATCGATAGAGGAATCGAGTTTGTCAATGGAATAATAACTCAAGATCGCGTTGAGAATGGTATTGGTCATGAACTATCACCGCAAGGACTCCACAGCAGAATGGAGTTGCGTAGCAGAAAAGAAAAACAGTAACCCTCAAAGAAGCAAGCAAGGACCATGTTAGTCAAGCAGGTTACCAAAAAGGTTGGGGTCAAGCAATCAAACACACCGCTACACCCAAAACAGATGTATGATAAATAAAATGACAAAGACTCCTATGAGATCCGGATGGAAGAAAACCAAATGTTGCATATTTCAGGATATTTGGATGTAAATGCTTCATCCATAATAATGGCAAAGACAACCTAAAGGCTTTTGATGCTAAAGCCGATGAGGGTATCTTCAGATACTCAAATTGAAAGCAAAGCCTACTGAATACTCAACAAAAGAACTATGGTTACAGTAAGAATCCATTCATGTAGTATTCGATGAGCCAAACATAAATGGAGAAGACATTGAAAGAGTCACCGATAAGTTTCGAAACATCCAACCTTACGTAAGAGTCCCTATCTCAAGCCAAGCTGCGGGGATTATCAATTCGTAAGAAGATGAGATAGTCAATCTCAAAAGCAAAATGGAAAATCTGCAAATGAGTGATCACGAGAGAGTCGACCACAAAGAACACAAACCGCAAGTCAATCAATCCGCCTAACTTACTTCAACCTCGACGTAAGATGGCCGAGAGACCATCCACCGTAACTTGTCATTGGAGACATGAGAGAAGGTGTCAAGACAAGATCCTTAACTCAACAAGAAGCAATGTTCACATGCTTCATCTCGCAGATAGAGCCCAAAGATGTGTCACAAGCATTGGATGACACACATTGGATTCAAGCTATGCAAGAAGAGTCAATCGTTTGAGAGAAATAAAGTATGGGAATTAGTACAAAGACCCATACATCAAAATGTTATTGGAACCAAATGGGTATTCGTAAATAAGATGAACGAGGAAGGTTCGTGGGTAAGAAACAAAGCAAGATCGGTAGCCAAAGGATATTGCCAAGAAGAAGGAATAGATTTTGATGAAACATTTGCTCCTCGTAGCAAGATTGGAAGCTATAAGGATGTTTCTTGCCTACGCAGACTCACAAAAATTTCATTGTATATCAAATGGATGTAAAAAGTGCATTTCGAATGGATTATTGGAAGAAGAAGTGTATGTTGAACAACCTCCAGGATTTGAGCGTAAGACTCTTGGAGACAAAGTGTACAAACTCAAGAAAGCCCCTGTATGGATTGAAACAGCACCCAGAGCATGGTATGATACCGTCACAATTCCTAATCGAAAATGGATTCACTAAAGGAAAAGTGGATAGAACACTTTTCGTAATTCAAGACAAGAAGAGTATACCGCTTGTTCAAATATATGTGGATGACATCATTTTTGGATCCACTAACAAAGAGTCGTGGTGAAAAATTCTCAAACCTCATGCAAAGTAAATTTGAAATGAGCATGATGGGAGAGCCGACATTTTTCCTTGGACTTCAAGTGAAACAAACCAAGGATGGAACCTTTATAAGTCAAACAAAATACACCAGAGATTTAATGAAGAAATTTGGTATGGAGGAAAAGTCTTCTCGTAAAAATACCAATGAACACATCACCAAAATGGACATGGACGCAGATGGCAAGCTCAGTAGATCAAACAAGATACGTGAGCACTTATTGATCATCGCTCTATCTCACATGCTAGCAGCCGACATCACCTTTGTTGTAGGTGTATGTGCAAGATTTCAATCGCTTCCAAGAGAGAGCCATATGATCGAAAGCCTAAGAGAATATTGAGATACTTAAAAGGAAGCCAAGAAGTAGGGCTATGGTATCCAAAGGAAGGTGGATTCAAGCTAATTGGCTATTCAGACTGACTATGCCGGATGCAGAGTGGACAGAAAAGTACTTGTGCACATGTCAAATGCTTGGAAACAGACTAATTTCCTGGTTTAGCAAGAAGCAAAACTCAATAGCCACCTCTACACAAATTGAGCGAATACATAGCTGCGGCAAAATTTCGTGCCCAAGTCCTATGGATGAGACAAAGAACGGTGAGAGATTATGAAATTGAAGAAAAAGAAATTCCAATCATGTGTGATAAACAAGTTGCCATTGCAATCACCAAAATCCTCGTGTTGCACTCAAGAACAAAACATATAGATGTCGATATCATTTCATAAGAGATCATGTTGAAAAGAAGGACATTATCTTGGAATATATCTCAACCGATAAGCAACTAGCCGACATCTTCACAAAACCATTATGTGAGTCAAGATTTGAAGAACTCAAACATGAGTTGGGGCTAATTGAGCTAAGCCGAGACACGTAAGAGTCAAAGAAA
Source organism: Rehmannia glutinosa (assembly GCA_016081115.2). NCBI lineage: Eukaryota > Viridiplantae > Streptophyta > Magnoliopsida > Lamiales > Orobanchaceae > Rehmannia > Rehmannia glutinosa. The sequence goes on from CM071927.1 coordinate 13,964,129, forward strand.
CGAAATGGAAAGAAAAGAAGGTGAAAAAGAGTGAAAAACAAAAATTAGCTCAATAAATCACCAGATCGGAAAAGTCACTATACCAAGTCACGGTGATAGCCGAGTCACTAAGAGAAATGTGAGAAGCAGAGTTAAATCGCCAAGAGATAAGTTTGAATAACTTATGAGCAAAGTGACTAAAACGCAATGCTTTTGACTTAGCGGGAATGTTTTAAGAGACACGTCAAAGATAATGATGATGTGTACGTACATAAAGCCGCACACCAAGCCTATGATTGGATATAAATGCTGCCGCATTAAATACGAGACATGAATCGCTTCAATATGCGCGTGCGAAATCCAAGCCGTTGATTTCGATCACGATTCAAAACCGCCTCGCACGCCCTTTCATAAACATATTTAAACCATTTTTCGTCCGCTTTTTTCTCTCACACTTCCAAAAACTGCTCAATCTCTCTCTCAAAAAGCAAAGGCAAACACTCAAAAACCCTATCAAACTTCAAATCTATTTTCAATTTTTCTTGAAATTATTCTCGAGAAATGGCACCAACATATGACTTTACCAAGTTGGGAAAACAAATCCACACCGGTTCGACCGTGGATTTCGATTTTAATGGTGAAGCAGGGTCCGACGACACCCTGGTGAAGAAAATCGCGAGAAGCTAGAAACGGCAGATCGAAACCGCTTTCTAACACCGGGAGTATCCTATGACCTATGTGGAGGAGGTCGCACACCCTACGTGAATGCCGAGATTCACGACGAAGGAATCAAGTCATCTGCTCACGGAAGCAATGACTATCACAAAGCCAAGGATTTGGTCAATATTGCTCACTACCGGCCAGAGGGAGCATCTCGAGATCAAAGAGGTCGATGTAAACTTGGCCGACGATGGAAAGAAATAGCCAAGTCCGATGTTGCCGACAAAATAACATTCACAAAGAAACAAGAGATCGGCCAAGGAGGATTATCACAAATTGTTGGACATTGTTGCCAAGTGTATCGACATCAAATTTGGCGCTTTGACCAAATCGTCAAAGGCAAAATTGATTGTGATGGCTGCAATAATCGAAGAAAAGAAGATAAACTGGGCTGAGTTTATCTACAAAGCAGACTCCGCCAAAACGTGGGAAACAAGTCCTTCAAAGAAGATGGGTCATTTGGAGGATCTCGGGATATGGCCTAGTGATTGGCCGGCTATTGGAGGTGAAAGGAGTACCTCTTAGACATGGGAAAGCTTTCCATGTTAACAAGAGGATGTTCGAGCTAATCTCTCTCGGGTGCTCGGAAGCGTGCATACGCCAAGAGAGCCGACACGGTGGGGGAATCACCGACCCCAAGACACACCGCTTCCTCTCCAACAAGAAGAAAGTCGCCCCGCAGCCTACCAAGAAGTCTCGCACGCCCCGCAAAGAAAGAAAACCAAACATGCACTCGCCCCGCAGCAGAGTCACCGCCCAAGCCGTGTCACCCCCTCGCAGTTAGCCTGGGCCGAGAAGGACTCACAAATTCCTTCTCGATCGTCAAAAAGAGGAGATCCGACAAACCTAGACGGCCAGCTCCTCGTAAACAAACACAAGCACGGCCCCACCGCCAAGACTCGAGAGGACACCGTCTCTCGAACTGTAAATCCCCTCGGTACAAACCAAGAGACGAAGAAGACTTGTAAAGCAATCCGAGCAGAGAAACCATTTGAGTCGCCTACTCGGCCTAGCACAAATACGGAGACTACCGGAGAAGTAGAGTCTCCGGATGTAATTGATGAAACGGCCAAGTCTCCAAGGTGATCAGCAGAGGCAACTCAAGACACAACAGTAGCTCACACAAACAAACTCAAGAAGAACCAACCCAAGAGATAGTGATGTTATGATCCTATCTCCACCTTACCCGCACATCCAAAATCGTCCTGGCGTGAGTGGAGAAAATGGAAGTTGAGCAAGTCAAGTCGGAACATTCCTACTACTGAATTCATAGAAGAAGAAGAGGAACTCGCTAAATTTCCTCGATTATCTATCTGACTCCCAAACTCTAGATGAAGACAAATCGCATGAATATTCTCGCAGATCTACAAGGACACGGAGAGAGAAAAGCAAGTCAAGAAGTTTAAGCACGAGAAAAGGCAAGTATCGCGCTCTATCTCCCAAGACTACGTAACACTTCCATCCTCTCCTTGATGTCTTCTCCGAAAGTGACGAGGAACTGAGAATGTCCGCCACGTAAGAATTGCAGATGCAGAAGCATTGCGTGAATCAAGAATCCTTCACGAGCAAAGACTAATGGAGGGACCAGGAGAGTCCTCCCAACACACCGAAATCGATCCAATGGGAGTGGTTCAAAAATAGCCACCGATGTTCTCGCTACCACTTCCCGCCTAATCCTCGGGAAGAAGGCAATAAGGAGATGGCGATGAAACCGGGCTAGTGGGGACCCCACGAGCCAACCCCTATTGAAGGTGTGCCACCACCGCCCCAACTACGAACCATCAATCGCAACAATGGGAGTTTGGAGACGAGTGACCCCACTCCAAGTCACTCACCGGGTGCTCCACCGAGGGGAAACTCCCCTCCACCGCAGAAGGTCGGAGGATGTCGCAGATGACTCCACAAGGAATGTAGGAGGCGAAGCAAAGAAAACTCAAACACAAGAAGAAAAAGCAAGTTGTCATCAACGGCTCGCATAGCTTGAGACTGTCTCACCGAGGTGACAAAACAATGCTAATGACGCCGCCGATGCGCAAATGGCGAGGCACGTGAAGGAATGTACTCGGGAGTTAACACTGGCGATGAAAGCGCAATCCATGGGGTTGAGACTCCAATGGATGCCATCGTAGAAGACCCTAAGACATACCGACACTCGCCGAAAGGGAAGACCAAGGCCTCGCAGCACAGAGACCGCCGGAGGAAATGAAGGGCCCACGGAGGTTGAGACTTCCCTGGGTAACACAACCAAGTAGAGAACATCCCTCCCGCAACCATCGATCCATCCGAGAAGGAGATCGCCGACTTCATGATTCCCAGACAACCCCGATGTCACCTTTCGGGATCGGGAAGGCGAAGAGGAAGTTCGAGTCGACTCCCATGACAAATCCAAAAGACTCACCATGGATGTTCCAGCACGAGCAAGTCCGATCCCAAGACTACTCGCCGACCTTTAATTTTGATGATGAGCCACCAATGGAAATCTCATCATCGTCCGATGACGCTCGATAAGGCCGAGGACCGTCTACTCAAAAGGAGAAAATCGAGAGACCAACGGCCGTTAAGACAAACGAGGCTCGGCCAGAAGCCGAGCCCATCGCACCACAAAACCCACCAATGAACCAGTGAGACCATCGCTCCGCTCCTCAAGCTACAAATGGATCGATTCCCCGTAAGAACTTCACGTCCACCGCTTATCATCGAACAAATCCCGGATGGAGGTGATGAATCCTTTGTGGAATCCTTCCCATTCTCACCGGAGATACTTAACTACACGAAGAGTCGAAAATGAGCAAGCACGCTACCACGCACCAGCCTCCCTGCTTTTTCACTCAGCACCATTGTTCCAAACCGACTTCGATTTCGACGTCAGATGGCCATCACCGCAATGTGTGAAGAATCACCAAGTACGGGAAGTGTTCAAGGCACTCTTTTTCAAGTTGAAAAGATGGAGAGGCATCAGCCTCCTCGATATGCGCCGGACAACAGAGATGCCAACCTTACGGTGACTTGAGAGGCATCACAATCAGGATAAGGGAATGGTGGCAACAAAGAAGAATCAATGCGTGTGGAACAGTGAGATACTTCGCATAATTATTCAACAAGTCATTTGTGTGGAGAGTCAAAATGTTGACGCGAAAAACGGTCGCGGGAACACATTGAACATATGCACGAAGCTCACACCGCCGAGATCAAGTCGCGCGTGAGCGTAATGCAAATGATATACAGCGTTTGGAAGAACACATGACAAGAAAATTCAGCCTTCTCATGGCCGAGATGAAGCCGATTTCAAATAGAATCCAACGCTACTCGGTCAATTCCGTGCAAAGATACAACGCAGCAGACTTGAAGCAAAATTCAACCATCGAAGATTTCGACTTCATGCTTGCCAAAGATGTTCCCGGGGTTCCTCTATCCTTTGATGATGCCAAAAGGGGGAAGAGGAATACCTTAAAGCAAAGAAAATCGGCCGAGAAGAAAGGAGCAAATGACAAGTGAACAAATTGAGAAGGAAAATCACCGAGGAAATTTTTGAATCGAAGAAAGGAAAATCTGAGGGGGAAGGATCAAAGAATATGACCTTGATGATTGCACAAACCCCCAACAGGTCCTCACACACATGGTGACATTATAAGCGGCAAAGAACTCCCCGTGACTCGCCACTCCAACACTCACAGTATCTATGGCCGAGAAGAGAAAAGAAATTGAAGCAGGGATGAAGGAGGTGGAAGGAAGAATGGATGCCGGGTGATGAACATTTTGAAAGAACACGGAGGCATTCCATGACAGAGACACGTATGCCATTTCAGATGTCGGGACAGAGCCAAGATCGGTTGACGAATTCAAAACGCTCGAATCAAGGTTCTTTTTGCAAATTTGTCCTCGCTCTGCTTGGGATCTCAGATCGGGAAAAGGGTCTCACACTATGTGAAGAAGCCGACAGACAAACAGACAACCTAAATCACTCCTGGTCACTCCGCCGGGCACTCACCGAAAGAAGAAGGCCCCAAAGCAAAGATACGCCCAGGTAGAGGAAGAAGCAAAGCAGCAAAGGAGGAAGAAGCTTGCACCCAGGCCTCCGCCCAAGAATATTGAATACGTAGATCCGTGAAAGAAAGGAGAGGATCTATCGGGCCGGGCTTGACCATGTGGCGAACTTGCAAGTGGCCAAAACCAACGCCGAGTATGCAAGAAGGATAGAAGAAGAAAACAAGAGACAAACTCGGCTATGGCAGAGAGAGACAGAAAGAATAAGGAAAGATGAAGCCGCCAGAAGGCATATGAGAAGAAAAAGAAGGCAAAGCGGTGATGACGAAGAAGAAGAGAAGAAGAGAAGAAGATAATCGATCAAGATGAAAGAAGGAGACAATGAAGGAGATGAAGTGTTGCTTGTCCAACCCTTCGTGTATTTTATATGTAAATACATACAATGTAAGTCTTCTCGTAATAATGCCATAAATTTTTTTGAGACAATTACATACTCCGATACACCTTGTAAACAAATTGTGTTAAGTACAAGAATGATATGATCAATAAAAAGATTGATTATGCGCATACATTCTATGTCAATACACTATCTCAGTATGTATCTTTGTTATTTGCATCTTTGTATGATTTAAGTTTTGGCATCATCAAAAAGGGGAAATTGTTAGGAATTTTATTGTTTAGATTTTGATGAATGCCATGTAAAACTTAGAATAGAAAGTTGGCTCCCAATTCTTGCTTTGAAATGTATTGTAACAATTAGAGCCGGTCAAGCCGAGTTAAGTCGCCTACGCTCCAACTTGCAAGAAGACAATCAAGGCTTGAAGGAAAACTCACGTGAGACAAATTGAGTACAACAAAGAAAAGCAGACAGAACTCGATCAAGAAGCAATGAGATGCAAACTGAGTTGAACATCACCAAGTCAACTCAAAGAGGCAAGTCTCAGTCAAGTGACAGAAGAGTCATCCATGATTGGAAGCTCGACTCTAAGTCACCTGGGGAAAGCGAGGAAATGCAATCAAGTCGAGATAATCGAAAAAGAACCGCTGTACGTAAATCAAGAGATTTACTTAAACAAGTAATATCTTCATACTACCTTTCTTGGAGTGCTCACCCCTAAGCGTGCAAAGAAATGAACCAATGGGAAGCACTACACCGTGTCGAACTCGAAAAGGTGATAAAACATTTCATACGAGGAAATGGCAATTCCAAGAAGTGCAAACCAACGATCGCAAAGTGATTTTCAAAAATGAGCCTATCTCTTCAACGGGCAAATTTTTGAAAGTTCACTATAAAAGGCCGAGGAGTTTGATTGAAAAAAGATGATGCGTGGATGACACACACGTGAGATATACAAGCTTATCAAAATTGAAATATTCTCAATCCTCAAGCCTACATCTCAAGAACATCAATCCAACACTTACCTCGTGAAGGAAAGAGAACTTCAATCGCCTGAAGAGGAAACTATCGAAAACAAGGGGTCTACACTCCAAGAAGGATTGTAGAAAGGTTCAAGCGTCGAACAAGTCTTAAGCGTTTGGAGGGCTTCGTGATCAAATCCAAAGTGCTTGAGCAAGTGAGTCAGAGTAGCAAGGCAACGCCCTGTGAAGAAGAAGCCGAGTCGCACGAGAAGCCACCGAGTGATCGGGGCGTCTGCATCGAGTCCCAAAGGATCAAGTCACTGTTGTGATCAAGATCAGATCCGGATCTACCACTTTGTAAACCGATCATTACTTAGTGGATTCCTCCAAATAGTTGGAGAAGAGAGGAGTAGAAGAATTACCCCATCTTCGAACCTCTATAAAAACTTTATGTGTCATTTACTTTACAAAGATTTAAATATCCGCACTTTTAATGCTTATATCTCACGATAAATTTGCTATCCATCCGATAATCTATAAGTACTAAATCAAGTCAGTAAAAACTTGCTTAAACAAACTTAAGGGTGTTAAGTCTTCCATTTAAAACAAAACCACCTAAGTCAAATTATAGCCAACAAATTGAATTATTCTACTAATGTACCAAAATTGAGTCTCATTTGAGAGATTAACTCTACCGAGTGACTAATTCGATCGTCCATCAAGGACACAATTTGTGTAGAACTCAGAGATTTAAAAGGCCTAAATCGAAAATTTGGTAAGGTTTATTCAACCCCCTTCTAAACCTTACACTTACACCCCTTGGGACCTACATCTAGTCAAAGAATGGATTAAAACAAGGGACACATATTATAAGCACATGATTTAATTTCTTTCCTTCTTCAATATATCATTCTTTTAATTCATTTTTTTATTTTCCTTCCTCAATCACTTGCATATAAATATATTTGTCTTTTTTACGTCGATATGTTAACAAACTTGCACTAAAAAAAAAAAAAAGTTTACCTAGCTACATAACAATCTGTAAGTATTGAGATAACTTGTAGGCAAATTAATATTTTTCTACATAATCTAAAACTATTGATAATTATCTATAGTATTTATGTCGGTAAAATTGTCAAGATAATTTGGGGAAAAATAATATTCTTTATTTTTCCTCGATTTTATAGATAATCGTAGAATTTAGTGACAAAATTATTTATGTCGATATATTCTCGTCGATAAAATCGAATTCTAGCTAGCGTTTAAATTAAATTAATCAGAAAATCATTGAAGCCGGCAAGATATATCTTTATAGTACCAATTAATAATATATACGCACCACAAAAAGGGGACGAAATTAAAAAACAATGCTAATATATACCTTATATTATGGTAGAGTCGTAGAGAAATACATTCAATACCATTAGTAGTGAAAACATTTGCTAATAGTTTTTTCCTCGCTCAGATCTTAATTAATTTCTAAGATTCGCCAATAACATTTGTAATTTTATTTTCTTCTCTCAATTTCCAGAAATGGGCACCAAATTCCAAGTAAAAATGAGGGTCTCGTTGAAGAGGCTCCTGGCTCAATTGTCTTGACCCCCATCATTAGCCAAGTTCAAGATCTTTCTCCACAATCCTCACCTCTTTTGCAGATCTAAGCACATTGGCCTAATTATTCATAATCACATAAAACAAAGTACAAATATCATTATATATTTGAGATATATATTTATATATAGAGCTGCATAAAATTAAGGTGATTGTTACAAAAACATGTATAAAATTTAGGATAATTACAAAACTACCCTTGAGGTTTGGGTCAATTATAAAAAATCAGAGATGTTTGAAAAATACAAAAAGAAATGTTGGTTCTGTGTTAAGGTAATTGTAATATTTTTACAAATATAAGCTTTGAAATATTTGAAATGTTTTTGTTTATTAAGGAGTAAAATGTAATACCTGATCATCGGTGATTTCAACGGCAAAGCCGTCGACGATGACCATAGAGAGAGTCTTGTTGTATGTCCCTGGCTGGAGATTCTTGGCCAAAACCTCATCATGTTTTCTACTCAAATATAAATCAAGCTCATATTGCCCTCTCTTTGTTCTGTTTTTTTTTTTATACACAACAATATTAATTCAAGCCCCATTTTGTTTAAGTATAACAAAAATAAATCAACAAACACACACATTTGTATGAAAATATACACATATCACGAACACATACAAATTAAGACTAAATGAGAATAATCAAGACATACTTGTTGGATCGAAGGCGCTCGTATTCGGGATCATAGTTCATGAAAACAAAATGTAGCTTACTTTTTGTGCCATCCATCACAACACCGAATTTTTTTTAATTTTTTTTATTAATTTTTTTTCTCCTGAGGAACTTGAAAACCTAATAATACAGGCTCTCTATGAGGAATGGTGGCAGCCCAGACTAGGTGACTATTTATGCATATTAACAGCTGGCTGAGCTGTACATTGTTAAACTTTTTCCTTTTTTTCTGTTTACAAAACAAATAAATAAATAGTAAAATTATAAATGTACATAAATTGAAAATGTAAATTAAATTAAAGGAAATTTTTAAATCAAGTCCATTGACAAATGATGCATATTGCATAGTACTCTCCTTCCGTCTTTCTTTATTTTTTATTACTTGCACGTACCTAGTGATGATAGTATGATACTCGGTATATAATATGCATTTGTACGTTCAATTTAAATATGAAATTGACCTTAATTTAGGTAGACTATATAGCACAAGAAATATAGATTAATAGCTAGAATACCCTCCACCCTACCCTTTTGGATGAGGCCCGTATCAAGGAGCTTTCGAAAAAGTTAGAAATGGCTACGCTTAGAGAAGAATGCTACTGGCACCAGAGGGCTAGAGTTAACTGGCTCCAGGGCGGTGACAAAAATACAAAATTTTTCCATCAGAAAGCTTCAGCTAGAAGGAGGAAGAATTGGATTTCGGGTATCGAATCATCAACAGGTACATGGATGTCGGAGGAGTCGTTAATTGCGAAAGAGGTGGAGACCTACTTTCAGAACATCTTTACCTCATCTAATCCTTTACCACAAGACATCGAGCGCATTACGGATGGGATTGCGGGCAGGTTGTCGGACGAGGTTGTCGCTGAGCTGGAAGCTCCATTTACTAGTGAAGAATGTAAGAAGGCCCTCTTCAGCATGGGCCCGTCTAAAGCCCCGGGGCCCGATGGGTACCAACCGATATTTTTTCAGAAAAACTGGGACCTAATTGGGAATGAGCTATTAGGCGTGGTGCTAGATACACTTAATAATGGGAAATCCATTGCTGAGTATAATGATACTAATATCATTCTTATTCCGAAAATGGCGAATCCTAGGCGGGTTATGGATTTTAGACCAATCAGCCTTTGCAATGTGGTTTATAAAGTGGTGACAAAAACTCTTGCGAATAGATTGAAAGGCATTTTAGCATCTGTAATTTCGGAAGAACAAAGTGCTTTCATCCCGGGCCGATTTATCACAGATAATATTGTAATAGCTTTTGAAACGATACACACAATTCGGAGTAGAGTGCGGGGCAAAGAGGGAGTTATGGGACTGAAACTGGATTTAAGCAAAGCGTACGACCGGGTGGAATGGCTCTTTCTTACGGCGATTATGAAGAAGATGGGTTTTCCTACTAGGTGGATTTCTATTGTGTCTGATTGTATGTCCACGGCACGTTTCTCCTTCCGCATTAATGGTTCGAATTTTGGGAACGTTACTCCGACGCGCGGGCTTCGACAAGGGTGTCCCCTTTCTCCTTATCTCTTTCTCTTTTGTGTGGAGGGACTATCTGCTTTATTCAGAAGATATGAACTGAACAACTCCCTCCGTGGGATTTCTGTTGCTAGGGGGGCTCCGAGAATTTCATCTCTCTTTTTCGCTGATGACTCTATTATTTTTTGCCGAGCAAATCACCGTGATTGCGATACTATTCGGGAAATTATTGCAACATATTCTAAAGCGTCAGGACAACAGATTAACCTTGACAAGTCCGCGATTACTTTTAGTCCAAATGTTTCGGCCTCCCTGCAAAACTCTATTTGCCACTCGTTGGGCCTCAGCACAAGGTCTGGTCCGTATGACAAATATTTGGGCCTCCCGGCCTTCACGGGTAGGAATAAACGCCAAACTTTCAACAGTGTGAAGGATTGCGTCCAACGAAAACTTAATACTTGGAGGACGAAGTGGTTTTCTATTGGCGGGAGAGAAATACTTATTAAAGCAGTTGCACAAGCTACTTCTTCATACACCATGAGCATGTTCAAACTCCCGTTATCTTTATGTAAAGCTATACAGAGTATGATTTGCAATTTTTGGTGGGGTGGTTCGGACGAAAAAAAGAAAATTTTTTGGTTGCGATGGGAGAAACTACGACAACCCAAATATTTGGGAGGCATGGGCTTCCGGGATGTGGAATTATTTAACCAAGCCTTTGTGGCGAAACAAGCCTGGCGCATTCTCTCCAAGCCGGCTTCCCACGAGTCGAGTTCTTTGTGCGAAATATTTTCCTAACGCTTCCATTCTTGATGCGAAAAGGGATATCGACCCTCATACATTTGGCGGAGTATTCTTTGGGGTAGAGATCCGCTTATACATGGATTACGGTGGCGGGTCGGCGATGGGAATGTGTCAAGCCATTCACGGACCCATGGTTGCCTCGCCTCTGTCTTTTAGACCAATCACCCAAAGCCGGCGGTTTTTTATTAATAGTGTAGCCGAATTCATTTCAGATGGTCGATGGGATACGGCGAAAGTGGAAGGTGTTTTTCAAGACAAATTGATAGTGAGATCATTCTATCTATTCCTCTACCTCAAACGCGCCTTTTTACCGAGATAAACTCTTGTGGCACTATGAGAAATCGGTATACTCGGTGCGGTCGGGATACAAGCTTGCTCTTGATCCTCTAATTCGAGATGGCCCGTCACACTTCCTCGCTATCCCTTGGTGGCGCAAATTATGGAACCCGCGTATTCCTCCCAAAGTTAAAATTTTTACCGGGCGAGCTTTCCACGGCGCTCTCTCCCCCTGTGGCTCGAACTTATGAGACGAGGTATATCTTCTAACCCATGGTGTACTAGATGTTCAAGCAGTGTCGAGACTCGTGGAACATGCTCTTCGTGATTGTCGTTTCGCCAAAGAGGTCCGGCGTTTGAGCGCCCTATTCAATTTTATAAACATGCGGTGGTGTTCCTTTTCAAGACTTTTGTATTGGCAAATGGTCGATCGCTTAAGATGGAAGAGTGGAACTCGTTTATTGATCCTTTGGGCACCTGGTTCTCGAGGAATAAGAGTGTATTTGAGGATAAACTCCTCACCGACCGAACTCTTGATATGGTTGGCGGTGACAATGTATGCGTATCAATCATGCCGCAAACTCCCTCACCAACAGGCTCCTTCCTCTGCTTCGGTTCGTATCCAGAAATGGAACAGACCAGCTCAAGGTAAGCTCAAACTCAATGTGGATGCATCAGTGCGTAATGATCAAAAGATGATTGGGATTGGTGCTGTGATCAGAGATAGTGATGGAGTTGTGATTGCGTGCTTGTCGAACGGGATCCGGGGTAGTTACGATGTCCTCACAGCGGAGGCCTTGGCTTTGCGGGAAGGTTTGAGTTTGGCACGCCAACGGGTCTTCATGTTGAGACGGTGGAAACAGACTCCATATTACTTGCCCAAGTCGCTTCTAACAAGGTGGAGGTGTTCGGACACGAATTGGGTTCCATCATCCATGATGTGCGTCACCTGCTCCTGGATGGAAATGATTCTACTGCTTGCTGCTATATTCCTAGAAATTGTAATCTTGTTGCTCATACACTGGCTGTTTCGTTTTTTTCTCGGTCCCCCGTTGCCTACGGTTTGGACGCGATTCCATTGTGGATTCATAAGGCCGTTTTGGCCGATTCGATGTTATAAAATGAAATCTCTGTTTTTTCCTCAAAAAAAAAAAATAGCTAGAATACCCAATGGATCATGCATAAGTACAATGACGATTCTAATTCAAAGTATCTTTCTAGCTCGGGTTTTGTAAAATTAACTTAGAATATTTTTAAACTCGTTTTATGCAAGAAAAAGTCAACACCAATTACTTAAAATCTCATAGAATTAACCATAATGTCTTCAAAATTATGTCATGCCTAGCTAGTACTTTTACTATATATAACATTTTAGGATGCATAATTGACACAAATCCCACATATCTCATTTATAAATGAACAAATAAGAATTGATTTTATTACTTAATATTGTACATGCGGCATCGCACCGTGAGTCATGTTTAACACCAAACACGTAGAACGCTCACGAGCAAACTAGAAAGATTTATTATAGCAGGATCTTAAATTCAAGTACTACTCTTAAAATCAAAAAGATATTTGTCGTTCAAGACTTTCATTAAGAACATCGAAACTTTATTTTGCATGCATTATGTTTGTCACATATGGTCTAGCCGCGCGTGTTCGTATTAAAAAACATTTATTATCAAAAAACTCGTTAATTATATTGGATCTAATTAATACTTTCTACACATTGCATTTGTGATATATGCAATCGTTGTTTGTTATATATATTTTGATCACCTTGTGTACGTAAAGAAATAATGTTGAAAGTTGAATATGATTATATATTGATGGTAGCTAATTAATATTTCTAACATTTATATATGCGACGTTGACATTTTTTGGTTAGTAGTGTTCTATATACAATGAAACTAAATATAAATGTTAGAACTGGATTTCGTGTTTATGTTTTGGATCTGAGTTGTATTTGTCATGATTAATTTTGTGCTGGAGTGATGAAATCTAATGGCATATATCAGGACTAACAAATGTCAGTCTACGTCGTGCGCAAGCCCTTTTCCGATAATTTAAAAATATATATTATATATATTATTGTAATAATAGAGCATTTAGTTTCGGTCAAAATATTCTTTCTTTGATGGGGGCCAAACGTGTTTCTAATCCAATCAAATGATCCCTATAACTACATGCCTACACCATACCAAGTCACACCGACTTTTACAATAATCTATTGTTTTTATAAATCTATTCGTTATTATATTATATATTAATAACGGAGACAATAAAATCTTTGGACCATTCGTTATATCATTTTATTTGTCTTTCAACTTTCAAGCAATCAAGAAATGAGATAAGACTTGCAAGAAAGTTGGAACATATCGGCCTGTATATAAAAACGACGCACATTTAAAAAATTCAATTAAACTTTTTTTTTTGTTAGGTGACACTATTCACACTGTTAAAATTCATGAATACACTCACCCACCTTCTTAACACACCCTATCCACTTTTTAAAATATAACATATTTACTAAATACACCCCTCATAATTTTTCATTTTACCCTTACACTATTTCCCCCCAGTTACACCCAAAATGATACACCCCCAAGGGGCGGACGGAAGAAGTTTCAGCAACGGAAGATGTAATATCTTCTAAATTACACGATTTTTATTTTACTTTAATTTCGAGTTTAATATTTTGCTTTAATTTCACATGTATAGTTGGATTAATTTGGATAATTGTTGGGTATAAGTGTTGACTAATCGTATCTGGTTTGAATTCTAGAGTTACATAACTTTTTTCTGGTTTTATCTGGGTTTCGGGACGAAGACCATAGATAACATGATAGCCCTCAGTGGCACAATAGTATACATGATCGTTCCATAAGACACGATCGAGTTACTTTAGTTGTGCCATATGGCACGATCGAGTTGTAACTACAATCGTGCACCACCATGGCACTTGGCACGATGACACGAGAAAAGTTGTAATTACAATTGTGTCATCGTGCTATGTCATGTCAAGTGTCACACTTTTGTTATTCAATAACAAATTATAAATAAAAAACGAGTAAAAATAGAAAAATAACATACTTTAAGTTGTAAATTAAGGAGATATCGATATTATTTTATAAACTTAATTGTTTATTGTCCAAATTTGCAACAATGTGGGTGTTTGAAAATCTAAGGGTTACAGAAAAAAGTTTCAACTTTTTCCAAAAATGTGGGTTGGTGTGAGGAAGATGAGGTGTATGTATATATATTCTTTATGTGAGTAAGGGTATCATAGTCTTTTGTCGATGGCATTTTTGCAATTATATGAAGGTAAGCGTATTTATCAATTTTAGTTGTGTGAATAGCACCACCCTTTTTGTTTTGTGGTATCAATATAGATCTTTGATTGAAAGTTTGTAATTAGTCAACGGTGCATTTGGATGGAGTGATTTGAAATAAATTAGATTTCAAACTCCTTCGATTCAAAATCCACCACGTGTTTGGATGATATGGATTTGTGTACAAATTTCAAATCCATTCTAAATTTTGATAAAAAGAAATTAAAAACTCTATTCACTTTCCTAATTGATATGTAATAAATTAATAAAAGATATAATCTTATTATTTTATAAATAATTATAATTTTATACACTAATAAAATTATGAAATATATAACTTTTAATATGTGTGTGATGATAGCGTGTATGAATATGTGAGAGAGAGTATATGTAAGTGTGTGTGTGTATGTCAAAGTGTGTGTAGTGTGTGAAGTGGGTATAGTGTGTGTGAATGTGTGCAGATATGTAGGGTGTGCAGTGTGTGTAAATGTGTGAATGGGGATGGCAATAGGACGGGTTCAAACCCGGACCCACAATGAACCCGTCCCATCTAGACCCATAAAAAACCTGTCCCGCCAGGTCCGAGGCGGGTAAAGGGTTTATCTTTTTCAAACCCTGTAGGGTCCGAAGCGGTAACGGTCCGACTAAACCCCGGACCGGCCCCATGTATTTACAAAGATATAGATATATATGTTTCTTGGTGAACTTTGGATTAAGAGATTGATGGAGTTTTTAATGTTGAGATGGGTGTTTATAAACTAATGATCGTCTATCAAAGTTCGATTCCTTCTCATTTTCTCAATTCCAATATAGAATGGTGTATTTGTGTTATATATATATATATATATATATATATATATATATGGATGTGATCTCGTGTGGCGACCTTATTACAGGTGTGGCGGTGTGGATTGATCACATCCATCCATTGATTGCTATTAAAAATAACGATTTATCAATTAAGTAATAGGTGGAAAGGACATAATAAGAACAGCAAAATGCCATAAATCATGCCCCTACAATCAAAGGATTGATTAATATCACGTTTCCATAATCGAAATTGTGTACCATTTAATAACCGATCGTATTACACTATTTTATATCTAACAAATAATCATTGTATAACTAATTGTACATCATCTAAAAACCCTATAAAGACAAAATGGTGTAACCACCTTCGTATAATGACGCCAACAATCATGGATGTGATAAAGATCATGTTTCTATAATCAATTATGCACCATTTTAATAGTTGAATTGTGCACCATTTAATAACCGATCGTGCACCATTTTATATCTAATAAAGACATCATTGTATAACAAATTATACATCATCTAAAGGAACTATAAAGACAAAATGGTGTAACCATCTTCTCATTTAATAATTTAATTGTGCACCATTTTATATCTAACAAATGCATAATTGTATAACTAATTGTATGTACATCATCTAAAAACTCTATAAAGACAAAATGGTGTAACCATCTTCCCATAATGACGCCCTACCATCATGGATGTAATAAGATCACGTTTTCATAATCGAATTATGCACCATTTTAATAGATGAACTGTTCACCATTTAATAATCGATTGTTCACCATTTTATATCTAACAAAGTGTATCATTGTATAACTAATTTTACATCATTGTGAGTAAACCACAAGTAAACCATAAATGAATGAAAAGCGGGAACAATCGAAAAATCAAATCCCATAAAAATTATGGGATTGAATGGTGTACAATTAGTTGTACAATGATGCATTGTTAAATATAAAATGGTGCACAATCGCTTATTAAATAGTGTACAATTCAAACTATTAAAATGGTACACAATTCGATTATGGAAACGTGATATTAATCAATCCCTTGATTGTAAGGCGTGATTTATGGCATTTTGCTAGTTACTATTATGCCCTTTTCACCTATTAATTAATTGATAAATTATTTATTTTTAATAGCAACTGGACAATTGAATAAAATGTGTGGATGGATTCGATTAATCTACACACCACCACACGGTAAACCCCTGTCACATTTGATCCTAACCCTATATATATAATATGTATATACATTGCGAATCGAAATCCAAAATGACATCCATAACCCTTCAATCAGCCTTTACCTTTTCTTTTCTTTTTGTGTATTTTCATTTAATATATTTTGGAGTCCATTGTTGAAATTCTCGTCATTGTTGGGGCCAAAGAGAATAGAGGATGAAGAAGAAGTGCAGAGAAGACAAGAAGTAAACCAACAACCAAGAATTTCAAATTAAAAAAATAAAAAAGAATTTCAATTCGTATTCGGGTCTATGGGTTGGACCCATCGGGTCGCGGGTCTAATATGTGAATGGTGGGTTCAAGGTCTTGAATTCTTTAGGCGGGGCGGGTGACGGGTATGGCCAAACTTGCGGCACTCCACCGTTGCCAACCCCGTGTGTGAATATGTAAGTGAGCATAGGAGGAAAAAAAAAAGAATGGATTTCAAATGACTAGGTTTTGGGAGAGATTTAAAATCCTTTTAAAAATGAACTAAAACTAAAAGATAGATTTGAAATTCATTTATTTGGATTTATATACCAAACAAGAGTATGGATTTAATTAAAAATTTCAAAACCATCATCCTAAATCCCCTATTCAAATGCACCCTAATATTAATATATAACAATGCCAAGTATATATTTGTTCTCAAAATAAAATACAAAATCAAAATGTGTGTATCATTAATATGGTTCATGTTGCATATTTAAAGCCCATAGATGCGGGCCGGACTTGGCCATAGGCTCAAAAGGCTTGAGCCCAGAGCCCCTAACTTTTTTTTTTTTTTTACTTTTTATTAGGCCCATTTTAAGTTTTTTTGCCTTAGCCCATCAAATTCAAATAAGCCCCGAGATTTTTTTCTTGCTTTTTAATAAGCCCATTTTTTTGCCTTAGCCCACCAAATCCAAATAAAAGTCTCAATTTCTTTGTAATGGCGAATCGCTATAGATAAGCAACCAACATAATAAATCTCAAACCCTATTCTTCTTCTCCCGCAATCACCAACTCTCAATCGTGATTTCATCATCTCCACATCCTACCCGGACTCCGGTTGCCGACGGTCGAAGGTGACAGACAGCGTTCAAAGAGTAACATGTCGATTGTTTTTTTAACTTTTAATCTTTAAATTATTTTAATATTTCAAATATTAAAAGTTTTAATTTCTAATATTTATAGATTGGCTATGCAATCAATTGAAAGAAAAATGGTTGATCAATTAGATTACACAAACTTGATAAATATTTTTGCCTCTAAAACTGCCAATACATGTTGTATTTAGATGAAATAGAGAAATATTTTTCTATTATGAACTACTTTTTATGAGGTTATTAGTTGAAACATATAGCCTCGTTGGCATTTTTGCCTCTAAAACTCGTGTTGTGCTTCACAGGGCCCATTTTTAGAATCTCGCCTTGGGCCATATGAATCATAGATCCGACCCTGCATAGATGGCATTGATTATGCAAATAAACCTACATACACATGAGCCAGAAATTCCTCCTTCAATGGAATTATGGAAACATAAGTAGACACTTTGACCAAAGGCCATCATAAATAGGGATGAAACTAGAAAATGAAGTTTAGGAAGATGGACCAATGGATTTGTTTTTCGTAAAACTAGTAAAATATAGAGGTATTTTTATTTTTTAGCGGGGGTAAAATTTTAAAATTTAATAATTTCATATACAAAATTTATATTAATCATAGAAAAAAAAATCGAAGTCGAGGGGGGGGGCCACCGCCGCCAGCCCTCTGGCTCCATGATCATATATTCGTATTCCATTATCATTAACAGCTTCACTAATAATCAGGCTTGAGCTCACCATATAATATCTACTTTATTATTGATATATGTTTTATTATTTATATATTTGAACTTTGAGTTTCAACTTTTGGGACAAGTTTTGAATTCTTGATGGCATCATGTTGGGGAATCAGATAGTGATCGAGTTGTTAAAATTTTCAAAGAGAAACCAAAGGTTTGTGGTTTGATTTCGACCACACCCTCCCCTTCAAGGATGCGCAGTACTCCAAAAACAAAATGATGGCATCATGTCATGCCTAAGTCTTCACTAGTTTATTTATTGTAAATACAAGAAAGATGGTATTTAAATGTGTTGGGGACAAATATGGTATTTCATAATTTAAATATAATTTATTTTATATTTGTTTATGTAATATTATTTGTCCTATGAGCTCTTAATAATTAAACCGGCCCAAATGAGTCTGGGTTTCGCCCAAGCGGTCATTTTCTCCGACGTGGTCGCCCATAGGCCAAATTCTCCTACACACCCATGGGGTCCATGTCCGAGTATAAAAGGATCACTCATATTATCTTTAAGTAACTAGTGATAATTAATTATTCTCCTACACATTCAATATTCATTTTGCTATTTATTTTCTCTCATTCATTGTGTTGACTTAAGCATCGGAGGGGCCTCCATGGGATAACTCCCGGGGCTCTCTAACGTTTGCGCTCGTGTGTAGGCAAGTTCCCAAAATGAAAGAGTTAGCAATTCAAGGAGCAGAAGACGAGAAAACTTCCCCATCGAGAAGAGAATTAGCTCAAGACTTCCCTCTCGGGAAGAGGATTTTGGTCAACTTAGTTGACTTGGTTAATCTATTTGGGAATAACCAAAGTACATGAAGAATGTAAACTCGATCGCAAAGCACGTGATGTCGGATCTTAAGATGTAGGTCGAGGTGCCGAGACTAGTAAGAAAAACGATCGCTGGAAGACGGGAGCCAACCCTTCTTCTTCCCGCAGAGTATCGCCTCCTCCTCCATTTGCAAGAGGGTGCCGACCCCTCCTTCTCCCCGGGAGGGCTTTACCCGTGAAGAAATTTGCTCGACTTGAGAGGCTTTACAACTTTGTTGGAATAGATCACACAACACAAGACATATTGAGGGAACAAGCGGCCGCAACCAATGCCGCAGCAGGAAGACCACCGCAGCTCCCCATTTGCTAAAGACCCTAACCATGAAGATCATAGTGAAAAAGAAAAGAAGGTCACGGTGAAAATCGTGAGGAGCGCCACCAATTGAAAAATCTCAAGCAAAGGCAACCTAGCCTAGCCAACTCGTGAGCTACGACATTGATGAAGAGGAGCCCATTAACTTCGGTGATCTTATAAAACCATTGCCATCGGGAATCAAGACTTAACCTCCGGAGTATGATGGAAGTGGAGACCACGAGAACACTTGGACATATTCTATGCCAAGGCGGATCTCTATGACATGACGAATGCCTCCTATTATAAGGTGTTCCACACAACTCTGACCAAGCGGGCGCTGACATGGTTCAATCAGCTCCCGATAGGGTCAACCTCCAGGATGGACAAGTTCGTGGAGACGTTTATGCAACGAGCTTCTCTATCAATAGAAAGTGCCCCAAAACCATAGCTCACCTCTTTCGGTGAAGAAGAAGGAAAGAGAAACACTGCGGAAGTTCATGAAGCGAGTTCGTGGAAGTTGTCAACAAAGTGGCAACGCCCGAAGATGAGACCTTGGCCAGGATATTCCAACAGAATCTACGCGCAAGGGTGGTCAAGGAGTCTTTGGCCAGGAAACTATTAGTCTAAGTAGCTACGATAATCAAGAGGGTGGGTGAATAAATTATGCCAATTTTCCGAATTTTACGCTCTTTTTCAAATGAATGAGCAAAGACAAGAATGAAGGTGCGAGAAAATAAACAACACACAATGATTCAAAGAGCTTCACCCCACCTAGGGACTACGTGCTCTACCACCCCAAAGATATCAGGGATGGGTTTGAAAAAGAAAAAGAATTTTATAAATAATTACCAAAATTATTACACATTCACCTTGAAGAGTACCACACTCTTCTTACAACACCGCCAAGGAGATTACCACAATCTTCCTTCACCTATGAAGAGTACCACACTCTTCAATACTTAAGATCACCTAAGTGTGCTCTTACCACAAGAACAACAACAAGGACATCTTATTTTGGATGATTGACAAATTCAAGATTATAACTCGATAATGAAGTATACAACTTTGAAGTGCAAGTGTAATCAAGAATCAAAGCCTAGACTTAAGATGTGAAAGTGAAAGACCTAGGAAAAGTACAACAAGAATTTTGACAATGAAGAACAAAAGTTTTGCTTGTATAGTATTGCTTGTGTTGTTGTGTTGTATCTTGTTGCTTCAAATCTTCCTCTATTTATAGAAGAGGTCTTGTACATTGATAGGCTCCTCTTGGAGAGTGAAATCAGTAAAGAAAATGCAGATTAAATCAACAATATAATTTGTACAAATCAACTCCACAAAACCAGGAAAAGTTGTCTCCCAAAAGCTCAAAAATCGCCTCGATTTTGAACTAGTCAACCTATGGGTCGACCGGTCGATCAATACAAAGATTTGAAATTAATTTCATTTAAGTTGAGTCCCACACATGTCAACCGGGGGTCGAGGTCGACCACCCTAGTCGACCCAGGTTGGTCGACTCCGTCCCCGCAATTTGCACGAATGAGAGAACAAGTGGACGGTGGCGCGGGGAGGGTTCATTCTTGGGTCAACCCATGTGGTCGACCCATCTCTCGGGATTTTTGCATTGGAAAATAAACCGAGACATCTTCGTGCACCTCGACCTATTCCAGGATATCAGGACGTTAAAAATTCCAACTTTATTTTTCGCGTCGTTTACCTTGATGGTATTCAAGAATTGTTAAAAATACTTTAAAACATGGAAATCACTTTTAATATCGCTCGATATGAAAGTTTTGAATATTCGAGAATAATCTACAAGAAATACTCCGAAGAATAATTTATAACCAATTAAGAGTATTTGGACCATAATATGATACATTGTTTTGGTATAAAACTCAAGTAAAACATAATCATCAAAATCATGATAAAAACATTTAGCTAACGTAAACCTCCATCCATCATAGAAGAACTATTGAGCTAAGCATATAAGCATATTCGAGTCGAGGAGTCCACCAAGCCTAAAC
Organism: Rehmannia glutinosa; assembly: GCA_016081115.2. NCBI lineage: Eukaryota > Viridiplantae > Streptophyta > Magnoliopsida > Lamiales > Orobanchaceae > Rehmannia > Rehmannia glutinosa. The sequence goes on from CM071927.1 coordinate 13,985,360, forward strand.
CCCGCATACCAAGCGCAAAGTCTTGGGATGATGACAAGAATTAATCTCGGAAGGATCCAATGATGGAGCGGGATGACTGCCCGCTTTAAAAAAATAATATAAAAGGAAGTGGGAGAAGAAATCGCGAGTCACAACTCACTCCCTTAGACACTCCATTAAGGCGGGGATCATAGATCCTCCACCTCCAATGACAGCATAACCCGAACAGAGCAATCGACAAACTTTGTCACTACGGCTGCGAAAGAGGACATGCCATGAAACTTGTTTTTACGGTTGAAGAGAGAAATCGAAAGGCTAATTTAGGAAGGTTGTCGAAGGATTATGTGGATTAGGCAAGTTACGGAAAGAGCCGAGCAAGAAAAGACTAATCGCACCCAAAGACCCTTAGGAGCCACAATATTCGCTAGCTCCCATGATCACGCTTTGCCCTTTCTCCAGGGCCTCCATGTTTTTATATGTTTGTTTTTAGCTCGTTTCCACCCATGAGGCGTAAAAAATATTATTTCTCTAAGTTTTTCTAGAATATGGCCAAGCTCCATATATTATTTGTTTTCAAATAATTAATAATTTGTTTTCATTAGCTTTCTTGATTACAATGCCTAACTATTCATCAAAGGATTGGTCTTCTATCGCTTATCATGTATCCAATCTCTTGATGATGCTCGGTGCTCCAAGAGACCTCTCTAGTGATACTTAGCGTTCCTAGAGAGGAAGGGCTCCCATCTCGGGAGTCCCCATAAATCAATCTCTCCGGTGATGCTTGCTACTACGGTGGGCAAATTTTGCGCTTTGCTACTACGATTCACTTGCTCAAACTCTTTGGATTTGATCACGAAGCCCTCCAAAAGCTTGAGACTTGGTTCGACCTTGAACCTTCCTACAATCCTTCGTGGAATGTAGACCCCTTTTCTTCAAAAGTTTCCTCTTCAACCGATTGAAGTTCTCTTTCCTTCACAGTGAGTGTTGGATTGATGTACTTCGTAATGTAGGCTTGAGGATTAATCTTGAATGATTTGAGAATATTTCTCGGCTACACTTTGATTTGTTTCTTGAATGTTCGTGGTTGGTAACCTTCTCTCGTAGTCATCCTCGGCCTTTTATAGTGATCTTTCAAAAATTTGCCCGTTGAAGAGATAAGCTTATTTTTGAAAGTCACTTTGCGCGTCGTTGGCTTGTCTTGTTGCGAGTTCTTGGAATTGCCATTTTCTCGTATGAATTGTTCTTTCACCTTTTCGAGTTCGACACGGTGTAGTGTTTCCCATTGGTTCATTCCTTTTGCACGCCCGGGACCGAGCACTCCGAGAAAGGTGGTATGGAGATATTACTTGTTTAAGTAAATCTCTTGATTTCGTGCAACGGTTCTTTGCGATTATCTCGACTTGATTGCATTTCCTTGCTTTCCCAGGTGACTTAGAGTCGACTTCCAATCATTGGATGACTTTTTGTCACTTCAACTTGAGACTTGGCTTTTCTTGAGTTGACTTGACCGATACTCCACTCACCGCAACTTAGTTGCTTCTTGAAGAGAGTTCCGTCTACTCTTCTTTGCCATACTCATTGTCTCTCACAGAGTCTTCCTTCCATCTTGATTTGTCTTCTTGCATGTTAGGGCGTAGCGACTTGACTACTTGGCCACTTCCGATTATTACAATGCATTTTACAACAAGAATTGGGGTGCCAACTTTCTATTCTAAGTTTTACATGGCATTCATCAAAATCTAAACAATAAAATTCCTAACAATTTCCCCCTTTTGATGATGCCAAAACTTAAACCATTCAAAAATGCAAATAGCAAAGATACATCTGAGATAGTGTATTGACATAGAATGTATGCGCGAGAATAGATCCGTTTATTGATCATATCATTCTTGTTCTTTTACACAATTTACAAGGTGTATCGAGCACATATTTGTCTTCAACAAGAATCTGAGAATTTATAGCTTTATTACGGAAGACTTACATTGTATGTATTTACATAATAAAATACACGAAGGGGTGGACAAAGAACACTTCATCTCTCCGTTGTCTCCTTCTTTCATCTTGATCAAGATCTTCTTCTCTTCTTCTCTTTTTCTCGTCATCACCGCCTTCTTTTTCTTTTCATATGCCTTCCTGGCGCCTTCATCTCTTCTTATTCTTTCTGTCTCTCCTCCCATAGCTGAGTTTGTCTCTTGTTTTCTTCTTCTAGTCTTTTTACATACTCAACGTTAGTTTTAGCCACTTGCAAATTTGCTACTTGGTCAAGCCCACCCCCAAGTAGATCCCTCCTTTCTTTCCTCGGATCCACGTATTCAATGTTTTGGGCGGAGGCCAGGTCCAAGCTTCTTCCTCCACTATCGCTTCTTCCTCTACCTACCTGCGGGCGTATCAGATCTTGGGTCTTCTTCTTTCCGGTGAGTGACCAGCGGAGTGACCAGCAGAGTGACTAGGTAGTCTCTTTGCTGTCGCCTTCTTCACATAACGTGAGACCCTTTTCCCAAGACAAGTCCCAAGCTTGAGCCATAGACATATTTGCAAAGTATCCCTCAGATTCGAGCGTTTTAAATTCATCAAGCGATCGTGGCTCTGTCCCGATATCCGAGATGGCATAAGTGTCTCTCGTCTCACCGGAATGCCTCCGTGTTCTTTCAAGATGTTCATGATTCGGGCATCCATTCTACCTTCCACTTCCTTCATCCCCTGCTTCAATAGTTTTTCTCTTATCACCATGGATATAGCAAGAGTGTTGGAGTGGCAGAGTCTGAGGAGTTTGCCGCTTATAATGTCGGTGTGTGAGGACCTTGTTGGGGGTTTGTGCAATCATCAAAGTCACATCCGTCGACCCTTCCCCCTCAACAAGCTTTCCTTTCTTTTTGTTTCAAGACTTCTCATTTGTTTTTCCCTTCTCATTTGCTCTTTTTCTTCACTTGATTTTAGCGCTTTGAGGTATTTCTCTTCCCCCTTTTTGGCATCATCAAAGGATAGAGGAACCCGGGGAACATCCGGCAAGCATGAAGTCGAAGTCTTCGATGGTTGAGTTCGCCCAGTCCGCTGCGTTGTATGCAAAAGACGGAATTCGGATCGAGTAGCGTTGGATTCTCGAAATCGCTTCATCTCGGTAGTGAGAAGGCTGAATTTTCTTGTCATGTGTTCTTCCAAACGTTGTAGATCATTTGTATTTTGCTCACGCAGCAGCCTTTATCTCGGCGGTGTGAGCTTCATGCATATGCTCAATATGTTCTCTCGGCCGTTTTTGCATCAAGCATTTTCGACTCTCCACACCAAGACTTGTTGAACAATGTCCGAAGAATCGACTTGTTCCACACGCATTGTTGGTGATGTTGCCACCATTCCCTTATCCGAATTGTTATGCCTCTTAAATCGGTGTAAGGTTGGCATCTCGTTATCGATCGCATGTCCAAAGAGGCTCGATGTCTCTCCATCCGTTCAACCTCGCCGAATAATGCCTTGAACACTTCGCGGACTTGGTGATTCTTCATTGCGGTGATGGCCATACAACATCAAAGTCATAAGCAAACGGAACAATGGTGCCGATGAAAAGACGGAGTGGTCTCGTGATAGCGTGCGCATTCATTTTTCGACTCTTCATGGAGGTCGGGTACCTCCAGAGAAAAAGGAAAGGATTCTATAAAGATTCATCACCGCCCACCGGGATTTGTTCGATGATGAGCGGTGTGCGTGAAGTTCTTTTAGGAATCGACCCTGCGACTTGAGGGGCTGCGCGGTGGTCTCTCGGGTTGTTGGGTTTTGTTGTGAAGTAGACCCGCTTGCCGAGCCTCAACTATCTTAACAACCGTTGGTCTCGGTGATTTTTCCATTTGAAAGCTGGTCCTCGGCCTTATCGAAGCGTCATCGGATGATGATGAGATTTCCATTGGTGGATCATCATCAAAGTTAAAAGTTTGACGAGTAGTCTTGGGATCGACTTGCTCGTGCTTGGAACATCCGCATGGTGAGTCTTTTGGATTTGTCATGGGGTTGACTCGACTTCTTCTTCGCTTTCCGATCCTAGAAAAGTGACATCGGATTATCCGGGAATCATGAAGTGCGCTTATCTCCTTCTCGGATGGGTCGATGATAGCAGGACGGATGTTCTCTACATCGCTTCTTTACCCGGGAAGTCTCAACCTCCCGTGGGCCTTGATACCTCCAGCGGTCTCTCTGCGCCGAGGCCTTGGTCCTCCCTTTCGGCGATGTGTCATTTGTCTTAGGGTCTTCTATGGTGGCATCCATTGGAGTCTCAACCCCATGGATTGCACTTTCATCGCCCAGTGTTAACTCCGGGGATGTTCCTTCCTCGCGTGCCTCGACCGCATCGCCAGCGTCATTAGCCTTCGCCAGAGCGATTGGCACCTCGGAGACGATCTCAAGCCTCGAGCGTCGTTGATGGCAACTTGTTCTTCTTGTGTTTGTAATTTCTCTCCTTCGCCTCCTTGATTCTTTGTGGAGTCATCTGCAAGCATCCTCCGACCTTGCTGCGGTGGAGGGGAGTTTCCCCCGGTGGCGCACCCGGTGAGTGACTTGAATGGGGTCACTCGTCTCCAAACTCCGGCTATTTCGATTGAATGTTGATCGTTGGGGCGGTGGTAAAACACCTTCAATAGGGGTTGGCTGATTGGGGTCCCCATTATCCCGATTTCATCGCCGGTTCCTTATCGCTTCTTCTTCCGAGTGAGTAGGGAAGTGGTGGCAAACAACATGATGGTGATTTGCTGAACCACTCCCATTGAATCAATTTCATTTGTGTTCGGAGGACTCTCCGGTCCCTCCATCGTCTTTGCTCGTGAAGGATTCTCGATTCATGCAATGCTTTCTTTGCATTTGCAACTCTTTCAGCGGCGGCATTCTCCGAATCCTCATCGGTTTTGTCGGAGAAGACATCAAGGAGAGGATGTGTGTGTTACGTGGTGCAGGAGATAGGGGAGATGCTTGCCTTCTCACGTGCTTCGGCTTCCTCGACTTGCTTTTTCTCTCTCCTTTTCCTTGAAAATTTGCAGGATGTCTATGCGATTTGTCTTCATCAAGTCTTTGGGAGCACGATCTTTAGTCCAAGGAAATTTAGCGAGTTCCTCTTCTTCTTCTATAAACTCAGTCGTTGGAGTTGTTCCTTGACTTACTCAACTTCCATTTCCTCCACTCACGCAGACGATTTTGGATGTCCGGGTAAGGTGGAGATAGGATCATTACATCACTATCTTGCTCTAGCGGGTTCTTCTTGTGTTTCAAATTGTGTGAACTACATTTTGTGTCTTGAGTTGCCTCTGCTGATCGCCTTCAAAGCAGACTTGGTTGTTTCATCAACTACATCCTGGAGACTCTACTTCTCAGTGAAAGCCTCCCAGATCTGCTCTAGCGAGTGGTGACTGTTGGTTTCTCCGACTCGGAGCACTTGATAATTCATCTTCGTCTCCTAGTTTGTACCGAGAGGGATTTCTGGTTGAGACGGTGTCTTCGAGTCTTGAGCGGCGGGGCGTCTTTGGTGTCTTTCTCGAGGAGCGGGCCGTCGTGGCTTCTCGGTTCCTCTTTGACGATCGGAGAAGGTATTTGTGAGTCCTTCTCGACCGGCTGCTGCTGCGAGGGGGAGACACGATTTCTTTGGCGCGGTGACTCTCTTGCTGAGGCGGGAGCATGTTTGGTTTTCTTTTTTGCGAGGGGCAATCTTCTTAGTACTGCGGGGCAGCTTTCTTCTTGGCCTAGAGAGGAAACAATCGTATCTTCGGGTGGTGATTCCCCCCTCACCGGTGTCGGCTCTCTTGGCGTAAGCTCTCTTCGTGCGCTGAGAGGTTTGCTCGAACATCCTCTTGTTAACATGGAATGCCTTCCCATGTCTAAGAGGGACTTCTTTCACCTCCAATAGCCGGCCAATCACTAGGCCATATCCTGGGATCCTCCAAATGTGCCATCTTCCTTGAAGGATTTGTTCCCCACGTTCGGGCAGAGTCTTGTAGACAAACTCAGCCCAGTTTATCTTCTTTTCTTCGATGATTGCAGCCATTACAATCAGCTTTGCCTTTGACAGATTGGTCAAAGCTACCAAATTTGATGTCGATACATTTGGCAACTATATCCAACAACTTGTGATAATCCTCCTTCAGCCAGTCTCTTGTTTGTTGTGTATATTATTTTATCAAGATAGTCGGACTTGGCTATTTCTTTCCAAGCGTCGGACTAAGTTTACATCAGCTTCTTTAATCTCGGATGCTCCTTACTGGCTGGTAGTGAGCAATGTTCACCAAATCCTTGGCGAGAGATAGTCACCGCTTTCCGTGAACAGATGACTTGATTCCTTCATCGTGAATCTCGGCATTCACGTAGAATTGTGCGACCTCCTCCACATAGGTCATCGGATATTCTAGCGTTAGAAACGGTTTTAGTCGGACGTTTCCAACTTCTCGGCGATTTTCTTCACTAGGGTGTCGTCGGACCCTGTTTCATCATTCATTCCAAAATCCACCGTAGAGTAGGTGTGGATTTGCTTTCCTAACTTGGTAAAGTCATAAGTTGGTGCCATTTCTGGGATTATATCAAGGAAAAACTCGAGAGATTGACTTGGAGATAGATAGGGCGAGAGTATTTTGCCTTTGTTTTTGAGAGAAAGAGATGAACAGTTTTAGAAGCGTGAGAGAGAAACGGGCGAAAATAGTTTAAATATGGTTTATGAAAGGGCGTGCGGGTGGTTTTGAAATGTGATCGAAATCAACGGCTTGGATTTTGCATGCCTATTGAGCATTTAATGTCTCGTATTTAATGCGGCAAAGCATTTATATCCAATCATAAGCTTGGTGTGCGGCTTTATGTACGTACACATCATCATTATGCCGACGTATTCCTTAAAACATTCCCGCTTAGTCAAAACGATGCGTTTTTGTCACTTTGCTCATAAGTTATTCACTTATCCCTTAGCCGATTTAACTCTACTTCTCATGATTCTCTTAGTGACTCGGCTATCGGTGACTCGGTGTAGTCAGTTTTCCTTCCGTCTGGTGATTTCTTGAGTGATTTACATTTTTCGACTCTTTTTCACCCCTTTTCTGTTCCATTTCTCTTCTTTGATTCGTCCCCGAGTGTCACCACTCAATTAGCCCCAACTCATGCTTGAGTTCTTCAAATCTTGACTCACATAGTGGTTTTGTGAAGATGTCGGCTAGTTGTTTATCGTTGAGATATATTCCAGGATGATGTCCTTCTTTTCAACATGATCTCTTATGAAGTGATATCGACATCAATATGTTTTGTTCTTGAGCGCAACACGAGATTTTGAGTGATTGCAATTGCACTTGTGTTATCACACATGATTGTAATTTCTTTTTCTTCAACTTCATAGTCTCTCATTCTTTGTCTCATCCATAGGACTTGGGCACAACAGTGCCCGCAGCCTATGTATTCGCCTCTTTTGTAGAGGTGGCTATTGAGTTTTGCTTTTGCTAAACCAGAAATCACTGTTTCCTAGCATTTGACATGTGCCGAAGTGCTTTCTTCCTGTCCACTATGCATCCAAAGATAGTCGAATCAATAGCCGATTAGCTTGAATCCACCTTCTTTTGGATACCATAGGCCTACTTCTTGGCTTCCTTTCAAGTATCTCAATATTCTCTTAGTCTTTGTCATATGGCTCTCTTTTTGGAGCAGATTGAAATCTTGCACATACACCTACAACAAAGGTGATGTCGCGCTCGCTGCCTTTGTGAGATAGAGCAATGATCCAATAAGTGCTCAGATCTTGTTTGATCTGTGCTTACCATCCGCATCCATGTCCATTTGGTCGATGTGTTCATTGGTATTTTTACGGAAGACTTCTCCTCCATACCAAACTTCTTCATTAAATCTCGGTGTATTTTGTTTGACTTATGAAGGTTCCATCCTTCACTTTGTTTCACTTGGAGTCCAAGGAAGAATGTCAACTCTCCCATCATGCTCATTTCAAATTTACTTTGCATGAGGTTTGAAAACTTTTCACATGACTCTTTGTTTGTGGATCCAAAGATGATGTCATCAACATATATTTGAACAAGTAGAATACTCTTCTTGTCTTGAATTTCGAAAAGTGTTCTATCTACTTTTCCTTTTGTGAATCCATTTTCAGGTTAGGAATTGTGACAATGTATCATACCATGCTCTGGGTGCCTGCTTCAATCCATACAAGGCTTTCTTGAGTTTGTATACCTTATCTCCAAGAGTCTTCCGCTCAAATCCTGGAGGTTGTTCAACATACACTTCTTCTTCCAATAAACCATTTAGGAATGCACTTTTTACATCCATCGATATACAATAAAATTCTTGTGAGTGCATAGGCAAGAAACATCCTTATAGCTTCCAATCTTGCTACAGGGGCAAATGTTTCATCAAAATCTATCCCTTCTTCTTGGTAATATCCTTTGGCTACTAGTCTTGCTTTGTTTCCTACCACGTAACCTTCCTCGTTCATCTTATTTCTCGAACACCCATTTGGTTCCAATAACATTTTGATGTATGGGTCTTTGCACTAATTCCCATACTTTATTTCTCTCAAACCGATTGACTCTTCTTTGCATAGCTTGAATCCAATGTGTGTCGTCAATGCCCGTGACACATCTTTGGGCTCTATTTTGCGAGATGAAGCATGTGAACATGGCTTCTTGTTGAGTTCGGATCTTGTTTTGACACCTTCTCTTATATCTCCAATGACAAGTTCTCGTGGATGGTCTCTCGGCCATCTTACATCAGTTGGAGTAAGTTAGCTAGATTGATCGACTTGCATTTTGTGTTCTTTGTGGTCGACTCTCTCGTAATCACTTAGTCGCAAATTTTCCATTGTTTTTGAGATTGACTATCTCATCTTCTTCGAATTGATAATTCCTTGACTTGACAGATAGGGACTCTTCAGTATGGTTGGATGATTCAGCTTATCGCCTAATTTTTCAATGTCTTCTCCATTTATATTTGGCTCATCAAATACTACATGAATGGATTCTTTCGCAACCATAGTCCTTTTGTTAAGTATTCGTAGGCTTTGCTTTCAAATTTGAGTATCCTAAGAAGATACCTTCATCGACTTTAGCATCAAAAGCCTTTAGATTGTCTTTGCCATTGTTGTGGATGAAGCATTTACATCCAAATATTCCAAATATCCAACATTTGGTTTTCTTCCATCCAGATCTCATAGGAGTCTTTGTCACTATCTATTTATCATACATCTGTTTTGGGTGTAGCAAGTCGTGTTGATTGCTTGACCCAAAATCTTTTTGGTAACTAACTCGTCTCCTAACATGGTCCTTGCCGCTTCTTTGAGGGTTCTATTTCTTCTTTCTCGCAACTCCATTCTCTTTGTGGAGTCCTTGCCGCCTGATAGTTCATGACCAATACCATTCTCAATACAATCTTGAGTTATTATTCCATTGACAAACTCGGTTCCTCTGTCCCACGATCTTATTTTGATAATGGTTTGACTCTTCTCGTTTTGAATCCTCTTCATCACCGTGTGGTAGCTTTTGTAGAGTTTCTTTCTTCTTACACATGAATATTGTCCATGTATATCTTGAGTAGTCATCTACTACCACTAAGGTGTATTTCTTTCCACTTATCTTTGGGCAGGTTCCATGGGCCAAATAGATCCATATGAAGCGGATGCAATATTCTTGTTGAGGATGGACACGTCTTTTCTTTGAATGATGACTTGATTTGTTTTCCTTTTCGACATGCGTCACATATACTCTCCTTTTTGTATATCGAGTCCGGAAGTCCTTCTACAAGATTACTTACGCAAGCTTGTTAATCGTTTTGAAGTTCGGGTGACTCGGCTTTTTTTGTGCCCGTACCAACTTGATTGATTCGCTCTTTTTGCTAGTAGACAAGTGTTGGGTGTTGCGGTTGACCAATCCACTACATACATATTTTTCTCGTCTCACGTCCTTGCAAAGACAACTTCATTTGATTCAATATCTTTGATTTGACATATACCCATGTTGAATCCAACATTGTAGCCCTTGTCGCGAGTTGGTCGATGCTCGATAAATTGAAGTTGAGTCCTTCAACATATGCAACATCTGTGATCTCTAATCCATTCCTCTTGATGGACCCAATGCCTCTTATTTCGCCAGAGCTTCATTTCCTCCAAATATGACTTTTGCTCCTTTAACTTCCTTGAATTTTGATAGATTTTTCTTATTTCTGTCATATGTCCGGAACAACCACTATCCATGTACCAGGTTCCTCGCACTCATTTTATTCCTTGAACCGCAATCAAGGAAATTAAGTTTTAGGTACCCATACTTGTGCGGGTCCCGAGGGGTTAGAATTGTAAGATGATCCAACCAACCTATAGCCAAATGATTTGACTCTAAGGGGTTGCCATCTATCAGTGCCATAATCATAATTAATCCTGGCAAATTGCTTGGGGATTCTAGGTTCATACAATTGTCTCTTTTGTCCGTATGCCTGCATATGTGTTTTAGCAATTGCCTTCCCAGGTAATTGTGGTGTTTTCGAGTGTAGTGCCTAGGTGCATATATGTCTTTGATGAAAGCTCTCATGCTTTTGGAATGGCCTTTCCGAGTTCTAGGCCTTTACCATTTGGGCTTATATTCCATAAGTCTATCCGATAGTTCACATTATTCCAATCGGCTTGGCTTGGATATTTTCTACCATTCCCATCATATGTATTTCTTTTATGGATTTTTCGGGGTTTTTGGTAGCTCGCTTCTTCTTTACTGAGTATTTTTGTTTGGAGTTTCTTTGAGGACTCGGTGAATCTCTTCTCTTTGCCCTTTCAAATAAGCACTCAATCGGTCAAGTTTTCCTTTTCGCTTTTATAACCAAGGCCAGTTTGCTTGTTATTGTGCTTTGGAGTGAATGTGTGTGCAACATTTATAGTTTTGGATTTTTCGGACTCTTCATGGCTTGAAGATCCTTTTTCCAAATTTACTTTTGAGGTTTGACATAGCACAGAGGAATTAAATCCTAAGTCCATCTTGTCTCCACATTCTCTTTGACTCATAATAAGATCATCCAATGATTTAGATGCCTTAGTGAATGAGGCAATAACATTCTTGAGGTCATTCTCCCTCTTTTCTATAGCAGAGATTTTCGCTATTAATTTAGCATTTTCGGCCTTTTAGACTTTCATTCTCATCGCCTATTTGACTTAGAGTACTCGGCTCCTTAGTCACTTTGAGTTTTGACTTTTGAGTAAGTTTTGTTTTCCTCATTCAATAGTGTGTGTGAGGATTTAATGTGTTCGAAATCTTTCATCATTTTGCCTAATGAATCATAAAGATCGAGTGGGTGATGAAGTGTGTGTGTCATGATCACTATCATTAGTCCGAGTTTGATGAGTTAGAGTGTACCTCATCTTCTTGGTCGAGTTGATCTTGTTCCTTGGCCATCAAGCGGATCGGGCTTCTTTTCTTTAGAGTCACTTGAGTAGTCAGCTTCATCGCTTCTCTCGAATCGATTGTCTCTCTTGACTTGGTCAATTTGTTTCAGCAGATCTCTGCAGACCATCATTGCCTTTTTCGTTTCTTGTCTTCTTTCTCTCAAGACCTTCCTTTCTTTCTTCATCCTGTATTTGTTGACTACAGGATATGGACCGATCAATGGCATAGTGACCTGGTTGTCTACAGTTCAAAGATAGATATTCAACCTTTTGATCGACTCTTTCCATTCTTGGATTGTCGGCCCTTTGATACTCAACTTTTTGATGATTTGTTCTCTTGGTTGGCCTGTCTTCCCTTGATTTGGAGGAGTGAGTGTCTTCCTGGAAGATTCACCCTTTCCTCTCTTGTAGTTCTTATTAAAGAACTTGTTGAATCTTTTAACCATCAGGGCTATTTCTTCCGGGTCAATGACTTCTTTGACCTCGGCTCTCTTCCCATCTTTAACAATTAGAGCAAATTTTGTTTTGGGTACAATTTGTCTCTTCCTGGTCTTTTCTTCTCGGCTCAAACTCGTAGGCTTTGAGGTCCGAGAATAGTTCATGGTTGGATGTCTTTGATAGGTCCATGGAATGTCTCGAGTGCCATGACCTTCATTTCCCATTCAGTGGAAGACTTTTTAGGATCTTCATACACATTTCTTCGTGTATATTCCTTTCCAAGTGCGAGATGACTCATTTGTGATTTCGTAAACCGAGCATCCAGTTGATCCAGGTTTTCTCCGAGATAATTTTGAAGTTCTCAAATTTTTCAGACAACCATCGATAATTTGTTTTCTTTGATTTGCTCCGAGCCTTCACAAATCAATGTCGCCTTGTCCCCATTTCCTTAGCCGTTTTGCATGATTTGACTTTATTGAACATGGCTTTGTCCAAGGTTTTGTAAATGATGTCCTTGGCTACATTGTCCAGATTGTATCTTTTTCTGTCATCATTTGTCCACTCGTTCTTGGTTTTTCAACATGATCGGTGGGAGCAACATCTTCTTCTCCTTCTTTTTGCAACTCTTCGTGATTGTGTTCACCTTTAAGATTTGCAGAGGCCCATCTTCTATCATCACTATCCACATCTCATCATGTAATCTTTGATAGATGAGCACGCATACGAATTTTCCAATCATCAAATTCTTCAATAGTGAACATAGGGATGCGTGTCAAATTTGCTTCCATGATAATAACTTTTAATGATAAAAAGAGTTTTGAAGGTTTAAGTACTAAAGCAGACTTTGAAAAGTTTGGAGATCTAGTTCAAGAACGGTGCGGAGGGTTCAATGAACCAACCGCTCGATACCACTTGTAGGTCCCAAGGGGTGTAAGTGTAAGGTTTAGAAGGGGGGTTGAATAAACCTTACCAAATTTTCGATTTAGTCCTTTTAAATATACGAGTTGATTCACACATTTGTGTCCTTAATGGACGATCGATTTAGTCAATCAAGAGAGTTAGTCTCTCAACATGAGACTGGTGAGTGTTGATGGAATAACTCATTTGTTGATTCTAAATTAACTCAATCGTGGTTTTGTTTTATTGGAAGACTTAACACCCTTAAGTTTGATTAAGCAAGATTTTAGAGCTTGATTTAGTACTTATAAATTATCAAGTGGATAGCAAATTTATCAATGAGATATAAGCGATTAAAAATGCAAGAATTAAAGTCTTTGAAAAGTAAATGACACAATGAAATTTTTATAGAGGTTCGAAGATGGGGTAATTCTTCTACTCCTCTCTTCTCCAACTCCTGGAGGAATCCACTAAGTAATGATCGGTTTACAAAGTGGTAATCCAGATACAAGTCTTGATCACACGGTGACTTGATCCTTTGGGACTCGATCGAGACGCCTTGATCACTGGCTTCTCGCACGACTCAACTTCTTCACAGTTGCGCTTTGCTACTCTGACTCACTTGCTCAAACTCTTTGGATTTGATCACGAAGCCCTCCAAAAGCTTGAGACTTGGTTCGACCTTGAACCTTCCTACAATCCTTCGTGGAATGTAGACCCCTTTTCTTCAAAAGTTTCCTCTTCAACCGATTGAAGTTCTCTTTCCTTCACAGTGAGTGTTGGATTGATGTACTTCGTAATGTAGGCTTGAGGATTAATCTTGAATGATTTGAGAATATTTACGGCTACACTTTGATTTGTTTCTTGAATGTTCGTGGTTCGTAAACTTCTCTAAGAGTCATCCTCGCCTTTTATAGTGATCTTTCAAAAATTTGCCCGTTGAAGAGATAGGCTTATTTTTGAAAGTCACTTTGTAGTCGTTGGCTTGTCTTGTTGCAGTTCTTGGAATTGCCATTTCCTCGTATGAATTATTCTTTCACCTTTTCGAGTTCGACACGGTGTAGTGCTTCCCATTGGTTCATTCCTTTTGCACGCTCGGGATCGAGCACTCCGAGAAAAGTGGTATGGAGATATTACTTGTTTAAGTAAATCTCTTGATTTTCGCAACGGTTTTTTTGCGATTATCTCGACTTGATTTGCATTTCCTTGCTTTCCCAGGTGACTTAGAGTCGACTTCCAATCATTGGATGACTCTTTCCGTCACTTCAACTTGAGACTTGGCTTTTCTTAAGTTGACTTGATGATACTCCACTCCACTCACCGCAACTTAGCCGCTTCTTCAAGAGAGTTCCGTCTACTCTTCTTTGCCATACTCATTGTCTCTCACAGAGTCTTCCTTCCGAGTCTTGATTTGTCTTCTTGCATGTTAGGGCGTAGGCGACTTGACTCGGCTTGGCCACTCTAATTATTACAATGCATTTTACAACAAGAATTGGGGTGCCAACTTTCTATTCTAAGTTTTACATGGCATTCATCAAAATCTAAACAATAAAATTCCTAATGATTGGTCTTCTATCGCTCATCATGTATCCAATCTCTTGAGTGATGCTCGGTGCTCCAAGAGACCTCTCTAGTGATACTTAGCGTTCTAGAGAGGAAGGGCTCCATCTCGGGAGTCCCCATAAATCAATCTCTCCGGTGATGCTTAGTGCTCCGAGAGACCTCTTTAGTGATGCTTAGTGCTCCGGAGATGAGGGGGCTCCTTCTTGGGGGAATCCCCATAAACCAATCTCTCTAGTAATACTTAGCACTCCCCCGAGATGAGGGCTCCCTCTGGGGAAGTCCTCGAAAGTCAAACCCCATTCGGCTAAGACTGCGGATGGGAGGGGCCTCCTCAAAAGAGTTCCGGTGAATTCTTCTCCATGATGAAAATGTGCAAGAAAATAAAGGCGGAAAATACTAACACATGTGGAGAAAAGATTAAAATCCTAAAGAGAAAATTATGATGGAAGCTCCGAAGGGTTCCCCTTCCAAGCATAGGAAAGACGCCCGTGAACTCCGGGAGGATGCCCACTCGAGATTTGGAAGGAATCCTCGAATATTACTCCCGTGAAATAAGAAAGAAATACTCTAACACTTGGGGAAGATATCAAAAGCGAAACTAGAGAAGAATTCGGAAAGACGCCCTCTCCAGGAGTTTCGGAAGGGTGCCCATTTGGTTTGAAAGGGCTCACTCAAGGACTCATGGGATGGTGCACGTTAACCTTGAACATGAGTATTCTCGGCCATTAACGAAAGAATCAAGACTTCGCTCCGAAGGGAATATCCACCTCAACATGGAAACTAAACAAGTCTTCTACTGAGAAAGAAGTTATGTTAAATCACTACATAGAGTAGTGACTTGGGAAACCCCAAGGGGGTGCCCTCCTCCGAGATCAGGAAGGGCACCCTTGGTGTTAAAATGAAATGTAAATTATAATCTCCCACAAGAAGTCGTGACGCAAATATCACAAGTAAAACATGACAAAGGGAAGGCGATAGGCATAAGGAAAAGCATACGAGATAGCGTGAGAACAACGAGAATATCATTCGGCCTCATGGGGCGAAGAATCATCTCAAGAAGAAAAGAGAAAGCAAGAAATATCCAAGTGCACAAAGCAAGCCTAAACATGTAGGCAGGAGTTAAAGGCCCGCTGGAGTGAAAAATAACTATCACTGCTTTGCAGGAAGGGTGCTCTCTCCAAGCTCCAGGAAGGGTTCTTCTTCTAAACTCTAGAAGGATGCTTTCTCCCAAGCTCGGAAGGATGATCCATCCGAACTTAATAAGGCGTTCCTCCGAAATCCAGAAGGGATAAAGCAAAACACAAGTATCTATGGCCACTTCTAAAGAGTTAAAGCTTTCTTCCAGATAGGAAGTGTTTATCTATACACGAATAGAGAGCATGCGCACGGAGAAGGAATCAGAAGCTAAACTCCAGAGCAGACGGAGGACACTCGACTGGCCAACTCTCCGGGGACAACTGCTCGACTCCCAAGAGGAGGCCTATGCTGGTACTTGATGGGACGGACCTCTTCAGGACTATCTTTTTCAAACTCATCCTCAGAAGACTCATCACTTGAGCTCAAATCCAACTCAAGCTCTAGTTCATTATCGCCATCAAAGCACAACTCGGAGCAAGAGGAAGAATATCAAACTCTATGGAGAAAGGTGGACATGGAATGGCTGAACCAGAAACTGAATGCCCGGTAGCACCTCGATCGCCAAGCGGAACAGAAGGAGTATCGGAACCCGGGATATGACTTGAAACTAATGTTGTAAAAGCGCTAGCGCTAGTCGGCAACAAAGTTGGGCGTAGCACTAGACGAAAGTCCTGGCGGAGTTAGGCGGGACCTATGCGGGGTTAGTCGGGCTCGAATAAAAAAACAATTGGCGCACAAGGCGAGCAAAGAGTCTAAGTAAGGACTAATCGGGGCTAGGCGGAAATTTTACAATAGATCTTGAAACGCATTTAAAACTTAGGAGAAGAAGGGGAAAATCTCGACTAAAAAAACAGGCCGGGGGCTTGGGATGTCCCCCGGGGGCGCGCTCTCCACTGCCGAGAAGGGCATCCGAGCGCGCTTTGTGGCCACCCGGGAAGGGCACCAAGGGGGCATATTTCCCACTCCGGGGAGACGTCCCGAGACACCTCTACGACCTATGGTGCTCTCATCCATCTCTCCGCTCGATGTGCTCCAACTCTCCATGAAGTCTCATCTCAAGTCGCATCTCAAGTCTCAACTCACCTCTCACATTTCCTCTCACTTCAACTTTCAATAAATCTCCTAAGTCTTCTACAAAGCAAAAATTTCAAAGTTGAGAGATGGGGAGAGGAAATTTACTTTGGGAAGACATGGTCAAAGGCTCTCCTCCCAAGCACTCGAAGGCGAGATAAGACGCGCAAGTAGGACAAGCCGATACAACACCAAGTATAGCTCACGCACCACTCCATCCCTCCCAGACACTGCAGCTAGGGGGCTTATTGTTCGCGTTATTTTTTAGCTTCACCGCAAGTTTACGGTGTAGTTTATAGAATAGGGTTAGTAAGGTCGAATCCACAGGGACTAATAAATTAATGTACTAAGTACTGGATTGTAATAGCCTTGTTTTTATCTAGACTATCGAATTTGAGATGGATTGGTTTTACTAACACTAAAGCAGAAATTATCCTAGAATAAACAAAGCAAATAGTGGATTAAAAGATCAAGTATGAATGAATGGATTCCTGGGTTGTGGTTTCAGTTAATATCCCCTTTTATTATCTGATTAATCAAACCAAAGTTAAACGTATTCTTCCTTATAGACCAATCACAAAAGTAATCTACCCTCTCTCTCGAGATGCATGTAAAAGCGTGGGTTGGAATATTTATGCTAGCATCTCTACTCAACATAAGATATCCAACTCCCAAAAGTTCAAAAGATTATAAAGCCTCAAAAAATTTCACTGAGACTTCTCAATCATGCAAGATATTCATGTTAAGTACTCATAGATCTAGTATTGAAACTCATCGGTTAGAATTATGAATCAATACATCAAACAAGTTAAACCAAAGGCCTTTTGATAAAACCAGAATTACAAAGAAAGTACTTAAATAAGGTTGGAAAAACATTAACTTTGATTTGCAATGAATCATCAAATAAAAGTATCCATTAACCTACTCCCAAACCCGGAATCACAAAGTGTTTAGCTAGACATAAAAAGAAATAATCCATAGACAAATTATTAATGTCCATGTCTAACTAATTGAAAATAATGATACTATGGAATGAGTGAACTCGGGGATGATGACGATCTCTCAATCTATCTTCAATCCTCGAAGGTGTGGTTGCGGTTTTGATCGATCTCTCCGAATCTCCAGTGTGGGAATTGCTCTTTTCTCTGGTTTCTAGGGCAAAATCCAGCGTGTGCCTGTTTGTGGCCGCCCCGTCTCTATTTGTACTTCGTTTGGGTAGAAACCTAGTTCACAACGAGTCAAACTCTATTTTTCCCGCAGAGGCGCACGGGTCATGCGCTAGGTCACGCCCACCCGTCTTTGGGTGCCGCAGATTTGTCCAAATCACAAAGATGGAGCACGGATCGTCTTTGTATGGCACGACCGATCCGTCGTGCTATAAGTCGAACCTTGAGCCTTCGGTTTTTAGGTTGACCACATCTTTGTCTAGGGAGCACGCCCGCCCGTGCTCACCTGTAGCAACAAGCATTTGGCCGTTTTTTCCCTTTTTTTGCCCAGATTGTCTGACTTCTTCTCGATTCGACTCCAAACTTCATACTTCACATCAAGTATTGGCGATTGCAATGCTCCGAATTATTTCCAAAATGCTACAATTATCGATAAATTCCTACAAAATGAGCAAAGCGTAATCCTTTTCCACAAAACAGAATAAAGCCCTATTTACTCATGTAATGCATGCATATCAACATATTCTAGCCAAAATTAAGCTCAAAATACATGCAAAATACATGCCAATCACTTATATTGGGGGAAAGAGTAAATTACACAAGAAGATTTAAATGATATAGACATGGTGTACTTATCTTTTATCAAGATCAAAACAAGACTTCTTCCTTGGTTGTCCGCAAATGTTGTTATGCTCGAACCTTCTTCTCCAAGCTCTTGAGTCTCCAACTCTACTTTTCCTCTATCCTCTCAATATAAATTGCTCTCTATGAATCTAAATAAGGATGAATGGAATGAATTTTCAATGAATGAATGATTCAATGGATATCTAACCTCAACCCTATCATTGGGCTTTTATTGAAATTATTTTTGATGAAAAGTAATCCTTGATAATGTCATCTTTTGGTATTTTAATGCTCCACTTCATTAGTTTGGTTGTTGGGTGATTGTTTTATGCAAAATTATTGGTGAAAGAAGACTTTGTTTAGCAAAATTGGGTGTCAAAGTGTATAAGATTTGTCAAAAGGCTTGGTTGAAGTGTTTTCCCAAAATACCTTTGAAAATCGGACATAAATTGTTCTCCAAAGACAACCATGTTGAAAAATATGGCCTGGTCGTGCTTGACACGACCTTTTGAGCCTCCCGATCACGGTCGTGCTAAAAGCACGGTCCGGCTGTGTTGATGCGACATGGCCATGTTTTTGCTCTTTTTGGTTGATTTTTAACATGGCCGTGTAAAAAGCACACCGGTCGTGTTCGTCTCAAAAGACCCCAAAATGACACGTTTAGTTTGGGATTTTGAGTATTTTTGCTTCCATAAATCTCGGGATATGTTTTGACATGAATCTATGGTCCGAAATTCACCAAAATAGCTCCAACTACACCAATAAAAACACTTCACAAAGAATATGAACCATGTACAATGAAAAACTAATGAAACTAACAACAAAACAACTCAAATATTACTTAAATAAACATGTAAAACATGCATAAAAGGACACTTATCAAACCACCTCCAACTTAGAACTTTACTTTTCCTCAAGCAAACATAAACCCATAATGAGGATTCAATACATTACAACATACTTTGGGAAGATCTTTTTCTCAACACATTGGACATAAGAGTCAAATTATTAGCCCTCTCAACCCGAATTTAACCATTCAGTGAAAACATAGTTTTGCAAAGCGATCGATTCACAAGTAAAGACATTCATATCAGTGGGTACGATTCAGACTTGAATCCATCACTCCACAAATATTGATAGTTATGCACAACTTCAATCCAATAACTCCATGAAAATACAAGAATTCAATCAATTTTTACATTTAGTCAACTAGTTATATAACTGAGCTTCTTGATGCAAGCAAATATACATTCTTCCTTTTTTTTTCCTTTTTTAAGACGTTCGAGGCATGCTTCCACTAGGTTTAAATTTTGAATTTCCATTCAAACACTCCTAGGGTGGTTTCCCATGCTCATATTTGTGTCGCCGTTTACGTAAAAGACAAACATAGGGCTCGTGAATGCTCCTAGTTAGTAAGCAACAACAAATAGAAGAGTATAACCTCGATTGGTCTTTTTTTTCTTTTCTTTTTTTTCATTTTTTTTGCTTGGTTTAATAACTACTCAACCACTACTAAATCAAGAGTTCTCGGACTTTCATGGCCCTAAAAATCGTCATATATGTTTAACAAATCAGGTATCGTAGAGTTAGAGGTTTCGTCTAAATTCAACCCACATCCATGTCAATCTATTCAAGACAATCAATTGCTTTGGATTTACAAATACAAATTATAAAGTTAATTCATGTGTAATTGGGCCAAATTATTGATTAACAAATACTCAATTTGTTTCCTTGAAAAATCATATCTCCTATAAATAGACTCATTTTTTTTTTAAAAAAAAAGCACACAAGCATTCTAAGCATGAAATTGTGTCCACCTCCGACTTAAAGGTTCACATTGTCCTCAATGTGAAAGAAAGAGATGAACATACACACACAAAACAGACAAAAAGTAAAGCAACTAGAAGAAAATGAAAAAGGTGGACAAAGAAAAATATGACCTTACTACAAGAATGAAATCGATGTTGAGCGATCATTGAGTTGTTTAGCACGGGACATTCAAGCATAAACAACACACAACTCGAATACCGTGAAGGCTCAAATCTTTCCAATTAAGACAACAAAGAGAGATGTTCAGAGTTTGTTTTGTTAAATGACCTAAAACAATCAAATGTGATTTGAAAATGACTCTAAGGACTTGCGATTATTTTGAAAGAAAATAAAAAAAAATGCATACAAAGCATCGGGTTGCCTCCCGGGTAACGCTTCTTTACATTCGTATAGCTGGACTATTTCACATAAATGTGGAGATTAGTTGGGCAGAGCCTTGAACTTATGAAAATCTCTTTGGCATTTAGTAGAACTACCTCCAACTTCAAGCTTCAAAATGTGCTCTTTAACCTTTCGGGTCCCTATTTTGGGCATAAGCTTCCTAAGAAGATTATTCTTCGTGGGTTTACCTGCACCTTGAACAACATTTTTCTCCAAGAGATTTTTAGTTTTCACATCACACAAGCAAACTGAGACAACAAAAGAACAAGTAATATCCTTATCAATAGCAACATGAATCTTAAAGATTACTTGTTCATCCCCCACCCTCAAAGTTAATTTTTCATCATGCACATCAATGATTG
This sequence comes from Rehmannia glutinosa, assembly GCA_016081115.2. NCBI lineage: Eukaryota > Viridiplantae > Streptophyta > Magnoliopsida > Lamiales > Orobanchaceae > Rehmannia > Rehmannia glutinosa. Next base: position 14,006,179 of record CM071927.1, read on the forward strand.
ATTTTGACGTAGCCAAGAAAGGACGTTCAAGAATTAAATGAACCCCAATATCATCATGTATGTCAAGAATAACAAAATCAACTGGGAACATGAATTTATCAATCTTGACTAACACATCATTAATAATACCTCTAGGGCGTTGAATCGATTTATCGGCTAATTGAATGTCCATCCTAGTAGGTTTAAGTCCACTTAATCTCATGCTTGAATGTCTCCTAAGTCATCTAGTGCCCTATCAACAGGTAAACCATCAATTGTACAAGGAATAATAAAACTTCCTAGATCATTAGATTTTTGTGGTAGTTTATTGGAAGAACATTCATCATTCAAGTGCACATTTGATAATTCATTAAGCTTATTTTTATTAGAAATGATGTCATTTAGATCCCTTACATGCTTTGATAGAGGTTGAACAAGTGGAATATTGGTATGTAATTGTTTGAATGACTCGAGGTGCTTACAAAATTTGTCCTCCTTCTATCTTCTTCAGTTAAACTCTGGTATGGGATCTTGGGCTTGTATTCTGCAACCACTTTTTTCCTGGGCTTTTCTTTGGGTTTGTCATACTCCACACATTTTTGCATGGGGTCTTGGCATTATCATGCTCGTGTGGAAAACTGATTGTAATTTCCTTTACGTGTTCCCTTGGGTTTGGCTCGGTGTTACTCGACAAACTTCCCTGCGGCCTTTCAGAAATCATTTTCACAATCTGGCCTATTTGGTTCTCCAAGTTATGGATAGATGTCTCATGATTTCTTAAGGATATTTTGACTGCCTGGAATCGGGCATCTGTTGATTGTACAAACTTTGCCCTGAGTTCTTCCAACTTAGGCGTTCCTTGAGTCGGTTGGAATCCGTGAGGCATGTATGGATTAAGATTGGGATTAGGCAGTGATTGGCCTTGATTACCCCAACTGAAATTAGGTTTTTGTTGTAAGTCCAAGTGGCTACGATAATCTAGAGGGGGGAGTGAATAGATTATGCCCATCTTCTCAAGTATGCCCTCTTTTTCGAATGTAATAAGCAATGGCAAGAATGGAAGTCTTTGGAAGTAAACAACACGTGTCGATTTATAAAGGTTCAACCCACCTAGGGCCTAATCTCTCTACCACCCCAATATCTCCGGGATGGATTTCAAAAAGAAAAATAATTTTATTAATAGTTACCACAACTATTACAACATTACCTTGAAGAGCACCACACTCTCCAAAATTCTAGAACTTGCTTGGATATCTCTGTCAAGGCCACATGTTGTATGCGGATTGTGAATGTGATTAAAGGCCATCTTTGCTAGCCTTTAAAGCCTTTTACCTACCTAAAGATGTTGAAATTCCTAGTTATCCAAGTTGAGCTATAGCCTATTTCTTTGATAACCACAAAATTTAACCCCGTTTGTGGTGTTTCCACCAAAGATTCTCCAAAAGTCATATTGATCATAATTGGGCATCGGTTGGGTATGCGCGTTCGTTGGAACCTCAAAAATGGTGTTCAATTGGGTCATAGATAGTTGTCTACGAACGTTCCCTAACCGAAATCGTATCATATATGGTTCAAAAGTCCGCCTTGTTTGAGTACTTCTACGGTACTCAAAAACTCCAATGTGTATCGTTTAAAGGTCGGCCACCGTCGGCTCATGAAATTGGTCCATCCGACCTTTGCGAAGAGACGCCAAACGCCCTCATGTATCCCCAAAGTTTGGGTACGTCATCGTCGGCATAGCGTGATGGAGCTATTTGGCGACCAACCAAGCGATTCCATCGCTCAAGATCATCTCGCATTTGTCAATTCAACCCCATATGCCGTGGGATCTGTTTTGGTCTACCCTCGGCGGTGCCACATCTCGTTGTGCCGCCCGCATGCACGTCTCCTTCCAACCTGGGGATTTCTTCGCTCGCCATGAAGGATTTGTACCTGAAATACATTCCATTAGCATCCCAGTATCATCAATGGCAACAACAAAGTAGGGGATTAAAGCTAACATATTAGGTGATGCAAATTCACTTCCCTACTTTACTTTCATCGATCAACTACCCCAAGCAAGCAAGAATTATGGCCATTCTAGAAAAGTATTAGCTCAAACAATCATTGGCCATGCCTTATTCATCAATATATCATCCAAAATCTCCTCAATTACACATGCCCACAACGTGTTTGATAAATTGCCTTAAAGAAGATTTCATTCAAAACATAGCAAAAATATCAAAGCTAGCACCAATCATGATTCCCATTACATAATTGACAAGAAATTCACAAGGAAAAATGATGCTCTTACCGGAATTTTCGAATTTCGAATCAAAGTGAACAACTTGAACCCTAGGTGCTTTATCTTCAATTTTCTTCAATCAAACTTGAATACAATGCAAATTGTGGTTCTAATGTGATGGGGGAGTGATTAAATGGGAGAATTTAGGTGGAAATTACAAGAAAATTTGAAAACAAGGAAGGATGAGGGAGGGGCGCGCGATTTGGGGGTTTTTTTGAGAAGAAGAGCAGTTTTAAACTGCTCTTATTTATTTATGCCCCTCTCGTAAGGCGCACGGGTGGTGCGTCGAAGCACGGCTACCTGTGCGCCACCCCGATGAAATCCTCAACTCTCGTAGGGCGCACGGGGTGGTGAGTCGAAGCACGGGCTACCCGTGCGCACCAGACACAATCAGAATTTTTTTTTTTTTTTAGGCTCAAAAAATTAGAATAAAACACACACACAAGAAAAATACAAAAATTAAAAAAATTGAAATCCACACTAGAAACCGTTGGGTTGCCTCCCAACAAGCGCTATTACGTCTTTAGCTTGACGCCTATTTTTGTTCCGTCACGGGTCTCGCAAGGTGATGGATGTCACCTCCTCTTGATTGCCTCGGTGGAAGTAATGCTTAATCCTCCGGCCATTTACCATGAAAGTCTCACCATCTTTTGTTAACAATTCCACAACGCAGGGAGGATTCAATATTTTCTTTATCACGAAAGGCCCCGACCACCTAGATTTGAGTTTTCCGGAAAAAGTTTAAGGCGTGAATTGTACAAGAGGACGGGTTTCCCTGGTAAAAACTCTCATTTCTTAATCATTTTGTCGTGCCATCGTTTGCTTCTTTCTTTGTAAAGTCGGGAATTTTCGTAAGCTTCATCCCGAAATTCTTCCATCTCATTTAAATGGAGCAACCTTTCTTCACGGCCTTTTGAAAATCCAGATTTAGTTTCTTGACCGCCCAAAATACTTTGTGCTCCAATTCTACCGGCAAATGGCACGACTTCCCAAAGACAAGTTGATATGGAGATGTGCCCAACGGTGTCTTATATGCGATGGTACGCCCATAGAGCATCATCCAATTTTAATGCCCAATCTTTTCGGTTGATGTTAACCGCCTTCTCGAGAATCTGTTTGATCTCCGGTTGGCTACTTCGGCTTGTCCATTAGCTTGTGGATGGTATGCCAATGCAACTTTATGTTTCACCCCATATTTTGCCAACAAGTTGCTCATCAATTTATTTACAAAATGCGACCCTCCATCGCTAATTAAAGCTCTTGGAGTGCCGAATCGAGTAAATATATTTTTCTTAAGGAACTTCATCACAATTTGAGCATCATTTGTTTTGGAAGGAATCGCTCTACCCAACGGGATACATACTCCACCGCAAGTAGAATATATTCATAGCCCGAAGATGATGGAAATGGACCCATAAAGTAAATCCCCCAAACATCGAACAATTCAACCGATTACGTTTGTCATCGGCATCTCGTGTCTTCTCGGAAATGTTGCCCATTCGTTGACACTGTCACATTGTTGCATAAACAAATATCAATCATTAAATAGAGTGGGCAAGATAGCCCACTCGCAATACCTTCGCAGCGGTGCGGGTTGGGCCAAAATGTCCGCCAGAGGGTGAAGAGTGACACTATTGTAGGACTCCCTCCCATTCTTCTTGAGGCACGCATCTCCTTATGATTTTGTGCCGCACCTCTTAAAGAGTAGGGGGTCGCCCCACGTGTAGAACTTGACGTCATGTAGGAATTTCTTCTTTTGATATGACGATAGATTTGGAGGCAAAATTCATGACCAAATAGTTAACAAAATCCGCATACCACGGAAATTTTGCCTCGAGCATGAGTAACCGTTCATCAGGAAATTCCTCTTTTATCAATTCCGTGCTTCTTTGCGACCCCTCTTGATTTTCAATTCGAGACAAGTGGTCCGCTACCACATTCTCACATCCCTTCCGGTCCCTGATTTCCACATCGAACTCTTGCAATAATAGAATCCACCTAATCAACCTTGGTTTCGCATCCTTCTTATCAAAAAGAAATTTGATAGCCGCATGATCGGTATGAACAATCGTTTTCGTTACAATCAAGTATGATCGAATTTATCAAATGTGAAGACAATCGCCAACATCTCCTTCTCGGTAGTGGTGTAATTCGTTGAGCATCGGCCCGCCGTTCTACTAGCATAGTAGATGGATCTAAACAACTTTTCCCTCTTTTGACCGAGAACAGCCCCTACCGCAAAATCACTCGCATCACACATCAATTCAAACGGTTGGCTCCAATCCGGGGCGACAAGAATAGGTGCGGTCACCAGTGCCTTCTTCAACGTTTCAAACGCCTGCAAACAATCATTGGAAAAATTGAAAGCAACATCTTTTTCTAGTAATTGGCTCAAAGGCTTAGAAATTTTAGAAAAGTCACGGATAAACCTTCTATAGAATCCGGCGTGGCCCAAGAAGCTCCGGATAGCTTTTTCGTTTGTAGGAGGTGGTAATTTCTCGATCGCTACAATCTTTGCCCGATCTACTTCCAAACCTGTAGAAGAGACTCGATGACCAAGTACAATGCCATCGCGTACCATAAAATGGCACTTTTCCCAATTTAGTACTAGATTGGTCTCTTCACATCATTTTGCAAGACTAGGGAAAGATTGTGAAGACAATTATCAAAAGAATCACCAAACACAGAGAAATCGCCCATAAACACCTCCATAACCTTTTCAATAAGATCGTGAAATATAGCCATCATACACCGTTGGAAAGTGGCGGGCGCATTACATAAACCAAATGGCATGCGCATTTAAATGCAAATGTGCCATACGGACATGTAAATGTTGTTTTTTCTTGGTCTTCCTAGCGCAATCATGATTTGATTGTACCGGAATAACCATCTAAAAAGCAATAATAATCATAACCCGCAAGACGGTCCAACATCATATCTATAAAGGGAAGAGGAAAATGATCTTTTCGAGTGGCATCATTTAGTTTTCGATAATCAATGCAAATTCGCCACCCCGTAACGATTCTAGTAGCAATTAGTTCTTCATTTTCATTTTTCACCATGTTACCCCTTTTTTCGGCACCACTTGTACCGGACTTACCCATGAACTATCGATATAGCATAAATGATCCGGCATCCAACCATTTCAACACTTCCTTCCTAACCACATCTTGCATGATAGGGTTTAGTCGTTTTGGTTTTGCAATCGATGGTTTATAAACATCTTCCATCCGAATTTTATGCATCACAACGGATGGACTTGTGCATTTTAAATCGTTATAGACCATCCTAGTGCCGACTTGTGTTTTCGTAAAACCCTTAACAGTTTATCAGGTTGAGTAGGAGTGAGAAGAGATGAAACGACACGGATTTGCATTATTTGCCCCAAGGAATGCATATTTGAGGTGTTCGAGGTAATTGCTTGAGTTCCGAGTCGATGTTACTATTTGAAGATCGCACACGGGTTGCCCATGCTCCAAATAAGCGCACGGCCCGTGTGCTCTTCAGAGACCTCAAATCTTCCTTCAGCATCATGCACGGGTTGCCCGTGCGTGGACGCATGGGTCGTGCGTTTCTGCAAGTTTCGCTCCCTTATTTCTCGACTTTGCGTTCTCCTCTTGCGCTCTTAGGTAGTTCCCGATATGATCTAATGCACAAACATAGTCGTACAAATCTTGGTTATCAAAATCAAGTACAACACTCGACATTGAGCACGAGTGGGTTAGACCAAATTCCAAATCATCTGTAGACAATGTATGATCAACATAATCCTCAATGCATGAACTAACTATATCCAAAAATTACAATTCTCCACCGAATCATGAAATTTCATTGCTTTATATATAGAAAATAAAACATGCTCATCATTAACACGTAATGTGAGCTCTCCTTTTGCACATCTATTAAGGCTTTACCCGTGGCTAGGAAAGGACGTCCAAGTATCGGTGGAACGCCTCGATCTTCTTCCATATCCAAGACCAAGAAATCCACGGGAATATAAATTTATCAACTTTTACCAATACATCTTCAATAATTCCCCTTGGATACGTAAGTGATCGGTCCGCAAGTTGCAATGTCACCGTAGTTGGCTTCACGCCGCCTAATCCAAGCTTCCAAATCGCATAACGCTTTATTAAAGAAATTACCACCAATATCACAAGGGATAGTGAAACTCCCGGATCTTTCAGTTTTTGTGGTAGCTTTCTTTAGATAATTGCACTACATTCTTCCGTCAAATTCACCGTTTCAAAGCTTGTCATCCTCCGCTTTTTCGACATAACATCCTTAAGAAATTTCGCATAGTTTGGCATCTGTTCTAGTGCGTCTGCGCAAGAGGAATGTTAATGTGCAATTTCTTAAATATATCAAGGAATTTGGCAAATTGATCATCAAGTTTTTCTTTTGAAATCTTTGAGGAAAGGGAAGAGATATAGGCAACTTAGATATATTTGAGTTAGATGGTGATTTTAGCTTCTTACCCTTGTTTGTTCCGCCTCTTTGTTCTCTTCTTTCCTATTTTCTTCAATATCATCCTTCATCACGGACTCTCCCGCTCCGGCCTCGATGCTTCATCCGAAAGTTTTGATTCCCATTTTTCTTTAGGCCCCTCATATTTCGCACCGCTTCGTAAACGAATCGCCTTGCATTGTTCCTTAGGATTCATTTTCGTATTACTTGGAAATTGACCCTTGTGATGTTGACCACCCACAATTGTAGCCAATTGACCCATTTGAGTCTCCAGATTCTTTATCGAGCTTGTCACTTGTTGTTCTATCTTATCCATCCGAGAGTCTTGCTTAGCGAGGCGGCTCCTCGTATCATTCATGAATGCATTAGATTGATTTATGAAGGAGGTGAGTGCATCTTCCAACGACGATTTGCCTTCCCCATTTCCGCCTCCACTTGAAGCATTAAATCCCGACGGAGGTTGTAACACATTCTTTGAATTTGCGTAGGAAAAATTTCATGATTTCTCAACCCTGGATGGTAGTGCGTTGGGTTTGAATTATTCCCGGAAATTGTTGAAATTCGATTATTCACATAATTTACCTCTTCCATCGGATATAGAAGAGCTTCACTACCCATGCTCGTGCGCTCGCGGCCCCCCTTCAATACACTCAATTGAGTTGTCAAAGCCGCTACTTGTGCCGTCAATGTTTTAATTGGGTCCAATCCGAGATTTCGCTACTCGTTGTACATTAGATCTTTCGGATGGCCACGTAATCTGTTCATGGCCATTTCTTCAAGAAGGTTCAAGGCATCTTGTGGAAACCTTGCCAACAATGCTCCTCCCCATTGCGGCAACCTCGTTTGTCCCATTAAACCATTGTAGGAGAAACATAATCGTTGATCCTCTAGAAACCCATGTTGTGGACATCTACGTAACAAATCCCGAAACCTTTCCCAAGCCTAGTACAAAGGCTCGAGTCGAAATGTCGGAATTGAGTAATCTCGCTTTTGAGCCGCAAAGTTTTGCTCGGTGGAAAGAATTTAAACAAAAACTTTTGGCTCGGTTCGTCCCATGTGCTTACACTGTCTTGCGTCAAAGTACCAACCAATTTCTCGCCTTATCCCGTAAAGAGAATGGGAACAGCGCAATCTTATGGTGTCATCCGAGACTCCGTTCATTTTGATCGTATTGCATATTTGGATAAAATGTGCAAGGTGAGAGTTAGGATCTTGATTCGAACCCCCAAACCGATTCTCGTTGCACCATATTGATCGGTGCGGTTTGAGCTCGAAGTTGTTGGCATTTATAGGAATATGGGCAATACCACCGTAATTACGATTCGTTTGTGGTCGAAAGTAATCATGAATGGCTTCTTTGTTGAACCGTATCGGTAACTCGTTTCCACCATTGTTTGCTAGTATTGGTAACTCATTCAAATCCCCCATTATCGGATTGTGTTGTCTTTCAGCCCGCCTCTAGTGGTAGCGCCGATTTTTCTCGTGAAAGCCTCGACTTTCGGTATAAGCGTATCAAGTCCCCTTACCTCGAGCGCGTGTTCATGCACCACCCGGACCGAACTAAAAGAAACAAGTCAAATAATGAAGAATTAAAGTGAATCCAAAATGTAAAAATAAAATTGTCTAAATTAAAATTAATTCTATCTATCGCAATATTAGCACCAAAAATTGTATTAGTCCCCAAGCAACGACGCCAAAAACTTGTTCGCCTCATTTTTAGCTTCACCGCAAGTGTATGGTGTAGTTTATAGAATAGGGTAAGCAAGGTCGTATCCACAGAGACTAATAAATTTATGCGCTAAGTATTGAACCAAGATAGTCTTATTTTTATTTAGACGATCGAAATTGAATGATTGTTGTATTGAGATTAAGACAATTTAAATCACTAAAACACAAGATTAAGATAATACAAATAATAGAAGTATCAAGATATGAAATGGATTTCGAGTTAAGGTTTCGATTAATAATCCTCTTGTTATCCGGTTTAATCAAGCCACGTTATTATCAATATTTCTATAAGACGATCACAAAGCTATTTTATCCTCCCTCTCGAGATGCATATAAAACGTAGATTGAAATACTTATGCTAGCATCTCTACTCAACATGAAGCATTCAACTCCCAAAAGTTTAAAAGATCAAATATCCTCACAAATATTTACAAACCTCTCGATTCATGCAAATATTTGAGTCGAGTATTCAATATCTAATATTGAAACTCATCTCTCGAATTATGAATCAATATATCAAACAAGTTAAATCATTGATCAAGTGATAAAACAAGAATAAGCTCAAAATACTCAAATAGGCTTCAAGGTAATAACTTCAACTAAGATTAAAACATCCAACAAGAGTTCATCAATCTACTCCCAAAACCCGGAAATCTCAAGAGTTTAGCTACACATGATTTCTAAACAACTTATAAACAAATTGTTCAAAGCCATTACAAATGAAAATGAAAGATTGAAACTAAAAGAGAAGCAAGAAAAACTTAGAACGCCGACAATCTCTCGATATATCTCCGTTCTTCAAGGTCCGATGCAACCCGATTGTCTCCTTGATATCTTCTTCCAAGAGTTGACCCTTGTCTTGTATTGTAGATCCCAAAAATGCCGAATATCCTTGTGTGCGCCCCCAAAAAGCCTTTTTATACCCACAAATCAGTTTAGGGCATAATGTCTACCCAGACATGGGATTCAGTACGCAGACGCACGGGTGGTGCGTCGGAGCACGGGCTACCCGTGCGCCACCCTGTTGAAATAATTCCAGTCTCTGTAGAGCGCACGGGTGGTGCGTAGGAGCACGGGCTACCCGTGCGCCATCCCGGTTGAACTCATCTATTCTCTGTAGGGCGCACGGGTCATGCGTCGGTGCATGGGCTACCCATGCGCCATGCTGCAGCTCTAAATTTCTAAATTCAGGGGTGCACGGGTGGTGCCTAAGGCACGCCCAACCCGTGTGCCCCCTGTCTTTTCCTTAGACGCTCAACTTTCGCTCTTTTTGACTTTACTTTTCGTATACTCACTCAATTCTCCGTGTTTCCACTTTGCTATCCTCGTATTCGTATTCAATTTGCTTCAAATATCATGAAATTCCTACAAAATAAGCAAAGTGTAATATCTTTTCCACAAGGAGTGAATATGTAACATTTAACGCGAGTATGTGCATGTTTACCCATCATTATAGCAGAAATACGCCTCAAGATAAATGCAAAACTCACACCTATCAGATTACAACTTGATAATGAAGTATACAACTTTGAAGTGCAAGTGTAATCAAGAATTAAGCCTAGACCTCAAGATGTGAAAGTGAAAGACCTTAGGCTATTACAACAAGAATATTGAAATTGAAGAACAAAATATTTGCTTGAATATATCTCTTGTTGTGTTGTAGTATAATTGTTGTACTTGTTGCTCCAAAGCTTCCTCTATTTATAGAAGATATTTGATCAAGGATAGGCTCCTCTTGGAGATTGAAATCTACAAAAAGATGCAATTAAAATCAAGATTATATTTGTTAGAAATCAATCCCCTAAATCAAGAAAAAATTATTTGTTGTCACAGATAGATTTTCTTGACAAAACCATAGGGACCGGTCGAATAGAAATAAGAATACAATTTAAACGTTGAAAAAATGCGCGAGTCGACTGCCGACATTGGTCGACCGGTCGAACCTCGTCGACCGGTTGACCTCCTTGAAAAATCAATAAAGAAAATTTGAGCAATTCTCGGACACCGATCGACCTAGGTCGACTGGTCGGCCGACCCACCGATCGACTGGATGAAAAATACAACCATCTCATTTCTATTTCAAAATCAACTTGACACGAGTTTCCCTATATGGGCGACCGGTCAAACACGAGATGAAGTGTTGTCCAATTTTTGTCGAAAATAAACTTCAAGAAATACTCCGAAAAATTAGTAAAAATATTTTAGATTGATCGGGAGTATTTGGACAACATTTAGGAACGTTATTTTGGTGTAAAAACACGCTTAAACAAAATTATCAAAATCATGATAAAAATATTTATCTAACAAACTCCCCCTTTTTGATGATTACAAACCAAAACAATTTTAAGAGGTCGATTTTGAAAACAAAACAAATTTTTCGGTCAAAAATAACTATCCATTTTAAGCGACAACTTTCCATACAAGGATAGGAGTAAAGATTTTCGAAACATTTTGTAAAAGCTCCCCTTTCAACGTGCACAACAAGATTAATTAAGAATCAAGCATAAAAAAGCTAAAAGCTCAGCTTTTCAACTATGATCTTATATAACAAGAGTTTAGAAGCTCCCCTCACAAAGAGAACATATTAGACAAGTATACAAGTCCATAATATAACCATTGGACTAACTATGATTCAAGCTTTTGGCTTTAAAGAGCCACAACTTATAGCTTTTTTTTCCGCGAGCTTATTCTAGCTTCTTTGAGAGCTAAAGAGCTTATTTCATGTTTCTCCCCTTTGGAATCATAAAAAGAATGTTAGCACGATAAAAACATCATATAATCATATCAAAGTGCGCAATAGAACCGATTTATCGAGCTTTTGATCAAGAAGCTTTAAATTGCAAAAGTTAAGGGAAAAAGTCAAAAAATTGACTTGTAAAAGCTCATTTGATTTACAAAACCTGATCTCTATAAACTTATAAGACTTTTAAAATCGAGATAATCATGTAAAAGATGAAATTTTCTTTGAATATTTTGTCGAATACTTGGTGTGCATTGAATGAAAAAGAGAGTGTATATAGCCCTTGTAAGTGCAATCATACCCAATACCATTACCAAATGCAAGTATACGACAATCATTCATCAATAATCAACATGCTCATAAGATATCAACATTAAAGCAAGTTCTCAAGGGTTCAACCAAATTGAGATTAAAAAAGGAAGTAGTCTTTTCAAACAAGATGAAAGCCTAGCAAACAGAGAAATGGATTACAAATGTCATCATGCAAAAAATTCAAGAAGTACTTTTACCATCAAGTACTTCATCAACATCTATCCAAAAAAAATTTAGACATGTCAACCATTAGCAATCATTTTGCTACTAGGCTTAGCACTTTTGCTAGTCCTTCCTTTGAAGACAACAAGAAAATGCCATTAGCATATAATCAAGAGAAGTAGCATCAAAGTAGTACATTACAAGTTTTAAAGAAATAAGAGCGACAATAGCAAGAATATAAAGCATGATAAAGACAATACGTCACTCTTCGTCAGAGAAGAAGCAAGCGGTTGGGAGGAGTTCTTTGATAAACTTCTTTAATTTCCCAACTGATTTCTTGAGCTTGGAGTTCTCTTGCTTGAGCTCCTCATGACTAATTCTAAGAGCATCATAACTAAGCCTTTGCTCATCAAGCTAGGCTTGATAGTAATCACGAGATGCTTGAGTTTCACGGGCATCGGTATTACCCCTGGATTGCCTTGAATACCACTGAAGCCAATCTTTCGCTTCCTCATCATCAAAGATATCATTTGGATTTTGAGAGGATGAACCTTGGTATCTACCTTTTGCCGCTTTTGTAGGACATATATGCATATTCTTTTAGCCCATTTGACATTGTCGAGCGAAATTGTAGCCCGGAGCTCGGCAATTTGGACACCGGAAAGTTGGGGTTTTGGATTCTTGCCATGTTTCTGAGCTATATTCCGTTGGGTAGCTCGTATTTCTCGTTGTTCCGCTTCTTCTTGGCGAGCATTAGATGGTGGAATTTCTTGGAGGTGCCATATATGTGAAATTCTTGCAAAAATGAAGAGATTAGCAACAAGAATTGAAGAAATTAGGATTTTAGATGAAAGGGGTAATTTTCGCACAACAAGGGTTTGAAGAAGATGAGTTTTGTTTTGAGAGAACAAACCCATTTTTAAGAACTCAAAATATGTTGTTCGACCGGTCGACGGGGCCTTCGACCAGTTGACATCGATTCCGACCGGTCGGCCTCTGCTCAACCAGTCTAGTCCAAGTTTCTGGACTAAAAATTATGTTTTTCCCAAATTTAATGCTTCACCCCAAGAATGCAACAAATATGAAAATATAGACATTATTCAAAATGCATTAAGCATACACGAGCACGAATTTTCAAGAAGTCTCGAAGAATAGCGACTTTTGTAGAAATGTTTGATAAAACAAAACATATCTCAATTTATAAGTATCGAGACATAAAAAATTGTGAATCTCATTATATAACGTTCGGTTATGAAGAGCCGAGTTTTGAGAAAATTGTATATACCGAATGTTTTATCAAAACAAAATATAATCCTTTTCAAGCATGGGATAAAACAAGCCTTATCGAATAGTGTCTATCAAAAATTGAAAAATCCTTTTAATGACACTTATATGAGATTCTTTGGATTTGCTTTGAAAACGAGCACATATGCATAGACAAAAAAAAATCGAGTCGTGAGTGTAAAATAATAAAAGTGAACATACCTCAATAGTTTATGTCAATCTTGACAAATTATGATGTAGATAACCATTTATCTATTTAATGAAGATATATCCTACAAAATCTTGACAAAAAAAATCTTGCACAAAAGCATGGAGATAATAATAGGCTAAAACAATTCAAGAAATGTCATAAGTATATTATGCCTTAGTAAAAATCCATAAGAGATGATAAAACTTGTAAGTACACATGAGTTTGGAAAACTCTATACAATGTCTCTTTTTAAAAGAGTTTTGAAAATCCAAAAGTATTTAGTAGAGACCTTATTTAAGAGATAAATATGAACAAATCACTTTGACAATTAAGGTAAAAATATAAACATGCATAATAACAAAATACTATGCATATTTTAATAGGGAGATACAGTTTACCAATTACGCCATTTCCACGGGGTGTGTCTTTCCTATTGTCGATGACGTCTTTCTCTTAGAAAATCATTTTGTTGATGATGACTTTTCCAATTACTCCATTTTCAAGGTTTGTGTCCTTCCCATTGTTGATAATATCTCCCTCTTGGAAATTTATTGTGATGTCTTCTCCTTTGATCAAATGATACGAGCATTTGATGTCTTCTTGACGGTATGAATTTTCTTTGTTTGTTATTCCGCCAAGTACCTAATATGACATTGTTCTGTGGTACCCTCAAGTGTTTGGGTCCTTCGGGATTAGCGTTGAGACTTTTAGGTCTCTAATAATAATTAGAGCTATTTCTAGCCCGACAAGTATTTGTCGTGTGACCCTTTTTACCACAATAGAAGCAAATAATAATTCTAGAAGCATAATGACCAACATGTATAGAGACTTGGTTCTTTTTCTTATCATCAATAACATTAGGCTTATAACCAAGTCCTAGTTTCAAATGATCACAACGATGAACATCAAGAATTTTGGTCATTTTATCGGTACTCAAGTTGAACATTAACAAATCCTTTGTCATGCAATCAATATCCTTAACAAGAGTACTATTTTTTTTTTCAAGGTTTCTAACTTTATCAAGTGTGGTAGTGTGAGCATAAGAAAGTGATTCATATGAACCAAGTAAACTACCCTTTTCATTTTTCAAAGTATTGAATTCCTTTTTCAAATTTTTGTATTTAAAGAGCAAGCTTTGGAATTCATTTTGAAGTTCTTCAAAATCATTTTGCAATTCATGACCATAATCATCATACAATTCATTACTAAATGAGGTAGAAGAGTTAGAGCGTACCTCATTGTCTTTATTGATGCCCATAAGACATTTTCGGCTTCTTCATCATCGAAAGTTGTAAGAAGCTCATCACATGTCGTTGGATCCGGTTGAGAAGTAGATGCTTTTAAATATCGACCGGTCAACATAGATTATGCCCATTTTCTCGAGTATGCCCTCTTTTTGAATGTAATAAGCAATGGCAAGAATGGAAGTGCGGGAAGTAAACAACACGCGTCGATTTATAAAGGTTCAACCACCTAGGGCTTGAATATATCTCTTGATGGTTTGAATTTTATTATAGTTACCAAAACTATTATATGTTTGCACCACACTCTTTTAGTATACAAAGATTACCACAATCTTTGCACCAAACTCTCAACACCCAAAGTTTCCTCTATTTATAGGAGGTTTGAACTCAAGGATATCTTGTGTTTGACTCTCTTGGAGATTGAAATCTCTAGAAAAAATTAAAATCAAGATTATAACAAAAATGTTTTGAAGAACAAAAATCAATCTCTTAAATAAGGAAAAATTATCTCTCCAAAGTTTCTCTATTTAAGGAGAGTTGATCAAGGATAGACTCCTCTTGGAGATTGAAATCTACAGAAAAATGCAATTAAAATCAAGATTATAACTTTTAGAAATCAATCCCCTAAATCAAGGAAAAATTATCTACTGTCAACGGATAGATTTTGCTGACAAAACCATAGGGCGACCGGTCGAATAGAAGTAAGATTACAATTTAAACGTTGAAAAAATTCACAGGTCGACCGGTCGATACAGGTCGAACCCTCGTCAGATCGGTTGATCTCCTTGAAAAATCAATACAGGAAGTTTGAGTAATTCTTAGACAACGAGGTCGACCTCATGAAAAAATACGACCGTCTTGTTTCTATTTCAAAAATCAACTTCAGACATAACCGGTAGAACACGAGACAAAAGTGTTGTCCAATTTTTGTCGAAAATAAACTTCAAGAAATACTCCAAAAAATTAGTAAAACTATTTTAGATTGATCGGGAGTATTTGGACAATATTTAGGAACGTTGTTTTGGTGTAAAAACACAGTTAAACAAAATCATCAAAATCATGATAAAAACATTTAACTAATAGTTGTCGCCACCCAGGATTGTATGTATTACTGAAAGGATTAATTGGAGGATTCCGAGCTTGGTTCCCAACATAATTGGCATATTCAGCTTTTGGTATCGCGTGTGGACATTCTTGATGGTTATAAGATCCTCCGCAAGTTTCACAAGATAAAAATTGAAGTAGTGGTATTGGAACCGCCAACTCGTCAATCTTTTGGGTCAAAGCTTCAACTTGTGCGGTTAGTATAACTACTGCATCTGCATTAAAAACTCCCACTGACCTGTTTGTTTTCCCGCATATGGATTGACATTGGAAGCCATTCATGGCCATTCCTTCGATCAACTCTTGAGTGGCTTCCGGTGTTTTATTATTCAGAGTATCCCCGGCCGCTGCATCGATCATTTGCTTTGTTGAGGAGAGTAGCCCATTATAGAATGTTTGGACTTGCATCCAAACAGGTATGCCATGATGTGGGCATTTTTGCAACAATTCTTTAAATCTCTCCCAAGTGTCGTACAATGTTTCATCATCAACTTGAGTAAAGGAAGAGATTTCATTCCTTAATCTGGCAGTTTTTGCTGGTGGAAAATACTTAAGAGGAACTTCTCTACCATAGCGTTCCATGTTTTGATCGTTCCCTTGGGTAAAGTATTTAACCATTGTTTTGCCCGTCCCCTTGGAGAGAATAGGAATATGCGTAAAGCGAATAGCATCATCGAGGCCCGTTGATCTTGAAAGTATCACAAATTTTAAGGAAATTTGCGATGTGATTATTTGGATCTTCGTCTAGTAGGCCATCAAACTGGACAAGTTGTTGCACCATTTGAATGATGTTGGGTTTGATTTCAAAATTGTTGGCGGCAACAGCGGGCCTCACGATTCTTGATGTTGTGCCATCCATTGATGGCTTGGCGTAGTCATACATTGTTCTTTGTGGTTCTTCTGCCGTAATAACAAAATCCTTGTTATTGCTTTCGTCTATGTCCTCTTTGTGACCTATATTAATACTTCCCTCCGTATTTGCATCACTGTCGGTGGCTTTGCCTTACCCACCGCGACGATGAGTAGGCATACACTATGATAAATAAAGATGGGGAACTGTTAAACAAAGCTCACAAAAGATAGATAAAAAGAGAAGCAATAATGAGAAAAATAAAACACAAATGACTAGATTAACAAAAATAAAGTGTTCCTAATATCATAATTCCTGGCAACAGCGCAAAAAAACTTGATGGCTCGAAAACTACTCTAAAACCCTTAGGCAAGTGTACCTATCGTTTTATAATATAGATTACCGAGTACCGAGTATCATTCCCACGAGGATTATGAGTAATAGTAATTACTATCTTTTTGTTATCTAATCTAACAATTTTCTGAAGTTGGTTTGCATGAAAAGAAAAATAAAGAATCTAAACAATCAGATTACAATTGACAAAATAGAGGGAGATTGTAAAATAAAGAGATCTAGAGATATAAACGTGTTCGAATGTAAATCCCTCTAGAATGTTTTTGTGATTTTAACAAGATGAGATACTGACCTTAAACCCTCGAGCAATTACCATCCCCTTTTAACATAATCTCATATTTCATGGACCGTAGTAGAAATTCTCGATTTAAGTTAAACCCTCTTTCAAGGTGAAAAACTCATAACCTCAAGTTGATTAACCGAAATCTCTTTCTAGTTAAAACCCCAAGATTGCATTATAACGATTTATGAATTCCCATATTAGGTTTGACCCTAATCCTGAAAGATTTATGTCGCCATATATCTAGGATTGCATGCAACTCTTTTCAGCGATATTGGTTCATTCTCACCATAAATCTCTCGACACGGATGAGGAATAAAATTCAAATCAATATACCTAGGAAATATTAACTTGAATGAACAATGCATAATATAAGTGAATCGCATAAAACATGAAAATTGTATTAAAACATATAAGTCGAATCATTAATTCATCCTAGAGTTCATTACATTCAAACACTAAGAAATTAGCTACATGATTTTGACAAAAAGAGTAAATTACACAAGAAGATTTAAATGATGTAGACATGGTGTACTTATCATTTATCAAGATCAAAACAAGACGTCTTCCTTGGTTGTCTTCAAATGATGCTATGCTCCAAGCCTTCTTCTACAAGCTCTTCAATCTTCAACTCTATTTTTTCTCTATTCTCTCAATATAAATTGTTCTCTATGAATCGAAATAGAATGAATGGAGCGAATTTTGAATGAATGAATGAATGATTCAATGGATATCCAACCTCAACCCCATTATTGGGCTTTTATTGACATTATTTTGTTGAAAAGTAATCCCTAATAATGTCATCTTTTGGTATTTTAATGCTCCACTTCATTAGTTGGGTTGTTGGGTGATTATTTTATGTAAAATTATTGGTGAAAAGACTTTGTTCAAAGAAATTGGGTGTTAGAAATGTATAAGAGTTGTCAAAAGGTTTGGTTGAAGTGATTTCCCGAAATACCCTTGAAAATCGGACAGAAACAGTTCTGCAGCACATCCATGTTGAAAAACATGGCCTGGCCATGTTTGACACGGCCTTTGGGAGCCTCGAAGAGGCAGTAGTGCTTTGGCCATGTTCGGTACGACATTGCCATGTTTTTGCTTTTTTTTGGTTGATTTTTAACATGCCCATGTAAAAAAAGCACACCCTGGCTGTGTTTGTCTCGAAAGGCCTCGAAATGACGTGTTTAGCTTGGGATTTCGAGCATTTTTTGCATCCATAAACCCCGGATATATTTTGACATGAATCCATGGGCCGAAATTCACCAAAATATCTCCAAATGATCAATCTACACCAATAAAAACATCTCACAGTAATATGAACCATGTACAATGAAAAACTAATGAAACTAACAACAAAACAACTCAAATCCTACTTAAATAAACATGTAAAACATGCATAAAAAGACACTTATCAGGGGTCCCGGGACAACCCCCGGGGTCCTCTAACGTTTGTGTGTATGTGCAGACAAGTTCTCAAACGAAGGAGTTAGCAGTTCCAGGAGAAAAATACGAGAAGACTTCCGCTGTGGAAGAGGATTAGCTCGAAGACTTCCCTCTTGAGAAGAAGATTTTGGTCAACTCAAGTTACTGATCTTAAAAGCAGCATCAAAATGGGATTAAAATAAGTTTCTAGTTGTGAGAAATGTTAGACGTTTGGTAATTATCAGGATAAACTATGCTTTCAGTTGATATTATTTTATTGGCATAAAAATCCCCTCAAGGAATTCAAATATACCTGGTCATGGGATATGTTAATGGGTGAACATATCATGATCGAATCTCATCTTTTTCCCCTACTCCTCCCCTCCCCGAACATCTATTTCTTATTTACTCCTTAAAAGAAATCCCCTCAATTCCACTTTCTAATTTAATAAATCTTTTATTGGTTATTCTAACATGTATCTTGTACATTAAATATATGTTAGTAAATAAAACAGAATATAGTTTGTCTCCCTTAAATCTTAATAAAGTTGACTCGCATTATATCTAAAATCCCTAACTAAAATCAAATTTTCCTTTTATCCCTGAATGGTGTAAGAAGTACACGTGTTAGTGCAGCAGGCATTGAAGGGGGGACACATTACATAACAAATTGCACGTGTATACTGACACATGTCAGTCACTTATTGCTTGGTCCTAGCTGTCCGTTTGAAATGATTTTCCTACGTTATTATATCCCTGTCGTCCCGCACCTGATGTCTACCATAGTTCGAATCTTCCGCAATAGTTATTAATGTGGTTGTATTGTAATTTTCTTTTTCTTTCTGTGAGTACAAAACAAATCCAGAAAAAACAATTTATAACAATTCAAATAACATCCAAATTAAACTTTTTAATAGAAACAACTAGTTGGAAAATCAATTCATATGCCAGTAGGGAATCGAATTGAGACATTCTAGTCCCAAAAGTGGTAAGGCCTCATCGGTGAGGTTGTGTAGTAATTAAAATAAATGAATCAATTATCAAAAGTTCGATTGAGCAAGTCTCTTGTGAGACGATCTCATGAATCTAAATACGTGAGACGGACCTCCTAAGCGCAAAATCCGTCTTGAACATGAACCATGAAAATAAATTTAAAAATAATAATGAACTATGAAGAAACAAAAATAAACCCTAAAAACATGAACCATGAAGAAGAATAAACCCGAAAAATAAAAATAAACCCAAAAATAAAAAATAAACCCTAAGAAAAACTAAAAATCCTAAAAACCCAAATCAATTAAAAATAAACCCAAGAAACAAAATAAACCCTAAAACACATATATAAACCCTAAGAAAAATAAAATCGAAGAAAAAAAAACCTTTAACACTTTGTGTAAGGACTCGTCTCACGGATCTAAACTGTGAGACCGTCTCACGCAAGTTTTTGTCTTAACTTTTACGTCCGCCGTGTGTAAATAAAGTAAGCAAAGTCGACTATATTATTATTTAAATTTTATTGAATTTCAAGATTTGTAAATAAACGAATTTTAAACGATTTTTAATCATATTGAATAGAAATGAAATTTGACTTTATGATATTATTATATTTTTTTATTATTTATATATTAAATTAAATTACAAATTTTATCGAGCAAAAAACTAATTCAATCTTTAATTATTATGTTTTACAAATTAAACTTCAACAGACATCTATTACCATTTACCAATCATCTCAATAAAAGACGTGTCTATTTATTTGCGTTAGTTTCCTTCAATAGTCAATACTGGTTTCTCTGGTTCAGGCGTGCAGCCGAATAAGGACCGGCTTATACTTGTCATTTCACCCATTGGGAGTGTGAACCCATTGGGCTTGCCAACGTAGTTATCTTAGGTTTTGGATGGAGATTTGAAATTGAAGGGAAAATGAACTCGTTGGATTTGAAATCCTCTTGTTTGGATGATGTGTTGTGTATGGCAAATCCCAGTTTTGATAAAAAAATTTAGAAGCTCTATTTATTTTCTTAATTAATGTTTAATAAATAAAAATAAAAGATATAATCTTATTATTTTGTAATAATTATAATTTTATACACTAATAAAAATAAGAAATATATAACTTTTATTATTCTGTGATGTAATGTGTGTGCATATGTGAGTATGTGTGAAGTGTAAATGTGTGTATAAATGTGTGTGTGTGTTAAATGTGTGCATCATCGAGTGTGTGTGTAAATTCCATGGGTGTGTTTAAATATGTGTAATGTGTGTAGTGTGTGTAAATGTGTGCGAGTGTGTGTAAATGTGTGTGAATATGCAAGTGAACATAAAGGGGAAAAAAAAAGAATGGATTTCAAATGACTAGGTTTTGGGAGGGATTTGAAATCCTTTAAAAATGAACTAAAACTTAAAGAGGATTTGAAATCATTGATTTTGATTTATATCCAAAAAAGGTGTGAATTTATTTCCAACCTCCTTGATTTCAATTTATAAGGATTTCAAATCTTTAAAATCTAACTAAAACTCCTTCCAAACCCCAAATTCCAAGAGGGTTCTCTGGAGCCCAAAAGAACTCCCTCTGTTGGAGGCCCATTGTACTACCCAGTACCTATTTTAAGAAGACTTCTTGTGACTTGTGAGTTGTGAATATTCACTTTTGTATCATCATCATTCCATGGGACTTAGGGATGTTTGACCAAAACCCCATTCGGGTCTTTCAACGGGTCTGGGGCGGATTATGGACTGTTTGATTTCGGGTTTGGGCCTGGGCCCCCCGTATATATAAATATATATTTTTTATTAAAAAATAGTTATATGACTAATTCTTTTAATTTTCACATTAAATTTTACAAGATGATATTCAACTAGGATTTTTAGCTTTTCTTCCAATTTCTATGGCGTCACTCAATTACAATCAACATCTCAACATATGCTCTTCTCTTTAGTTAACAAGTTATTTTTCTTTAGTTAACAAGTTATTTTTCAGCTTTGCAATTCATGAGAGTTATTTTATTTAGTTGTTCAAAATCCTTTTTTTTTAATCATTTTGCTAATGGTAAAAGCTGAAGTGTAAAAACACAGAAGCACATCATGATTCATGAGCACAGGCTGCCTCTTACTGGTTTAATTTTTTTGGCGGGTCCGGCGGGTAAGACCCACCGGGTTACGGGTTCAAGGCGGGCGGCGGGTTTTGTGGCGGGTCGGGCGGGTTTCGGGTTTAGCCAAACCCCGACCCGACCCCCAGGTTTTGCTTAAATTAAGCTTTCTGTATACTCACTTCGTCACAAGTCATAACTAACTCTGTATGAGATTTACGCGAGATTTGAACAAATGAAACTTTTATTATTTTTATTTATCACTTATAAAAATAACAGAGCTGAACGTTAGTAGTATCATATTATTACATTAATTAATTGAGTGAATAATTTTGAAAAATAATTTTTTAGATAAATGAAAAAATATAAAAAAAAGGAAAAAGTCTTGATCACAAGGCGATCAGGTAGCAAAGGAAAAACAATACAAAATGTCAGGAAAAAAACACAAAAATAACTTAAAGACGCAATTTAAGTGAAGGGTGTTTCTGTCTCAATGATTTTCGAGTAATATAGTCATTTATTGTTTTCGCACGTGCTTAATTTTGATGGGTTGATGTATCTTGTGGAATGTCGGCCCAGGATCCTCGAGCTACAATGTCCATATTCTTCATAGTTGTTGAGGGAGCACATGAGTGAATGACAAGCGGAGTAGTTGAAGAGTCGACTAGCTTGGTCTTTAAAGCTTCTGATTTGTCTTGTTCTTCTTCATCTTGCTCTTCGTCTTCCGCCATATCGGACCACCTCTTTGGGGCTATTGTCGCCATGGCTTGAAAGCTCTCCGAAAGTTCAGTCGAATTAAATCTTTCCGAAGGATCACTAGGTTTTAACACATAGTTACTAACAGTGTTACTATTATTCACGGTCTCAATGGCCTTATTTAAGTCAGCCTCTTCCTTGTCAACCAACTGATCAGTCTGCGCCTGATTGTGAGCGATGCGATAGTTAAGGTTAAGTAAACCACAGTGAACGCTCCTTGTTTCCTTGAGCATCAGTCATGCTGTCTCCAGTGCCATGCAATTCTCCACCATAAAACTTGGTATGATTTTCCTCCTGCTGTTGACGATTGACATCAAGCTCCTCAAGGATATCAAACGAGTTTCGGGTCGCAATACCCGATATAGAAGCTCCATAGTACTATTATTCACGGTCTCAATTGCCTTATTTAAGTCAGCCCTTCTTCCTTGTCAACAATTGATCGGCTGCGCTGATTGTGAGCGATGACGATAGTTGAGGTTCGTAAACCATCGATGAACGCTCCTTGTTTCCTTGAGCATCTTTATCATTGTTCTTAACCGTCATGCTATCGGTGCCATGCAATTCTCCACCACAAAACTTGGTATGATTTTTCTCCTGTTGTTGACGATTGACATCATGCTCCTCAAAGATATCGAGCGGGTTTTGGTCGCAATACCCGATATAGAAGCTCCATTATCCGGTTTGTCTTTCGAGGGCCGTCCCTTTCTTGTTTTTCACTTGTACCCAAGTTTCACCCACCTCCTTATCCTTTTTAGCCGGAACCTCCCCCTATTACAGTGCCCACCCGCCGAACGACTACGAGGACGCACCTCAACATCTGCTTGTTTTACCTCATGAGTTGTGGATTGTCTTCAATGATTAATGTTATGACCTACAGTCCGATAATGAACACAATATTCTTGAATACTTTCATATCCGATGGAAACAAAAGAGCAATGTCCTGATCGTTCAACCATGATGCATTCTTGAAGGTGAGAGCTAAGATCTAATTCGACAAGAACACGGACAAAGTGACCCACCTCACCGTTAAAGAATGACTGTCAATTTGCATAGGAGTATCTACGGCACAAGCCAATTTCGTAATCAACAAAGGATGCCAATATTCCAAACTAAGCTCGTAAATGCGAACCCAAACCTGAGCCTTGGACATATTGATTTTGTACGTGTTAAAATCGGGGATCCAATTCATGAGACAAATTGAACCCGGGGCTAAATTCCACGTCGCCTTCTGTAGAATCCGTTGTCTCTCATTCAAATCCGATATTTGGATGTTGTAGTACCCCTTGCCCGGGGGAATGAATCTCCAAGGAGATTAAGGATTCCATATCTATGTCAACTTTTTCTTGAGATCGTCCAATAACATCATCGGCTTCGTATCCTTGGGGAAAATCACACGACCAATTAACGAGTTTTAAAGTTTCGCAATACGTTGTTGATAAATATCTTCGTCCATGGTAACAGAAAAATATTCCCCATTTTTAACCGGTTTGGAAGAGTCTCTCGTTGACAGGGTATGAGCAAATGAATGCATAATTTTTGGCCCTTTCCATCGGAGTACTGTGACATATCTTGTATCTTTGATTTTCGATCCCCGTATGGTATCGCGCCATGTATGTGCGAAGCAGGGCTAGGGTTTAAACAAACCCTAGCAAAGCAACCCTAGGAGGAGACATTCCATATATGGAATGCTACCGGAGTGGCCTCAACATGTGGCAATTGTTGTATACTAGAAATTTGGGAATTGATATACTTAGCGTCGTCATTGGCCGGAGTAATCGATGGTTGCAATCCCGTCGAAGGAGACGTCTCCTTAACGTGCAACAAATCGATCGTAGAAACCCTATGGTTGGAAATTTCAGGGAAAAGTAAATTGTCAGATCCATAGAAAGATGCGATCGAGGATTACCAATCACCGCGGCCAAAACGGAGAAGACAAAGAATCGGCATCCGATGTTTTAGGAGCATCGTGGCCTCCTAAGGTTTACCTCTCTGTGTTCATGTGTGATATTCTTATAAAGTTTATTTTCATTTTGAAAAATAAAATCTTATTTTGGTAAATACCAAACAAAAAAATAAGATATAAAATTCAACGAACTTATACTTTAATGTAACCCAAAAGCGGCTAAAATTAGATAAATCCAAATAGCCTCCTTTTCTTTGAAACTCTCTCTCTCTCTCTCTCTCTCTCTCTCTCTCTCTCTCTCTCTCTCTCTCTTTTTGTTGGTTTCTCTTCTTATTTTTTATCGTTAAAGGGTGATTTTAGATCATTTTTGGCCTGAAATCACCACATCAATATCTTTCTTATCAATTTATTTTGTAAATAATTGGTTTTTCCACATATATCTAAGTTGTTTGTTTATTTTTTCATGTTTGTGATTTCGCTGTCTGGTGCGGTGTTTGGTTTATCACCATTTTAGTGCGGTGTTTTTTCTTATGTGGACGATTCAGACAAACAAGTTTTTGATTTTGCGAACAAAGATAACAAATCACGTCTTCAACAGATTGCAGATTTAGAAACATGGTATTCCACGCACTATAGAATTTTCAAACTTGTAGCTAGGCTTTTTCCGGCCGATTTTTGTTATTAAACTGGATGCTATGAAGCTTTTCATAGTTTCATCTCTTATGGTTTTAATGATTTGTTTTTTCTTCTGTTCAATGTATTGTTAATTTGATTTAGTTAGTAAATTATTATTTTTAAAAAAGCACCCAAAAGCCTTATATCCAAACCAAATGCTTTAATACATAAAGTTCACATAATACAAAGGCTTCCAATTGAGTGTATCATTTCACACTATCTCCTAGAAAAGAGAGTATTTGTCCTATAGTAGGCCTTGCATCAGACAAACTATTTGTACAACTTAAGGCAATGTCTAATACCTTCAAGGCTTGCTTTTTCTGCTCTCTGTCCACAAAAAATTCAAACAAATCACTTCTTTTGATCACCCCTGATGATGAAACATTAGGCCATCCCAATATATCCATCAACACAATACCAAAATTATATATATCGCTTTCTTGCGACAGCGTGTTGGTGTACGCTCGTTCCGGTGGCGGCCGGACTAGCGGCTCAGCTTGGCCCGTGTCGTCGACCGCCACCTGATCCGCCAGCTGGACGAACCCGTAGTCCGATAGACGGGCGGTGAAGTCGATGTTGATCATGACATTGGAGGATTTGATGTTGCCATGGATGTTTAGTTGCAAGTGTTTTTCTCTTGGAGGGTTTTGTGAATGGATGAATGAAATTGCTTTTGCTATGCCTTGGATTATTTTGAACCGTTGTTTCCATTCCAAGGCAGTGTGGCCTTGTTCTCTTGCACCTTAATCAAGAACATATTTGCACATAACTTAGTTTATTGTTTTTCATGACAATTTTGGGATTTAAATGAGATACACAAACAACTATTTGCACTCCATACAAAAGACATATCTAAATTAAGGAGTGTATCCAAAAATTTCTGCTTTAGAAGAAGTAATATAATAAAGTTAAAGAAGTAGTTGAGAAGCGAAGTTAATAGTGTTTGCAAATAGAATCGGAGATGAGAATCGGAGGTTGTGAGTATTTAGTGAAAAAATTGTTAAAATGCTTATTTATTTGTAAAAGTCAAACCAAAAGAATAAACAAAAATCTATAAAACACATGTCTCTTCTTTTAGAATCGATTAATTGAAAACAAAATTAAAAGTAGAAACCGACATTTGTATTCATAAAAAATAAAATAAAAGAAAATCCAACCAGAAGTTGAAAATTATTTCTTCATGGTATCATAAAAACGAGAATATGCACGAGAATAGATCTGTACAATAATAATATCTTCTTATAAAAGTGGTCTTCACCTACTCTATTGACACACCAGAAGAAAGTACTATTGTAAAGATTAGAAGATCCCATATGATAAATATGAATATTGAACATCTGATTGAAACATAAAATATGAATATAATTAAGTACTATAATAAAATAACATATTTTATTTTAGAACATGTAGTAGGAAAGAATAATTACCAGAAAGCAAATCAGCAAGACTGCCCATGGGATAATAATCACACACCACAAACTTGATCCTCTTTGCATACAAATAAGCAGTCACAGGCACCAAATACTCACACTGGTTCCCAACTAAACCCAACCTCTCAATCCTCCTCCCAAATTCACTTTTTTAACTCCAACTCTTCTGAACCTTTTCACTGCACAAATCTTACCCCTAAAAGCACCACTTTTTCAGTCATCCCTAAAGGGCTCTCCCCCATCACCCCAACAGATGCCCTCAGAACCTGCCTAAGTGTCATTTGCGACGTCGACTCTGAGTTATGCGTACTTTTATAATAACTATGATCGTCATTATATTCGGGGAATGAGGTCAATGGGATATCATCCATGAATCCGAAGATTAAGTCTTCGTATTCGAAGATGGAAGTTGACCTCAAGCTGGATTCACCAGCTTGAGGGCTTCGCCTCGGCTTAGCAAAAGCTCTTGATAGCATCTTCTACTTCTGTTTCTGCTTCTGCTAAGCTTGATTGGCTACAAGTTGGGGAAAATGAAAAATTTACTAGGGTTTTTTTTTTTTTAGGTTTTTTGTGATGTTGGTGTGGCATGGGGAAGAGAGGGGAGTTGCCTATTTGATTGGAAGGTTGGATGATTCTTATTGGTTTGACATGTTTTTGCCTAGGAAACTACGTTTTCCAGCGACAAGTTTGTTGCTTAGCTAAGGGGATTGTTAATTGGATTTTGTAAAATGGATGCAAAATTGGATTTTTTTTGTACATCTTTTGAAGTGCATATGAATTAACGAGGTGTTTAGCTAATTGTCTGGAAATTTGGCCTTTTATGAGTAAATAAAATTCATAGATCAATTAATCTGTCCATATGGTTTAACTTAATATTGTGTTTTTGGAATGGTAGTTAATTAATCTTACCATGGTCAAAATCAATGGGCATGCAGTTATATTCAACAGCACTCCAAAATGTGTATATGCCAAGATTTGGTATTTTATGAGGTTGTATAATTGTATACCACATGCCTAAGTACAAATTATTAAGCATATCTATAGCATGAAATTTCAATGATAGTAGATAAAGTGCAATTCTTCGTTTAACTAGGGCGGGGACAAGCGAACGAGTTATTGATGAACAGCTCGTGAACGACCTCGATCAGCGTTCATTTATGTTCTTTTACTAAGCTTAATGAATATAGACGAACAAGAAAACATGTTCGTTTATGTTCATGATTTTTTTGCGAATGTGTTCATTTAGTTTTTTTTGTGTTTGTTTATTATTTATTTTCAATTATTAATCATATATTCACTACTTATTATGAAAAAATAAACTTATTTTAGTTTAATATTACATCCATTTACATTTGCAATTATCATAATATTCATATTGATTGAGTTGAGTGTTAATGAACAAGTGAATTTAACTATTTTCATAAATATTTTATATACCTATGAACAATTAATGATCATGTTCGTGAATAGTTCGTTAATGTACGTACACATGTTCGATTATTAAACAAATGAACACAAATAACTCTTTAAAATAACAAACGCATATGAGAGAAGCTCTCGTTCGTTCGAGCTCATTTTTTACAATCCTACGTTTAACCTTTATGAGTTTAATCACATCGAATCTTTTATTTATTTGGAATTGTGAGTTCGAGACGATAAGAATGACCCATAATGGCTAATTAATTAGCACATATGTTATAACTTTTTCTTTTCTGTGAAGTTTCAAAATGCTAATACTTTGATAGATTGAAAATAAGAAACCAAATATTATATTGACTAATATAGTAAATTTGTGTTCTTCCGTTTAATTAGTTTATGAATTGTTGAACTAGAAAGAAGAATTAACTGGATAGGATGAGGACAGTAGAATAACAAATAAACAATTAGATGACAAACACAAAGCAATTTTTTTGTCATACTTTGAGATTGACTGAATCTACAAATTGATTCAACAAATGCACTTTGATATGCTGAGAGAATATTCATAAAGCATCCGATGGGCAGCACAAGATACCGTCGGAACCTTCTATTCTATTCCAAAAAGCCCAACACTTCCTATAATTGGTCGCATCTTTATGAAATATGCTTAAAAAAATATATATAGGGAAGGGTAATTGGAATTACAAGATGCAATGTTAAGAGCAATTAATAGACAATTCAAAAAATTTCTAATGCTGCTGTTAATTTATTTTGATATCGAACTTCTGAAAATTAATTTCTCCCTAGTTATTCTATCGTCATATAGCATTTACACCGTTTTAACATCATTTCATGTAGTGTCATATAGTGATCCTCCAAAAAAAAAAAAAAAAAGAAACATGCAGTACCATATATGTAAATAAATTTTATGAAAGGGTGACACCATCTTTTCCACTAAATGAACCCAATTCTTATTTTTTAGATTTTCTATTCCAGAAAAATGTTTCATCTGTTATTTCACGTCAAGGATGATTCCTAAATATATAAATCATTATCTAAAATATAAGGTTAATTTTCTAAAATCCTAAAAGATAATAAATTCGATATCATATCTCCATCATAAATATACCTCTCACTCCCTTTTTAAGACAACCTATTTACTTAATGCATCCCTAACATTCACCAATTTACCCTTTCCCCCAAATAAATTCCAATGCTTCCACCAAAACCATACATGCACCCCAAGAGGCGACAACGTCAGAAGCGACATAAGAAGTTCTTGATGTTGGGTTGTGTTGGAATTTGGTCTTGAGAAATGGGTGTTGACCCGATTTTGACCAAATAATTAAGTGGTTTCCATTAGTGTAAAATGGAATTAAATTATTTGTAAAAATTCTACTAAGAGAGTAGATGAAAATAGCATTTGGAATTTCTCAAAACCGATTCCGGGTGAATGAGAAATTAATGCTAGAAGATAGCCACTTAACACAAGTAAATGGTATGGAAAATGGAAAATGTGGGGAGGGGAAATGCTCCATCCCACATAGGAAAAAGAGGCTAAGTTTGCACACTTAATATATCCCAAGTTGGACTTATGGGTTTGGGCCATTGGGGGCACCCAAGTTTTTAAAGGGGTGATGACTTACATGCTTGTGGGTTTGGTTCAAAGCACACGCGCGCGCGCGTCGCCGCCGGCCGGCTCGACCCGGGTCCGGGCCGTGGGCTTGGGCTTCAAGGCCCTTATTCTTTTTGGACCAAAAACCTTTAAAATAAATAATTAATTAATTTTTGTAATTAATTAATTAAACGATTTTCAACTAGGAGTGTTCCCCGCGCGCCCGGCCGTGCGTCGGGTCATCGTCGTCGATTGGGTTCGTGATTGAGCATGGGCTTGACGCCGCCGCGGCCCGTGCGTTGGTCGTGTGTCGAGCCGAACCTTCACGCATCCATACGGGCGGCGACGGGTCGTGCGCGCCAGTCGTCGTGCGTCGATGAGCAGTGCGTGCATTCAATGCAAAATGTGTCTTGTCGAGCAAAAGACATGATCTTTCCATACGAGGCACCGAGGCCTATAATAATCGACCCTGTTGTTTGAAAAACATACGAAAATCTTGGATAATTAACTGTCATTACGCATACGAGTATATTGACATTTCCTTCCTTCAAAGCTTGAAAGTCGAAACTCTTGTTGTTATTTTGTAGTTAGGTTTTGCTAGTCTTTGCTCTTAAGGAACAAAAAAGTCGTTGTATCTTAGAGACGAGCGGCTGGAATCGTAAGCACTCGGTATACGGGGCGTTTTCGTCTTGAGGAGATCGAATACAATTCAGGTCTCGACTTAGTCATATACTTATAAACACCAGCCATTTTCTTTCGAAACAGAAACCATACACTTTTTCCTAACAATCGCAAGACGAAAAATATTATTTCTGTTGAAGACGATGGCATCAACATCAATCTCGTTCACACCAATGGCGCTTGCTCGGCTCGGCGAAAAGCCACCCAAGTTCTCCGTAGCGCCGACTTCAAACGTTAGCCGAGAAGATGTTGTTCTACCTTACCACCTTGGGATTGTCTCATTTTCTGAAAAACGACCCCCTACTGCCGTTGGAGATGAAGAAGTCGATAACAACCGGAGAATTATTGTGGATGTTTGGCATAACAACAATTTTCTGTGTTCCAACTATGTTTTGAACGGGCTAGACGACACTCTCTATAATGTTTATAGCACGTCCAAGGAATTGTGGGATTCTTTGGAGAAGAAATACAAGACGGAAGATGCCGGCACAAAGAAATTTGTTGTCGGCAAATTCCTCGAGTATAAGATGGTGATCAGCCAAGTTCAGGAGATTCAAATCATACTTCACGACTTAGTGTCTGAAGGGATGATTTTGAATGAATCCTTTCAAGTGGCTGCAATAATCGAAAAGTTGCCGCCATTGTGGAAGGATTTCAAAAATTACCTCAAGCACAAGCGTAAAGAGATGGGGCTTGAGGATCTAATT
Organism: Rehmannia glutinosa; assembly: GCA_016081115.2. NCBI lineage: Eukaryota > Viridiplantae > Streptophyta > Magnoliopsida > Lamiales > Orobanchaceae > Rehmannia > Rehmannia glutinosa. The sequence continues at coordinate 14,036,854 of CM071927.1, forward strand.
ATTCGGCTTCGGATCGAAGAAGACAACCGAAAATCAGATGTGAAATCCAGTAAGTCTGGAATGGAGGCCAAGGCCAATCTTGTTGAATCGAGTACTAGCAAGAAACACAAGCACTCTGAGAAAGAAAAGGGAAATGCCAAAAAGTTCAAGGGTAATTGCTACAACTGTGGCTAACCGAACCATATGGCGAAGAATTGCCGACATCCGAAAAAGGGCAATCAAGGTGGTAACCAATAAGCCAATGTGACGGAGGACAAGTCGGTTCCAATCGACATGTCGGAGCTCGATCTCACCGCCGTTGTGTTTGAAGCCAATATGGTGGATAACCCAAGGGAGTGGTGGATAGATACCGGGGCTACTCGTAACATTTGTGCCGACAAGGAGATGTTCTCCTCTTACACTCTGATAAATGGAAAAAAGCTTTTCATGGGGAATTTTTCGACTTCCAACATCGTTGGGCTTAGGAAGGTGGTGCTCAAGATGACTTAGGAAAGGAGCTTACGCTTGTAGATGTCTTTGCATGTCCCGGACATCCGCAAGAATTTGGTTTACGGTCCTTTGCTTAGTAAGTAGGGTTTAGACTAATGTTTGAGTCGACAAGTTTGTAATGACCAAGAATGGTCGGTTTCTTTGTGAAAGCTACCTTGATAAGGGCACATTTAAGATGTCCGTAATGTCAGTTTTTCGCCAAGAGGCGAAGAATAGAAACGTTATTTCTGTTTACTTGTTGGATTGTTCTAATTTATGGCATGATAGATTAGGACACGTAAACTTCAACACAATTAAAAGGTTAGTGAATCTGGAATTAATACCTACATTTAAAACCGATTCACAAGACAAATGCGAAATTTGTGTTGAAGCAAAGTTGGCCAAAGCACCGTTTCATTCGGTGACGAGAAGTACCAAACCACTCGAGTTAATTCATACAGATGTGTGTGATTTAAAACTTGTGCAAACTCGAGGTGGGAAAAAGTACTTCATAACGTTTATAGACGATTGCACAAGATATTGTTAGGTGTATCTTTTGAAAAGCAAAGATAAAGCTTTAGTAGCTTTTAAGACTTATAAGAATGAAGTTGAAAATCAGCTTAATTTGAAAATTTAGATGATTCGAAGTGATAGAGGCGGAGAGTGTGTTGCTCCGTTTGAGGAATTTTGCTCGGAAGCGGGTATAATTCATCAAACGACTGCATCTTACTCACCTCAATCAAATGGAGTTGCAGAACGCAAAAATCGTACTCTTAAGGAGATGATGAATGCGATGTTGTTAAGTTCTGGCTTACCCCAAAACTTGTGGGGAGAAGCCATACTTTCTGCAAACTACATTCTTAATAAGATCCCACACAAAGGTAAAAACGAAACTCCATATGAGTTATGGAAGGGACATAAACCGTCATATAAATACCTCAAAGTGTGGGGGTGTTTGGCTAAAGATGAAGTACCTAAGCCGAAACAAGTTAGAATCGGTCCAAGACGATCAATTGTGTTTTCATTGGATATGCTAACAATAGTAGTGCATATCGCTTTTTAGTGCACAAGTATGATCATTGAATCAAGGAATGTTGTATTCTTCGAGAATATCTTTTCGAACAAAGAACGGAAAGAAGAAAGTTCGAGTAAACGAACTTATAAAACTGCAAGGTTTACCTCAAATTGATGATGAAGAGGAACCAAGACACAGTAAAAGGACAAAAATAGCTAAGTCTTTTGGTCCTGATTTTCTAACTTATATGTTAGAAAACGAACCCAGAACTATTCAAGAAGCATTGTCTAGTCCAGAAGCTCCTCCCTGGAAAAAAGCTATCAATAATGAGATAGATTACATCATGCAAAATCACACTTGAGAGTTAGTTGATCTCCCACCGGGTTGCAAACCTTTGGGATGCAAGTGGATCCTTAAAAAGAAGTATAAAGCAGATGGATTTATTGACAAGTACAAAGCTCGTTTGGTAGCTTAAGGGTTTAGACAAAAGGAGGGATATGACTTCTTCGATACATATTCTCCTATCACGAGGATTACGTCCATTCGTGTTCTCATTGCTATTGCAGCTTTTTCATAACCTTGAGATACATCAAATAGATGTTAAAACTGCCTTCTTGAATGGTGAACTTGAAGATGAGATCTATATGGAACAACCCGAGGGGTACGTTGCACCCGGTCAAGAGCGAAAGATGTGTAAACTTGTTAAGTCACTTTATGGACTAAAACAAGCACCTAAACAATGGCATGAAAAGTTTGACTCGACTATGAAGTCAAACGGTTTCAAGATCAATGAATGTGACAAGTGTGTCTACATTAAAGGTACTACAAATGATTACGTCATAGTATACCTTTATGTAGATGATATGTTGATTATGGGTAATAGTCATGAGTTAATCATGAATACTAAAAACATGTTAAAGAGGAACTTTGACATGAAGGATGTGGGATTATTTGATGTTATATTAGGGATTAAAATCTCTAGAACTTGGATGGAATTGTCTGTCACAATCCCGTTATGTCGAAAGCATACTAAGAAGGTTTAATGTTTTGATAGTCCTTGGCTAAGACACCTGTAGATCTAAGTCTACACTTGGCCAAGAATAGAGGCGAACCAGTTTCTCAGCTGGAATATGCAAGGGTAATTGACAGTCTGATGTACTTAACAAATTGTACATGTCCAAACATTGCATATTCAGTGAGTAAACTAAGTAGGTTCACAAGTAATCCGAGTACGGATCACTGGAAAACCGTGACAAGGGTACTTAGATATTTAAAGTATACCATGAACTATGGAATACTTTATACAAGATATCCAGCAGTATTAGAAGGATATTGTGATGCCAATTGGATATCAGACACAAAAGACTCCAAGTCCACAAGTGGATTTGTTTTCACAATAGGTGGATGACCGGTGTCGTGGAAGTCTTCTAAGCAAACTTGCATAGCTCGATCCACTATGGAATCCGAGTTCATTGCTTTAGATAAAGCTGGAGAAGAAGCAGAATGGCTTAGAAACTTGCTAGAGGATATTCCTTGTTGGAATAAGCATGTGCCTGTTGTTATGATACATTGTGACAGTCAATCAGCAATTGGAAGGGCACAAAGTAGTATGTATAATGGTAAGTCTAGACATATACGTTGGAGACACAATACCATTAGACAGTTGATTTCGAATGGGGTTATTTCGGTTGACTACGTGAAGTCAAAGGAAAACCTTGCGAATCCGCTTACAAAAGGCATAAATTGAGATCAATTGTATAAATTGTTAAGGGGAATGGGTTTAAAATCCACAACTTAAAGAATATTCATAGCGGTAACCCAACCTTGTGAATTGGAGATCCCAAGACCTGAGTTCAATGGGACAACTAAGTTATGAATGTTCAGCTGAACACTTGGAAAATGTGTTAGCTCATTCTCGAAACATCCAAGTGAATGAAAACCTGCTGAATGTGGTGAGGTTAAGTTTAAGACTTTTAAAGATTCTTATACCGAAAGGTGGAGTATGGCAGGATACTCTTCAATAGGAGATCACTATATAAGTGAGAAGTAATGGCCGCTTCAAAGAAACACTTACGAATCTAAGATATGGTCCAAGGCCGAAATGGACACAAACGGCTGAATAGTTCAAGACATCGTGTCATTAAACAAACTAGTAAATCCGATAGTATTTTACTAAGGAAGGTTCAAAGCCACAAGCTACCTATCCTGATGCAATAAAGATTCGCCGATACTTTCAAGCGAATCTGCATACACGCATGCATTAATTTCATTCATGTGGGGGATTGTTGGAATTTGGTCTTGAGAAATAGATGTTGACCCGATTTTGACCAAATAATTAAGTGGTTTCCATTAGTGTAAAATGGAATTAAATTATTTGTAATACTAAGAGAGTAGATTAGAATAGCATTTAGAATTTCTCAAAACCGATTCCGGGTGAATGAGAAATTAATGCTAGAAGATAGCCACTTAATACAAGTAAATGGTATGAAAAATGGAAAATGTGGTGAAAGAGAAATGTTCCATCCCACATAGGAAAAGAAGGCTAAGTTTGCACATTTAATATATCCCAAGTTGGACTTATAGGTTTGGTCCCATGGGGGCACCCAACTTTTTAAAGGGGTGAGGACCTACATGCTTGTGGATTTGGTTCAAAGCACAGACGTGCGCGGGAGCGTCGCCTGCCCTGCTCGGCCCGGCTCGAGTCGGGGCTTGGGCTTGGGCTTCAAGGCCCTTATTCTTTTTGGACCAAAAACCTTTAAAATAAATAATTAATTATTTTTTGTAATTAATTAATTAAACGATTTTCAACTGGGAGTGTTCAGACTCGCAAGCGGGCGACGGACGTGCGTCGTCGGTCGTCGTCGTCGTCGATTGGGTTCGCGATTGAGCACGGGGGACGCACGCCCGTGCATCAGGTCGTGCTTCAGGCCGAACCTTCGCGCATTCACGCACGCGGCTCACGCCGTGCGCCCGGTCGTGCGTCTATGAACAAAAAGTGCGTGCATTGATACAAAATGTGTCTTTTCGAGCCAAAAGACGTGATCTTTCCATACGAGGCACACGAGGCCTATAAGCGTGATTTAATCTTCTTTCCATTAATTCCATCTATGTGCTTAACTCTGTGTTGATTTATTTGGGGATGATTTATGCAATTGAGTGGTTACTTTATGATCCCAGGATGCTAGAACTTGTCTAATCACTAGTCGAGGCGAAATCTAGGTGAAGTAACATTAAGGAAGTGATTTAGGCCATCTTTGAACAAGCGAGAGCCAGAATGCCTACCTTTGTATTATATTTTCCTAGTGTCCCTTTTTGAGCCTTATAAACCCGTTTCTTTGGCAACCAATCTAATACCCAGAGCCTAAAGGTTAATATCCTAATTACCCATCAATCATACACACAAAGTATAGAAAAAAATATTGGAAGTTGAGGAGGGTATGATGAGAAGGGTGTGTATTTAATTGAATGAAGTTGTCCGAGAAAAGAAAATATGGAACCCCATGTACGCAAAAGAATAAGTTTGGGGTTCGGAAAAAAAAATATATGTAAAAAAATTGAGAGAAAAATCATCGGGATTGAAGGTTCATAAACATTGGGGATGTCAAAAAGTGAAGGGTAGTAGCTTATTGATAATTGAAGTGTTAATTGTGTGTTTGGGTGATTTGAGCCACATAATCCCATATTTTCCTACCTTACCCTAAGCCCACAATACAAGCTTTAAAAGTCCTATTGATCCTTGTGTTACATTAGCCTACATTAGTGGAGATTAGTGTGAAAGACAAGCTATGAAGTCCGGTAAGCATCTCATCTCTATATTCAAAAAGTGGATCATTTTGAAAACACTTGATTGCGTGAATCTATTTGAATAATGTAAACGGAGTTGGCATGTACATTCCATACTTTTGATCACAATGTTAAAACACATGCTTGATTGATAGTGAAATGAGTATGAGACAAATGATATTGGTTGTGAAGTTTTGCGGTTTGTTTGTATTGTTGTGTCTTGTATTTTTCATTTTAGAGTTGTAATTGCTTGAGGACAAGCAATATTCTAAGTTTGGGGTATTTGTTCACTTGGTTTTATACCATTGATTTGGGCTTCCTAGACTTGAGTTTTGTGTTGTTTTTGAGTATTTTGAGTCATTTTTGTTATATCTCATAGGTTAAGCATTAATTTCTATTGTTTAGTCATTTGAGTGGCCAAGACATATTGTGGGCCAAGTATATTGAGTCTAGAGTCATAACAATGAGTCTCATGTCAAAAGAAGCAAGGATGATCAAACAAGAAGGGGATTGATATCAAGAAATGTCCAAACGCGTCTAGAATTTCCAAAGCACTGGCAGGTTTTAGTATTTTGGTCATAACTCTCTCCACAAAATTGATATTGAGCTGATTCAAGTGGCTACGGAAAGCTAAGAGATAGGGCTACAACTCTTATGAAGACACAAAAAGCAAATTCGGACGTTTGGATGGCGCTACAGCGCGAAGAAAGAAGCTTGCAGCATTAACAGCCGCCGCGGCCCGGGAGTGTTCTACGAGCGCAGCGCCCTCCTTAGCGCTGCAGCGCCCGGTATCGAAAAATGGGCAGTCTGGGTTTGTGTTTTGCGCTGCAGCGCCATTTCATGCCAAATAGCGCCGTGGGCGGACAAAACAAGAAATGTCCGATTTTGGATCTAAAAGGAGAGGGTACTATAAATAGATACATGGTAGCTTGAACTAGGGCATGGAGGACACTTGGGGGTGAAAACCAACACCACCAAGACACAAGGAAGAGTTGGGGAAGAGGATTGAAGACATTTTTCATCTAGAAATAGATAAGATTCTTCTTTAATCTCTTTAATTCTTTCTTTGTTGTTTCTTGTATATCATTTGAGATGCATTCTCATTTGATTATGGGTATTTGTATTTTGATCATGAGCTAAACTTTATGATTCTAGGGGGGATGATGTAATCTATGTTTGAACTTATGTTTTGATATTGTGGTTTGTCAATCTAGATTTCCCAATCTATTTGTGCTATTTGGATTTATTGCTTCTAAATTACTTGATCAATAATTTAGAGTGTTTGGTGTATTTGATTTGACACTTGAGAGAGGTAATTGAATACATGGCCTTGAAATAGCATAACCAGGATTTCATAGAATTGAGAGATTTGTGAATCATTTGAAGTCATCAACCAAGATTCATAGTTTTTATTGAGATTTCAATTGGTGATTTTTATAGAGATATTGATTTCCCAATTGTGATCTAAAATCATTTGGCACTCGAGAGAGGAAATGATTATTGTAGGAATCTAGACTTATAAATTGGTAATTTGTGATTGGTATACCATATTGATAATATAAGGAAAACTAGATTCTTCACACCTCTAGTAATTCATTCTCCCATAGATTTAGATGTTTATATTTTGATTAGTTATATCTAGTTGTTTTTATTTATAAATTGAGACATCCATCTATTATTGATCCACAAATATAGCATAAGTAATTTATACTTGGTACTTATACACGCATTCCTGTGGATACAACAACTCTACTCATATCACTATATTAAAACTTGACAATAGTACACTTTGCGGTTAGAAAAATTTCTAACAATATTAGAGACGAGGCTGGGAACCGTAAGCACTCGATATACGGGGCATTTTCGTCTTGAGGAGACTGAATACAATTCAGGCCTCGACTTAGCCATGCACTTATAAACACCAGCCATTTTCTTTCGAAACAGAAACCATACACTTTTTCCTAACAGGTTGTTGTAAATTGATTGTTGTTGTTAGGGTTCTTGATGTTGAGATGATTCGAGTAAAAGAATTGGATTGAAATGTTGCTTTAGTTCGAGTACAAATTTTGGGTTAACATGTTAGCGTTTTTTATGTTGGCTTGTTGTTTTCAATGGCTCGATATTATATTGGATTGTTGTTTTTAATGTTCGATCATACGTTGGGTTGCAGTTTTTAATGGAACAATCATGTGACACAATCATGTTATAGAAACTTTGTGACACGATCATGTAATGAAAATTTTAGGGTAGTACGATTGGATATGAAAACTTCTTCATTTGTTTTCCACTAGAGAAATATCTTTACCATAAGATGTGATTGTTTGTGAAAATTTTCAGAAAATATATTGCGGTTGCTTACGGAAATTTTTCATTTTTGTTCCATTAGAGAAATTTTTTTTACCCCAAAATATAAATGCTGATGAAAATTTTCAAAAATACACTATTCATTCACTTTCATTTTTCTCCCCCACCAATCACTTCTACCCATTTTTCAAAAGTCCATTACATCATCAATCATTATTATACATCATCCCACAAATTTTACTATTTATCCACTCACACATTTTTAACTACCAATCATATTCAATCATTAGTTTACTCTTTTATATCAAATCAACTTTCATCATTACTTTTTCATCTCATATCCAATCATAATCTCAAAATTCATCTTTTTTCTTCCAATTTTTTTTACCACTATTCTCTAGCAAAAAGAAAATTTTCAAAATGAAAACATATTCAATCGCTAATATTCATCCACTTTCACTTTTTTTTCTTATCAATCACATCTACACACCTTTTCAAAATAACTAATAACTATTACACATTCTCCCACAAATTTCACGATTACTCACTCACACATTCTAAACTACCAATCATATCCATTAATTATTTTACTTTTCTCATGTTCATCATTACTTTTTCATCTCACATCCAATCAGACTCTCAAAATTCATCTTTTTTCTTTCAAAATTTCTTTTACAACTATTTTCTAGTAAAAAGAAAATTTTCAAAATGAAAATATATTCGATCGCACTCTAAGGATATTATAGTACTTTCAATTTATGTCAGTTATAAAATTATAGGGAGAGTGATGTGGTTAGGGATGGCAATGGGTAGGATTCTATGTCCTCCAGACCCATCTCTATCGGGTATCCAATTTTCATACCTATACCCATACCCACCGGGTATTTAATTTTCATACACATACCCATCGGAGGATCGGGTATCCATACCCTAGCTACCCATAACCTTTTACCACTTAAAATTGTATTTTCTCAAATTTCAGTTATTTCAATGAAGCTATGGATATTTACTAAACTATTAAGAGAACAAAAAAAAAAGAATAAAGATAAGGATTGGGGAACTAAATATTATAGAAAAATAACAAAATATTAGAAAAGACTTGAAACGCATGGGTTAGTTGATTTTGATTGGAATTTGGGAAAAGAAACTTATTTTTAAATATAAATGCATAGATATGCATATATATATATATATATATATATATGAATATATTATATAAGATTATTTAATTTTATAGGGTATGGGTAGGATGTATCTAGACCACCTCCATAGCTATACCCAAAAATACTTATACTAATGTACTCATTTATTTAATTGAGTATAAAAATACTTTTCATACTTTCCTCCATTAGGATCGAATATCGGTGGACGGTGTGGTGTGGTGTGGTGTATTTAGAGAGGCTGAGGAAGAAAAGGTGTGAGTACTCCCTCTTTGTGAAAAAGAAAATCAAATAGAAATCTAGGAAGAGAAAAAGTCAACCCAATCCTGGCATTAGGCTAATATTATAGTTTCGATGACGTAACATCTTACGCCCATCGAACTCGATCCCAACGTGAAAACGGACCACCTCCAGGACACGTGGACGGTCCAGACCTTTCCCCTTGCCCTTGCCCGCAAATTAACCTCCCCCAAACCGGCTACTATTTCAAATCCTGACCGAACTGCCCGGATCTCTACTATATCAAAATATTACCCAATCCAACCAAATTACTGAAAAAACTTCACCATGGCGAAACCCTGCGCCACCATCATCGCACTCTTCTGCTTATTCACTCTCTCAGTCGCCGCCCACTCTCCGACGGAGAACGATGAAGCCACCACCAAGGCTTCTCTCCCTCTGAATCATCCCAACCCCAACCTCCGCCTCTCATCCGTCGATCTCTCCGTTCCATTGACCACCACTTTCCGGACAGTCAACCGCCGCTTCCCTGTGCGATCGAAGCATCCCTGCCGCCACCACCTCAAAATTCGCCCTACGATGAGGGCAAACGAGGAGATCTCCTACGGTAACGACATGATCGTTTCCTCCGGTGAAAACAGTGACTTCGAGGAACCCGTACTTCACGACGGAGGTCGGAGGATCCGCCGGCGGTGGGGGAGGCTGCACCACTACCATCACCACCACGACGGTGAGGATAGTGACAATGATGATGTAGATCGGATCAAGAAGATCGTGTTTAAACGGTTCGACAGGGAGAATGAGTTTAGGGTTTTGAAGAAATTGAAACATTTCCGGATTCAGAATGCGGAGGGAGAGAAAAAGAAGAACAGTGGTGTTATGAAACGTTTCGGCAAGTTCTGGGACCATTATTTCTAAACAATTTGAGTTTTGAGTGGTTTAGAAATTATATCCTATTATATGGGAGCTGCTAAATAATTATGCCAGATTTATCATATGTGCTTATATATAAGTTGTAGCAGTTTTCTCTATTTTAGATGCAATGTTTGCTTCAGTATTTTCTTCCTAGTTGGTTTTTTTGTGGTATGTAAATAAATTTGCATCCGTTTGAGATGTTGAACTATCTTATTTTTTATGAAGTGCCTTTTGGTTTATATAATTCTGCATTTTTGGTTCACATTATTTTCTATTTTTTCCCCTTTAATTGGTGTTCTTTTTCAATATTTTCCTGATCCAGAGCAAGAACTGGGAATACTAGCAAGCATGCTCATGAAATCATTGACAAATTTGATCAAACTCTACAATTCAGTAACAAACACAATTTTATTTTTGAGTAATTTTGGAAATATCTTGTCAAAGTATTTTCTTAAAATAATTTTATATAACATTTACTGAAAATTGGAGACTAACATGGAAGCATACTAAAGACTTGACCAGCTTTTAATTCTGATCTCATAGATGCTACGCAAACTGCAAATTTCTGTTTTCTTACATATGAAATAATCATCATATCACAACATTATTCCTGGTAAAAAAGATGGATCAACTTTAGAAAGAAGACGAGCATGCACCGTTCTGCTGGCGGCTGGTCAGTTGCGAACACGGCCACGGGCTAACCTGCACCGCAGCTCCACTCACATCAGAGCACTGCCATGGCAAATCTCTCGGTCCACGTGCACCACCAAGATGGATATTAGAGAGACAAATCCCAGTAAATGGTGCATTTCTCAGACCATGAATCAGACCAGGTTGCTGTACCCTTTCACCCCAGACATTCTTAATTACAACATCCTTAAGAACTGGGAGAGCGTTCGGGTTATAATACTCATCCGGGTGATCTCCAACATCACCCGAAATCTTTATCCCCTTCCGCGCATTCTCCATGTAAACATTCGAGACTGTAATGTTTCTTATAACGCCTCCTCTACCGATATTTGTCTTCAAATGGATGCCGACTCCCATATTGTATAGAGTTATGTGCTCGGCTAAGACATCCTCCACGCCACCAGAGGTTTCGCTTCCGACTGCGATCCCAGCAAACGGAGATGACCCAGTCACACGTCTAATGGTGATACCGTGACTAGGGCGACCGTATGAAATTCCATATTCGTCCCACCCGCTTTTCACGGCTACTAGGTCGTCTCCTGTTGATATATAGGAGTCTTCGATGCATACGTGGGAGCTTGAGTCTGTATAAGGAAATAATGAGAATGTAAAGAAAGTCAGTGTGTGCCGAAGCAACTTCTGCTATCTAAACAACAAGGCGCGAGTTAATTTAGAGAGTGTTTGGCTGATCTTATTTGAAAGTTCTGAGAAGCTCCTAATAAGATGTTTTAGAGTTATAAGATGTTAGATTTTATCTTAAAAATAAGTTGTTAAAGTGTTTGAATAAAATAAGATGACAGAGCTTTTATGCAGTTAGTAATGACAATTCAGTCAAAAAAACTAAAGAAAGTTGTTAAAGTAAGATTTTATTTTGCAAAAAAGTTGGGAGCTTACAAGATTTTGCTTTAAAAAAGTTATCAAACACTTTTAGAAAGTTTATAATCTAGTAAACATATTATCTTCAGAGCTTAGCTCATCCAACCATAAAGTGATGAGCTGTTCTGCTTTATTAGATTAATTGTAGTACATATCTGATTGTTCCACATTTGCATTAGTAGAAATTTAGAATTGAAGTAGAAGAACTAATGTAGTTAATATAATGAAACTGTGGTTAAATTAATATCGGAACACCACCACCATCAGATTCATACCTGGATCAATTCCATCAGTGTTGGGAGAGTCAGCGGGGGCCAATATGGTGACATATCGAATCACAACATTGCTGGCAAGATAAAAGTTCCGTTAAATGAATAACAAGCATTTTCCTAGCTAATGACAATAAAAATAGATCATTTTCACATATTTTGATCTACTCGTTATAGCTGCTAAATGAAGAGAAATAAGTTGGAAAACATATATGTATGTATTAAGCTATTTACCTGGAATACACAGGGTGTATGTTCCAAAAGGGCGAGTTCTTGAAAATTACATTGGAAATTATTATATTTCTGGAGTTCATTAATTCAATAAGGTTTGGTCTGGTAAACTGAAGAGTTCTTTGCCTCCACATGTTCCACCAGACGCCGCCTTGGCCATCAATCGTACCATTTTCACCTATAAAAAGCAAATAAATGAACACAAAAGGTCTAAAATAAAAATTACTAAGTATTATGTGCTTCAACATTGTTTTTTATTAGCCAATATCAGGTTCTAATTATGCACAAAAGCAATCAGAGAGGGAAATAGAAAGGTGAGGCATCTTGCCTTCAGATTTTCGTTTTCATTAACAATTTTTTTCTTGATTATAATTTAACCCCATGAGATGATCGTACTGATCATACTGACCTGTGATTATCACATCATGTAGCCCATCCCCATGGATGAAGCTCATATACCTTCCTCCAGGCCGTTCTCTTCCTCTTCCGTAAGAGGGCAATGGCGCTATTAAGGGCCAGTGCTCAGTATCCTGAGCATTGAGGACAGCAAAAGGTTAAGGATAAGATAAGTCATGTAAATACTAATGCAACAATTAAAAAAAATGTAACTCTCAGCTATTTAGCTAAAAAAATCACTTTTTAGTATTTGCAAATGAAAACTTTTGCTTTTGCTTAAATTAATTTTGACATTCTTATCCTCAAATTTTTATCATAATCCAAAATTGTCCTTTTGCTTCAATGGGTGTTTTTGTCTTTCTATTCAAAACTTGATTTTGAAAGTGTTTTTTCCATTTTTACTTCTACTATAATAAATCACTTATTAAACACAGAAGTGTTCGAAATATTGCAAGGATTAATAACAAAGTAAAATAAATAACCATTTCTATTGTACAACCTCCGAAGATAATTAATTTCTTGCCATTTCAGAATGATCTAAACTAATTATGTGGAGATTGGCAGATGAGATATTCCACGATTAAGGACACAGAAAATGGTACGAAAAAACATTGAAGCACATTTAATAGTTTAAAAGCAAATCCCAACCACCCATTGGCCCAGTGACATGATAGGATTAAGAGGAAATAACATATTCCATATTTGGACATAGAAGCAGTAAAGCAGAGAGAAGAGCTTCAAAGTACTTCTAATAGCTCAAAAGGATTGCCCAATCAAAATGTTATATGTGGAATTATCATGTAAAGAACAATTTATTCTTAATCACACGAATCACCTCATTTACCCTAATGACTGTCTTGTAGATGCTACTCTTGGAGCAATACAGTATCTACCGTACATCTGCACACAATACACATCGGACTATGTGTTTGTACGTGAATTTAAACCCCCTAAAGATAACATTTCGAAGCACGAAGACGAAATAACCACCCTGGTGCAAACTGAATGATGTACCCTCGATAAATTATTAGAAAGATGTTTTGCAATTTTAGCAAACTTGCTTATTATTATTTTAATTCTCAAAAAAGCAATTCAATGAAGACATTTAAAGCAAATATTTCTTTAGTTTTTATGAGTGTGTTAGAATTACCCTCTGTTGTAAATACCCTCAGCTGTAAATATTCTCGCCTAGGTCCCATCTAGGCGCTACGTCCCTAGGCCTCAACTTGCGTTTTTTCCGATTAAGCCATGATTAACCCCACCCGAGTCCCGCCTAATCTTGGGACTAGGCCAGCCTCACCATCTAATCATCTACACTGTCCATTTTTAATATCATTTTGCAAGGAAAGGCGTGACTCTGCTGTCCATTATAATAGCTGGCAGACCATATGCACTGTCGATTATTTAAATGACTCTCACATGCAATGAAGTCTGCCAACTAGCTCCTCGCCCCACATTTACATGCTTAATGTGTCCTATGGTCCTAATATTTTACTAACCCAAATTCCTAATTTTATATAAACTTAATGCCATTTCAACATAACTCAAGACACATTAAACATTCCATGTGGGCCCCACTTTAAATTCTCATCACAAGTTTGCGTTAGATCATGCTACGCAGAAATGGTAGTGAGAGTGTTTGCCATCACCAAAAAAGTGATTCTTAGCTTCGAGGTCAGCTTCCAGTGGAAAAATAACTGTTTTTTCCACTTAAAAGCTGATAGTTATTTTTTCCATTAAAAGTTGAGAATCGCTCCCTAACAACACCACTGCTTCTCGGGTAAAATTAAGCAGGAGAAATCAAGAAAGAAAAAAAATGGTCAACAAGGTTAGCCCTTTTTATCTTAAACACAACATCATCATTCTGCATGAACTCCTAACAAATAAAATAAGGCCTCTCAAAATCAACAGATTACACAATGAAGACATAAGTTCTTTCAAATAACATACCCAAGCAGTAGCCCAGTCTGTCTTAATGCCAATAAACAAAACATAGAACGCAAAGCACAAGATTTTAACTGATAAAGTAGAATGAATTAACATAATTCATCAAAAGAGACAATGAAGAAAAAAATTACAGTACCGTTGTGGCTTTGATAACAGCACCTTTAGCAAAGTAAAGAGTCATTCGGCTAGTTAGATTAAACGGTCCAGTTAAATATTCTCCAGGAGGAATGTAAAGCAGAGTCCCACCTCTCCTCCTCAAATGCTCAATTCTGTATATAGCTTCTCTGAATGCTTTCGTGTTCAAGGTCACCCCATCGCCAACCCCTCCAAAATCCGTTATCGATATCTTATCGTTCCGATACCTCATCGGAACAATACCCGAGCAAGTTACCCATTCAGCATTGGCAAATGATGTAGAATTTATTGATATTAGTACTATAACCCCAATGCAGAGCAAATCAAAGCAGAGCATTTTGAGCTCTTTAAGAGAATTGTATTTGTTTCAGGGGTTTTTCGTCGAACAGTTGGTGGGGATTACGTGGAGGATGATAATGCTGAAAATGAAATAGGAAAAATCAATGATATTTCATTTGAGTCCAAGGAAATGAGTAAAAAAGAAGGTTTTTTCACTTAGATTTTGCTTGGATAAGAGTTGACGAAAAGGGCAATTAATGATTGGTAAAATAAGGAGAGATCTGGGAATGATCCAACGAGAAAATTCCAAATATCGATGTTCTAATATGATATATTATAGAGGCGAAGGGAGAAAGCATGAAAGTAATAAAATTTATCGGAATATCAAATGAAGGAAATAATTGCTGCAGAAAGTGGAAAAATCATAGTCCTGTGATGAAACAAGAGGAAGAAAATACACAGAAGGAAACAAAAAAAAAAATACTGAAAACGAAACACACGCAGATATGTGTGTGTGCTGTGTGTGAATTTAAAAGCCACCTGAAGTGGGAAGCAGAGCTTCTGCTTGTCAATAAGTGATTGTCTTTGCCCAAGAACAGAGAGAGAGGGAGATTGAGGAAGAAGGTGTGGAGACAGAGGTTTTTAAGCAGGAAGGAGAGTGTGAAATAATTTCATAATTATTTTTATGAAAACAAAAACAAATAAAAAACTAACGGATAGTATTTTTGAGTTTGACGGGTGCCAGTTGACATGTCGGCTCCAGTGTAATAAATATTATTACCTCTGTTCAAATTGATTTTTCACAAATTAAGAAAAATATTGAAAACTACAAATGTGTTAAATATTTACTTGATTTATTTTTATTCAATAAATAGCGTAAATTATAAAATACATATTAAATAGGGATATAATAATAAAAGAATAGAATAAATATAATTAAATATAGAAAGTTAACTATATATTTTGGACATCCCAAAAAGGAATAATTAACTATATATTTGATTTTAAAGACAAATTTCTTTAGACTCAATGAAAAAAAAGGAGGTCTAGCTGAATAAATTATAAATGTGCCTTATAAAGTTGAAATGAAAACACAATAACCATCACAAAAATAATTTTGAAATGTATACAGAGTTAACAATGTATGATATTTTCCCCCCTAATAATATAGTTTCTCAGTAGGGGTGTACACGGAACTTGGAGATCACCGAATCCGAACTGATATCCGAATCAAAAAATATCCGAACCAAATATATCCGTTGACTTTTTTACTTTCTCCGAACCGTCCCGAAAATTTACATGGTACGGTTCTGGAGATTTTTCAAATATCCGTACCGAGAACCATACCGAACTGTACCGAACCGAATATCCGAAACTAGAACCGATTTTAAAATAATTTTTATATATACATATATAATATTTTTATTTTATTTATATTTTGACATTGAATTAACTGAACATTCCTTTGAAATTCAATATTATATAATACTAAAATTATCAAATTAAATATGAGCTGATTCAAGAATCTTTCTTATAAGGCTCCTCCTCCGAATGAAATCCATATTAATTTATTTAAACGAACCAATAAATGAAACTATAAAATCATATTTGATTTGTAGAAAATGTTTAAATTTGATGATATTTTACTTATTAAGGATCATAACTAGACTCATCCTCTAATCAAGAAAATTAATTGAATTAAAATTAGTTAAATGATTAGTACATTGCACATAAACTAGAGTAATCGTCTAACCACAAAATTAAGACATTGAGACTATAGATTTTTGTTTCATATTAGTTTATCAAGGTTATTAGTCAATTATATTTTTCTTAAGTCAAGAGTCCATGACAATGTGCCAAGATTATAGAATATTATTGTGTAATAGAGGCTACTAAACTTGTCATTCGTTGAGATTCTACACTTTTACTACTATGACGAATAACATAATATCTGAAACATATTACATTAAAATCCAAAAAGAAAAATCAATACTTTTAACTATAAATTAGATAAAAATGATTTAAAAGTTAAATTGATATATAAACTAATATGTAATATAGTCTATATCATGAAAGAAAGATTTATAATTACAATATTAAAAATTTGGCACTTAAATATGAATTAAAGAAATTTTATGTATAAGTTAAATATAAAATATCAAAAAGTTAAACTCGTGTAGTACTAATAGTTTTAGTGTGTATTTTTGAAATTGCACTAAAAAAATTGAAAGTATATCCGTTTAATGTTTTACAGGTTTTTCTTTTCACTTTTTTGTGTGTTTTCTTTATGAAATATTTGAATCTCCGTTTCTCCGAACCGTTCCATACCGTCCTATTAGAACCGAATCTCCGTCCCGAACTGTACCGAACTTTCGGGATGGTCCGGGACAGAGATTTTTTTATGGTTCAGTTCTGGAGATTTAATTTTGGGATCTCCGAACTTCGAGACGGTTCTGGAGATTTCTAAATCTCCTAATCGGACCGGACCGTGCACACCCATATTTCTCAGTCTCTTCCAGATATATAACTCGAATAATATGCTCAAAAAAAGAAAAAGAAAAGCTCGAATAGTGACAAATTAGATTGTGAGTACAAAGTGTTTTTTAATAGGCACCGAGCTAATAAAGAGTGCTTTTAGCTAATTTATTACCATTTTCATGTTCCATCTTTACTTCATATCTTTAGAGCATCCCCAGCAGCTTAGTGTTGAACGCTAAAATTCATCCTCCAACAGTGCGCTACAAATTGCGCTAATTGCGCTAATTTACTTCTTGCTATAGTGCGAGGCGTCGCCGTCGTCGCTGCCCGCCGATTTAATCGCCACCGCCGGCTCCGCTGCCACCGGTGTTTGTTGAGCTTTTTGTAATCGTCGTTGTATCCGCCAGCATTTCTTCATACCTATATAGGAAAAGAAATATACGGAAAAAATATCATGCGGCGGAGCTCGATGCACCACCCGCTGCTCTACGCTGCTCAAGGCGTTCGATATCGCAAGCTTGAAGTTATTCTCACAACTACGATTGATAAGCTCGGAAAAGCTGGGGAAACTGTCAAGGTTGCGCCAGGGTATTTCCGGAATCATTTGATGCCAAAGTTGCTTGCTGTACCTAATATTGACAAGTTTGCTTATCTCATTCGTGAGCAGCGTAAGATTTACCAGCCTAAGGAAGTTGAAGAAGTTAAAGTAGTTTCAAAGACAGAGGAAGACAGCATGAAAGAGTTTGAAGCTGCAGCAAAGCGCCTTGCTAGTACAAGACTGAATATAAGGAAGTTCATCATAGAGGGCAAAGGTATTGAAGTGCGTGATCCAGTGACCAAAGAAGAAATCTTGGCTGAGGTCGCCAGGCAACTCCAGGTGCAGATCGAACCCGAAAACCTACATTTACCGGCTCCTTTATCGTCTTTGGGGGAGTACAAGGTGCCACTCCGCCTGCCAAAATCTATACCTAAGCCAACTGGAAACGAGTGGATTCTTAATATCAAAATTCGGAAAAGGTGAGGGACTTAGCTGCAATTTCCAAGCTGAATGCTTCAAGAAAGATATATTTTTGTCTCAGGCTGGAGATAATTATTGTCGAGTAGTCAGATGATCTGTTTGTGATCTTGTATTTTTGGACGTAGACAAGTTTTTGTCTGTGTTTTTGTGAGCCAGATAGCACTTTTTGCTGATGCATATATCCAGCTATCATTTTTTTTCCCAGTATTACAAGTGCCTCTTTGATGATAAAAAAAAAAAAACTTCTTGCTATAGTGCAGTGCCATTTGTGGCGGCGCTGCACTGTTCATGCTCCAGATTTTTCCCTTTTTTTTCTTTTTTTCTTTTTTATTTTTTGAGTTTTAATTCTGTATTGTTACAAAATTTGAAATTAGTAGAAAATAATATAAAAATTAATTCAATTATATGTGATAATTTTTTAAATAATATGTTGTGTAATTTGAATAATACTATGGGATACAACACACAAAATTATAAATCTTACAAAAATTACATACAAAATATTGAAACATAAAATTATTTTAGGTTTACGATTTTGCGCTTAGATTTAAATAAAATTATTTATGTAATATTTTATCAATTATAATATAATAAAATTAAATATTAAATGAATAAAAGAAGGAATCTTAAAGAATATTCTTTTTAGTGAAGAAAATAGTGTAAACTGCTGGAGATGAAATGTTGATTTTACACTAAAATAGTACAAATTATGCATCAAAGTAGTGCAGACTACTGGAGATGGTCTTAGGCATTTACGGAAAATGATAGTGGAGTCAGATTTGTGAACAACCCAAAATATTCATTTTATTTTTATTTCCTTTTTGCATAGGCCTAAGAAAATTATTTTCTTTTTAATTCTTAATTGGTGAAATTAAAAAAAAAAAGTAACTACTAAGAGGTTGGAATGCATGTTTGTTTTGCGCACAACTCGAATAATAGCTCAATGGTTAAGATTTTCATACTCAGACGAAAAGTGAGGATTGAATTTCACCACCTTCTCCTATATCATAATATGTACTCAAAAAATATTATATTCATTTGTCAATCAAATGTAAGAATTACCAGCGTGGCAGAGGAACGATATAAACCATCTCTTTTTTCCATAAACAATAGTGATGGTTAGGAGGCCCTTTATTTACATTTTCAAAAGGTTTTTATTTAATTTTTATTGTTCAAAATAGAAACTAAAAAATATGATGTATTTTTAGTCATATTTCAACAGAAATCTCAATCTAAGATTTTTCAGTTCAAAATTAGAAATTGTGTATGTCAATTTCTACTCATACGATATTTTCAGACATATTGCTGTTTTAGTTAATTTAGGACTCACATAATTATATTTTTTTAATAAGTTGGGAGTCCTGGTAGGAGGGAAGGAGATAAATTTTAAAGAACTGAAAGATATCAGGTTTGAACCTCAGTCAACACCCTTATAAAGGATGAGTGATATCACTGAAGCTACAAGCTCGCTATACTCACATAATTATATTCAATATAATGTTATTTCAATTTAAAAATAATTAATAAATTCTGTTAGCAGATAAAATTCTAGCTACATAAAATTTAGGTGACATCAAGAAAACAATGGAGCCTTCATCAAACTAAATGCTCCTGCCTCCTAACATAATTGTGATTAATGAGAGGGAAAGTTGCAAAATTGGTCCTGTAATTATAGGGGTATTGCAATATTAATACTGTAACTTCTGAAGTTGCAATTTTACTCCTCTGACAATTTGGCCGCTTAGCAAAAATAACAATTTTAATCGTGCAATTTTTCGGACTTGACAATTCTGGTCTTTTATATTTTAGTTGTGATAATTTCGGTCTTATCGCAAAAAATAACCGATTTTGTCAAATTTATACGTGTTATTGTATTTTCATAATCATGAAATAATAAAAGTAGAACTCGCAGTTTGGATTTTGATACGAATTTATAAATTTAAAATTACCCTCATTAAGAAATCTATAGTATAAATGATAAATAAAATTCATATAGGTTATGATACTATTATTATATTTGATCTTAAGTATATTGATTATTTTGGCTATCAAAGACATTTTGGGAATAATTAGAAACTTGAAATAACTTTCATGACCAAAAGTTGCACCAACTTAATATTTGGGTATCGAGAGTATATAATACACAACAAATAATACTGAATAAAGCAAGCTCCCGGGGAAAGGCGGAGGGTCAACAGATCCCACTTAAAACCCGGTCTCCTTACACAGAACCTACTTAAACAGTACTATAAGCAGCGGACCAAATACCCCACTGCAACAAACAATATTGAATATTATTGTTTATAGCACTGTTTAAGTAGGTTCTGTCTAAGGAGACCGAGTTTTAAGTGAGACCATTGTGACCCCTTCGGCCTTTCCTGGGAGCTTGCTTTATTCAATATTATTTATCGTGTATTATATACTCTCGATACCCCAACAAGTGGTATCAGAGTCGAAGGTTCGACCTCGACTCATTTGTTTTTTTTTCGTTTGTAATATTGAATACTACTATTTGAGTTCGAAATGACTATTGAATCTTCCACAACCGGAGCATCACCATCCTTGTCCGTACCAGGAAGGATGTTAGTGCCAAATATTAGAATTTCGGTGAAAACATTTGATGATACATGTCATTTCAGCATGTGGCAGGCGAAGTGTTGGATTGTTTATTTCAGCAAGGTTTAGACATCGCCATTGAAGAAAATATACCAGATGAAGTTGACGAAAATGAGTGGAAAACCATTAACCGCTTGGTATGCGGAACAATCCAATCGTGTTTGTCCAGAAAGCAGAAATATGCATTTAAAAATGAGAATTATGCTTACAAATTATGGAAGGCTTTGGAGGACAAATTTCTGAAGAAGAGTGGTCAGAATATACTCCTCATGAAGAAAAAATTGTTCCGATTTGAGTACTGCTCAAGTAAAACTATGAACGATCATATTACTGCATTTAATCAATTAGTTGCAGATTTGCTTAATTTAGATGTAACCTTTAGTGATGAGGATTTGGCTTTAATATTGTTACATCTCTTCCCGATGAATTTGAACATTTAGAAACTACTTTATTTCATGGGAAAGATGATGTATCTCTTGATGTAGTTTGTGCTGCTTTGTAGAGTTATGAATTAAGAATAAAGAATAAAAAAGAAAACAGGAACATAGCAGCAAGTGATGAAGCTTTGGTTGTAAGAGGTCGTTCGAAAAGCCAAAAGAAGGGTAGAAGAGGAAGATCGCGTTCCAAAGCCAAACTTGACAAAGATGAGTGTGTTTTATGTCATGAGAAAAGACACTGGAAGAAAGATTGTCCAAAGATGAAGAATAAAGGAAAAAACTTCTCAAGTTGCTTGTGTAGTTGAGGGTGAAAGAGAAGATGAATCTTCACTTGTGGTTTCACCTTTAATTTTCCGTTCTGACGAATGGATTTTGGATTCTGGATGCACATATCATATGTCTCCCGTGAATAGGGATGGCAATGGGGTGGGTCAAAACCTGTCTTCACATTGAACTCGTCCCCTTAGGGGCGGGTCTAAACCCAGTCAAATGGGTCTCGGGACGGGTCTAAACCCGATCAAATGGGTCCCGGGACGGGTTTTGGACTCGTTTGACTAAAACCCACCGGGTCCGAGGCGGGTAACAGGTTTGGTTGGACCCTCCCCGCATATATACATTCCTTAATTTTTTATACCAAAATATAGTTATTACTTATTATTTTAATGGGATAAATACCTTTAACCCCCCCAAACTATTCGAACTTTTACACTTTGCCATATGAACTTTAAAATGTTACACTTAACCCCCTCAACTTCGCGAAATTTTACACTTTGCCTAAAATTCCGAAATTACCCCTAGTTTCATGATAGTTAGTTTTCAGTTTACCCTCTAAACTTTGAAGTTGTTGCACTTTACCACCTAGACTATAAATTTTATTGCAATTTCTATTTTTACTCCTCATGGTCTTGCGATCCTCGGAAATGGTATCAGAGCCTTGGTTTATTAATAACTTTTAGTTATATTTATTATATTTATGTAATTAACAATTGGTGAGGAGAATTTCTCCGAGAATATGGATCCGGACCGATGTCCGAGATGTACCCCTTACAGGACATATCGTCAAATATTGACGATGTATGCACAAGAACACCTTGACCAGGTTTCATATTGGGAATACCAACATGAAGAAAAAGAACGGCAGGAGCCGACGGGGGAAACCTTAAGGCAATGCAAAATGCGAGCGAGAATATTATAGGCGATTATGGATTCTTAACTGACCTATATGTTCACTTGATGAACCTTCAAGAAACGGTTCATGAAAATTCCCATCGAACAATGATTCGATGGAGTACCGAGTGGAACGAGATACTTCTAGACAAATCTAAGTTCTCCGAAGATCTTAGAGAAGTCAGGAAGACGGTGCGAATTATGGCAACCGCCATATTCATCTACCAAAGACAAGTTCATCGGATCAGAACCAAATGGAGACGATGGTGAAATATCAGAAGGAAACTCTTGAACTCCTTCATGATATTCAGAAACGAGTCAAGAATCTGGAGGACAGGCCAAGTTCTTCTAGAGGAAAGAAGCGTATAGATTTCGGAACAGTACCCTATTTACACCAAAAAGGGAAACCAACCGAAGTTATACGAAAGATGATAGATGAGGAGAAGCTCATTGCTCTAATTAAAGGAAAATCCATCAAAAATTAAAAAGATAGATATGGAAAAGATGAATCTTAAAGATCTACACGACCTGGCAGAATCCTTCGCAGGATTGGGTATTGTAGATTTAAAGATGAACGCAGGTGATGGATCAGCTTTGGTTACCTATGACCCACAAGGTAGAGCAAATTATTTTGTTGGGAAATTGTTGGGAAATTAAGTTTTGGCATCATCAAAAAGGGGGAAATTGTTGGGAAATTATTTTGTGGATTTTGATGAATGTCATGTAAAACTTATAATAGGAAATTGGCACCCCATTTTTGTTGTAAACTGCATTGTAATAGATAAATTTGGTCAAGCGAGTTAAGTCACTATGCCTAAACATGCAAGAAGACAATGGAGACTAGAAGGAAGACTCATTGCAAAGCAGTGAGTATGGCAAAGAAGAGAAGACGGGAACTCATTGAAGGTGCGGTGAGATGCGGTGAGTGAAGTATCGTCAAGTCAACTCAAGACAACCAAGTCTCAAGGTCGAAGTGACAGAAGAGTCATCAAATGATCGGAAGCTAACTCGAAGTCACCTGGGGATGTGAAGAAAATGCGGTCAAGTCAAGACAATCGAAAGAGATCCGTTGCCGTAAATCAAGAGAATTACTTAAACAAGTAATACCTCCATCTTGCCTTTCTTGAAGTGCTCGGTTCGAAGCGTGCAAGAGGAATAAACCAATGGGAAGCATCGCACCATGTCGAACTCGAAAAGTCAAGAATCATTCATACGAGGAAATGGAAATTCCAAGATCGCAACAAGACAAGCCAGCGACCACAAGTGACTTTCAAAAATAAGCTATCTCTTCAACGGGCAGATTTTTGAAAGATCACTATAAAAGGCCGAGGAATAACTCGAGAGAAGGTTACTCGAACCACGAACATTCAAGCAAACATTTGAACTGTAACCTAAGATATTCTCAAATCATTCAAGATCAATCATCAAGCCTACATTATGAAGGAAATCAATCCAACACTCACTGTGAAGGAAAGATAACTTCAATCAGTTGAAGAGGAAATTTTTGAAGAATCAAGGGTCTACATTCCACAGGAGGATTGTAGGAAGGTTCAAGGTCGAACCGAGTCTCAAGTTTTTGGAGGGCTTCGTGATCAAATCCAAGAAGCTTGAGCAAGTGGGCTGTAGTAGCAAAGGCAAGCGCCTGTGTGAAGAAGCTAAGTCGTCACGAGAAGCGGTGCTGCGTGACCAAGGCATCTCGGACCGGGTCCCAAAGGATCAAGTCATTTGTGTGATCAAGACTTTGTCTGGGACGGTTAACCACTCGTATATTGATCAATACTTAGTGGATTCCTCCGGGAGTTGGAGAAGAGAGGAGTAGAAGAATTACCCCATCTTCGAACCTCTATAAAAACTTATTGTGTCATTTACATTTCAAAGACTTTAATTTCTCGCATCTTATTTTATCTGGCGATAAATGTGCTATCCAATTGATAATCAATCGAGTACTAAAACCAAGTATTAAAACAAACTTAACCAAATTCAAGGGTGTTAAGTCTTCCATTTGAAAACAAATCACGAGGAAGAGTCAAGTCTTTAGTCAAACCAATTTGAGTTATTTTATCAACGGCTCATCGAGTGCGTTGAGTGACTAACTCATTTGATTAACTAACTTAGTGTCCATCGAGGACACATTTTGTGAAGTATTAACTCGAATATTTAAAAGGACTAATTTGAAAAGTTGGTAAGGTTTATTCACCCCCTTTTCTAAACCTTACACTCACACCCTGGGACCTACAACCAGGATCTGTCAAGCATGCCCGAGCGAAGGAACCCGAGTTTGGGAAAGGATTCCGACCCAAACAGGACCGACAAGATCATGAAGTGGAAAGGATAAGGGCCCGGCTCGCAAGACGCGTTATTCTCGGGGACCACATAAACCAAATTTTTAAAAGATTCCCCAAACAAACATCACATGAAATTTGAGTCACGCGGAGAAAAAAAACCGGTGGCGAGGTAATAATGTGGGATATGACGCTTGATGGCGTCATATATATCAACAGAAGATTTGAAGTCCGCCTTTGAAGTCCGGACTTACCTCTATAAAATGCAGGATTTGAAGGAAGGCGAGGACATCGAACATTTTCCTTAGTTTTCTTATAATAAAGTCCGAGTGAAAAATTTGTAATATTTTTGAGTGTTTTAGTTTTCAAATTTTTATGTGTTTTGAGTGCAAGCCTCATCTATGAGAGGCTAAACCAAGATTCTCCTCCCAAAAGGAGATTACTAATGTAATAAATATTTCTATAAGTTCTTAATAAAAAGAGGTTTTCTTTCAACACGTGTTCATAATGTTCTATTAATTCATCCCATTTAAGAATTACTTATACGCCCGGGAGGTAGGAAACGAACCAAGGAAATTTGTCTTTGAAGCGAGTTGATTCTAAAGGAGTCGGATAACTTGAGATCATCTTCCCGAGGGTGAGGTTGACAGTGAGGAGTTTGTTTGTCAAACGATCTCGGGGCAATAATTTTCCGACTGGTGGTGTTGCGAACCATTTAACCTCGTGCTGTTTCGGTCAAAGAAGGTATGAATTTTAAGGGATTTATTAATTTTACGGAAGCATGTTGGGCCTGATATGGTCATAATGGACTATGTTCATTTTCAGTCTAGAGACCTAATTTGTATACGGATTTATACTTGAAATGAGAATTTTGATTGAAGTATGTCTGTTGAGTTTATAAGTGGAAACTGACATGATCCATTTAAAACCTCTGAATAGAGACTGGATCTAAGTAGGTGTAACAATGCCACGAACAAAACAAGTGACAGAAAATAAGAATTCTCGTTTCTCGAAAAATCCGAAAAACAAATTGATTTTGGAGTAAAATTTTCATGTTTAATGATTAATGCAATAAATTCATTATTATGTAGTAGATTGCCACAAAATAGAGTTTAAAGGGATAACTTGAACTATTGTTTTAAAAAGATAAAACCTAGGGGCAAAATTGTCCATATAGGGTAAAGTGTAACGATTTTCATAGTTCAGGGGGCAAAGTGTTACGAATTAAAGTTTGGAGGGTAAAGTGTAAAAATCAGTATAGTTCGGATGGGTAAGTGTATTTATCTCTATTTTAATTTTTTTTACATTATACTGAAAGTTGATATCTTGTTTTTCTTTTTAGTTTTGAAATAGTTTTTTAGGTCTTTAATTTAGAAAGAGTTAAGAATTCAAATAAATTACTTTCTTGAATCATGTTTTATTGATTTATAAGTTATAAGCGAACACGATAGAAGGGCACCATTTCCGTCTATATAGAATACCAGTCAAGTAGCTTAAGTTATATATATTACTGTGAGTACATACTACTACTTGTGAATAACCCACTTTATTTACCTCATATTTTATTTTTCGTATTCTTAGAATGACTTAGTTCACTCTGGACAATCTTCATAAATTCATTAAAGTAGAGTTTAAACTAATGCCGCAAGAATCATGCAAATTTAGAGTAAAAACAGAAACTCTCAGCAAGTTGAATTTTTCTGGCGGGTTTAGCGGGTTGGACCCACCGGGTTATGGGTCCAAGGCGGGGCGGGGCCGGCAGGGTGGGTCCCGGGTCTGAAATTTTTTTGGCGGGGCGGGTTCTGGGTTTAGCCAAACCCACCCCGTTACCATTCCTACCCATGAAAGAGTGGTTCTTCAGTTTTGAAGATATCAATGGTGGAATTGTCTATATGGGCAATAACAATGCTTGTAAGACAACTGGGATAGGTTATATCTGATTGAAAAATCACGACGGATCAACCAGAGTCTTGACGGATGTTCGGTATGTACCAAATTTGAAGAAGAATATTATCTTTTTGGGAGCCTTAGAATCAAAAGGTTTAATTCTTACTTTGCAAGATGGAGTTCTGAAAACTACATCCGGCTCACTCGTGGTGATGAAAGGCATCAGGAGAAATAATGTGTATTACTATCAAGGTAATACAGTAATTGGGACAGCAGTAGTTGCAGATTCCAGGAATGAAAAGGAGTCTGAAGCAGCTAAGTTGTGACATATGCGATTGGGAAACGCTGGTGAGAAATCCTTGAAAACTCTGGCAAATCAAGGATTATTGAAAGATGTTAAGGTATGTAAGCTTGATTTTTGCGAGCATTGTGTTCTGAGAAAACAAAAGAGGGTAAAATTTGAAACTGTTATCCATAATACAGAAGGTATTTTGGATTATGTTCATTCAGATGTTTGGGGGCCTTCCAAGACACCATATCTGGGAGGAAAATATTATTTTGTCACTTTCATTGATGATTTTTCCAGACGTGTTTGGGTTACACTATAAAGACTAAGGATGAAGTGCTTGGAATTGTCTATCCATAATACAGAATGTATTTTGTATTATGTTCACTCGGATGTTTGGGGGCCTTCCAAGACACCATCTTTGGGAGGAAAACATTATTTTGTCACTTTCATTGATGATTTTTCCAAAAGTGTTTGAGTGTACACTATGATGACTAAGGATGAAGTGCTTGGAATTTTTCTTAAATGGAAAACACAAATTGAGAATCAGACTAGAAGAAAGATCAAAGGTCTACGTATAGATAATGGTGGAGAATACACAAGGGTCCCCTTCCAAGAAGTTTGCCATAAGTATGGCATTGTTCGACACTTTACAATCAGAAGGACACCACAACAGAATGGGGTAGCAGAGCGCATGAATCAAACTTTGGTGGAGAAAGTTCGATGCATGTTGTCCAATGTTGGGTTAGGCAGACAATACTTGGCTGAGGTTGTGACATATGCGCAACATCTCATCAATCGATTGCCACCACCCACAATAGGTGGTAAAACACCTTTAGAGGTATGGTCTGGAAAACATGTTACTGATTATGATTCCTTACATGTTTTTGGCTCTCTTGCTTACTATCATGTGAAAGAATCAAAGTTAGAACCGAGAGCTAAAATGGCTTTGTTCATGGGAATTACCTCTGGCGTAAATGGATACCGTCTTTGGTGTCTCGAGTCGAAGAAAATATTGTTTAGCAGAGATGTTACTGACATGCCATGTTAAATATAGTAACAAGTGAAAAGACCGGCAGTGCTCTGCAACAGGTGGAGCGTACACCAAAGCAAGTGGAGGTAGAAGGGATGGCTATAATTCCAGCTAAGAATGACATTCCGATGTGAGAGGATTTGTCAGATGATGAAGATGAAGAAGTTCAGACCCAAGAACCATTAGACCAATCTGAACCCATTGCAGTAAGAAGGCCTAGACGAGAAATTCACAAGCCTGCTCGATTTGCAGATATGGTAGCTTATGCACT
Source organism: Rehmannia glutinosa (assembly GCA_016081115.2). Classification (NCBI taxonomy): domain Eukaryota; kingdom Viridiplantae; phylum Streptophyta; class Magnoliopsida; order Lamiales; family Orobanchaceae; genus Rehmannia; species Rehmannia glutinosa. The sequence continues at coordinate 14,065,037 of CM071927.1, forward strand.
TCCATTTATAGATGATGATGTTCCTTTCACTTTTCGAGATGCCGTTCGAAGTCCAGAAAGTGAGAAGTGGAAAGGTGCCATGGAGGAAGAGATGTGATCTCTTGAAGAAGAAAAAGACTTGGAAGGTGACAGAACTACCAAAAGGCAAGAAGGCAATTGGATGCAAATAGGTATTTGCAAAGAAAGATGGATTTCCTAACAAGAACGATATGCATTATAAAGCAAGGTTGGTAGCTAAAGGATACGCTCAGAAGGAAGGAAGCTATTAAAATGAGGTATTTTCTCCAGTTGTTAACATTCCTCCAGTAGAATTTTGTTGGTCTTGGCAGCACAATTGAATTTGGAGCTAGCTCAACTTGATGTGAAGACGACGTTCTTGCACGGTGATTTGGAGGAGGAAATCTATATGACTCAGTCAGAAGGATTAAAAGTCATAGGGAAAGAAAATTAGGTCTATCAGTTGACCAAATCGTTGTACGGATTGAAGCAATTGTTAGATAAATACTTTTATCATGATTTTGATAATTTTGTTTTTACACCAAAACAATGTTTTTAAATATTGTCCAAATACTCCTAAATGATTTAAATTGTTTCTACTAATTTTTCGGAGTATTTCTTCAAGTTTATTTTCGACAAAAATTGGACAACACTTTTGATGATTTTGTGTTAATGTGTTTTTACATCAAAACAATATTTCAAAACAATATTTCTAATGTTGTCCAAATACTCCCGATCGGTTTAAAATATTTTTACTAATTTTTCAGAGTATTTCTTGAAGCTTATTTTCGACAAAAATTGGACAACACTTCTGTCTCGTGTGTAATCGGTCGCCCTATAGGGCAACCCGTACCTGGAGTTGAGTTTTGAAACAAAAAAAGGGATGGAGGATTTTTTGAGGAGGTCGACCGATCGACTTTGACGTCGATCGGTACCTGAAAGAGAGAAATCAGAACCAATCTCTTTGTATTGCATATTTGAGGGTTGGACCGGTCCACAAGGGGGTCGACCGGTCGTACCCTTGGTCAATAGGTCGAGCAACCCCCTGACCACCCTATGTGTTTTTGTTGTTTCATTTTCTTTTCTGGATTTGTGCGCGGCCGGTCGCCTTATCGTTTGACAGTAAAATTCTAACTGTTGTGCAGCAGACAGAAATTCCTTAAATTGTGGAATTGATTTCTAACAGTTATATTCTTCAATTGTCTTGCAATTTTTTATAGATTTCAATCTCCTATGAGGAGCTATCAAGTTCAAGACATCTCCTATAAATAGATGAAGAATTGAAGCAACACAATAAGAGAGAATACTACAACACAATAAGAAACATTCAAGCATACACTTTGCTCTTACATTTTCTATATTCTTGTTGTAATAGCCTAAGGTCTTACACTTTCACATCTTGAGGTCTAGGCTTAATTCTTGATTACACTTGCACTCAAAATTGTATTGTTCATTATAGAGTTGTAATCTTGATTTTTTGTGGTCATCATTCAACACAAGATATCCTTGTGAGTGTTCTTGTGGTACGAACACACTTGGGTGATCTAGGTGTTAGGTGCAAGAAGATTGTGGTAATCTTCTTATTGAAGAGTGTGGCGCTCTTTGAGGTGTTGAAGAATTTGGTGTTCTTCAAGGTTGAAGATTGTGGTGATCTTCACAAGGTGCCGTTGAAGGAAGATTGTGGTAATCTTCTAGGGAGATTGTGGTAATCTCCAAGGTGGTGTTGAAGAAGAGTGTGGTGCTCTTCAAGGTGATGTTGTAAGGTGTTGTTGTATTAATTGTGGTAATTAATAAAATGTTTTTTCTTTTTGAAATCCATCCCGAATATACTGGGGTGGTAGAGGATTAGGCCCTAGGTGGGTTGAACCTCTATAAATCGATGCGTTTTATTTACATCCCGCACCTTCATACTTGTCTTGGCTTGTTTGATTGAAAAAGAGGGCATAATAAAAAAAAATGAGATAATCTATTCACCCCCTCTAGATTATCGTAGCCGCTTGGACTTACAAGTGGTATCAAAACCAAACTCTTTGGCAAGCTCGTTCCACATCGCGAGTAAAGAGGAACGATCAATGGCTACGAATGAAGTCTACCGTACCGGCGCCTCCACCAACAAGTCACCTCTATTTGATTCCAAAAATTATAAATTTTGGAAAGAAATAATGGAATGTTATTTACAATAATGAAGAGAATCTATTCTGATGAAAGACACACCTCACATCTCCAAAGTCCTCAAGGAGCTCAATAATGAAGAGAAGAAAATCATCTCCTTAAATGGTAAAGCTCTCAATATTATTTATGTTCACTTACCACTTCGGTTCATGATCAAATTGTAAGAATTCGATCGGCACACGAATTATGGGAAAAATTAGAAGCTATCTATGAAGTATATGCAAATGAAAGGAGCAACAAGCATCTACCTCTCAAATGGATACAACATCAAATTACAATTTCCGAAGATGAAGAAGACGAACAATGTCTTATGGGCTTCGAAGAAGAAAACGAGGTACGCTCTAAACCCTCTACTTCCTATGATAATGAATTACATAATGATTCTGGTGACTTGCAAAATGATTTTGATGAGCTTCAAAATGAATTCCAAAGCTTGCTTGGTAAATACAAAAATTTTAAAAATGAACTCAATGTTTTAAAAAATGACAAGGATAACTTATTTTCCTCTTATGAATCACTTTCATTTGCTCATACCACCACACTTGATAAGGTTAGAACCCTTGAAAAGGAAAATAGTACTCTTGTTGAAGAATTAATTGCATGAAAAAGGATTTATCAAAACTTAACTTGAGTACCGATAAAATGATCAAAATTGTTGATTTTCATAGTTGTGATAAATTGAAACAAGGAGTTGATCATAAGCCTAATGTTGTTAATCATATGAAAAAGAGTCAAGTCTCTAAGCATGTTGGTCATTATACTTCTATAATTGTTACTTGCTTTTATTGCGGTAAAAAGGGTCACACGGCTAATTCTTGTCGGGCTAGAAATAGCTCTAATTATTATTGGAGACCTAAAAGTCTCAAAGCTAATCCCAAAGGACCCAAACACTTGAGGGTACCACAAAACAATGTCATATTAGGTACCCGCGGAATGACATTCAAAGAAAATTTATACCGCAAAGAAGACATCAAATGCCCGTTTCATTTGATCAAAAGAGAAGACAACATCACCATGAACTTCCGAAAGAAAGACATTATCAACAATGGGAATGACACAACCCGTTGTTATTATGTATGCTTGTATTTTTGCATTAATTGTCAAAATGATTTTTCAAAATATTTTTAAATAAGGTCTTCAATACATTGTTTTTAAATCTTTTGAAAATGAGACCTTGTATGATTCTTGTGTATTTACAATGACTTGTGTGTTTTATCATCTCTTATATTTTTTATAGCATAATATTTTTGTGATATCTCTTATTGCTCTAGCCTACACTTTTACCCTTATGTTTTGTGCAAAAATTGTTTAAGAATTGTGTAGGATTTATATATCTTGTTCAATGGTTATCTACTCATTATTTGACAAGAGAGACATAAACTATCGAGGTACGCTCACCATTGTTATTCATCTCACAGACTCGATATATTTTTGCCATATGCCTATGTGCTTGCTTTTCAAGATATTTCAAAGTATTTCATACAAGTGCCATTAAGAGGATTTTTCGATTTTTGAAAGGCACTATTTGATAAAGCTTGTTTTATCCAAAACTTGTAAAGGATTATACTTTATTTTGATAAAACATTCGATTTTTATCCTCCTCTCAAAATTATGCATTTGATTGCACATATTCATGTCCTTAGTCTTATTTGCTTTATCAAAACTCTTGTTCAAATACTTCTTTTAAATAAGGTCTCGACTATATGCTCTCGGATTTTCAAATTTCAAAAGAGACCTTATATAGCTTTCTATAAGCATATTTGAACTTACATGTTTTTATTGAACTCTTGATGATTTTCTTTAATGCATAGTATGTGTTACTTGTTACAGTGTCTATATTATTCAATATTACTATGCTCTTGTGCAAGATATCTTGTTAAGATTTTGCAGAAATTTTTGGTATGAACTCGATGATCAAGGCAATATTGTTCAAAATAAGGCAAGATATTTTCTAAGTTGATGCAGGGTGAATTTGAGATGAGCATGATGGGGGAGCACAATTTCTTCCTTGAAATTCAAGATTAAACGATGCCAAGAAGGTGGTCATATTTCACAATCAAAGTATACAAAAGAACCTTTGAAGAAGTTAGGCATTGAAGAATGAAGAAAAATCTCTACTCCTATGGGAACAATATCAAGATGGACAAAAGTTTGAGAAAAGGCATATTGGTTACCAATCATTTAGACTCGACATTCTTTATGCCTTATGTCTATATGCTCGACTTCAAAACTATCCCAACGAATCTCATTAAAGTGTCGTTAAAAGAAATTTTCAAATATTTGAAAGGCACTTCTTCTTATGGCTTGTTTATCCAAAGTTTTAAAATGTTCATATTTTTCGGGATAACAAGTCTGGTGATAATAATTTCTCAAAATACCGTTCGTCATAATCGAACTAAACATATTGAGATTCTATATTTTTTTTAAGGGATTGCGTATCTTAAACAAAAAAAATTGAGATGTGTTTAATTCCGTCTCAAGGATAACTCGTGGATATTTATTTTTAATCGTCAACCGTCGAGTCTTTTACCTCATTTCGAGCTTGTTTAGATATAATGTATATTGAATGAGGTCTATATTTGCATTTCATACGTTTTTAAAACTTAGGGGTAAAAAAAATTGGATTTTTGGATCAAATTTCGAAAAATGGCAGAACAGAGAACTCCAATGACCAAATGAAGTGAGGTCGACCGGTCGAACAGGTGTTAAATGTTGATAAAATCGATTATGTTCCTGCCTTAGCATATTTCTTGTGGTTTTCACTATTTTCGCACCCCTTTGCAAATTTCACACACATTTCACTAAAAATTATTTCTTTCTTGTAAATTATATATTTTTGAGTTTATACTATTGTTATATCATCCATGATACCCAACCTCTCCGATTAATTGGTAAGAATTCTTCTTCTTTATCTCAATTGGGTTGAACCCTTGAGAATGTGCTTCATCTTTGATATATTGTTGGAATCCTTATATTCTTATGTTGGGTATGATGATTGTTGTTGGATGATATTTGTAAATTGCATTTGGTGATGAAAAATTTGGCTTGGTTATTTTTACAAGGGCTATATACATCTTCTTTATTATTTGACGTCCGCCAAGTGTTCGATAAAATGTTTCTATGAAAAATTCATCACTTACATGATTCTCTCGATTTCAAAAGTCTTATATATTTATAGAGATCATGTTCTGTCAATTAAATAAGCTTTTGCAAATCAAATGATCAATTTTTCCGCTTATTTGGATTATAATCTTCAATGTTCAAATAACTCGATAAATCGGTTAAATTGCGCACTTTGATATGAATATATGATGTTTTTATCGTGCTAACATTCTTTTTAATGATTCCAAAGGGGGAGAAACAGGTTATAAGCTCATTAGCTCAAAGAAGCTAAAATAAGCTCACGAAAGAAGCTATAAGCTATGGCTCTTTATAGCCATAAGTTATGGATCATACTTAGTGCATTTGTTGTATTATGAACTTATTTACATGACTAATGATGTTTTGTTAACAGGGGAGCTTATAAGCTATTGATATTTAAGCTCTATATGTAAAAGTTGAGCTTTTAGCTTTTGGTTGATTGCTTCTATATTACTCTTGTTGTGCATATTGATAGGGGGAGCTTGTGCAAAATGTTTTTGAAAATCTCTACTCCCATCCTTGTGTTTATTATGCGTGGAATGTTGTCGCTCTCAACGAATAGTTTATTCTTAACCGGTAAAATTGTTTTGTTTTCAAAACCGGCCTCTTTAAATTGTTTTGGTTTGTAATCATCAAAAATGGGGAGTTTGTTAGATAAATATTTTTATAATGATTTTGATAATTTTGTTTTTACACCAAAACAATGTTTTTAAATGTTGTCCAAATACTCCTAAATGATTTAAATTGTTTCTACTAATTTTCCGGAGTATTTCTTCAAGTTTATTTTCGACAAAAATTGGACAACACTTTTGATGATTTTGTGTTAATGTGTTTTTACATCAAAAAATATTTCAAAACAATATTTCTAATGTTGTCCAAATACTCCCGATCGGTTTAAAATGTTTTTACTAATTTTTTGGAGTATTTCTTGAAGCTGATTTTCGACAAAAATTGGACAACACTTCTGTCTCGTGTGCAACCGGTCGCCCTATAGGGCAACCCGTACTTGGAGTTGAGTTTTGAAACAGAAAAAGGGACGGAGGATTTTTTGAGGAGGTCGACCTTGACGTCGACCGGTACCTGAAAGATAGAAATCAGAACCAATCTCTTTGTATTGCATATTTGAGGGTTGGACCGGTCCACAAGGGGGCCGACCGGTCGCACCCTTGGTCGACCGGTCGAGCACCCCCTGATCGGTCACCCTATGTGTTTTTGTTGTTTCATTTTCTTTTCTGTATTTGTGCGCGACCGGTCGCCCTATCGTTTGACAGCAAAGTTCTAACTGTTGTGCAGTAGACATAAATTCCTTAAATTGTGGAATTGATTTCTAACAGCTATATTCTTCATTTGTTTTGCAATTTTTTACAGATTTCAATCTCCTATGAGGAGCCTATCAAGTTCAAGACATCTCCTATAAATAGATGAAGAATTGAAGCGACACAATAAGAGAGAATACTACAACAATAAGAAACATTCAAGCATACACTTTACTCTTACATTTTCTATATTCTTGTTGTAATAGCCTAAGGTCTTACACTTTCACATCTTGAGGTCTAGGCTTAATTCTTGATTACACTTGCACTCAAAATTGTATTGTTCATTATAGAGTTGTAATCTTGATTTTTTTTGGTCATCATTCAACACACGATATCCTTGTGAGTGTTCTTGTGGTACGAACACACTTAGGTGATCTAGGTGTTAGGTGCAAGAAGATTGTGGTAATTTTCTTATTGAAGAGTGTGGCGCTCTTTGAGGTGTTGAAGAATTTGGTGTTCTTCAAGGTTGGAGATTGTGGTGATCTTCACAAGGTGTCGTTGAAGGAAGATTATGGTAATCTTCTAGGGAGATTGTGGTAATCTCCAAGATGGTGTTGAAGAAGAGTGTGGTGCTCTTCAAGGTGATGTTGTAAGGTGTTGTTGTATTAATTGTGGTCATTAATAAATCTTTTTTCTCTTTGAAATCCATCCCGGAGATACTGGGGTGGTAGAGGATTATGCCCTAGGTGGGTTGAACCTCTATAAATCGACGCGTGTTATTTAGATCCCGCACCTTCATATTTATCTTGGCTTGTTTGATTGTAAAAGATGGCATAATCGAAAAAATGGAGATAATCTATTCACCCCCGCTCTAGATTATCGTAGCCGCTTGGACTTACAGCAATCTCCACGACAATGGTACAAACGATTTGATAAGTTTATGACAGGGCAAAAGTACACACGAAGCAAATATGATCATTGTGTGTATTTACACAAGCTACAAGATGGATCTTTTATTTACCTACTCTTTTATGTTGATGATATGTTGATTGCATCGCAGAGCCAAATGGAAATTGACAAGTTGAAGGCTCAATTGAATCAAGAGTTTGAATGAAAGATATCGGGGAAGCCAAGAAGATACTCGGGATGGAGATAATTTGGGACAAAATGAGTGGAAAGCGTTGTTTGACTCAGAAGCAATATCTGAAAAATGTACTACAACGTTTTGGTATGACAGAGAATACAAAACCTGTAAGTACACCAATTGCTTCTCATTTGAAATTGAGTTCCCAGCTATCACCGAAGAATGATGAAGAATGAAATTATATGGACAAAGTCCCATATACTAATGCAGTTGGTAGCTTGATGTGTGCAATGGTGTGTACGTGGCCGGACATTTCACAAGCAGTTAGTGTTGTGAGTAGGTATATGCATGACCCTGGAAAAGGACATTGGCAAGCTCTGAAATGGATTTTGCGGTATATTCTTAATAATGTAGATGTTGGTTCAGTATTTGAGCAGGATGGTAAACTTGGTCAAGGTATAGTTGGATATCGTGATTCTGACTATGCAGGTGATTTGGATAAGCGAAGGTCAACGACTGGATATTTGCTCACTTTTGCAAAAGCACCAGTCAGTTGGAAGTCTACTTTACAGTCAACAATTGCTTTATCTACAACAGAGACAGAGTATATGGCGGTTAGTGAAGCTGTAAAGGAAGCAATTTGGCTTCAAAGTTTGATTGAAGGTTTGAGAGTTGGTCAGAAGCACATCATTGTGCATTGTGACAGTCAGAGCGCTATTCACTTAGCAAAGAATCAAGTTCTTGCAAGAACGAAGCATATCGACGCTCGTTATCATTTTGTGCGGGAGATTCTAGAAGAAGGAAATATTTTACTTGAGAAGATTCATACTACTGAAAATCCCGCAGCTATGTTGACCAAGGTGGTGACATCAGTCAAGTTAAACATTGTTCAGACTTGATCAACATCTTGCACATTTGAGTTGGCACCAGAAGGCGCGTTTGGAGGCACCGCTGAAGACCGCTTGAATTGAAGAGTTGAATTTTTCGAAGTGGGACTACAATGAGTCAAGGGGGAGATTTGTTGCTATTTGACTCCTTGATATTTCACATCGGTTTGTCAATGAAGAATTGTAGGATTCTTAACTATAAATAGGCATCTAGCTTTTGGTTTTAAGATGTACCAAAATCTTATCTTTTATCTCTATATTCGAGGAAGTCCTATATTTGGGAAATTTTCTGAAAATTAAAAGACAGAAAAGGAAATAATACACCAGAATTGATAACGGAGTTCGGCCAATTTTCCTACGTCTCCGGGCACCGCAACCGCAACGACCACTTTACTAATCTCCCAAATAAATTACAACTTGGGCAAAATTACTCACAAATCAGGATTTCCCAAATATAGGACTTCCTCGAATATAGAGATAGAAGAGAAGATTTTGGTACATCTTAAAACCAAAAGCTAGTTTCCTATTTATAGTTAAGAATCCTACAATTCTTCCTTGACAAACTGATGTAGGATATCAAAGAGTCAAATAGTAACACTTAACACTTATAGGACGAGAATTGCACAAATCTAAAACTTGTGAGGCCAAAATTGCAACAAAAATAAAATATATAGCATTAAAATCACAATCTCAAAAGTTACAGGACTAATATTACAACAGATGCAGGACTAATTTTGTATTTTTTTCCTTAACGATACGTAAAAAATATAAAGAAATCCACAATTATCATTTATATATATAAACAATATTATTATTAGTAGTATCACATAAATATTTAAAAGTGTCATGATCACATACATTTTCAAAAAGCTAAATCATTAATTTCGCTTACAAGAAAACCATAAGCCGAATTAGAGCTGACAATCCTGGCTCGGCCTGAATATTAGGCCAAGTTGGGCCAAGATTTTTCCAGTCCAAAAAGGATCGGGCCTCTTTTGGCCCGGCCTAACGAGCCAATGATCCGATCGACCCGACAGGTCCAGACTAAAATAAACTACGCAGGCCAGATTGGGCTGCGAAAAAATAGGCCCGTCGGAATTTCAGCCCGGACAGGCCCAATTTTGCCTTCCGGCCCGACCTGATTGCCCATTCTAAGCCGGATAGATACTCATTCTTTTATTTTTCATATGATTAATTCAAACATAATTTATTTTTACAGAATACTTCCTGAAAATAATATGTCAACCGAATTGATCCTACACCTGCGACAATCGAGGAATCTGAGACCCAAAAGAAAAAAAAAAAAGATTGCAAGAAAACAAATTGGCCACTGTCCAAATCCCAATGCCCAAAACTTGGATGGTTTTGCATAAAGACAACATGTGACTATGTGAGTGATAGCCCAGAAAACAACACTTTGGGGGTTCCCAGAATAGTCTTGAAACTTTGACAGAGAAAAGAAAAAAGGGCATGTGGCCTCAACTCCTTGCATTAAACACCACGATACTTGCATTCACAGCCTCATCAAAATTTGTCTTCCACCATTAATTACAACACATAATGGGTCAATATTATAAATATTTTTTTAAGAAGAAAGAAAAGCAAAAGAGGGGTTCAAATGAGAAAATTATTGGCTAACAAGTACATAAGTATTCATGTAAGCTTAAAAAAAAATAGAAAAAAAATTGTACGGAAACGGATTTAGGTCTTTAATTTATTTTTAATTGAATTATTTTAATCAAGTGGTAGTTTATCTTTTCGCATATGTTTTCATTTTTATACTAATGGAGTCGAGTTTCAAATTTTATTAAAACGTAATATCTAATGTTTGATGAACTCATCTCAAATAAACTTTTTTAATGTTGATTTACTCGCAATCACGAATAATTTAATTTGTTTTTCAACTTTATTTGTACCATTTTAGTACAGATTTTGCAATAAAATAATATAGAATTTGCATTTAATCTCTAGCAATTTGCACTAAAAATAATATTTTATAATAGTCTATTCAAATGCATCAACTCTATATACTAAAAGAAAAAACAAGCTGTCACATGTCTTCTCCTGAACAATTTGGTACACGTGTCAACACCTTATTCTTCCAAATCCACGTGTGTCACCTTCATATTTATTTCCACGTGGCAAAACCATGCCACCACCTTATTCTTCCAACTATAAATTGATTTACTATATCAATTTACTATCAATTTATCATCAACTTAATAATTGAATTTTCTATTTCCATATATAACTGTTAAAATCCAATCAAACATTTGATCAGTAAATTAAATAATCCCAAAAATCAAGGATATAAAATTAGGAAGTTATTTTTGAGTTTGCAAATTAATTATGATTTAAATATTATTATGATACAAAAAATAAGGATATAATTTCAATTATTATCTCTAATACTTATTATACTTTTAATTGTGATTTAAATCATTTACGGGGTATAACAAATATATTAAATATCTTTCTTAAGCATGTCAGTGATTCATTATTTTTACCATAACTAATTTATTAGCTTTTGTGCAAAAGCAAACTACGACCAAGTATTTGAAATTAGCACAAATAAACAATTTTATAGAGATTTTTTCCCTTTCTAGAAAACATTCAAAGATTGAAATTGCACTCTTTCAATCATTTAAAACTAATACGGCTTGAAAATTCGTTGTTGTGACGAGGATGTTACACTTTCAAATAGAACAAATAATATAGTTTACAAATAAGTTTTTTAGAAATTGAAGTGAACAATTGTATGATACTCTTTTAAATTTTGAATTTTTTTTAGTATTTTTTATTAGTATTTTGAATCTCTTATAACTATTAGAGTTTGAGACACAAATTTTATTTTTTGACAAATCCGTGTAACACACGGGTGTTGTTCTAGTAATTTAATACACTAAAACCATTAAATTAAAATAATTAATGACAAAGAAAAAATTCCGCGCATCTATAGTGTTACGTCATTTAAAACTATTTTGCTCTAAATTGAAGATATAACATTTTTTTGGGAGAAGCTAGGCCAATTGAAATGAACTCGGGCGCCATTAACGGATTGAGTTTGAGGTGGTCATATTGTAGACAAATTTTGTCGGGATTGGTAAGACAAGTTCATGTGATAACTCCAAATCTCTACATGACTCTAACTTGACAATCTTGGCCCGATTGTTAACCCTAGCAACAAAACCCAAGAAACTAAAATCACAAGAGTTTATATTAATGTATTTATATATGTAGGTGACATATTATTTAAAAATACTTATTGTACTATTTTAAGCATTATAATATTTATAAGGGATAATTACAAAAACAACCCAAAGTTTGAGCTAATAATAAAAAAAACTAAAGGTTTTTTAAAATTACAAAAATTCCATTGAGGTTTGATTATATATTACACTTTATAACCTCATTCATAAGCAAAAACATTTCAAATACTCCCTTTATATTTGTAAAAATACTACAGTTACTATTTATATTTAAGACAGACTACAAGAAAACAATCAAATTCCAACGAAATAATTCCAACGGAATAAAAAACTGTTGGAATTTTCAAAATATCAATGGAAATCCCAATGCTACAGCATACTGTTAGAAAATTCCAACTAAAAGTCCAACGATAAGCAAAACCATTTGGTATTGTTGGAATATTATTTCCATAGGAATTTTCGTTGGAATTTTGTCATTCCAACGGCCATTATACCAATGATGCTTTTCCATCGGAATTTCTGTTGGAACCGGTAATTCCAATGGAAATTAGCCAAATACCAACTGATTTTTTTTGTTAGAATTCCCTTGTTTTTTGTAGTGCCAGAATTAAACCTTATGGTTTCTTTTTCTTTTGTAAAATTTTTTAAACTTCTCTTGGTCTTTTTGTAGTTACTCTTGACCTCAGGTGTATTTTTTGTATTTATTCCTTTTTACAATTGTTTTTCAATTTAAAGTTCATAGATGTCTTTAAGGAGAATATACTTTATTTAGTATTTAATTTAAGTTTTCTCATGGAAAAAGGCGTGCTAAAAAGATAATTTATATGGATAATATGCAAGTCGTTAGACACACTAAAATGTTATTTGAATGATAGTAGTATCTAATTCAACGAAATAGTGGTTTCGCAGACTTTAAAAATTTTCATTTGAATATGGTAATTTATTAGAATTATTTATATGTAGTGGATCCAGGCCATTTGCAATGACGTTCTTGAAAATAATGACATATTATGTGAATACGAGTGGTAGCGATAAGTTCCAATAGTGAAATATATAGTTGAATTTAAAAAGTTGGGAATTGAACACAGAATTGGAACGTATTTTCAATAAAATTGAGTAAAACCAAGGAATATAAGGCCTAAATCTGTAACTTCACTGCCCCGGAACTCAATTTTGGTCCAAGAATCCACAACTACAGCCGAATCTGCATACCATGTTAAATCAAGGAATATCTCAGAATTTTTTTCAGAAATAAAAACAACAAAAGTACATCCACAGTTACTTTTGTGAACATATTGCAAAATTTGGAGTAAACGACATACAATATTATAGCTTTTTTGTGGCCGCTTTAGGAAAAGGCTACATGACAAGTTACAAGTGGGAACAGCAAGAATAAATCTGAGTGGCTACCATTCTCAATTGCCCATCAATAATGGAAGCTCTCTTTCATTGAGTGGGTAATATATATTTAAGTGAAATATTAATTATTAGATTCTAGATATTGCAAATTTTGCTTTAGGAATTTATTATTATTTTCTTTTAATTATTTACAAACCCACTGCCCATATCTTGCAAAGAGGAAATTTTTACTTTCTTGCTTTAAATGGAAGTCCATATTGGGCACAAAAGGTGATAGGATATCTTTCTATTTATGGGCTATGTAATGTAAGTATGGCGCCTCCACGACTACATTTTCTTAGCGCCAATCAAGTTTCCTTGTCCTTTGAAGGGAAGCTTTTAACTTGAATTGGATCTGGGGAGGGAGAACAACATCGATCCAAATATGACTCAACATTTTTTATTTTTGAATAAAAAGGGGATAATTACAAAAATACCCCTGAGTAGGGCTGTAAACGAACAGAGCTTTCGACAAAAAAACGAGCTTGGTTAGCGTTTGTTTGTGTACGTTTATTAAGCTTAATGAACATAAACGAACAAGAAAATTTGTTCGTTTATGTTCATGAACTGTTCACGAACATGTTCATTTAGTGTTCATTTGATGTTCGTTTATTATTTATTTTTTAATTATTAATTATATATTTACTGTTATATATTTATTACTTTATTATGAAAAATAAGTTTATTTTAGTTTAATATTACAACCTATTTACATTTACGATCATCATAATGTTCATTTAATTTGAGTTGAGTGTTCATGAATAAGGTGTATTTAACTTTTTTATACACATGTTCATATAGTTGTTCATGAACAATTAATGAGCATGTTCGTGAATCGTTCGTGAACATGTTCGAATATTAAACAAACGAACACGAACAGTCTTTTAAAATAAACGAACGAACACGAACAACCCTCGTTCGTTCGGGCTCGGTTCGTTTACAGCCCTACCCCTGAGGTTTGGGTTAATTACAAAAAACTCAGAGATATTGCAAAATTACAAAAAAAAAAAAAAAACTTTCAGGTTTCGTTTTGTCTTAAATTTAAGGGGGTTAACTGTAATGTTTTTGTAAATGTCAAGGGATTTTTTGAAATATTTTTGAAAATCACCGGGAAAAATGTAAGACGGTATGAAACCTCAAGGAGTTCTTTATAATATTCAAAGGACTCGAATTTTTTTGTAATTAGCCCAAACCTCAGGATTTTTTTTATAATAATCCCTAAAAATGAAAATGTTGTGACGAATGCATTTTTTTTTTTCTGTGTGTGTGTGTTTTAAAGAAACCAAGACTACTATTGTTCCATGTTTAGATTTCTTGATACCTATTTGAATTTCTTTGACTTACTTTCCTACAATTTTCTTTTTCATCGTCTTTTTGAATCTATTAAAGGAAAATGATATTCCACGCCCGTTTTCAACTTCTATTTTTTCAAGAGCTGCGCTGAAATTAAGCCTAGCGATTTTATCTTTCTAAGAGGCGAAGCTCTTCCTAACACTTTCTAGTCCTAGGTAACAATTTCATACTTTCACGCAACAATTGAACCCATTCGGATCTCTTTCTTTACGGTATTTTATTTGATATTTCAATTCTTAGATGAATACAACACAGATAATGACATCATCTCATACGTGTTGTACTCAGCCGTTGAATTGAAACACCAGACTAAAGAGATTTCCGTACGCAAATGAACATCACATCTTACATCCCTAGCTTATTGAAATTATGTAAATAGCATACTATAGCCACCTGAGGTACACAATCTATTATCCACGATGTTTTATTAAATAATTTATAAAGTATGTGAACATCGCGTGTATAAAATAATATCATTTTCATATACATGTAACATTCAACTGTTATATATAAAATACCATTAAAAGAAATAGGAGATCCCAATTTTTCAGACCCAAAAGCTCAAAATAGGGGAGCAAAAGTAGCAAGTTTAGCACAAGAGATATTCCAACAAAGATGCGCTTACTGATTTAGGTACACAAACATTCTTCCAAACCAAAACATAAACAGCAATACAAGATCTAGAATAATGAAATACAAAAAGCGTCACATACCAACCGTCAATTGTAATAGCAAACTCCATAATAGTATACAACACCACAAAACATTATCTCCAAACACATCAAACTTATTACTCCCTACCTAAACTATTTACAACCCAATCTCACCACAGGCTCAACAACATACGAAAGAAAACGAAACGGAATGGTCTTTGTTCCAGAAAGAGTGGGTTGAACATAGAGACTGATTTGCAAGAAACTAGAGCAACAAACCCCACGATAAAAAACACGGATCAGATAACAGATAGCTGAAAAGGCCGCCGAGGAGGGGGCTGGCAGAATACCAGTCTCTCAACTCACTTTTAATAGTGAAACGTATCATAATTTTTTTCCGCAAAGCTGATTGATTGGATCTTGATGCTCAAGCACATCTATTCAGACTCTATCGATTGGCTCCGTTCGATCCTGCATAGCTAGATGCTCAGAAACATCAGCCAGTGACTTAAGGTTGCACTTGATTAAAGCCTCAACAAAGTAGCATGTTTCGTCCTTCGTGTTTCCATCTGGCACATCAACTACAAAAGACTCGATCACCATCGTCCCTGGTCTTCCGTCGATGATCTCTGGATGGACGGTGATGATGGAAGAGTAGTTCTGCAGGCAAAAATAGAATTACAGGCTATTATTCATTCCCATAAACTATACTGGTAAATCGATGAAACCTTGTCAAACCAACAATAGAACATTAATACATATCCCAACTAAGTATCTTGGAAATTTGAGCCAATCATCAAGTTCTTTTTTTTTTGGGATAATTACAAAAACTACCCCTCAGATTTAGAGTAATTACAAAAAAACTCTAGTTATCTTTCAAAATTAAAAATACCCCATTGAGATTTGTATTTACCTAACAAATACCAGAAAAGGCCTCTCCTCTCGAGTCTCGAGGGTGCAATTTCGTAAGCTAAAAACAACTGTTAGGGGGATTTGTAGTTTTTTAAAAGATAACTCGATTTTTTTTGTAATTAAGCTAAACCATAGGGGTAATTTTTGTAATTAACCCTTTTTTTGTAATATTTTAGTTTCTCTGATTAGATATGGAACCAACCAGACAAAATACAAGATTAAGAAGCTTGCACTTAGTAAAGGATCATCCATTGGCTCAGAAGATGATATCAAAAACAAAATACAATTGAATCACTAAATAATATGTGATATGAAAAATAGATTGCAGAAACTGTTCATAGCTCTACCAAATAATGAAATTAACAGTTTGACCTAGGAACCCAACCCCCCAACTCCACCAAAATGAAGAGGATAAAAGAAAAACCAAAACCAAAACAAAAGGTAAAAGAGCTCAAACAAAGGGATAACTTCAGTTACTCATATTAAAGAATGAAATGTAGCTGATTTTTATCAATTTTGACAAGTTTTTCCATGTTTAACCATCCCAAAGGCACAACAAGATTTATACAGTATACACCACAATAGTAACAGCAAATCACATGAGTTCAATCACAATCAACATAACTTGAAACAAAAAAAATCCACAGGAAACAAATCAAGCTAAATCAAACAGTATTATAGTACCTTGAGGCGGTGATCCCCACCGACAATCCTCATACTAAAAATGTGCTCCTCATCATCCAAAAGCTCCAACCTCTCCTTGCTCGTCGTCGCCGGAAGCCCCGACTTCACATTCACCTCTCTAACAGTCCCAATCCGCAAATCACCCTGCACTATACACCTACTCACGAACGGCTTGTACCTCTGCGGCTGATCGAATCTCCTCACCAACGACCACACCTGAACAAAATAAACTCAAATCCAACAACTACATCACAAAAAAAAATTTAAAAAATACGTCGTATGAAATAACCAAAACACTAATTCATCGAATTAATCGTAGATCTGAGATGAAACAATCATAATAGAATCGTATAAGAACTCACCAGCGGCAAAGGAGCTTTGATGTGCTTGACCAAGGAGGAAGTGCACTGGTTTCTCTGACGTCATGCTTATGGTGTCTCCGGATGAAATCCTCCTCCGGTCCGCCGGCGCGCCTATCGCCGTTCATTGGGCTGACCATTAATACAAAAACCCAATCTCCAATTTTTCACCGGAACAGCTTGGTGGGGGGTGGGGAAGTGGATATTGGGGAAACGTAGTGGGTAAGGGGAGTGAATGAGAATCAAAGTCAGAGGTTCACAACAGTCCAAAACACACCGCCATTGGCACCTGCAAGTTGCCTGAATGGTCCAAATTTATTTCTTTATTACTTCTCTCTCATCCACATCTACAATAAAATATAAATAAAGGGGCCATTTTTACATTAAAAAAATCAAGTGGGAGGAATATTTGTGAAAGGGGATTGGTTGGGGATGGGGGGTTTTGGTTTTGGGGGGTAGAGTTTGCTTTTTTCACATTTTATTGGTTTAAAATGGAAACCTACTTTTTTGACAATTGAAGGTTGGTTATTTTGCTAAGAAAAGACAAGTGGGTTGATTAAGTTACATTACTAGGCTTCATAAGTTTCTATTCCTGTCACATTGGGCAGGGGTAAAGTTGGAAGATCTTCTCTGAGTTTATCCTAAACTCAACATCATGATGACTTGGAATTTGTCATCATTTTTTTTGTTCTTTTTTACTTTTGATTTTCTACTTTTTCTTTCTTAAGCTAGTATCTTCTTTTTTTATTTTTTTCTAGAGCAATTTATTTTCGAGTTTTGACCAAGTCCCAAAAAAATTTCTTGAGTTTAAAGTGTGTGAAAGCATTAAAGGTTTGTAATTTCTTATTTAAACCTCTTTTGTTTATAGAAAAACTAACACTTTGGTTTCAATTGATGGATTTGAAGATATAAATTTTAAATTCATTGTAATAAATCTATTGAATTTGTTAGGATAAGATCAATGTACAATGGATTTCAAAACCTTAAATTTTGTTTTGTGCTATTTTTTGAGTTATTTGGAGTTAATCGAAATTCTCCCCCTCAAATCATCCCTCAAATCCAAATCTATATATGAATGCAACCTAAGACTCCATTTGGATTGACAGAGTTGGAGCTAATGATTCAAATTCATAATAACAAATATATCGAGGTTGTTTGGGTTATCATTTTACAACGAATTTCAAATCATTAGCTTCTATTTTGAGTTATTTTTTGAATCATTGTGGATTCCAAATACATCTCATTTGAAGTCATTTGAAATCATCTCAGGAATCCTCCTTCAAAACCAAGTCCTTGGTCCAAATGCAACCTAATAGAACATATAAAACAAGAGCTACTTTTATTTATAACTGTTGGAAATATAATAGATACTTCAGGGTGAATGAAAAATTATTGCAAAAAGGTGTGGCTGTTTATTTGAAACTATTCGGAATGAAAGATTTATTCGAATAGTTGTGTTGTTTCGTTTGAAACCAATGGACGTGTCTGTTCGAATAAATGGACATGTCTATTCGAACAGTTATGTTGTTTCACTTGTGACTTTTAGTAATCTATATATATTCCAAGAATTTGCAGACTTTTAATAAAACATTTGCATACATTCATAAACATAATCTTCTGTCAAAATTTTTCGTTAAAAAGGAGAGAGTACAAAACATTCGAAGTTCGTTGTCTCTTGTTGTTTGGAGTGCTACTACAACAAGATGAGACCATTGTATCTTGGGAGATGTTTGTTATTCAACCGTAAGCACCGTGGGGGCAATTCGTCTTTAAGACATAAAGTCGAACTCTAGCATTGGTCTAAGTTTCTGCATTTTATGTATTTCATTTTCTGAAATTTCAAGTAAGTTTTTCTGATTTAATTCCCGAATATAATATCGCACGTAATATATCCCTTCAATCACTACTTTAAAAATATGTATACAAATGGCTTCAAGAACCATTTTCATTTTCCTAAGATTGTATTTATATGGAATGATTTGGGTTTAAATAGAGAGTTCCGACTAAGAATTTCAAATAACTGATAGATCTGAAAATCAACATAATGACTCCAAAGATTGTTCAAAATAAAATTTTAAAAATTTCAAATCAAACTATCCAAAAATAAAGATTAAAAACGTTCACACCTTTTTTTCCCGAAAATAATGTCATGTAATCACTAATCACTGCATAAGATTCGGCATTCCATCTAAAATTCTCAACAAACCAATAGTGCTTTTAGGACTAAAAAAACAAACAAAATTACTCAATACTCAACTTAAGACCGATAGTTAAAAACTCATTTGAGCGCAGTTCGTTAACATAATAAACCAAGGTTGAACAAATTTTTTCGTTCAATATTATGTAAAGCTCAGCTCAAACTCGATACGTCAGCTCGACTAAAGTAGTTCAAGCTCAATTATATTAATAATCAAAACAAACCCAAACACAAATTTCAAAACTCAAGACTCAAACAATTTTGAACAGTAATATGTTCGACGCTACTCAATTCATTTATACCCTTAGTTGCTTTCATCCAAACTATTTGACCCATGAGTATACCCTAATTTCCATAAGAACAAATGTCAAATTCAATGATATATTTTCCACTACATGATACATATAACTCATTTATTGGTAAAACCTCATAAAGGGGGGAGGGGGAGGGGAACTGATGCATTATTATAAATTCGATTGGGTAAAGGATGGATAGTTCAAGAAAGAGATAAGAGATCAAGAAACACAACTAATAAGAACGTTCTTAAGCTCTGACCGCTTTGATGAACGACTCCCCTCCCAAATTTAAATACACCAACACATTTACAAGGAATACAATTGTGTTTTTCCAACAGGAGTTGCCTTCCTGTACTTGAATACAGTACAAGATTGTCTCTTTTCAAATGCTTCATATGAAAATAATGAACATGAAGAGGACATCCAAAACAAGCATCATTCTCATGAGTCTCGAGTATAACTACCTACCAACTTATGGGATTCTTTGACTGTTGAATTTTAGCTGCATATGAACCCTCTATCTCTTCCTGCATGGCAAAAGAATTGTTTAGGATTTTTGGAATATCATCATTCTATCAAACACATTCCAAAGATATTTATTGTGTACTTGTATATCAAAGAAATTCAAGGTGCTCCACGTCTACCTTTCCATGCTACCCGAGCACAGAGAGTGCAACAGGAAAACGACTAGTTATAATCTCACTCAAATAGTACAAGCATGGGAATTTTACAGTGAAGGCACAAGAATGAGAGTTTTATTCTCATCATTTTATTTATAAAAGGTCCAAATAATTTAAATCCCGGGACAATTAACCGTGCACATGATTCCATCATATATAAATGGTTGTAAGGTTAGGTGCATTGCATGCCTAAAAAGTGTGGGAAGAAATTTGAAAGACAGAGATTCCAGCTTAGGATTATACCTTGCAGGATTTTAGCAGAGGGTGCAAAAAAGATGACCTAAAATATCTGATTGATTTGCCAAGTGAGGTGTTTTCCAATTCTGCCATCAAAAAGTTTCAAGATGGGAAAATGTCACATTGCGGGCACAATTATGAACATTAGACACACGCACACACACAGAAAGGATTTTGAACTTCAAAGATTGGTATTATACCTTCCTCGCCTCCAGTTCCAAGGGCTCCCATGTTAAGTTCTTCCAGAAGCTGCACATTAACAAAAAGGTGCATGAGTCATATATCCTGACACAAAACTACACCAAGATGAAAACTGAAACCATCTAGGAATTTTTTCTAAGTTAATTTAGTTTCACTGTATTAAGGGCGGTGATTATAAATAAACATCAAAGATTCATGTCACTGTAAAGCACTAAAATCTGGAAACACCTTATAAATAAGTGTTATTAGCTTCCAACAAGATCATAAATAAGTCCAGTCAGTCATACTAGCAAGAATCATAAGTAATGAAGATGCAAGCACAAATTCATGTACTAAAAATCAAAACCAGAAGCACTTTGTCTCAAGCAACCAAGCAAACTCCCACCAAATGACCAGTAGATAGATATGATAACTAGTAATATATAGCGCCAAAAAAAAAATGTAGCACCTTCAGGACAGAAAATTCCCCGTCAAAGGGCTCTGTCCTTGAGTTAGTAAAAAAAGGTATAACTGCTGCTAAATGGCAAGAAGGCAGATGGCCAAGGGACTTGCGGAAACTGATAGTCACTCCAAACCATGATCAAACTTCCCAATGTTAGTATATGGAGCAATTACACATTTGTTACAGTTAAATAAACAGCAAATATGCCTGTGCCAGGAGCAATAAGCATCATTGTGAAAGTATTAGCTCAATAAAGTAGCAAGCAGTATCGATTTAAGTAGCACAATCTAACGGTATTATTCTGACTCAGCAAAGAGTCTCAAGTGGCAGAATCAGAAGGTACATTTCAACTAGACAAAAACAAAAACTATATATATCACGGAACTAGCATACAATATCGCACCTAAATTTAAAGCAAGTCAGTCTACCACGATACCATAAATAAATCGAAAATGATAATCCTTGCCAGAAGGCACTTATTTTTCATAAAGGATTTTAATTGTAATGCTACTGACCGTAGAAAGAGTTGGCACACCAGAAGGATCAAATTCTTCACAGTGTTTGGGATCAATGGGAACACAAACACGGCCTGGAAGAGAAAAAGAGGAGTCAGGAATTCACCATGACAGGTCTTTATCAAATATTTCAAAATCCCGGCAATCATATATATTGAAGATAAATGAACATCCAGCACTAAACCTGTTTTGGGGTGTACGCAGAAGGGTGCCTTCAGCAAGTGGTTCATGTGTTTAGAAACCTACAAACAACAAAAACATTTCAAGCACCAATCCCACGTACAGATGTTGAGTAGTGCACAATATGCAACTTTATTTGGAATTCACATTATTATGTTTCCCTAACAAAAATCACGATTGAATGGGAATATTTGAATAGAGAATAGAACAATATGGCAAACCTCCAAATCAAGTCTAGGGTAGGTGAAGGAAAACACAATCTCTTCAACACACCTACGAATACTTTGCACCTGTGGAAATGCATAGAATAATTACTTGTAGTTTAGAACAATGATGCATCTCAACAAATAGTTAATTATCGTCTGAAAATGAAATTCTAATGTTTGAGTAATTTTTCTTATCATTTTAACTAGGAAAAGGAAAAAAATCTTAAGAAATAAGTAATAGATCTGCAGTTAGATGGAAACAAAGTACAACTATAAATCCCTTAATAGAATAGAGAGCCTACGTCAATTCAAGTCAATGAAAGTAGAAAGCTTCAGGCTTACAATTGGGTCATTAAACAGAGTGAGCCAACCACTAAGTTCTCACTCTAGAAGCAAATTCTCCATGTGTTTGTTTTTTACTTCCCCTCTTTTCCTTAATTGAAAAACACTAAAATAACCTCCATACCAGCCACCAGGAGCCCTCACCTTCTGTTTCCCTGATTGCAGCATATGCTTAACATGACCCCATCGAACAACATTGATATCATCACGTGACCGTTTGTTATCCTGCCACTTTCCCGCAGCTCAGAAGTAATGGCTGCGAAGTTAGGAAAGTGAGGAATGGTATAAATTATTTCACAAGAAAAGGAGACAAGCAATTATAAAGCACAACTGCTTACATTCATCTGGAATCATTTCCAGTATCTTTTCAAATCTTTC
Source organism: Rehmannia glutinosa (assembly GCA_016081115.2). Taxonomy (NCBI): domain Eukaryota; kingdom Viridiplantae; phylum Streptophyta; class Magnoliopsida; order Lamiales; family Orobanchaceae; genus Rehmannia; species Rehmannia glutinosa. The sequence goes on from CM071927.1 coordinate 14,087,816, forward strand.
CTCAGCTGAAAATAAATTTTGACTCAAAATAAACTTTTCCTCGAAGAAATCTTTCAAAACTTCAGCATACGATCTCCTGTATGACAGAAAAGGATAAACAGTGAACTAAAGAACTAGAGACATGAGCAATTATATGAAGATTTTGCTTACCCTAGGAAAGGATGAAGTGATTGACTTGATAGAGTAACTTTTTTATGGCTATTTTCATTTCCCTGAAGAGAAACAGGGCATTAATAAAAGAAGGATGTCCAAATATAATAATGTAATATTCGAAAGGATGGATGGGGGTGGAGGGGGAGGGATTGTGGAGAACCTTGTGGACATGTAAATATTCAGTAATGGCAGCCCGTTGTTCGTTGTTCAACCTTATCATCATAACAGTCACAACAATTTAGTATAGATTAGTCTCGAGAAAACTGTCAAGAAACAATTAGACCTTCAATTAAAGCACAGTTACCGTCTTGCTTTTCCATCACAAACCCAACAATGAACACCACGGCGACCACTGTAGACCCATAAAAGGTGGTTGAATCCAAAGTCATCTGCGCAGAGCAGCATATGAAAAGTTAGCATGGCCTTGAACATGTCAAACAGATCATTGTACATTCTGACAAAGGCATTTATGCATTTTTGCAGATCATTATGCAATCAGATAGAGCATTTTTGTGCAATGTACAAGAAACAAATTAACTGTTCAGAAAAATTCAGAATTAACAGGTACAAAAAGATGAAAGTGGAAGAGAAGAAAGTATTTTTAGCACTTTTTTCTCAAAGACCTACTACAACAAGCAGTTGGAAAGTATTCTCTTGGTCGAGAAGATCACCATCAGCAAAAGAAAAAGAAGCCCGCCTTAGTGAATATAAATCAATCAAATGAACAGCAAAAGCAATTCTATTTTACATGCATCAGGAAAAAAAGTTGAAATCCTATGTTTTCAAATGCGCAGGCTTTCCCCATTGTAGTTAGTCCCAAATATAATAATAGAATAAATTGTATTACTCTGATGTACAGCTAGAGATACCAATAATTATCAGACTGCATGCATATAGCATACATAATTTGATGCCATAAGTTTTTGCTTAATCTGTATTTTAGTTTACTAGGCTTTTCTACTCTTTTAGTTCTGAACATAACCTTCAAATCCCCATTTACCTCTAAGTGCAGTATCAATAACTTTAATAGCTACGGTCATCAATGGCCAGCATTCCGAGCAAACATCAGCTCCGGAGCAGCAAAATCTGACATCATCGTAATCTGATATATCCTGTAGTACATAAAATGCAGGAATCAAAATCTGTGTATCCTCAGAGATTTATTTCGGTTTCCATAGTCAAACATTCCACCATGCTCTAAATACAAAATCTTGAGAGAGAAGAACTACTTACTATATCAAATATAAGTTCTCTTTCCACTGGGGTGAAAACATTATCACCAGACTGAGCATAAGCGTGCCTCTTTGCAGGCTGCAGCACAGTGTAACACTTCATTAGTGAAAATCGAACAAAATACACCAATATTGATAAGTCATGGCAAAAATATATGATCTATGTTTATGGGTCAAATAAGGTTATGGGAAAAATGTATGATCTATGTTTATGGGTCAAAATGCACGAGTTTTCCATTCACAGTAAGTCTACACGAGCATGAAGAGATATTAGATATTGCACCAAGATTATAACTACCTATGCCCTTCTATGCAATGTGAACCAAGTTATACTTACATCCACACTGTAAACCGGTCCAATATCGATTTTGACAGGACATTTCTCCTTAATGGCTTTTTCGAGTTCATTAACACTGTTGAAAGACTGAAACCGCAAATATATATCATTATCCAAAGTAAAAGAAAACTCTCTTCTCCCAAAGTAAGATTGATCACATCCAGGATGCTTTCCATCTAAAAAAGCAAACAAAAATATAGTTATGAAACTGAACAAAAATAATAAAGAAACGATAGTAATTACAAGCATGAGGCTCTCAAGAATAAAGGTTACCGTTTCCATATGACATCCATTTGTGCATATCAGCATATGGAAAAAATTTACCTGCATGGATGAAATTAAACATACAATAGCTTTACAAACAATGTAGAGAAATCTTATACTATGATTACTTCTTAATTTAGTTAGAGAACAGCAGGATTGAAACATATTGGAGAACAAAATTTTAAATCATAGCAATATTTTCCTTTCACTTCAATGTTAGTAGCTGATGCTTGAGAGATTTTAAATGTCTCATTTCACGTTGACTGGATGAAGATTTCCCTACCCAAAGGCCAGAAAAACATTTACCAAATCACATAAATTTTATATTTTTTAGTCCTTATCATGTTCAGTACATTCAGAATAGTTTTCAAATTGGTTTCTATTTGGATTAAAAGTAAGTGGAGGATAACAATTTCATTTTTCATTCCTTTCAATTTCCACAGGGGCGGGTCCAGGGGCACATCCTCGGTCCCGGCACACCCCAAATTTTTTTTATCCTGTTTTTTCCTAAGGGAAAAAACTTAAATGTTTTTTCTAAGAGGAAAAAATAGTTGGCCTAGGGGAAAAAAAGTGGGTTAGGGGTAGCCGAGCCCACTGGCTACGCCCCTGAATTTCAGTACTGAGAGATTATATCCAAACAAAGCTTTAGAAACCCGGTGGGAATCATCACAGCCAAAAGTAAAATACATCGTGATTAAAAAACTACACACTATCATGTTCCATGACAACATATTCACATTCCGAAATAAATGCAGCAACAAAAATTCACAAATTGATCAACCAAACTTTCACTATGTTTTCATAAATTGTTGACATAGTAATTCATTTCAAGTTTTTCACCACCGAGAGGCAACAATTAAGATCATAAAAAAAAATTAAACTGCAGCCAATAAAAAGAAATAGAAACAATTCACCAGATATTAAGCTTGGATGTGAACGGGACTGATCGTAAGCAAAATAAAATATTACCATAATAAATCTTTAGGTAATTAGCGTTGAATCCATCAAGGATTTCATTATTTGGGTTTTGTTCTGCTTCCACTCCATCTATAACCATGTCGTCGCTTGTGTTCCCAACTTCTTCTCTGACCATTTTCGAACAAATTCAACTTTTCCTAACAAAAAAATATTATAAACTATATTACTAAAACCAGAAAAAGGTAGAGAAAACGAAAGAAAAAGCGAAACCTCGGCGTGAAACCCTGGCTCCGCTTGAAAGAAATAGTTGACTAGTGAAACTTACGATCGGTAATAGTGCAGGCGGCGGAGGGCGGCAGCGACAAGAGGGGAATGAGGAAACGGCGGGAAATAACGAGAGGGGAGCAGGATTTTGGCGGGAAGATTTGTGATTTCTGGCCGCGAATTTTCAGTAGTATAACCAATAACGGGCCTGCGAGGCGTTAAATAAAGGACAACTCTGTGGGCAAGCCCAATATTTGTACTCTCTCCACCTGGTCAAACGAAATATTTTATGTAACGTTCATAATGGCCTGTATATTGATGGGTCTTTTTTATGTAATAATAATCTTTTAATTAAAGAACTACCAATATACATTAAATCTCCATAATTTAATTAATTAATAACCTCACTTAAATAATATTTTTGTTTTGTCCCGTTTTGGGACAATTTGCTAATTAATAATTCATTAAATTTATAAAATAATACATAAACGAGAATTCATGTAAGTCTCACGTCATATATAAATTAATAATTTCTTAATATATAATTGTTAATCTATGAAGACCTATGAAACATTGATACGGATACGAGACACAAGTACGGTGCGATCACGAGTACAAAAATACGACCTATTCTAAAATTTTAAGGATCTTTGATGCGGCATATATATTTTTATATATAATCATATTTTTATATTATTATAAATATAGACGTACTAAGTACAATAAAAAATCATGTTTCAACATGAAAACATTAAAATTTCATAAATATTGAAATATAACATTTTTTCTCATTTATAAACATACAAATAAAAAAAGTCTGACATAGTACACTTATAAATTTCGTACCTACTAAATTGACAAAATTCAACAATTAATTATCATATTTGCAGAATATCATTATAACTTTATTGAAAAATATAGTCAATTTATTTCTTTTCCAAAAGTTTGACCCCATAAACTATATTGTACAACATTTTGTAAAGAGGAAAAGACAAGATAGGTGAACCCACTACTCCACCCTCCCAAATCTTCTGTCTCAATTTTCCTGTCCGTGTCTACTTCCATTGTTTCTTTCATTTATATGGATGAGAGAATGATCATCACAACAAATAGGGGAAACAACACCGCGGCTGAGTAGATGGCTGATAAAATCGCGTGGTATAGTAGTATTTTTTACTATTTTGTTCTTCCTATCTATAGATCTACATGAAATTTTGAAGGACACAACTTTTCCATATGTAGATTTACACAAATTCTAGAATGATACGATTTTGTTCTCTCAGACACGGGTGTCAAGGTGTTTTTTCTTTTTTCTGTTTTTTTTGGAATTTAGACACATTGTGGATACGTATTTATACATGTCCATAACGTATCCATATCTGGAGCGTATCTGACACGGATACGCGAACTTGAGGGGCGTATCGGTGCTTCATAGATGAAGACTTAATAAAACAATTTTAACATTGAAACCATCGGTTTTATTAGCGGTTCGTACCGGCAGTTTTCCCTGGTTTTTGAGACTGTGGAACCATGACCGGAACCGTCCTACACGGTCGCGGTTCCCATTTTGGTTTGAAACCCCTTTTCTGTTCCATTTGACCACCAATATATGGGTATACAATGCACGTAACTAATTATTATGTCTAATTTCTCTTTCTATCTAATCATTTTGGGCCACTTAATCTGCATGAATATCGGGTGTTTGGATTTGTGTATCAGTGTATCAATCTGTCACCAATATGCATGAAAACAGAGGTTGCCCACAGATTGCAAAGCATTAACATGTTTGGAACCTTTCTAATGCTTGGCAGCATATATGCTAAAACTGATTTTGGCTCAAAACTGCATTGAAACTGTCATGGATAACATGGCCTTGCCCACAAATTGCAAGCTTTTAGGATTGGATCTTGATTCACTAAAATACCAAAGCAATTTTAATGTTTGGAAAAAGAAAGGCCCAGCGCCCAGCTTCTTCCTCGATCAATCTCTACCATGAAAATTTAATGGACAATGGCCATTCGAGGGATGTTCATGTATACTTTAACCTTCATACATTAGGCAATGATCCATCTCTGTTGACGCTTTCCTTCATATTATTTTACACTTGTTTTCCGTTATAGCAGCGCGAACAATTTGGCTTTTCAGAACAGACGTGATGCTCAATACGAGGGCCAATGATAGAGTTGGCAATGGATTGGGCCAACCCGAACATAGTGGATCGTCAAGCCTAAAATCGGACCGGGTTAGGCCCCAAATCTCATTAGTCGATATTTCTTGTGCCCCAACTCAACACAACAAGTGTATTTTTTGTCCGGTCGTTAGGGGCTGTCGGACTTCGAGTCATTTAGACAAGGCCAAAGTAGGCAGGTTCTTATTAGACCTCTAAAATGAAGCTCAGCCCCTCGGCCTTGCCAAATTTACTATCTCTAGCCATTGGTCATGTGGTTCCATCTCAACTATCAAACCATAGGCTGTGATTGGTTGTACTTTTATTCCATCTATTTTCATTTTCTGAGAGAATAGTGGTGAAATTTTTTTTAAAAGTAAAAGTTGGATGTGTAGAGAAAAAATGATGATTATGTTGATATGATAGAAAATCTTTTAGAGATGTTGATTGTTTGTTAAAATTTTGTGCAAATAATAGTGTAAAATATAATATAAGAAAATTGAACAAAAATAAAAAATTGATCCAAAAATAGGCAATATGAATTTCATTTTATACTTTTTGTTAACAAGATTAAGTAAAAAATAATAAAAATAGTGATAAATTTAAGAAATTATCCAAATTCTATATATAAATAGGGAGAGGAGAGAGAAATAAATAGTATAATTGGGTATTGAGGAATGTGAAAGAGAAAGATAAAATGAGTTAATTTTGGAGAGAGAAGAGATTTTCGTAGAAATTTTTTCATTTTTTCTCAAACAATCACACATCTTATATTGTTGACTTCAAAATCTATATTATTAGAGGTAGTCTCTGTCGACGGACGATCGGCGGTTAGATGGAACAAAGATAATGGATCTATCCGACTCGTGGATCCAATGGCCCAATGACTCATCCAGAAGATTAATACTTTTTAGTTGACTACTAATTTTTTATTAGTAAAACTAATATTTTTTTGAGAAATTATGAAAATCTTTAATGGAAAAGTTAATAATTTTTCAAGGAACTACTAATACGTTTCACGGGTACTACTAATACTTTTGACGGAAAAAACTAATACTTATTATGGGGTTATTAAATATTTTCAAGTGAACTACGTAATAATACTTTTCAGATGAACTACTAATACTTTTTAGATGAAAACCTAATACTTTTAAGCACTTTCGTGATATTATATCACTGTCCAGTATTACAAAGACTAATATTTTCAATTGAACTACATACTAATACTTTTCAGATAGACTGCTAATATTGTGTCCCTGCTAATAAAATAAAATATCACCGGGTTGGTTTTTGGAATCCGTCTAACGGATTGTGACCCATTAAACCGCCTGGCATGAATTTTTGTCATAATATTAACATTGATACACATAATTTTGTCAATTAGAAACATTTGGCAATTGCTCAATTTTCTTGGGTCATAGTGCATCTGTGGCTCTTGAACAACATTGAAAAAGATTCAAATTTGAAAAAGAGCACTGAACAGAAATTGAAAAATTGGCTCAATCCCAGATATCTTTGGATGAGAGGATTGAATATCCTAAACCATCCAGGTTTAGCAAAATAACGTAGAAATAATTGTTAGTCTGCATGTTTTCAGTTGTTTCCACAAATTCATCATGTTCAAGTACTTGTTATTTACATTTTCCTTTTGCACTAAATAACCTCTTGTTTATTTAACCATCTTCACATATAATATTAACTACTTTTAACAATTATTCACCATCCATAAACCCTACCTCTACCACAGTGATTAAAAGCCGTGGATTTCGATGGATTGACATAGATACCATCATCAGTCAGGGCCACAAAATTTCTCATTTAGGACAACTTTGTGCAGCACATATGAGACCAAGATATGAGCCAATACCATATAACCCCTCTCCAACATGGACTCCTTCAAGAAGTAATCAATCTAATAAAACACTTAAAAATAGATATGCCACTTAAAATAATTCAGATATTATTTGCTATTAAAAACAGAAGCCCAAAAATAGAGGAGGGAAACTAATTTTAGCATCCACCCAATGAGACCAGACTGTTTGTATGGACTACATAGCTGTGCACATAATCGCTGTTTAACTCAAACGACTCCATTTCCTGTGTACAAACTTTGTAGGCAATGCAAATCCTAGATGGATAAAAGACACGAAAGAGCAATACCTCTTTGTATTTTATCCAACCAACTGGTTGGAGGGAGAAATCACGTTTACAGGACAAGTGTTCAAGTGTGCACTTTTGAGCTTCCAAGTCAATGTTTGGCAGCTTTGTCCATTCTCCAGTATCTGGTTTCAATTCCCAAACCTCCCATAAAAATCGTCTGCAGACGGTGATCAAAGATAGATAGCTCCCCGTTGATAAATAATACGTTAACCTTTCTCCACAACTTTGAGGAACGAGAATCTGTCTAATAGTTTCAGTCTCTAAGTTCAAAGTCACTAAGAAATTCCGCCTGTAACCACACCAATGCATAAAACCTTCAGTGATCAACGGAGTACCAATGAGAAGTTTCCTAGCAGATACAAATAAGTGTTCAATCTGAACATGCCTCCAATAGTCATCCACTCCCACAGTTAATATAGCACATCGTATGCTTGCATCGCCATCCTGGCAATCATACGGGTGAACCACTTTATACTCCATGCACGACGGAACATATGCTAAACCATAATAGGTGTTGAGTAATATTGGTTGATAAAATGGAGGGAGAGCAAAGTGTTGTTCCGTTGCAGGATTTGCAACGTAAAGAGCGTGACGATTATTGAAATCAGGCTGCACTACCAAACCATTACAACTAGTCAAAACTATGTTTCTGAACTTGTAACTGAACTTAGAAATCTCAATTCGGCCACGGCTCATAGCCACAAAAATTGGACTACTACTGCTAATTGGAGTTATCAAATCCTGGATTAGAAGTCCACTAGTTGAATGTTGCAGGTGTGCATTTATGAAATTATGGGAGTGGATCATATGGTACCAATCTCGGCAAACAAACCTTGCCACGTTATAAATATCTTGAGCTGGTAGCTGTAGGAGAATTTTGAAAACCATATCGTCTGGAAGAGGCTCAATGTTTGTTAACGTCATCCTTTTACATCTCCTAAAATAATAAGGACGTGTTCTGCGCTTGACAGATACACAATGCCCAGCCATCTGCATGTGAAAAACAGGCTCAATAATGAAATGGCTCAAACTTTATACTTATTGTCCTCAACATTCAAACAAGCCTAACTATCTCTATATTCCCAAACCATTTATTCAAAGTACGCTACCCCTCTTTCAAACAAACATGTTAGAATATCTATATTTTCACAAATTCTTTGTTTCTTTTGTGCATTGTGGACACCATTTAATAAAGAAGTGGGTCTAGTCATTGCAGATGGCACATAAAAATGGTTACTTTCATCACACAAATGGTTTTAAATAAAGAAGGCATCTTTTATTGCAGCAAAATGGCACCACAAAATTCGAGCTTTATTACCAAAACGTTTTATAAATTTGGGGGCGAAAGGGAAGAACAAAACCCATTTCATATCCAAAACATCGCGGACAATTTTTCAGTAACTATGCCAGAAAATCCCAAGAAGAAAATATATATGAAACGGTACCTCTGAGTTTAGTTGTTCTTCTCTTTTATTTGTCATCAGCGAGCCACTATTGCGGAGGGCTGAAGCGGGACGGCTGCTGCTTCTTCGTCTTCTCACTTCATCGGCTTTTGGGTTCGACCCGATAATTATGGACTTAGACATGTCCAACGGTTCGAACCGCCGATTCTGATTCGGAACCGCCGATTACTGATTCGCCCAAAGGGTGGAACCGTAACCTAACCCCTATAGAAGGTTTCGGTTCGGTTCGGTTCGAACCGCCCGGTTCGAAACCGCCGGTTCGGCGGTTCGGTTCGGTTTGGCGGTTTTTTTTTTTTTTTTTTTTTTTTGAATTTTTGAATTTTTAAGTTTTTAATATTAATAAATTAACACCATTGATAAATTAACACAATTGATGAAGGAAATAAAATTGAGTAACACAAAAATAATTTTATTGATTTAAAAGTAAAATTACAACTTACAATTTACAAAATGAAAAATTCTAATATATTACAATTCCAAAGTACAATTTAAAAATAAAATTACAAGTTAATACAATTTCGTATAAAGTTTAAATTACAAAGTACAAAGTACAAACCACAAAGAAAGGAAAAAGAAAAAAAAAAAGAAATGGGTTTGAGTTTTATTTTAATATTCTAAGTTAAAAATTTGAAATTTAACTTTGAATATTGAAATAAAATTACTACGTATCCTCATAGAGGAATCAAAACCCTACGTAGTTCTCTTACCTTTTACTTACCTTAGGGAAGGTGGCAATTGGCAACGTGATTCTTCAATTATTTTGTGACCGTTGCTTGAATCAGTATCAAGATTATCGCTTTCTTCGGAATCATCAAAATCGACTTGTTGCTCACGTGTTTGGCGTTTGTCCAATCGTGGAGCAATACTTGAGCCTCTAGACTTTCTCTTTGTTAATCTAGATCGTCAGGATCAGAATATAACCTCCTCTGAATGCTTGCTCTACGGAGACGGTTGAGGCGAGGAGCGGCTAATATTTCCTCGCAATTAAAGTTACTATAGGAAAAGGAAGACCTCTTTGACCACCACTTTAACAAATCGAACTTTGAATTCCCTACTACAAATTCAAGATAATCAAAAGGAGATGTTAAATATGTATCAAGTTCAAGATAAGGATGGATGCCTCCTCTCGAACGTTTTGGTATCCTCGCGTCATAAAAATTATCTAATGGTGCAAATACCGACGCCTCACTAAACGTACCAATATCACTAGTATGTTCAACATCGGGTGTAGAAATAACAGAACTAGATGAGCCTCTAAAACTATCACCAAATTTTATTGAATATTCTTTAAAAATATCATATAAACATGATTTAGCATTCTCTACTACAACACTTGGAATGGGAGTGTCATGTTCTTTAATAGGAAACAAAGCATCATAATATATTCCTAACAATTCTTCTAAACCATCTAATCTTACTCTAGGATCTAATATTTTTGCAACTAAAAATACATTAGGAATATAAGTGAAATATTTTAACCATTTTAATCCCATTTGGGCAATAGTTGGTCTATAGTAGCACAAGGCATGAGAGATCTAAAAAGTAGTGCAATTTTAACACAACGATCTACAACTAAAATTGATCGTTTGACGGTTTAACGGTCACAAAAGTGACCGTTTGAAATTTCAATTTCAATTTGAAATTTGAAATTCAAATTTCAATTTCAAATTGTAAAAAAAAAAAAAAAAAAAAAAAACCGCCGGTTAAGCGGCGGTTTTGAACCAGCGGTTGAACCGCGGTTAAACCGCCGGTTTAACCGGGCGGTTTTGTTTGAGAATTCGGAACCGTAACCTAACCTTAAAATTAAGGTTTACGGTTCGGTTCAACCGAAACGAACCGAATCGGGGTCAACGGTTCGAAAACCGTTGACCACGGTTGAAACCGCTGATCACGGTTCGGTTCGAACCGTTGGACATGTCTAATTATGGTTACGGGTCATTGAAAACCTAATTATGGTTACGGATCATTGATAAACTTGGGCTTGTATAGTTGTATGGTCACGTTTCTAAGGCCCATTTTCAGTTTTTACTATAGAGTTTTCAAATTTTATTGGGTTTTGTGTGAAAAATGGATTTATGTTTGGATAAAGAAGATATAATTATATTTTATTTATATTGGAAATGAGAATATGTTTGATTGAGTAATTTTGAAGTTTTATTTTATGCATATAATAATTTGAAAAGTTGATAATTGTTGATCAACTTTCAATAATTTAAATTGAAAGATTGGCATTGGCATTTCTAGATTGCTCCGTTTCTTGGTAGTACTTGCTTCGGATTTTTGGTTGTCTTCCTCAATCCAAAGCCGAACTATCAAATGCCAAGCCTCATTTTCTTGCGCTTTTGCATGAGGTAGTTCTTAAAGTCTTTCCACAATATCGACAATTTTACGATAATTGCAGCAACTTGAAATTACTCATTCAAAACTATCCCTTTAGACACAAAGTCATGAAGTATGTTATGAATTTCCTGAACTTAACTGATCATTGTTTTGGTATCTACCATCTTAAAATCCAGAAATTTGCCAACAATAAATTTATTTATGGCGAAGATCTTCTGTTTTATATTTTTTCTCCAAAGAGTTCCACAACTCTTTGGAAGTTTTGAACTGTAGACGTTATAAAGGGTATCTTCCATCCCATTCAACATATAATTATGGCATAGAAAACCATTGTTGTGACATGCATCCACAACAATCCGCCTTTGGTTGTCTGTCTCTTCTTCAACAACAGTCAGAAGGTCCTCTTTCAAGAAAGGGGACAGACTCAACGTGATTAACTAGAACATCATCTTTTGTTTCCACCTCGACTCAACGTGATTAACTAGAACATCATATTTTGTTTCCACCTCGACTCAACGTGATTAACTAGAACATCATCTTTTGTTTCCACCTCTTGAAGTCCACCCCAGAAAACTTAGTCCGTTTTTGCCATTCGCGGGAGCAACAACCATTGGAGTGAAACTGATATTTGCTATTTTTCAAGAAAATGGAATTCATCTTGCGATTATTTTTTGCAGTGTTTGGTTTTCTAGAAAAATGAACAGAATAAAGGGATATAATTTTGAAGTTGAGGCTAGTATTGAATACTATTTCCGCAAGACAAAATTGCCCCCGTACAAAAGTGCTAATAGTTCTCGACAATCATCTCTAAGATACAATGACTTTCTGGTTTGACTTAGCAACACTTGTAAAAGTCGAACTTACAACAAATTTTAATGTGTTTCAGAACTTTCAAAATACAGAAGAAGAGAGAGTGAGACAATATGCTAAAATGCAGACTGAATGGGATGAAAATGAACATCCTGGAGGTCTGCTTATACAGAAATTCGAATGCCCTTTCAGAACAGATGCATCATTTGGTCATGATCGATCTTGATTGTAAGATCGTGCCTTCTAACAAACAGCCGCAATTTGATGGTCCATATCACATCTCTTTCGAAGGTCCAAAACCTTCTGCATGCACCCCTGCACTCTGAACAGATACATCCAGTCACTCTAAAGCGTCCAATGAGACTAAGTGACTGACTGCGGGCCTTGATTGGGCTCTCATTGTTTTGCACGTTTTTGTGTGTGATTTTTGTGCGATTTCTATTTTTCTTATGTCTGATTGTGCGAATTTTTGTGTCTTTACTACCCGATTTATAGTGTCATATGTTACGTAGGGTATTTTTTGTTATTTTTGTAAGTTTTTGTAAAAAGAAGTCTTGAAAACGGGCTAAAACAAGCAAAACGGGCATCACGACCAGACGATGAGTAGGACGAAAGCACGAGTGCGCGCGCACACAAGGTTGTGCAGCGCGCACAAGGGTCCACGTAGGAAACATTACGTCCGCACACTTGCGCGCAGCGCACATTATCAAGCCGTGACGAGAATGTGCGATCCACGCACGAATGTGTGGACGTGCACGCAAGGAGGCCTGGGCGGTCGAGGCACGCAAGGCACGCGTGCGAGAGAGGATGGCCGCACTAGTCTGGTGTGCGGCCACAGGGAACGATGCGCAACGCACTGCGCGGCGCGCACCATTGGAATGTTCGAGATTTATTCGTTTTTCCTTCTCTTTTTTGGATTCTTCCACCTTGTATAGGGTTTTAGGCTTATAAATAGTACTTGGGAGATCCATAATTTCGTACACTTCATTACTTAGCACTTTAAACTTTAGTTCTTTATATTTTTCTCTTTCATTCATCATTGGGATTGCTTGGGTTCTTCCCATTGAAGTTAATGTTGCGTTTTAGTCAAAGCGTAATATTTCTTCATCTCTTTTGTCTAATTTCAATTGATTGGGTGATTATTACTATTGTTGCATGATAATGTTTATGATTGTTTTCTTTCATTCAATTGAGATTAAGACCCCATCCCCAAGCATGAACTAACTTAGGATTAGGATGATTTGATTCAACCAAATAAGCATGAGTATTAACTAATTGATTTACGTTCCTGAATGAATTGCTTTATTTGATAATTAATTCTCTGATCAACTTTGATTGCTTTGAGGGAATAATTGAGATTGAGAGAAGATATTATTCCTTGACCAAATTTATTCAGGGGGTTAGATATGAATCAGAGATGTATTATCTAAATCAGAGTTATCAGATTTAGGCCTTATTTTTACATGTTTTTTAATATTTGCTAACCGAATGATCATTTAGTTGATATTTTGCTTGCGAGTTTGATGAGATGATTCCGAAATCCTTGACTTTTATCCATATCGTTTTTTGTCAAGTTTAATTGTGTTGAGTTTTAATTTGTCTTTTTACTCGTTTTTCTCTAGTTTATTAAAATCAAACAAATTTGTTTAGAGTGTTTAGGATTTATTTTATGTTATTTGTGTTGCATAATAATTATTTACCGGTTAAGTCTTCCTTGAGAGACGACTTGTGGTTAACTTGCTACCCTACAATTGATCTCATTCTCTTGCGAGAATTGTTAGACTTTTATAGGTGTTTAGCAGTCGAACACTCGTCCTCAGTGCTCTTTGAGCTAGCCGAAGACTATTGGAAATTGACTTAGTCCACTAGGGTATACCATAAGAAGCTTTACATGATTACTTCTTATTATTGGTGAAGCTCCATATAAACAAGTCGAACATTTGAAATGATTTCCGTGTGGCATGATTCTTTCCACATTCTCTCCATTTTATATTTTACATATAAAAGACATTTAAGCGTCGTACTTTATGCATTAATTTCTCACCCCGAAATTAGTTTTGAGAAATTCAAAATGCTATACTCATCTACCCGCAGTGTAGATTATGATTATATCATTTATTACCACAATTAATAAATGACCCCACTTAAATAATTGGTCAAAACCCATTTTTCCTAAACCAATTTCCAACATTTGCATCTCTAGAACTGGGCAAGTGCTCTCTTCCCTCTTAAGGAGGGGCTCACTTCCCCAAAAAACATAATAAGTCTCCACCAACAATCTCTACGCAAACATGAAACAAGCAAATAGAAAACATATTAACGCATGTGGGGAAAAACAAGAAACATGAGACTCACTCAAAGAGTATAACCACACATCACAGATGGAATAAAACATATCCAAAAACATTAATCTCACCTAGAACAAATAAGTTACAGAGAATAACTAGCCGATAACTCCACAATTTGAACAAAAAAAAGACGGGACTCTATGATCTAAAACCTGACTCGAAACACACAAAAACCCCAAAGAGGAAGAAACCCACGCGAAAAAGAACAAACTGAGGAACTAGAACCATCCCCCGGGTTTGTGTCCTTAGGGCGCCCTTGAGAGGGCCCAGTGCGCCCTGAGAGCCCCCTTAAAGGCTCGAGGATCTCTCCCTCGCTTCTCTCCTTCCACTCATCTCTCAATTCCTCCATGCTTGTGTTCACTCCTCTACTCATACTACTCAAGCCAAGATGGGGTATACTCCACCAACTTAATACTCGACTAAAAAAAGCTATCATATCCGGCAAGAAGTATTTTAGCAAGAGTCAAACATGCACTGTTCGGGAAATTTAAATATTCATATTACCGTTCATTCTTAGATTGATTGATTAACAATTCTTCATCTATTTCTCGCAATGGCTTGAGGGAAAAAACTGCATATCACCGCAGTACTATACCAGTTCATTCAAGATATTCCTTCTCCAAAGATTGTAAGGTTTGTCTTTACAGACCCTCTTGGCTTATAGCTGTTGTTCTCCAAACCTGGTGGGCATAATTATGTTTCAAATTTATTGAAATGGAAGTAATGTTAATATCAATGTCATATTTTGGTTTTATGTTGTACATTATTAGAGTGGAGGACATTTAAGCTCCAGTAATTTTATGTTGTGCATCTTATGATATACTTATCTTATTATGTCCCCTATTTTGTTAACTTTTATTTACCTGATTTTACTGACTCAAAAGATAATTACATGTGCTTTTCAAGCTTGCTTTAGATTTCATATGAATCAACAAACTAAAGATTTTGCTTTCTGGCCCACTACATATCATTCTTGTGTTGTTCTTGGGTGAGGGTAGCAAAAATTTACTCAAACCATGTTTTTTCTAAATCTTCCCTTCCTTTTCTTTCCAGGGCAAAGCTTATGAATTACAGAATTCTATGTCTTCATTTTAGTATATGAATTTGTGGATTATTAGTTGGATATATGTGCTTTTGATTTTGTTTGACTTAATATAATTCCAGCAGGAGATAAATTTTGATCTCTTCCAGTTAGGGCTTCCCCATAAATGATTATGGTTATCTGAATCCCTGTTAATTCTATGGCTGCAGTTTTGTACCTTTTAGCTTTGAAGAAACAAACAACAATTTATTGGAAAAAGGTAACTTTCTCTTTCTTAATTTGTTTTTTCTGCTCAAAGATAAAACTAGACCATACAACAGGTAAATATCTATAGGGTTTTAGGCTTATAAATAGTACTTGGGAGATCCATAATTTCGTACACTTCATTACTTAGCACTTTAAACTTTAGTTTTTGTTATTTTTCTCTTTCATTCATCATTGGGATTGCTTGGGCTCTTCCCATTGAAGTTAATGTTGCGGTTTAGTCAAAGCGTAATATTTCTTCATCGCACGAAAGAACCGAGTTGACTGGGTGCACACTAATCACCTTTCGGCAAGAGGTCAAGCACCGACTGTGCGTCGAAGGAATCGAAATGACAACATCAACTTCCACCCCCTGTCTCCAACTTCAACCACATTGCCCATGTCAACATTAGCATGCTCATATTCACCAATAATTACATTTGTCAACCCAGTATCAACTTCCAACAATTGATCTTCAACTTCAACCACATCTCCATATCAACATCTACATTATATAAAGGTTGCACGACGATGTCATTATCTGAATAGTTATCATATTCTTGAACTCTCACTTGAGATGATTAACTCATTAACTCGAGCTCTTGCCCAAAGACAGTGGATTCGCACATCGTAAGTTGGAAATTGTTATCTTCATCAAACTCTACACAATTATAGCAAATTAGATTTATCTTCAATTAAATGGAATATTAAAATAATTCATTTCAACTTATCGTTTGTGTATATACAAGTATCTAAATACGTTGTACGTAAATATTGGATGCTCATTTTTTCCGGTGAACCCTAACGTTGACACGTTTCATTGAGGGCTTAGCAACTCTCTATACTATTTGTTTGTGTTCGATCTTCAAAAACTTATTTTTCATAAAATTGCACAAGATAGAACTTCAATTCATTGTTCATTGGATTTAGTCATGTTTAGATCGTCATAAGTGTGATGATTACAATTTTAAAAGCTAAATGTCAAACTACGTTGATGAATATAAAAAATAATTTCTATTAAATATTAATAAATATAAAGATAATATGCCATATATAAAAACTATTATGAATATAATTTCATATTATATAAAAAATTTAAGTTCTTCTTACATAATATATAATGCTATCTATGGATATACGTAATATATAATATTTAGATACATATTTTGAGATATTTTTTTCTTCAATTAAAATAAGTATTTGTAAATTAAATTTAATCAACATAAATACAATTCTATATAATTATGAAGAAATAAACTATACCCAAATATTATCTATACACATATAACAAATAATCAAAATAAATGAATATAAAAATTGATGTCCAGTAGCCTAAATGTATCATTTTTAAACCCTATTACAAAATAAAATTTTGAGTAAACATATCTTATGTTCAATCACATTGCCCATGTCAACATTAGCATGCTCATATTCACCAATAATTACATTTATAAACCCAATATCAACTTCCACCAATTGATCTTCAACTTCAACCACATCTCTATGTCAACATCTACATTATATAAAGGTTGCACGACGATGTCATTATCTGAATAGTTATCATATTCTTGAAATCTCACCCGAGGACGATTAACTTGAGCTCTTGCCCAAGGACAGTGGATTCGCACCGCGAAAGTTGGAAATTGTTATCTTAATCCAACTCTATACAATTATAGCAAATTAGATTTATCTTCAATTAAACGGAATATTAAAATAATTCATTTCAACTTACCCAATCGTTTATGTATATACAAGTATCTAAATACGTTGTTCGTAAATATTGGATGCTCATTTTTTTCGGTAAACCCTAACATTGACACGTTTCATTGAGGGCTTAGTAGCTCTCTGTACTATTTGTTTATGTTCGATCTTCAAAAACTTATTTTTCATAAAACTGCACAAGATACAACTTCAATTCCTTGTTTATTGTATTTAGTCATGCTTAGATCGTCATAAGTGTGATGATTACAACTTTATAATCTAAATGCCAAACTACGTTGATGAATATAAAAAATAATTTCTATTAAATATTAATAAATATAAAAATAATAGTCATGCCCTAACTTAAGGTCGGTGAGGGATCTGTAAAATTCTTTAAACTCATTTTTATAATATTTAATCCACGTGACTTTTTGAAAATGAGAAAATGATATTAAATAACTACTAATAATTTACTGAATATTTTGGGCTTAGAAAAATTAAAATTTCAAACATATTTAGTACTTATACACGCACACACTCACACACACACATATATACATATATATATATATATATATATATATATTTACATTTCTATTCAGTAAATTTAAAATATTCATATTGTTGTTCATTCTTGGATTGATTGATTAACAAATCTTCGTCTATTTCTCGCAATGACTTGAAGGGAAAAAACTGCATATCACCGCAATACTATACCTGTTCACTAAAGATATTCCTTCCGAAAGATAATAAGGTTTGTCTTTACAGACCCTCTTGGCTTATAGCTGTTGTTATCCAAACCTGGTGGGCATAACTATGTTTCATATTTATTGAAGTGGAAGTAATGTTAATATCAATGTCATATTTTGGTTTTATGTTGTACATTATTAAAGTGGAGGACAATTAAGCTCTAATGATTTTATGTTGTGCATCTTATGATATACTTACCTTATTATGTCCCCTATTTTGTTAACTTTTATTTACCTGATTTTACTGACTCAAAAGATAATTACATGTGCTTTTCAAGCTTGCTTTAGATTTCATATGAATCAACAAACTAAAGATTTTGCTTTCTGACCCACTATATATCATTCTTGAGTTGTTCTTGGGTGAAGGTAGGAAAATTTACTCAAACCATGTTTTCTCTAAATCTTCCATTCCTTTTCTTTTCAGGGCAAAACTTATGGATTACATAATTCTCTGTCTTCATTTTAGTATATGAATTTGTGGATTATTAGTTGGATATATGTGCTTTTGATTTTGTTTGACTTAATATAATTCCAACAGGAGATAAATTTTGATCTTTTCCAGTTAGGGCTTCCCCATAAATGATTATGGTTATCTGAATCTCTATTAATTCTGTGGCTGCAGTTTTGTAACTTTTAGCTTTGAAGAAACAAACAATAGTTTCTTTGAAAAGGTAGCTTTCTCTTCTTAATTTGCTTTTTTTGATCAAAGATAAAATTAAACCATACAACTGGTAAATACATGAATTTATTTTGTTGGTTTCCATGTTTGTTCATTTTTTTTCTTCCAGTGCAATGTTTCTTTTAGATATGGTAGAGACATGTAGTAGCTTGAAAATCATTTACATACCTTTTTAAGTGATATTAATTTCTTGATCTTGGGTTTTTGGTCTGGTTTTTGCTACTGGTTATAACACACATGATCTTCATGCCTTATTTTATACTTAGATTAATTTTAATTAATAAAATTATTTTTCACAGCATGACAATGGCAGATGAACCGATTACTATGAGCGCAACCCTTATGAGAAAGTATGAGGACTTATTAAGGCCGATAAACGAAACTTGTCAATACTGGGACATACAAAAGAAGCAAGATCACCAAAAATTTACTAATGATATTTTGAGATATATGAATATTGATAAAAGATTGGGTATATGCTCAAGTTGATTATTTTAATTTTTTTTTTATTTGGACATAGATCTAATTCCGTTACCATTGTGTAGAGTTGGGAGAAGAGGCTCATTTTAGGTTGATCCGGGTGCAAACTAATCGCCCTTCAACAAGAGGTCAAACATCGCGCGAAAGAACCGAGTTGACTGGGTGCACACTAATCACCCTTCGACAAGAGGTCGAGCACCGACTGTGTGCCGAAGGAACCAAAATGACAATGATAGTACTAGAGACCAATTGATAGAACCTAATTTGGGGACTGCGAATCAGTTTGAGGATTTGAAGACTATTTGGTAGAAATCAATGTTGGGATTGCGAAACAGATTGGCAGGGAATTTGACCGACAAATTTGAGTCGAGGAGGAGCATGCGACTTATCAAGTGGCTCTTATATCGAACAATATTAATAGGGGGAATTTTGTTACTACCCACTATGTATAGTGGGTATTCTTTTCTCCAACTTAAAAAAAACTCATTTTTACCCAGTTTGACCAAATTGCCCCTCCTTTAATTCAACTCGACCCAGAGCAATTAGAACAACAAAGGAAACTGAGGTATAACTCGTGTCAACTTTATTTTAGTATATACTTTTGGGATAATTACAAAAACACCCCTGAGGATTGGGCTAATTACAAAAAAACCCAGAGTTCTTTGAAAATTAAAAAAAAACCCTTGAGATTTGATTCTGTCTTACATTTTTCCCCATGATTTTCAAAACCATTTAAAAAAAACCACCTGATATTAGGCAAACCCCTTAAATTTAAGACAAAACGAAACATATAGGGTTTTTTGTAATTTAGAAACATCTCTGGGTTTTTTTAATTAATCCAAACCTCAGGGGTGTTTTTGTAATTATCCGTATATTTTTTGGATAGTATTATCAAATGATTATTTTGTTCGTATTCCACAGGTCTGATATTCAAGATATTGAAAGATCGATCCTAGGACTTGTTAAATAGCTAAGAAAAGAAAAATTAAATTTTTTGAGTGAGGGAGGGTTAGGTAATATTGCCATATTCACTGCTATAGTAAGTTCCATCCTAAATGAAATTCCCACTCCAACATATCCAGTGAGGTTCCATGAAATTCGGAACAGGGCTAAGAATATTTTGCGCGAGTCTTACGGAGTACTTGTTGATCGCACGATGATGTGGCCTGTATCATAGATTTGGTTAAGGTACATAGTCAATGAGGGTTACACCTGGATTCAATGATCAAAGGTATATACAAATTAATCATGTGGATATGGAGCAACTATGTGCAAGGGTGGATGAATTGATTGATTAATTGACAATTGCACGGATTGAGAGAGAGAGAGAGAGAGAGAGAGAGAGAGAGAGAGAGAGAGAGAGAGAGAGAGAGCTGGTATATATTGGGTTGTGTCATGTTTTTTGTTGATATGATAGGCAAATTATACTTTACCAACCCACTGTTTTTGCTTTTGCTTTTTATTTTTTTTACAGGAGAATATATTTGAAAGGATGTCTTCAATCTAATAGAGATCAATAGACACATAAGACAACATGAACATACCATATTTGTCTTTCTTTCTTTCAATGCACGCAATTCCTTTACACTTAGAATATTTATTAAAAATATCCATTTATCAACATGTTTTGTGATAAAGTAATAAAGAGAACCACAATTATACTCACAATTAATTGATAACTTATGTCATATGATTATCTTGGTGTTTAATAAAGAAAAATATAATCCATTATTTCCTAGTTCCAATCCTTCACTTGTTGCATGAATTCATGTAGAACTACTCTATAAGACTTAGGCAAAATCTTATTAATGTTTTTACAAAGTTCAACTAAGTCAACTCGATATGTAGGTTGATAATTCATTTGAATGTAATATAATAAATCATTCAAGTATGGTTGTTCTAGATAATCGACCCCACTGAAAAATCTTTATTTCTTTTTCACTTCTTATCTAATCAAGCTTTTCTCCGATTGTTCTTTCGAGTCCTTGAATGCCAGACTTGAGAAATAAATTTTTAATTAAGTGTAAAAATTATTATAATCATATCTTACCTAAAAGTATAAAAAAAAATTTCTACCTCAGTTTCTTTCTCTCAAACAAAACATTTGGGTTAACTTTGACATTTCAATGTTTAGCTTTCCAACGTGGCACTAGGTTGCTTATTGTGGCCCCATGAAACTTGGACCTCCCTAATGTTTAAACCTAACATCAACTTCCACCGTATGGTTTCCACTTTCAGCCACATGTCCCATGTCAACTTCCATCTCTTGGTCTCCATCTTCAACCACATGTTTGATGTCAACATTAGCTTGCTCATTTTCCAACAAGTTCATATTAATAGTCCCCAGCAAACACATTCTCCAACCTAATATCAACTTCTATCCTCTATTCTACAACTTCAATAACATTCTCTATTTTAGTATTTGTTTGCTCATATTCCCTAACAACCACATTCGGCGACCCAACATCAACTTCCACCTCCTATCTCCAACTTCAACCACATTGCCCATGTCAACATTAGCATGCTCATATTCACCAATAATTACATTTGTCAACCCAATATCAACTTTCACCAATTGATCTTCAACTTCAACCACATCTCATGTCAACATCTATATTATATAAAGGTTGCACGACGATGTCATTATCTGAATAGTTATCATATTCTTGAACTCTCACCTGAGGACGATTAACTAGAACTCTTGCCCAAGGACAGTGGATTCGCACCGCATAAGTTGGAAATTGTTATCTACATCCAACTCTACACAATAATAGCAAATTAGATTTATCTTCAACTAAACGAAATATTAAAATAATTCATTCCAACTTACCCAATCGTTTGTGTATATACAAGTATCTAAATACGTTGTTCGTAAATATTGGATGCTTATTTTTTTTCAGTGAACCCTAACGTTGACACGTTTCATTGAGGGCTTAGTAACTCTCTATACTATTTGTTTGTGTTCGATCTTCAAAAACTCATTTTTCATAAAACTACACAAGATACAACTTATAATTCATTGTTCATTGGATTTAGTTATGTTTAGATCGTCATAAGTGTGATGATTACAATTTTAAAAACTAAATGCCAAACTCCGTTGATGAATATAAAAAATAATTTCTATTAAATATTAATAAATATAAAGATAATATGTCATATATAAAAAACTATTATGAATATAATTTTATATTAAATAAAAAATTTAATTTCATCTTACAAAATATATAATGCTATCTATGGATATACGTAATATATAATATTTAGATACATAATTTGAGATATTTTTTTCTTCAATTAAAATAAGTATTTGTAAATTAAATTTAATTAACTTAAATACAATTCTATATAATTATGAAGAAACAAGCTATACCCAAATATTATCTATACACATATAATAAATAACCAAAATACATGAATATAAAAATTGATGTCCAGTAGCCTAAATGTATCATTTTTAAACCCTATTACAAAATAAAATTTTGAGTAAACATATCTTATGTTCAACCACATTGCCCATGTCAACATTAGCATGCTCAAATTCACCAATAATTATATTTGTCAATCCAATATCAACTTCCACCAATCGATCTTCAACTTCAACCACATCTCTATATCAACATCTACATTATATAAAGGCTACACGACGATGTCATTTCTGAATAGATATCATATTCTTGAACTCTCACCCTCACCTGAGGACGATTAACTCGAGCTCTTGCCCAATGATAGTGGATTCGCACCGCGAAAGTTGGAAATTGTTATTTTTCATAAAACTGCACAAGATACAACTTCAATTCATTGTTCATTGTATTTAGTCATGTTTAGATCATCATAAGTGTAATGATTACAACTTTAAAAGCTAAATGCCAAACTACGTTGATGAATATTAGAAATAATTTCTATTAAATATTAATAAATATAAAGGTAATATCCCATATATAAAAAATAATTATGAATATAATTTCATATTAAATAAAAAATTTAATTTCTTCTTACATAATATATAATGCTATCTTTGTATATACATAATATGAAGAAATAAGTATTTTTAAATTAAATTTAATTAACATAAATATAATTCTATATAATTATGACGAAATAAGCTAAACCCAAATATTATCTATACACATATAACAAATAACCAAAATACATGAATATAAAAATTGATGTCCAGTAGCCTGAATGTATCATTTTTAAACCCTATTACAAAATAAAATTTTGAGTAAACATATCTTATCTTTTTATATTATACGTAAAAAATGGATCAAAAAAAGTTATTAAATGTAAAAAGATAAAGATAAAGACAAATATATTAATTAATGCAATGCACATACAAATTTGGAAAACTGACTTTTATATAATTTTAATTAAAGAATCTTGAAAATTGATAAATAAAAACTATAATTTCAATAGTAATCAACTTTTTTTAATGTATAAATTTAATTGCTTTTTATAGTATTTTGAATTAGTCGATAAAATTTTATGATACTATTATTATAGACCTTTATTTATATATATACACACATATATATATATATATAATGTGCAGAGATATATATCTCTTATATATATATATATTACCAAAGTACAAATAAATATTCATAAATTCGTTTGACTCATCTTTAGAAAATCTCAATGAAAACAGGATAAGCATGACTTAGTTAATATCATAGTTAACACTTCAACAAATAATAATTGGTTGAGTTTACAATTTCTTTCAACGCCTCAGGGGATTTTAAATACTACACGGCTTAAAGAATTTATAAGAATATAATTAGGCTCACTTGTTAATCAATCATATAATTTCACCTCAATTTCGTGGCTTCATATGTGAATGCGATCGATGTTTCAATTATATTTCTCAAAGAAATAATCAAATATTTTTCAATGATCCCATTTTTTAACATTTTAGATATAATTCAACATCAATCTCCATATTAAAGTTAGTGATAACATGACAAATTAAAGAATCAATAGGACTTCCAAGAGTTGTAATGTAAGCTCAGGTTAAAGGTATGAAAATATAGGATATGTAGTTGCAATTCACCCAACCATATATAGCAACAACCAATTTTATGGATTCAGAAGTGTTTTCTCTTTTTGTTCCGATTTTGTCTTATATATATATATATAATTATCGTAGACAACCTTCCTCAATAAAAAATAAACCCAACTTGTTTGTACGAATTTCATATGTATGGATGAAACATGTTGTTTTTGGGAGATTTTTCTTTTTTGGGTCGAATAATCAATAAGTTGTCAACGAAAAAGTTTTATTAAACTCAAAAGGTATCAGAGCCAAACACTTAGAACTATCAAGAACAATTTTTATGTTGTTATTTATTATTCGATCTCAGGTTGTATTCAGATTTACAATCTTATTTTCAATACATCTGCATATTTCATATGTAAGATTCAGATTTTGACTATCCGATAAATTGAGAGAAATTTTCAGAAATCTGGATTCTTCCGTCTGAGTATTCTAATGTAGTTGATACATTATATTATTAAAGCACAAATTCGGATTTTGGATCAATGAATTTTCTATAGTTCAGCCCTTTTTGTCTTTTGGGTTGTTTAAGTTGCTAGATTAAGGATTAAGATATATTACAACTATTCTTCGGATCAATTTCTATTCCGATGGAAGGGAATGCGACCGATCTAGTTTCACGGTCGTCGCCCTAATATCACAGTCACCATCATAATAAAAAAGGATATATCACAGATCTGGTTTTACACCGACATCGCGCATCTCATAGCTTGAATCCACAGCCACGAAAGTCATTGTGGGTGAGTTGGTGACCCTTCACTTTTGTAGGTCCAAAAGGGGTGTATAAGTTAACTATAGAAGGGAGAGGTTGAATAGACTTAACCAATTTTTGATTTTTATCCTTTAAATCGTAGTTTTAATCACAAGTCAGCTTAGTCCTTGAGGGACAAGTTAGTTCAACGTCAACAGTAGAGTTAGCCACTCAATAAACTCGAGAGAGCTGTTGATAAGATAACTCAACTAGTGAAGTGACCTTTTCTGAAATACATCTAACTTGATTTTAAGCGGAAGTCTTACACCATTTTGTTAAAATATATTTTCAGCACTTATTTTATGGTTAAGTTATTATCAATGAGACTTAGCAAATATAACAAACAATGAGATATAATTATGCGATAAGTAAATGTCAATGAATGTAAATGACATAGAGCAATTTATAGTGGTTCGAGGATAGGGTAATTCCTATACTGATTGTTCTCCAACTCCCGGAAGTAATTCACTAAAGTGTGATTGTTACAACGGATACAATGATCCGAGCAATCCTTGATCACATAGCTGGCTTCATTCCTGGGACTCAACTCTTCACAAGACGGTTGTCATGCTACTTCAACTCCTTCATATTCTTGTATTTGATCATGTAGTCCTCCGACGATCTAAAGTCTTGGTTCGAACTAGAACCATCGCACTTCCTTCAACCTTGGTTATGCGGACCGTTTGTCTTTCAACAAGTTTTCCTCTTCATTACTTGAAGTTTTCTTTCCTTCACGGTGAGTGTTGGATCGATTTACTGCTTGAGGATATAATGTATTGCTTGAGAGTATTTTTCATTTTGCTCAGATTGCTTAAATGCTCTTGTGTGCCATAAGTGTTGTCTCTCATAAGTCCTTAGTCTTTTATAGTGATAGTTCGAAAATATATCTATTTAAGAGATAGATGCATTTTCAAAGTCCACTTCATGATCGTTGGCTTGTCTTGTTATGCAACATTTGATGCTGACCCAACCTTATATTAATGTTCTGCAACAATGCCTGAACCTCAGCAGGTTTGCAGGAGCATTCCATTGGTTCCTAGGTTTTTGCATTGCACTCTTTCAGCAAAATAACTTTATGGTTGCAGTCTGTCAGATTTTCTCTTTCAGCAAAGATTTGACTTTGCTTATCAATGGAGATCTTCAGCTTTCTTGAGTCCTTTTTGCTGTTGAACCCATTTGATAGTCTTCTCCACTTATTTGGGGGACTTGATTTGTCGATCACCGATCGAGATATCTTTATGGTACTTGATCGATTCTTCAATGCATTACTCGGTGACACACAATGAATCTTCACTTCGATCTTAGTCACAATCTTCAACTTGGGCTTCGACTACCTTTATAGAATCCTATCTATTACATAGTTGAATTTACAATAGACTTAGGGTGCCAACTTCCTAATCTAAGTTTTACATAGCATCATCAAAACCTATACAATAAATTTCCCAATAATTTTCCCTTTTTTTGTGATGCCAAAACTTAAATAAAATAACAATGTAAATAGTGCTTGAAAAGGAATGATTGTTTGAAATGTGTCATTTTATTGATCACATCATTCTGCACTTTACTATGTTTTACAATGTACAAAGAAAAAACAAAGTACAAAGAAAATTCAACGAACTTACATTTTTCTTTTTGTGTATTTCTGATCAAGTAAAAATACAACAAAAATGTTTGCGATAGCATTCAACGCCCTCTTTGTTTTCTTCTTCTTTCTTCATCCTCATCGCCTTTCCTCTTTCTATCTTATCTTTCCTCATTCTCTTCTCATACCCTCCGACTTTTTGGCGTTCTCTTCCTTTTGTTGCTTTGCGACCTCTTCATTTCGCCTTTGGCAATATCTCTATTATCCGTTCCTAAGTCCGATCCAATATAGAAGATCCTTCTTGAGGGGATTTACAAACCGAACATCCTTATGTCTTCTTGGTGGAGTACATCCCGCCTCTTTCTCGAGACCTTCCTCTCTCCTCTTCCTGAGTCGGCTCTCTCCTGGGAGTGTACTAAACATTTGAGCCCTTGAAGTTTTTTTGCTCGTGAGTCTGTTGCTTCTCAATTTGATTGAACAATTTCTAAGCCCTTCTTCCAGTACAAATCCCATGATTTTGCAAGATTCATCCCTTTCAAATATCCTTCCGACTTGAGAGTTTGAGACTCCTCAAATGACCTTAGCTCAGACCTTGCATCAGGAGCGGGTCCTTCTAGGAACGCTGGCGAATCTGGGAGCAATCCTGCTGGGAGACCTTGGAACTTGGATTTCAATCCTTCAATTATTCTTTGTTGTCTGCGATCAACACGCTAATTCAACTTCAATTGCAACTCTTGATTTCAGCTAAGTCAGTTTTTTCATCAGTTGACATGTCCTTCGGCAACTGAGAGAGAAGAGAGCTGGTAGATGAGCCAACTGGTTTATTCAACACAATCTTCCAGAGGGTTGGGGGTCCTCTTAGATGATTCTTCTCCCTTACTTCCACTACATTCCTTCAGGCTATCTTTCCCCATTTTTGGCATCATCAATACCAACTCTGGGAATCTAAGGAGATTGCATCAAAAGACGGTCCAACTTGTCATGGGTATTCTCTCCATTGCTTCCATTTCAGCTCACATAGCCTTTGTAGGTCCCAAGGGGTGTGAATGTAAGGTTTAGAAGGGGGGGTTGAATAAACCTTACTGTTAGGAATTTTATTGTTTAGATTTTGATGAATGCCATGTAAAACTTAGAATAGAAAGTTGGCACCCCAATTCTTGTTGTAAAATGCATTGTAATGAATAGAGTGGCCAAAGGTGAGTTAAGTCGGCCTACGCCCTAACATGCAAGAAGACAATCAAGACTGGAAGGAAGACTGTGTGATGTGAGTATGGCATAGAAGAGTAGACGGGAACTCTCTTGAAGAAGCATACGAGATGCGGTGAGTGGAGCATCGGTCAAGTCAACTCAAGAAAAGCCAAGTCTCAAGTTGAAGTGAGGAGAAGAGTCACCTGATGATTGGAAGTGACTCTAAGTCACCGGGAAAGCAAGGAAATGCGGTCAAGTCGAGATAATCAGTAAAAGATCCGTTGTACGAGAAATCAAGAGAATTACTTAAACAAGTAATATCTCCATACCACCTTTCTCGGAGTGCTTAGTCCCGAAGCGTGCAAAAGGAATGAACCAATGGGAAGCACTACACCGTGTCGAACTCAAAAGGTGAAAGAACAATTCATACGAGGAAATGGCAATTCCAAGAATCGCAACAGACAAGCCAACGATGCAAGTGACTTTCAAAAATAAGCCTATCTCTTCAACGGTTAAATTTTTGAAAGTTCACTATAAAAAGGCCGAGGAGTTTGTTTGAGAAAAGTAGAGGATGATACATAGATGACACATATGTGAGATATACAAGCATATTAGAAAAATGAAATATTCTCAATCCTCAAGCCTACATTACGAAGAACATCAATCCAACACTCACTGTGAAGGAAAGATAACTTCAATCGGTTGAAGAGAAATTATCGAAAACAAAGGGGTCTACATTCCGGGGAAGGATTGTAGGAAGGTTCAAGGTTGAGCCAAGTATTAAGCTTTTGGAGGGCTTCGTGATCAAATCCAAAGAGCTTGAGCAAGTGTTGAGTCAGAGTAGCAAAGGCGGTGCGCCCTGTGAAGAAGGTCGAGTCGTCACGAGAAGCATTTGGTGAGTGATCAAGGCGTCTCAGATCGAGTCCCAAAGGATTAAGTCATTTGTGTGATCAAGACTTGTATCCGGATTACCACTTTGTAAACCGATCATTACTTAGTGGATTCCTCCAGGAGTTGGAGAAGAGAGGATTAGAAGAATTACCCCATCTTGAACCTCTATAAAAATTTCATTGTGTCATTTACATTTCAAAGACTTTAATTCTTGCAATTCTAATCGCTTATATCTGTGATAAATTTGCTATCCACTTGATAAATTATAAGTACTAAACCAAGCACTAAACTCTTACTTAATCAAACTTAAGGGTGTTAAGTCTTCCGCTGAAAAACAAAACCACGAGTTAATTTAGAGCTAACAATTTGAGTTACTCCATCAATAGCTCGATTGAGTTTGTTGAGTGATTAACTCTCTTGAGTGACTAAGTGATTTGTCCATCAAGGACACGCCGTAGTAGTAAGTATCAACTCTATAGATTTAAAAGGACTAAATCGAAAATTTGGTAAGGTTTATTCAACCCCTTCTAAACCTTACACTTACACCCCTTGGGACCTACAAGTGGTATCGAGAGCGGTTGGTTCATTGAACCCTCCGCACAGTTCTTGAACTAGATCTCCAAACTTTTCAAAGTCTCCGCTTTAGTACTTAAACTTTCAAAACTCTTCTTTATCATTAAAAGTTATTATCATGGAAGCAAATTTGACACGCATCCCTATGTTCACTATTGAAGAATTTGATGATTGGAAAATTCGTATGCGAGTGCTCATCTATCAAAGCATTACATGATGAGATGTGGATAGTGATAGAAGATGGACCTCTGCAAATCTTAAAGGTGAACACGGTATGCGAAGAGTTGCGGTGAAGGAGAGGAAGATGTTGCTCTTAGACCGGTCATGGTTGAAAAACCAAGCGAGTGGACAAATGATGACGAGAAAAAGATATAACCTGGACAATGTAGCCAAGGACATCCTCTACAAAACCTTGGACAAAGCCATGTTCAACAAAGTCAAATAATGCAAAACGGCTAAAGAAATCAGGACAAAGTGACATTGATTTGTGAAGGCTCGAGCAAATCAAAGAAAACAAATTATCGGTGGGTCGTACTGAGAAATTTGAGAACTTCAAAATGATCTCGGAGAGAACCTGGATCAACTAGACGCTCGATTCACGAAATCACAAATGAGTCTCATGCACTTGGAAAGGAATATACACGAAGGAAATGTGTATGAAGATCCTAAAAAGTCTTCGGTGAATGGGAAATGAAGGTCATGGCGAGACATTCCATGGACCTATCAAAGACATCCAACCATGAGTTATTCTCGGACCTCAAAGCCTACGAGTTTGAGTGAGAAGAAAAGACCGAGGAAGAGGCAATTTGTACCCAAAACAGTGCTCTAATTGTTAAAGATGGGAAGAGAGTGAGGTCAAAGAGGTCATTGACCCGGAAGAAATAGCCACGATGGTTAAAAGATTTAACAAATTCTTTAATAAGAACTACAAGAGAGGCAAGGGTGAATCTTCCGGAAGACACTCGGCTCCCTCCAAATCAAGGGATGATAGGTCAACCAAGAGAACAGATCATCAAAAAGTTGAGTATCAAAGGGTGACAATCCAAGAATGGAAAGAGTCGATCAAAGGTTGAGTATCTATGTTGGGCTGAATGAGACAACCAGGTCACTATGCCATTATTTGATCCATATCCATATCCTGTAGTCAACAAGACAGGGATGAAGAAGAAAGGAAGATCTTGAGAGAAAGAAGACAAGAAAAGAAAAAAGGCAATGATGGCTCTTTGAGATCTTTAAAAAATGACCAAGTCAAGAGAGACGGTGATTGATTAGAGTAGTGAAGTCGACTACTCAAGTGACTCGAAGAAGAAGCCTTGATCCGCTTGATGGCCAAATAACAAGATCAAGAAGATGAGGTACAATCTAACTCAACAAACTCGGACACTAGTGATAGTGATCGTGACACACACACTTCATCACCTCTCGATCTTTATGATTCATTAGGCAAAATGATGAAAGATTTTGAACACATTAAATCCTCACACACACTATTGAATGAGGAAAACGGCTACTCAAAAAGTCAAAACTCAAAGTGACTAAGGAGCCGAGTACTCTAAGTCAAATAGTCATTGAAAATGAAAGTTTAAAGGTGAAAATGCTAAATTAGTAGCGAAATTCTTTGCTATAGAAAAGAGGGAGAATGACCTCAAGAATGTTATTGCCTCATTCACTAAGGCATCTAAATCATTGGATGATCTTATCATGAGTCAAAGAGAATGTGGAGACAAGACAGGCTTAGGATTTAATTCCTCTGTGCTATATCAAACCTCAAAAGTAATTTTGGAAAAAGGATCTTCAAGTCATGAAGAGTCGAAAAATCCAAAACTCTAAATGTTGCACACACATTCACTCCAAAGCACAATAACAAGCAAACTGGCCTTGGTTACAAAGGAAAAGGAAAAAACGGCCGATTGAGTGTCTTTGAAAGGATAGTGAGAAGAGATTCGGCCGAGTCCCGGCAAACTCCTAACGAGAAAATACTGTAAAAAAGGAAGCGAGCTACCAAAAATCCGAAAGAAAATCCATAAAAGAAATACATATGATGGGAATGGTAGAAAATATCCAAGCCAAGTGATTGGAATAATGTGAACTATCGGCATAAACTTATGGAATATAAGCCCAAATGGCAAAGGCCTAGAACTCAAAGAAAGGCCATTCCAAAAGTATAAGAGCTTTCACCAAAGACACCTATGCACCTAGGCATTACACTCAAAGTCACCACAACTACCCAAGAAAGGCAAGTGCTAAAACACATATACGGCATACAAACAAAAGAGACAATTTGTATGAACCTAGAATCCCCAAGCAATTTGCCAGGATTAATTATGATTATGGCATGATAGATGGCAACCCCTTAGAGTCAAATCATTTGGCTATAAGTTGGTTGGATCATCTTACAATTCTAACCCCTCGGGACCCGCAGACAAGTATGGGTACCTAAAACTTAATTTCCTTGATTGCGGGTTCAAGGAAGCAAGTGAGTGCAAGGAACCTGGTACATGGATAGTGGTTTATTCGGACACATGACAGAAACAAGAAAAATCTGTCAAAATTCAAGGAAGTTAAAGGAGCAAAAGTCATATTTGGAGGAAATGAAGCTCCTGGTGAAATAAGAGGCATTGGAACCATCAAGAGGAATGGATTAGAAATCACAGGCGTTGCATATGTTGAAGGACTCAACTTTAACTGCTAAGCATCGATCAACTCGTGACAAGGGTTACAACGTTGGATTCAACATGGGAATATGCCAAATCAAAGATATTGAATCAAATGAAGTTGTCTTTGCAAGGATGTAGACGAGAAAAATATGTATGTAGTGGATTGGTCAACCGCAACACCCGACTGCACTCTCTAGCAAAAAGCACATTGGTGAATCAAGTTGGTCATGTGGCACAAAAAGCCGAGTCACCTGAATTTCAAAACAATTAACAAGTGGCAAGAAGTCATCTTGTAGAAGGACTTCGGACTCGATACAAGAAGGAGAGTATATGTGATGCATGTCAAAAGGAAAGCAAATCAAATCGTCATTCAAAGAAAAGACATGCCCATCCTCAACAAGAATATTACATCCGCTTCATATGGATCTATTTGGCCCAGTGGAACCCCAAACATAAGTGGAAAGAAATACACCTTGGTGGTAGTAGATGACTACTCAAGATATACATGGACAATATTCATGTGCAAGAAGAAAGAAACTCTACAAAAACTACCACGGTGATGAAGAGGATTCAAAACGAGAAGAGTCAAACCATTATCAAAATAAGATCGGATAGAGGAACCGAGTTTGTCAATGGAATAATAACTCGATATTGTATTGAGAATGGTATTGGTCATGAACTATCGGCAGACAAGGACTCCTTGTGAGAATGGAGTTGCGAAAGAAGGAATAGAACCCTCAAAGAAGCGGTGAAGGACCATGTTAGTGACGGGGGTTACCAAAAAGATTTGGGCTGAAGCAATCAACACAACTTGCTACACCCAAAACGGATGTATGATAAATAGCGGTGACAAAGACTCCTATGAGATCCGGACTGGAAGAAAACCAAATGTTGCATATTTGAGAATATTTGGATGTAAATGCTTCATCCACAACAATGGCAAAGACAATCTAAAGGCTTTTGATGCTAAAGTCGATGAAGGTATCTTCTTAGGATACTCATTTGAAAGCAAAGCCTACAAAATACTCAACAAAAGAACTATGGTTCTGAAGAATCCATTCATGTAGTATTCGATGAGCCAAATGTAAATGGAGAAGACATTGTAGAGTGGTGATAAGTGAATCATCCAACCATCTGAGAAGAGTCCTATCAAGTCAATTTGGAATTATCAATTCGGAAGAAGATGAGATAGCTGAATCTCAAAAATAGTGGAAAATTTGCAACTAAGTGATTATGAGAGCCGACCACAAAGAAGAACATTGCAAGTTGATGAATCCGGCCAACTTACTCCAACTGATGTAAGATGGCCGAGAGACCATCCACGAGAACTTGTCATTGGAGATATAAGAGAAGGTGTCAAAACAAGATCGAACTCAACATGAAGCTTTGTTCACATGCTTCATCTCGCAAATAGAGCCCAAAGATGTGTCCCAAGCATTGGACGACACACATTGGATTCAAGCTATGCAAGAAGAGTCTGAATCAGTTTGAGAGAAATAAAGTATGGGAATTAGTGCAAAGACCCATACATCAAAATGTTATTGGAACCAAATGGGTGTTCGAAATAAGATGAACGAGGAAGGTTACGTGGTAAGAAACAAAGCAAGACTAGTAGCCAAAGGATATTGCCAAGAAGAAGGGATAGATTTTGATGAAACATTTGCCCCTGTAGCAAGATTGGAAGCTATAAGGATGTTTCTTGCCTACGACTCACAAGAATTTCATTGTATATCGATGGATGTAAAAAGTGCATTCCTAAATGGTGTATTGGAAGAAGAAGTGTATGTTGAACAACCTCCAGGATTTGAAGAAGACTCTTGGAGATAAGGTATACAAACTCAAGAAAGCTCGTATGGATTGAAGCAGGCACCCAGAGCATGGTATGATACCTTGTCACAATTCCTAATCGAAAATGGATTCACAAAAGGAAAAGTAGATAGAACACTTTTCGTAATTCAAGACAAGAAGAGTATTCTACTTGTTCAAATATACGTTGATGACATCATCTTTGGATCCACAAACAAAGAGCTGTGTGAAAAGTTTTCAAACCTCATGCAAAGTAAATTTGAAATGAGCATGATGGGAGAGCGACATTCTTCCTTGGACTCCAAGTGAAGCAGTGAAGGATGGAACCTTCATAAGTCGGACAAAATACACCGGAGATTTAATGAAAAATTTGGAATGGAAGAGAAGTCTTCTATGAAAATACCAATGAACACATCATCAAAATGGATATGGATGCGGATGGCAAGCACTGTAGATCAAACAAGATCTGAGCACTTATTGGATCATTGCTCTATCTCACAAAGAAGCGGACCAAACATCACCTTTTCTTTGTAGGTGTATGTGCAAGATTTCAATCTGCTCCAAAAAGAGAGCCATATGACAAAGAAGACAAAGAGAATATTGAGATACTTGAAAGGAAGCAAGAAGTAGGCCTATGGTATCCAAAAGGAAGGTGGATTCAAGCTAATTGGCTATTGATTCGACTATCTTTGGATGCGAGTTGATAGGAAGAGCACTTCAGGCACATGTCAAATGCTAGAAACAGTGATTTCTGGTTTAGCAAGAAGCAAAACTCAATAGCCACCTCGGTGGTGAGGCGAGAATACATAGTCTGGGCAATTTGTTGTGCCCAAGTCCTATGGATGAGACAAAGGTGAGAGACTATGAAATTGAGGAAAAAGAAATTCCAATCATGTGTGATAACACAAGTGCAATTGCAATTACTCAAAATCTGTGTTGCATTCAAGAACAAAGCACATTGATGTCGAGATATCACTTCATAAGAGATCATGTTGAAAAGAAGGACATCATCCTGGAATATATCTCAACCGATAAACAACTAGTGACATCTTCACAAAACCATTATGTGAGTCAAGATTTGAAGAACTCAAACATGAGTTGGGGTTAATTGAGTGACACTCGAGGATTTAATCAAAGAAGAGAAATGGAGCAGAAAAGGGGGTGAAAAAGATTTGAAAATAGAAATCATTTCAAAAATCAGTTATGTCGGAAAAAGATTAAGAAAGTCGGTGATAGCCGAGTCACTAAGAGAAGCTGTGAGAAGTAGAGTTAAATCAGCTAAGGGATAAGTTTGAATAACTTATGAGCAAAGTGACAAAAATATTTGTCGTTTTGACTAAGCGGGAATGTTTTAAGGAATACGTCAAAGATAATGATGATGTGTACGGACATAAAGCCGCACACCAAGCTTATGATTGGATATAAATCTTTGCCGCATTAAATACGAGACATGAAATGCTCAATAGGCGTGCGAAATCAAGCCGTTGATTTCGATCACAATTCAAAAACCACCCGCACGTCCTTTCATAAACCATATTTAAACCATTTTCGTCCGTTTCTCTCTCACACTTCTAAAAACTGTTCATCTCTTTCTCTCAAAAGCAAAGGCAAAATACTCTCGAAACCCTATCAATCTTCAAATCATTTTTCGAGTTTTTCTTTGAAATAATCTGAGAAATGGCACCAACTTATGACTTTACCAAGTTAGGAAAGCAAATCCACACGCTCTACGGTGGATTTCGACGGAATGATGAAACAGGGTCCGACGACACCCTAGTGAAGAAAATCGCTGAAAAGTTAAAGCGTCGATCGAAACCGTTTCGGCGTTAGAATACCGATGACATATGTGGACGAAGTCGCACAATTCTACGTGAATCTTTGAGATTCACGATGAAGGAATCAAGTCATCATTCACGGAAAAGCGGTGACTATCACGCGCCAAGGATTTGGTGAACATTGCTCACTACCGTGAGGAAGGAGCATCCGAGATTAAAGAAGTGATGTAAACTTGGTGACGCATGGAAAGAAATAGCCAAGTCCGACTTTTTTGATAAAATAATATACACAGACAAACAAGAGACTGCTGAAGGAGGATTATCACAAGTTGTTGGACATAGTTGCCAAATGTATCGACATCAAATTTGGCGACTTTGACCAATGTCAAAGGCAAAGCTGATTGTAATGGCTGCAATCATCGAAGAAAAAGAAGATAAAACTGGGCTGAGTTTGTCTACAGCAGACTCTGCGAACGTGGGGAACAAGTCCTTCAAAGAAGATGGCTCATTTGGAGGATCCTCAGGATATGGCCTAGTGATTGGCCGGCTATTGGAGGTGAAAGGAGTTCCTCTTAGACATGGGAAGTCATTCCATGTTAACAAGAGGATGTTGAGCAAACCCTCTGGCGCACTGAGAAGAGAGCTTACGCCAAGAGAGGCGACACCGGTGAGGGGAATCAACGGCCCCGAAGATACGGTGCTTTCTCTCCACCCAAGAAGAGAGCTGCCCCAAGTGCTAAGCTAGAAGATCTTTGCCCCTGCTGCAAAAAAGAAAACCAAACATGCTCCTCGCCCCCTGCAGTGAGTCACTGCCCTGCCCGGCCGTGTCTCCGCCCTGCGGCCGATCGAGAAGGACTCACAAATACCTTCTCCGATCGTCAAGAAGAGAAGGCGAGAAGCCACGACGGCCCGCTCCTCGAGAAAAAGACACCAGCAAAGACCGGCCCGGCCGCTGACACAAGACTCGAGAAGACAACATCTCGAACGAGAAATTCCCCAGTACAAACCAGGAGACGAAGAAGAATCGTCAAGCGATCCCAATCGGAGAAACCGGTGAGTCGATTACTCGGCTAGCACAAATACGAGAGACTATCGGAGAAGTAGAGTCTCGGATGTAGTTGATGAAACAACCAAGTCTCTGAAGGCGATCAGAGAAGCAACCAAGACACGGTGTAGATCACACACGGTGAAGCACTGAAAAGAACTCGCGGGCGGATAGTGATGTAATGATCCTATCTCCACCTTACCCGGACATCCAAAATCGTCTGCGTGAGTGGAGAAATGGAAGTTGAGTAAGTCAAGGAAGCAGTTCCAACGGCTGAGTTTATAGAAGAAGAAGAGGAAGCTGCTAAATTTCCTTGGACTAAAAGCGTGCCCAAAGACTTGATGAAGACAAGCTGCTTAGATATCTTTGCAGATTTACAAGGAAAAGGAGAGAGAAAAGCAAGGCGAGGGGAAGTGAGGCACGTGAGAAGGCAAGCATCCGCCCTATCTCTCGGCACCACGAACACACACATCCTCTCCTTGATGTCTTCTCTGTGATGTGCGAGGCAGGAGAATCACTGCCCACGAGAAGAGTTGCAAATGCAGCAAGCATTGCACGAGTCAAGAATCCTTCACGAGCAAAGACTAATGGAGGGACAGGAGAGTCCTCGAACAATTTGAAATCGATCCAATGGGAGTGGTTCACAAATAGCCATTGTTATTGTTGCCGCTACCACTTCCCCAACTCACTCGAGAAGAAGGCGATAAGGGAGTGGCGATGGCGGGATAGTGGGGACCCGATCGAGCCAACCCCTATTGAAGGTGTGCTACCACCGCCCCAACGGCTGAACAATCAATCGAAACAAGGGAGTTTGGAGACGAGTGACCCCATTACAAGTCACTCGGTGGTGCGCCGAGGGGGAAACTCCTCCTGCGGCAAAAGGTCGGAGGATGCGAGATGACTCCACAACGAATCAAGGAGGCGAAGTAGAGAAAATACAAACACAAGAAGAACAACAAGTTGCCATCAACGAAGCTCGAGGCGATTGAGACTGTCTCGGTGAGGTGCCAATCGCTCGAAGGCTAATGACGCGATGCGATCGAGGCCTGAGATGGAACGGCCACAGGCGTTAACACTCAGGCGATGAAAGTGCAATCCATGGGGTTGAGACTCCAATGGATGCCACCGCATGAAAGACCCCTAAGACAGTGACAACATTGTCGAAAAGGGAGGACCAAGGCCTCATTGCGGTAGAGAGACTGCTGGAGGTAATGAAGGCCCGGGAGGTTGAGACTTCCGGGGTAAAGAAAGCTAAAGTAGAGAACATCCCTCGCTATAATCGACCCAATCGAGAAGGAGATAAGCGCACTTCATGATTCCCAGGATAATCGATGTATCCTTTCTGCGGGATCGGAAAGCGAAGAAGAAGTCGAGTCATCCCGAGTGCAAATCCAAAAGACTCACCGGTGCGGGTGTTCCAAGCACGAGTAAGTCGATCCCAAGACTACTCGTCAAACCTTTAACTTTGATGATGAGCCACCAATGGAAATCTCATCATCGTCCGATGACTACGGTCGATAAGGCCGAGGACCAGTCACGCAATTGGAAAAATCATTTGAGACCAACGGTACATTAAAAAAGTGAGGCTCGCGAAAGTAAACCGAGACCAACGAAGTTGTTGAGGCAGTGAGCTCAAGAACCGGGACTATTTCACAACAAAACCGGTGAACCAAAGATCCACCGAGCGAGGCTCCTCAAGTCTGCAAAGATGATCGATTCCCAAAAAAAAAGAACTTCACGCGCACCGCTCATCATTGAAGCAGATCGATTGGCGATGATGAAACTTTTGTAGAATCTTTTCCGTTTTCCCTGGAGGTACCCGAACTCCATGAAGAGTCGTCGAGAGAATGAACAGCACGCTATCACGCACCAGCTCCGTTTTCTCTTGAGATACCATTGTTCATTTGCTTATGACTTTGATCTTTGTATGGCCATCACCGCAATGAAGAATCACCGGGTGAAATACGAGAAGTGTTCAAGGCACTATTTGCTTTGAGGTTGAACGGATGGAGAGGCATCGAGCCTCTTTGGATATCGATGGACATGAGAGATGCCACCCTTACGGCCCGACTTGAGAGGCATAATCGAGTCCGAATCAGGGAATGGTGGCAACAAAGAAAACAATGCGCGTGGAACAAGTCAGATTCTTCAGGACACTATTCAACAAGTCTGCTGGTATGGAGAGTGAAAATGCTTGATGCAAAAACAAAGCTGAGAGAACATATTGAGCATATGCATGAAGCTCACACTGCCGAGATAAAGCTAGCTGCGTGAGCAAAATACAAATGATCTACTGAGGGTTTGGAAGAACACATGACAAGAAAATTCAGCCTTCTCATCATTTGAGATGAAGCCGATTTGCAGAGTCCAACGCTACTCGATCCGAATTCGTCTTTGCTTACAACGCAGCAGACTTGGAGAACTTCGACTATCCGCGAGCTCGACTTCATGCTTGCTAGCATGTTCCCAGGGGTTCCTCTATCCTTTGATGATGCCAAAAAGGGGAAGAGGAATACCTTAAAGCGCAAAGAAATCAAGTTTTGAAAAGAAAGGAAGCGGAGAAGGGAACAATTTGAGAAGGAAAATCGGTGAGGAAATTTTGAAACAAAAGAAAGGAAAATCAACTGAGGGGGAAGGATCAAAAGATATGACCTTGATGATTGCACAAACCCCTCAACAGGGTCTGTCACACGGTGACATTATAAGCAAACAAACTCCGTGACTCTGCCACTCCAACACTCTTTGTATCTATGGTGAGAAGAGAAAAGCAATTGAAGCGGGGATGAAGGAAGTGGAAGGAAGAATGGATGCGAGTTATGAACATCTTGAAAGAACACAGAGGCATTCCAAGAAGCAGAGACACGTATGCCATTTGGATGTCGGGACGAGCCACGATCGTTGGACGAATTTAAAACGCTCGAATCGGGGATATTTTGCAAATATGTCCATGGCTCAAGCTTGGGACTTATCTTGGGAAAAGGGTCTCACGTTATGTGAAGAAGCGACGAGCGCGAGACTTAAGCGATCACTCTGCTGGTCACTCCGCTAGTCACTCATTTGGGAAGAAGACCCAAGACAGATATACGCCCAGAGGTAGAGGAGAAGCGATGAGTGGAGGAAGAAGCTTGAGACCTAGGCCTCTGCCCAAGAATATTGAATACGTAGATCCGGAAAGAAAGGAGGGATCTCTTGGGGGCTTGACCAAGTGGCAAATTTAAAAGTGGCTAAAACTAACGCTGAGTATGCAAAAAGAATAGAAGAAAACAAGAGACAAACTCGGCTATGGCGGGAGAGACAGGAAAGAATAAGAAAAGATGAAGGCTGCCAGGAAGGCATATGAAAAGAAAAAGAAGAAAGCGGTGACGGCGAGAAGAAGAGAAAGAAGAGAAGAAGATCTTGAACAAGATGAAAAAGAAGAGACGAGAAGGAGATGAAGTGTTCTTTGTCCAACCCTTCGTGTATTTTATTATGTAAATGCATACAATGTAAGTCTTACGTAATAAAGCTATAAATTCTTTATTTTTTTGTGAAGACAATTATATACTACGATACACCTTGTATGTGATTGTGTTAAGTACAAGAATGATATGATCAATAAAAAGATTGATTATGCGCATACATTCTATGTCAATACACTATCGTATGTATCTTTGTTATTTGCATTTTTGTATGGTTTAAGTTTTGGCATCATCAAAAAGGGGAAATTGTTAGGAATTTTATTGTTTAGATTTTGATGAATGCCATGTAAAACTTAGAATAGAAAGTTGGCACCCCAATTCTTGTTGTAAAATGTATTGTAATGAATAGAGTGGCCAAGCCGAGTTAAGTCGGCCTACGCCTAACATGCAAGAAGACAATCGAAGACTGGAAGGAAGACTCTTTGTGACACTGTTGAGTATGGCATAGAAGAGTAGACGGGAACTCTCTTGAAGAAGCGGTGAGATGCGGTGAGTGGAGCATCGATCAAGTCAACTCAAGAAAAGCCAAGTCTCAAGTTGAAGTGACGGAAGAGTCACCTGATGATTGGAAAGCGACTCTAAGTCACTGGGGAAAGCAAGGAAATGCGTCAAGTCGAGATAAGCTGAAAAGATCCGTTGCACAAAAATCAAGAGAATTACTTAAACAAGTAATATCTCCATACCACCTTTCTCGGAGTGCTCGGTCCCGAAGTGTGCAAAAGGAATGAACGATGGGAAGCACTACACCGTGTCGAACTCGAAAAGGTGAAAGAACAATTCATACGAGGAAATGGCAATTCCAAGAAGCGCAACAGACAAGCCAACGACTGCAAGTGACTTTCAAAAATAAGCCTATCTCTTCAACGGGCAAATTTTTGAAAGTTCACTATAAAAATTTGAGGAGTTTGTTTGAGAAAAGTAGAGGATGATACATAGATGACACATATGTGAGATATACAAGCATATTAGAAAAACTGAAATATTCTCAATCCTCAAGCCTACATTACGAAGAACATCAATCCAACACTCACTGTGAAGGAAAGATAACTTCAATCGGTTGAAGAGGAAATTATCGAAAAGCAAAGGGGTCTACATTCCGGGAAGGATTGTAGGAAGGTTCAAGAGTTGAGCCAAGTATTAAGCTTTTGGAGGGCTTCGTGATCAAATCCAAAGAGCTTGAGCAAGTGAGTTTGTAGTAGCAAAGCGGTGCCACTGTGAAGAAGGTAGAGTCGAAAGTCGCACGAGAAGCGGTGAGTGATCAAGGCGTCTCGGGATCGAGTCCCAAAGGATCAAGTGTTTGTGTGATCAAGACTTGTATCCGGATTACCACTTTGTAAACCGATCATTACTTAGTGGATTCCTCCGGGGAGTTGGAGAAGAGAGGAGTAGAAGAATTACCCCATCTTGAACCTCTATAAAAATTTCATTGTGTCATTTACATTTCAAAGACTTTAATTCTTGCAATTCTAATCGCTTATATCTCTTTGATAAATTTGCTATCCACTTGATAAATTATAAGTACTAAACCAAGCACTAAACTCTTACTTAATCAAACTTAAGGGTGTTAAGTCTTCCATTGAAAACAAAACCACGATCGAGTTAATTTAGAGCTAACGGTGAGTTACTCCATCAACGGCTCGATTGAGTTTGTTGAGTGATTAACTCTCCGAGTGACTAAGTTGTCTGTCCATCAAGGACACGGTGTGTAGTATCAACTCAGTAGATTTAAAAGGACTAAATCGAAAATTTGGTAAGGTTTATTCAACCCCCCCTTCTAAACCTTACACTTACACCCCTTGGGACCTACACTTACCAACTTTTCGATCTAGTTCTGTTAAAAGTTCAGAGTTGATACTTCACAGCTAAGTCCTTGATGGACAACTAAGTTAGTTAACTAGTAGAGTTAGGCACTCAGCGGACTCGGATCGAGCCGTTGATAGAATAACTCAGCTGCTTAGTCTAAAACTTAACTTGACTGTGATATGATTTCAGCGGAAGACTTAACACCCTTGAATTAGGTTTAAGTTTGTTTTAATACTTGTTTTGAGCACTTTTTGATTATCAATTGGATAGCAAATTTATCAGCAGATATATAAATAATATGCAGAAATTAAAGTGCTGAAATGTAAATGACACAATAAATTTTATAGAGGTTCGAAGATGGGGTAATTCTTCTACTCCTCTCTTCTCCAACTCCTGGAGGAATCCACTAAGTATTGATCAGTATAAAGTGGTTATCGATCGGATGCAAGTCTTGATCACACACAGTGACTTGATCCTTTGGGACTCGATCTGGAGATGCGCTTGGTCACGGGTGGCTTCTCGTACAACTCGCCTTCCTCTGGCGCTTTGCTACTACAACCCACTTGCTCAAGTTTCTTGGATTTGATCACGAAGCCCTCCAAGTAACTTAAGACTGGTTCGATCTTGAACCTTTCTACAATCCTCCTTGAAATGTAGACCCCTTTGATTCTTCAAATGTTTCCTCTTCAACTGATTGAAGTCGTCTTTCCTTCACGCAGGTAAGTGTTGGATTGATTTCCTTCGTCTTTGGCAAGGCTTGAGGATTAAAACTTGACCGATTTGAGAATTTTTTGATTACAAATATTGCTTTCTTGCTTGTATTGGTTTTCTCAGTAATCAAGGTCACCTTTTCTCAAATAGATTCCTCGACTTTTTATAGTGTTCTTTTGAAAATTTGCCCGTTGAAGGGATAGGTTAATTTTCAAAAGACACTTGTGGTCGTTGGCTTGTCTTGTTGCAGTCCTTCGAATTGACATTTCCTCGTATGAATGAGTCTTGACACCGGAGTTACGACACAGTGCAATGCTTCCCATTGGTTTATTCCTTTTGGGCGCTTCGACCGAAGCACTTTAAGAAAGCGCGATGGAAGTATTACTTGTTTAAGTAATTTTCTTGACTTCACGTCAAGCGGATCTCTTTCATTGTCTCGACTTGACCGTAGATTTCGACTTCCCAGGTGACTTCGAAAGTCGGCTTCCAATCATTGGATGACTCATCTGTCGGCCGACTGAGACAGCTATCTTGAGTTGACTTGATGACACTTCACTGTTTTGCATATCATTTGCACCTTGATCGAGTTCTGTCTTCTCTTCTTTGCGCACTTTCACCGCCTCACAATGAGTCTTTCTTCTAGTCTCGATTGACTTCTTGCATATTCGAGCATAGCCGACTTAACTCATTTCGACCCGTACTGTCTATTACAATGTAATTTAAAACAAAAATGGGGTGCCAACTTTCTATTCTAAGTTTTACATGGCATTCATCAAAATCTAAAAATTAATTTCCCAACAATTTCCCCTTTGATGATGCCAAAACTTAAAACATACATTCAACAATTAAATAGCAAAGATACGTGCATGGACAATGTAGAGTCACGGAATGTATGCGTAGAATCAATCTTTTTCTTGATCATGTTAGGAATTTTATTGTTTAGATTTTGATGAATGCCATGTAAAACTTAGAATAGAAAGTTGGCACCCCAATTTGTGTTGTAAAATGCATTGTAATAAATAGAGTGGCCAAGCCGAGTTAAGTCGGCCTACGTCTAACATGCAAGAAGACAATCAAGATGGAAGGAAAACTTCTGCTGCGAGGCAATTTGAGTATGGCAAAAGAAGAGTAGACGGAACTCTATGAAGAAAGCGGTGAGATGCGGTGAGTGGAGCATCATCAAGTCAACTCAAGAAAAGCCAAGTCTCAAGTTGAAGTGACGGAAGAGTCATCCAATGATTGGAAGGCGACTCTAAGTCACCTGGGAAAGCAAGGAAATGCGATCAAGTCGAGATAAGCGTAGTAAAAGAACCGTTACGTAAATCAAGAGATTTACTTAAACAAGTAATATCTCCATACCACCTTTCTCGGAGTGCTCGGTCCCGAGAAGCGTGCAAATGGAATGAACCGATGGGAAGCACTACACCGTGTCGAACTCGAAAAAGGTGAAAGAACAATTCATACGAGAAATGGCAATTCCAAGAAGCGCAAGCCAACGATCGCAAAGTGACTTTCAAAAATAAGCCTATCTCTTCAACGGGCAAATTTTTGAAAGTTCACTATAAAAAAGGCTGAGGAGTTTGTTTGAGAGAGGAGGATGCATGAATGACACATACGTGAGATACACAAGCACATTAGAAAAATCGAAACAATCTCAATCCTCAAGCCTATATTTCAAGTACATCAATCCAACACTCACTGTGAAGGAAAGAGAACTTCAATCGAGTTGAAGAGAAAAATACGAAAACAAAGGGTCTACTTTCCGGGGAAGGATTGTAGAAAGGTTCAAGGTTGACCAAGTCTTAAGCTTTTGGAGGGCTTCGTGATCAAATCAAAGAGCTTGAGCAAGTGAGTGTAGTAACAAAGGCAATTTTGCCCTGTGAAGAAAAGTCGAGTCATACGAGAAGCTTGGTGAGTGATCAAGGCGTCTCATCGAGTCCCTAAGGATCAAGTCATTTTGTTGTGATCAAGACTTGTATCCGGGATTATTACCGCTTTGTAAAGCGATCATTACTTAGTGGATTCCTCCAGGAGTTGGAGAAGAAGAGGAGTAGAAGAATTACCCTGACTTCGAACCTCTATAAAAACTTTCTTTGTGTCATTTACATTTCAACTTTTAAATTCTGCACTTTTAATTGCTTATATCTCTTGATAAAGTTGCTATCCATTTGATAATTTATAAGTACTAAATCAAGCTCTAAAATCTTGCTTAATCAAACTTAAGGGTGTTAAGTCTTCCGCTGAAAATAAAACCACGATTGAGTTAAATCGTAT
Source organism: Rehmannia glutinosa (assembly GCA_016081115.2). Taxonomy (NCBI): domain Eukaryota; kingdom Viridiplantae; phylum Streptophyta; class Magnoliopsida; order Lamiales; family Orobanchaceae; genus Rehmannia; species Rehmannia glutinosa. The sequence goes on from CM071927.1 coordinate 14,132,730, forward strand.
TGGTGAGTTACTCCATCAACAGCTCATTTGAGTCTGTTGAGAGATTAACTCTCTTGAGTGACTAATTCGATTGTCCATCAAGGACACTGGTGTGTAGAATTAACTCTGTAGATTTAAAAGGACTAAATCGAAAATTTGGTAAGGTTTATTCAACCCCCTTCTAAACCTTACACTTACACCCTTGGGACCTACAAGTGGTATCGGAGCGGTTGGTTCATTGAACCCTCCGTTAGTTCTTGAACTAGATCTCCAAACTTTTCAAAGTCTGCTTTAGTTCTTAAGCTTTCAAAACTCTTTTTATTTAAAGTCATCATCATGGAAGCAAATTTGACACGCATCCCTATGTTCACTATTGAAGAATTTGATGATTGGAAAATTCGTATGCGAGGCTCATCTATCAGCGTTACATGATGAGATGTGGATAGTGATAGAAGATGGGCCTCTACAAATATTAAAGGTGAACACAATTTGTCACGAAGAGTTGCGGTGAAGGAGAAGAAGATCTGCTCTAGACCAGTCATGGTTGAAAAACCAAGAAGCGAGTGGACAAATGATGATGAGAAAAAGATACAACCTGGATAATGTAGCCAAGGACATCCTTTACAAAACCTTGGACAAAGCCATGTTCCATAAAGTCAAATCATGCAAAACGGCTAAAGAAATGGGACAAGCCGACATTAATTTGTGAAGGCGGAGAGCAAATCAAAGAAAACAAATTATCGAGCGGTACAAAAATTTGAAAATTTCAAAATGATCTCGAGGAGAGAACCCGGATCAACTGGATGCTCGGTTTACGAGAAATCACAAATGAGTGTCTACACTTGGAAAGGAATATACACGAGAAGAAATGTGTATGAAGATCCTAAAAAGTCTTCGGTGAATGGGAAATGAAGGTCATGGCTTTGAGACACTCCATGGACCTATCAAAGACATCCAATCATGAGTTATTCTCGGACCTCAAAGCCTACGAGTTTGGTGAGAAGGAAAGACCGAGGAAGAGACAGATTGTACCCAAAACAAGCTGCTCTAATTGTCAAAGATGGGAAGAGAGGCGAGGTCAAAGAAGCAATTGACCCGGAAGAAATATACGATGGTTAAAAGATTTAACAAGTTCTTTAACAAGAACTACAAGAGAGGAAAGGTGAATCTTCGAGAAGACACTCGGCTCCTCCAAATCAAGGGATGATAGGCCAACCAAGAGAACAGATCATCAACAAGTTGAGTATCAAAGCCGACAACTCAAGAGTAGAAAAGAGCGATCAAAAGGTGAATATCTATGTTGGAATTGTAGACAACCAGGACACTATGCCATTATTTGCTCATATCCTGTAGTCAACAAGTACAGGGAATGAAGAAGAAAGAAAGGTCTTGAGAGAAAGAAGACAAGAAAAGAAAAAGCAATGATGGCTTGCAGAGATCTGAGGCGAGACCAAGTCAAGAGAGACAATCGATTGAGAAGTGAAGGCGACTATTCAAGTGACTCTGAAGAAGAAGCCTTGATCCGCTTAATGGCCAAAGAACAAGATCAAGAAAATGAGGTACAATCTAACTCAACAAGCTCGGACACTAGTGATAGTGGATCATGACACACACACTTCATCACCCACTTGTCTTTATGATTCATTAGGCAAAATGATGAAAGATTTTGAACATATTAAATCCTCACACACACTATTGAATGAGGAAAACAACCTACTCAAAAGTCAAAACTCAAGCCGACTAAGGAGCCGAGTACTCTAAGTCAAATATTGTTGAGAATGAAAGGTTAAAAGTGAAAATGCTAAATTAATAGCGAGAAATTGCTTTGCTATAGAAAAGAGGAGAATGACCTCAAGAATGTTATTGCCTCATTCACTAAGGCATCTAAATCATTGGATGATCTTATTATGAGTCAAAGAGAATGTGGAGACAAGACAGGCTTAGGATTTAATTCCTCGTGCCATGTCAAACCTCAAGAATAATGTTGGAAAAAGGATCTTCAAGTCATGAAGAGTCAGAAAAATCCAAAACTCTAAATGGTGCACACACATTCACTCCAAAGCACAATACTAAGCAAACTGGCCTTGGTTACAAAGGAAAGGAAAAAACAGCTTGATTGAGTGTCTTTGAAAGGACAGTGAGAAGAGATTACCGAGTCCTCAAAGCAAACTCCTAATGAGAAAATACTCTGTAAAAAGGAAGAAGAGCTACCAAAAATCCAGAAAATCCATAAAAGAAATACATATGATGGGAATGGTAGAAAATATCCAAGCCAAGTGATTGGAATAATGTGAACTATCGGCATAGACTTATGGAATATAAGCCCAAATGGCAAAGGCCTAGAACTCAAGCAAAGGCCATTCCAAAAGTATAAGAGCTTTCAAGACACACATATGCACCTAGGCACTACACTCAAAAACACCAAAATTACGAGGAAGGCAATTGCTAAAACACATATGCGGCATACTGACAAAAAAGGCAATTTGTATGAACTAGAATCCCCAAGCAATTTGCCAGGATTAATTATGATTATGGCGATAGATGGCAACCCCTTGGAGTCAAATCATTTGGCTATAAGTTGGTTGGATCATCTTACAATTCTAACCCCTCAGGACCCGGACAAGTATGGGTACCTAAAACTTAATTTCCTTGATTGCGGGTTGAGCAGTGAGATTGCAAGGAACCTGGTACATGGATAGCGGTACATTCGGACATATGACGGAAATAAGAGAAATCTGTCAAAATTCAAGGAAGTCAAAGGAGCCAAAGTCATATTTGGAGGAAATGAAGCTCTGGTGAAATAAGAGGCATTGGATCCATCAAGAAGAATGTATTAGAAATTACGGATGTTGCATATGTTGAAGGACTCAACTTCAACTTCGAGTATCGATCGGCTCTGTGACAAAGGGCTACAATGTTGGATTCAACATGGGTATATGCCAAATCAAGGATATTGAATCAAATGAAGTTGTCTTTGCAAGGATGTAGACAGAAAAATATGTATATAGTGGATTGGTCAATCGCAACACCCAATTTTGTCTCTAGCAAAAAGCACTGGTGAATCAAGTTGGTGTGGCACAAAAAGCCGAGTCACTGAATTTCAAAACAATTAACAAGGCTGGCAAGAAGCCATCTTATAGAAGGACTTCAGGACTCGATACAAGAAGGAGAGTATATGTGATGCATGTCGAAGGAAAACAAATCAAGTCGTCATTCAAAGAAAAGACATGCCCATCCTCAACAAGAATATTGCATCGCTTCATATGGATCTATTTGGCCCAGTGGAACCGGCCGACATAAGTGGAAAGAAATACACCTTGGTGGTAGTAGATGACTACTCAAGATATACATGGACAATATTCATGTGCAAGAAGAAAGAAACTCTACAAAAACTACCCACGGTGATGAAGAGGATTCAAAATGAGAAGAGTCAAACCATTATCAAAATAAGATCGGATAGAGGAAGGCGAGTTTGTCAATGGAATAATAACTCGATCTTGTATTGAGAATGGTATTGGTCATGAACTATCCAGACAAGGACTCCCAAATGAGAATGGAGTTGCGAGAAAGAAGAACAAAACCCCCAAAGAAGCGGCAAGGACCATGTTAGTCAAGCGGGGTTACAAAAAGATTTTGGTCAAGCAATCAAATCAACACGACACTACACCCAAAACAGATGTATGATAACAGACGGTGACAAAGACTCCTATGAGATCTGGATGGAAGAAAACCAAATGTTGCATATTTGAGAATATTTGGATGTAAATGCTTCATTCACAACAATGGCAAAGACAACCTAAAGGCTTTTGATGCTAAAGGCGATGAGGGTATCTTCTTAGGATACTCATTTGAAAGCAAAGCCTCTGAGAATACTCAACAAAAGAACTATGGTTTACGGAGGAATCCATTCATGTAGTATTCGATGAACCAAATGTAAATGGAGAAGACATTGAAGAGTCGGTGATAATTTGAATCATCCAATCATCTGAGAAGAGTCCCTATCTTTGAAAATTTGGTGGGATTATCAATTGAAGAAGATGAGGCAATTTGAATCTCAAAAGCATTTGGAAAATTTGCGGCTAAGTGACCCACGAAAGAGCCGACCCACGGCTTAACACCGGTAAGTCATTGAATCGGCTAACTTACTCAACTTTGGCGTAAGATGGCGAGAGACCATCCACGAGAACTTGTCATTGGAGATATAAGAGAAGGTGTCAAGACAAGATCGAGAACTCAACAAGAAGCAATGTTCACATGCTTCATTTCGCAAATAGAGCCCAAAGATATGTCACAAGCATTGGGCTGACACACATTGGATTCAAGCTATGCAAGAAGAGTGAATCAGTTTGAGAGAAATAAAGTATGGGAACTAGTGCAAAGACCCATACATCAAAATGTTATTGGAACCAAATGGGTATTCGAAATAAGATGAACGAGGAAGGCTCTGTGGTAAGAAACAAAGCAAGGTGGTAGCCAAAGGATATTGCCAAGAAGAAGGGATAGATTTTGATGAAACATTTGCCCTGTAGCAAGATTGGAAGCTATAAGGATGTTTCTTGCCTATGCGCTCACAAGAATTTCTTTGTATATCAAATGGATGTGAAAAGTGCATTCCTAAATGGTTTATTGGAAGAAGAAGTGTATGTTGAACAACCTCCAGGATTTGAGCGAGAAGACTCTTGGAGACAAGGTATACAAACTCAAGAAAGCCTTGTATGGATTGAACAGGCACGAGCAGCATGGTATGATACCTGTCACAATTCTAAGCGAAAATGGATTCACAAAGGAAAAGTAGATAGAACACTTTTCAGAATTCAAGACAAGAAGAGTATCTTGCTTGTTCAAATATATGTGGATGACATCATTTTTGGATCCACTAACAAAGAGCTATGTGAAAAATTTTCAAACCTCATGCAAAGTAAATTTGAAATGAGCATGATGGGAGAGGCGACATTCTTCCTTGGACTTCAAGTGAAACAAGTGAAGGATGGAACCTTAATAAGTCAAACAAAATACACGGAGACTTAATGAAGAAATTTGGTATGGAGGAGAAGTCTTACAGTAAAAATACCAATGAACACATCGGTCAAAATGGACATGGATGTAGATGGCAAGCCGGTGGATCAAACAAGATCTGAGCACTTATTGGATGTTTTGCTCTATCTCACAAAAGCGGGCGGACATCACCTTTCTTTGTAGGTGTATGTGCAAGATTTCAATCTGCTCCTAAAAGAGAGCCATATGATGACTGACTAAGAGAATATTGAGATATTTGAAAGGAAGCGAAGTAGGCCTATGGTATCCAAAGGAAGGTGGATTCAAGCTAATTGGCTATTCGGACTACGACTATCTTTGGATGCGAGTGGGCCAGGAAAAGCACTTGAGGCACATGTCAAATGCTAGGAAACAGACTAATTTCTGGTTTAGCAAGAAGCAAAACTCAATAGCCACCTCTACTGGTGAGGCGGAATACATAGGCTGGGTTTGTTGTGCCCAAGTCTATGGATGAGACAACGGTGAGAGACTATGAAGTTGAAGAAAAAGAAATTCCAATCATGTGTGATAACACAAGTGCCATTGCAATCACTCAAAATCTGTGTTGCACTCAAGAACAAAACATATTGATGTCGATATCATTTCATAAGAGATCATGTTGAAAAGAAAGACATTATCTTGGAATATATCTCAATGATAAACAACTAGCGACATCTTCACAAAACCATTATGTGAGTCAAGATTTGAAGAACTCAAGCATGAGTTGGGGTTAATTGGTGGTGACACTCGGAGGACGAATCAAAGAAGATTATTAGAACGAGAAAAGGAGTGAAAAAGAAGTGAAAACAAAAATCACTCAACAAATCGGTATGTCGGAAAAACTGACTACACCAAGTCGGTGATATTTGAGTCACTAAGAGAAGCTGAGGAGTAGAGTTAAATCGGTGAGAGATAATTTGAATAACTTATGAGCAAAGTGACAAAAAGCCGATCGTTTTGACTTAAGCGGGAATGTTTTAAGGAACACGCGTCGGCATAATGATGATGTCTGCGGACATAAAAATTTGCACTAAGCTTATGATTGGATATAAATCTTGCCGCATTAAATACGAGGCGTGAAATGCTCAATAGGCGTGCGAAATCCAAGCCGTTGATTTCGATCACAATTCAAAAAACCGCACGTCCTTTCATAAACCATATTTAAACCATTTTCGTCGTTTCTCTCTCACACTTCTAAAAGCTGTTCATCTTTTTCTCTCAAAAGCAAAGGCAAACTACTCTCGAAACCCTATCAACCTTCAAATCAATTTGAGACTTTTCTTGATATAATTGAGAAATGGCACCAACTTATGACTTTACTAAGTTAGGAAAGCAAATCCACACCGGTTCGCGGTGGATTCGACGGAATGGTGAAGCGAGGGTCGGCGACACCCTGGTGAAGAAAATTTCTTGAGAAGTTGGAAAGCGTCAGGACTAAAACCGTTTCTATTTGGAATATCGAGATGACCTATGTGGAGGAGGTCGCACAATTCTCGTGAATTTGAGATTCACGATGAAGGAATCAAGTCATCATTCACGGGAAGCGGTGACTATCAGCTTTGCCAAGGATTTGGTGAATATTGCTCACTACTAGCGAAGGAGCATCCGAGATCAAAAAGGCTGATGTAAACTTGGTGAGCGCATGGAAAGAAATAGCCAAGTCCGACTTTTTTGATAAAATAATATACACAACAAACAAGAGATGCTTTGAAGGAGGATTATCACAAGTTGTTGGATATAGTTGCCAAATGTATCGACATCAAATTTGGCGACTTTGACCAATCAAAGGCAAAGTGATTGTGATGCTGCAATCATCGAAGAAAAGAAGATAAAGCGGGCTGAGTTTATCTACGTGGAACTCTGCGAGCGTGGGAACAAGTCCTTCAAAGAAGATGGCACATTTGGAGGATCCCGGGATATGGCCAGTAATTGGTCGACTATTGGAGGTGAAAGAGTCCCTCTTAGACATGGGAAGGCCTTCCATGTTAACAAGAGGATGTTGAGCTAACCTCTCGGTGCTCGGAAGCGAGCTTACGCCAAGAGAGCGACACGGTGAGTGGGGAATCGGTGACCCAGAAGATACAAGCTGCTTTCTCTCGGCCCGAAGAAAAAGCGCCCTGCGGTGCTAAGAAAACTGCTTTGCCCCTGAAAGAAAACCAAACATGCTCCTGCTCGCAGTGAGTCACTGCCCGGCCGGCGGTTCACTGCCCTGCTGCGGCGGTCGAGAAGGACTCACAAATACCTTCTCCGATCGTCAAAAGGAGAGAAGCCCGACAAGCCCAAACGGCCGGCTCTCGAGAAACAAACACAAAGCCCGGCCCCTGCCGCCCAAGACTCGAGAGGACACCGCCTCGAACCCGAGAAATTCCCTGGTACAAACCGGGAGGCGAAGAAGACTCGTCAAGCGGTCGAGCAGGAGAAACCAAGTGAGTCGATTACTCGGCTAGCACAAATACCGGAGACTCTTTGGAGAAGTAGAGTCTCCGGATGTAGTTGATGAAACAACCAAGTCTGGCCAAAGCGTCAGTAGAGAGGCAACACAAAGACGCTTGTTGTAGCTCACACTGGTGAAGCCTGAAAGAACGGCCAAGCGGATAGTGATGTAATGATCCTATCTCCACCTTACCCGGACATCCAAAATCGTCTGCGTGAGTGGAGAAAATGGAAGTTGAGCAAGTCGAGGGAGCAGTTCCAACGGCTTTGAGTTCATAGAAGAAGAAGAGGAATGCTAAATTTCCTTGGCCTAACTCTGTGCTCAAAGACTTGATGAGGACAAGCTGCTTAGACACATCGCAAATCTACAAGGACGGGGAGAGAGCAAAAAGCAAGTCAAGAAGCCGAAGCACATGAGAAGGCAAGCATCGCCTCTATCTCGGCACCACAGAACACACACATCCTCTTCTTGATGTCTTCTCACGAAAGTGACGAGGAACAGGAGAATCGCTGCCCACGAGAAGAGTTGCAAATCACGGCAAGCATTGCGAATCAAGAATTCTTCACGAGCAAAGACTAATGGAGGGACCAGGAGAGTCCTCCGAACACGGTGGAAATCGATCCAATGGGAGTGGTTCAGCAAATAGCCACGTATTGTTGTTTCTGCTACCACTTCCCAACTCACTCGGAAGAAGGCGATAAGGGAGCTGGCGATGGCGGGATAGTGGGGACCCGGTCGAGCCAACCCTATTGAAGGTGTCTACCACACCTGCCCCAACGGCTGAACAATCAATCGAAGCAGTAGGAGTTTGGAGACAGTGACCCCATTACAAGTCACTCGGTGGTGCGCCGGTGAGGGGAACTCCCTCCACTGCGGCAAGGTCGGAGGATTTGCGGATGACTCGACAAAGAATCAAGGAGGCGAAGAAGTGAAATTACAATCACAAGAAGAACAACAAGTTGCCATCAACGAAGCTCGGCTTGAGATTGAGGCTCATCTCTGGGTGCCAAGCTCTCGAAGGCTAATGACGCTGGCGATGCGGTCGAGGCACATGAAGGAATGACCACAGGAGTTAACACTGGCGATGAAAGTGCAATCCATGGGGTTGAGACTCAATGGATGCGCTGTAAGAAGACTCTAAGGCAGTGACAGCTGTCGAAAGGAGGACCAAGGCCTCGCGTGAAAGAGAGAGCTATTGGAGGAAATGAAGGCCACGGGAGGTTGAGACTTCGGGGTAAAGAAGTGAAGTAGAGAACATCCCTTCCGCTATCATAGACCCATCCGAGAAGGAGATCGCGCACTTCATGATTCCCGGGACAACCACGATGTCACTTTTCCGGGATCGGAAGGCGAAGAAGAAGCTGAGTCAACCCCCATGACAAATCAAAAGACTCAGTGCGGATGTTCCAGGCACGAGCAAGTCGATCCCAAGACTACTCGTCAAACTTTTAACTTTGATGATGAGCCACCACTAGAAATCTCATCATCGTCGATGTATTCTATTTGATAAGGCCGAGGACAAGTCTTGAAAAGGAAAAATCGGTGAGACCAACGAAGTACATTAAATATTGAGGCTCAAGCAAGCGGGTCTATTTCACAACCAAACCCATTTGAACCGAGAAACCTTTGCTCGGCTCCTCAAGCTACGGCGAGGATCGATTCCCAAAAGAACTTCACGCGCACCGCTCATCATCGAACAGATCCCGGTTGGCGGTGATGAATCTTTTGTAGAATCTTTCCCTTTCTCTTTGGAGATACGAGAACTCCACGAAAGAGTCGGAAAATGAACAAGCACGCTATCACAAACCACCTCTGTTCTTCCAATGAGACACCATTGTTCGGTGACTATGACCCGATCTTTGTATGGCCATCAGTTACCTTGAGAAGAATCGTTTGAAGTTCGAGAAGTGTTCAAGGCACTCTTTCTTTGAAGTTGAGAGGATGGAGAGGCATCGAGGCCTCTTTGGACATGCGATTGGACAACCAGAGATGCCACCCCTACGGTGACTTAAGAGGCATACTTGATTCGAATAAGGGAATGGTGGCAACAAACAAACAATGCGTGTGGAAGCGGTGAGATATTGGACAATTGTTCAACAAGCTCTTTGGTGTGGAGAGTGAAAATGCGATCTGTAAAAAACGCGTGAGAGAACACATTGAGCATATGCATGAAGCTCTGCTGCCGAGATCAAGCTGCTGCGTGAAGCGAAATGCAAATGATATACATCGTTTGGAAGAACACATGACAAGAAAATTCAGCCTTCTCATGCATTTGAGATGAAGCGATTTTGTGAGAATCCAACGCTACTCGTTACGAATTCCGTCTTTGCATACAACTTGTGGACTTGAAGCGAGAATTCAACCATCGAAGACTTCGACTTCATGCTTGCCGACATGTTCCACTGGGGTTCCTCTATCCTTTGATGATGCCAAAAAGGGGAAGAGGAATACCTTAAAGCGACAAAATGAAAATTTGAAAAGAAAGGAGCGGTGAGAAGGAGCAATTTGAGAAGGAAAATCGGTGAGGAAATTTTGAAAGCGAAGAAAGGAAAATGCTTGAGGGGAAGGATCAAAAGATATGACCTTGATGATTGCACAAACCCCCAACGAGGGTCTGTCACGGTGACATTATAAGCGACAAACTCCCGTGACTCTGCCACTCCAACACTGCTTTGTATCTATGGCCGAGAAGAGAAAAGCAATTGAAGCGGGGATGAAGGAAGTGGAAGGAAGAATGGATGCCAGGGTGATGAACATCTTGAAAGAACATGGAGGCATTCCGGTTAGTTGAGAGACACGTATGCCATCTCGGATGTCGGAGACGAGCCACGATCAGTTGATGAATTCAAAACGCTCGAATCTGAAGGATATTTTGCAAATATGTCCATGGCTCAAGCTTAGGACTTATCCGGGGGAAAAGGGTCTCACATTATGTGAAGAAGGCGACAAATAGCGAGACTTCGCGATCGCTCTGCTTTGGCCACTCTGCTAGTCACTCATTTGGAAGAAGAAGACCCGTCTGATGATATCGCCAGAGAGGTAGAGGAAGAAGCGGTGATGGAGGAAGAAGCTTGGACCTAGGCCTCTGCCCAAGAATATTGAATACGTAGATCCGGGGAAAGAAAGGAGGGATCTGGGCTGGAAAAAACTTGACCAAGTGGCAAATTTGAAAGTGGCTAGAACTAACGCCGAGTATGCACTAAGAATAGAAGAAGAAAACAAGAGACAAACTCGGCTTTGGCGGGAGAGACAGGAAAGATTAAGAAAAGATGAAGCTGCCAGGAAGGCATATGAAAAGAAAAAGAAAGCGGTGCGGACGAGAAAAAGAGGAGAAGAGAAGAAGATCTTGAACAAGATGAAAGAAGGAGCAACGAAGGAGATGAAGTGTTCTTTGTCAACCGCCCGTGTATTTTATCATGTAAATACATACAATGTAAGTCTTACGTAATAAAGCTAAAAATTCTTTATTTTAGTATAGACAAAATGTGCTCACGATACACCTTGTAAGTGATTGTGTAAAAGAACAGGGAATGATATGATCAATAAACGGATCTATTCTATGCATACATTCTATGTCAATACACTATCTGTATGTATCCTTTTTTGTTTGCATTTTTTTAAATGATTTAAGTTTTGGCATCATCAAAAAGGGGAAATTGTTAGGAATTTTATTGTTTAGATTTTGATGAATGCCATGTAAAACTTAGAATAGAAAGTTGGCACCCCAATTTGTGTTGTAAAATGCATTGTAATAAATAGAGTGGCCAAGGTGAGTTAAGTCGACTACGTCTAACATGCAAGAAGACAGCGAAGATGGAAGGAAAACTCTGCTGCCGAGGCAGTGAGTATGGTAAAAGAAAGAGTAAGCGGGAACTCTCTTGAAGAAGCGGTGAGATGCGGTGAGTGGAGCATCGATCAAGTCAACTCAAGAAAAGCCAAGTCTCAAGTTGAAGTGAGAAGAGTCATTCAATGATTGGAAGGCGACTCTAAGTCACCTGGGAAAGCAAGGAAATGCGGTCAAGTCGAGATAAGCGTAAAAGAACCGTTGCCTTAGAAATCAAGAGATTTACTTAAACAAGTAATATCTCCATACCACCTTTCTCGGAGTGCTCAGTCCCGAAGCGTGCAAATGGAATGAACAATGGGAAGCACTACACCGTGTCGAGAACTCGAAAAGGTGAAAGAACAATTCATACGAGGAAATGGCAATTCCAAGAAGCGCAAGCCAACGATCGCAAAGTGACTTTCAAAAATAAGCCTATCTCTTCAACGGGCAAATTTTTGAAAGTTCACTATAAAAGGCCGAGGAGTTTGTTTGAGAGAGGAGGATGCATGAATGACACATACGTGAGATACACAAGCACATTAGAAAAAGCTGAAACAATCTCAATCCTCAAGCCTACATTTGAAGTACATCAATCCAACACTCACCTGTGAAGGAAAGAGAACTTCAATCGAGTTGAAGAGAAAAATATCGAAAACAAGGGTCTACTTTCCGGAAGGATTGTAGAAAGGTTCAAGGTTGAACCAAGTCTTAAGCTTTTGGAGGGCTTCGTGATCAAATCCAAAGAGCTTGAGCAAGTGAGTTTGTAGTAACAAAGCGGTACGCCTGTGAAGAAGGCTGAGTCATACGAGAAGCGGTGAGTGATCAAGGCGTCTCGGCCCGAGTCCCTAAGGATCAAGTCATTTTGTTGTGATCAAGACTTGTATCGAATTTATTCCGCTTTGTAAAGCGATCATTACTTAGTGGATTCCTCCGGGAGTTGGAGAAGAGAGGAGTAGAAGAATTACCCCGTCTTGAACCTCTATAAAAACTTTCTTGTGTCATTTACATTTGACTTTTAAATTCTGCACTTTTAATTGCTTATATCTCACGATAAAGTTGCTATCCATTTGATAATTTATAAGTACTAAATCAAGCTCTAAAATCTTGCTTAATCAAACTTAAGGGTGTTAAGTCTTCAATGAAAATAAAACCACAGTTGAGTTAAATCGTAGCCAGCACCGGTGAGTTACTCCATCAACAAACTCGGTGAGTGCGTTGAGAGATTAACTCTCTTGAGTGACTAATTCGATTGTCCATCAAGGACACTGTTGTGTAGAATTAACTCTGTAGATTTAAAAGGACTAAATCGAAAATTTGGTAAGGTTTATTCAACCCCCTTCTAAACCTTACACTTACACCCCTTGGGACCTACAAGTGGTATCGGAGCGGTTGGTTCATTGAACCCTCCTCCGTGAGTTCTTGAACTAGATCTCCAAACTTTTCAAAGTCTTCTTTAGTTCTTAAGCTTTCAAAACTCTTTTTATTTAAAGTCATCATCATGGAAGCAAATTTGACACGCATCCCTATGTTCACTATTGAAGAATTTGATGATTGGAAAATTCGTATGCAGGCTCATCTATCAGCGTTACATGATGAGATGTGGATAGTGATAGAAGATGGGCCTCTACAAATATTAAAGGTGAACACATTTTGTACGAAGAGTTGCGGTGAAGGAGAAAGAAGATCAGCTCTAGACCAGTCATGGTTGAAAAACCAAGAACCGAGTGGACAAATGATGACGAGAAAAGATGCGACTCCTAGACAGTCATGCCTCCTTCTTTCTTCATCAGCTCTGTCTTCTTCTGATCTTTTTCTCTTCTTCTCTTCTTCAGCTGTTTTCTTTTTCTCATATGCTTTTCTGGCAGCTTCATCTCTTCTTTTTCTTTCTTGTCTTTCTTCCCACAGCTGAGTTTGTCTTCTATTTTCTTCTTCGATTCTCTTACATACTCAGCATTGTAAGTCCAAGCGGCTACGATAATCTAGAGGGGGGGTGAATGGATTATCTCCATCTTTTCGATTTCGCCCTCTTTTTCGAACCAAATGCTCAAACACAATAATAAAGGTGCGGAATGTAAACAACACACGTCGATTTAAAGAGGTTCAACCCACCTAGGGCCTAATCCTCTACCACCCCAGTATATCCGGGATGTATTTCAAAAAGAAAAAAAGATTTTATTAATTTACCACAAATTAATACAACACCAACTTACAACAACACCTTGAAGAGCACCACACTCTTCTTCAACACTACCTTTGAGATTACCACAATCTCACTTGAAGATCACCACAATCTCCAACGGCACCTTGTGAAGATTACCACAATCTTCAACCTTGAAGAATACCAAATTCTTCAACACCTCAACAAGAAGATTACCACAATCTTCTTACACCTAACACCTAGATCACCCAAGTGTGTTCTTACCACAAGAACACCCACAAGGATATCTTGTGTTGAATGATTACCAAATTCAAGATTACAACTCGATAATTGATAATACAATAGAGTGCAAGTGTAATCAAGAATTGAAAGCCTAGACCTCAAGGATGTGAAAGTGAATAGCTAGGCAAATCACAACAAGAAATAAGACAATGTAAGAACAAGTGTATTCTTGAGTGTATCTTGTTGTGTTGTAGTTTTCTCTCTTATTGTTGTGCTTCAAATCTTCCTCTATTTATAGGAGATGATTGATACTTGATAGGCTCCTCTTGGAATCTGATATCTACAAAAAAATTGCAATTAAAATCAAGATTATAGCTGTTAGAAATCAATTCCACAATTTAGGGAAAAGTCATCTGTACAACTGACGGTTAGAATTTTTCTTTGTCAAACCATGGGGCGGACCGGTCATCACGAAATAGAGTTTGAAATAATCGTATCAACATTTACGCAGGCGACCGGTCGCGTGCACCTCGGCCGGTCGACCTAACCACAACCGGTCGCACTCATTAAAAAATGAAAGAGCGGAAAGGTCATGCTTTTGAATTTTGCTCCAGTGCACGGTCGCCATAGGTCGACCGGTCGACTGCTGCACCGATTGCCACGACCATTTTACGCAAACATGAAGTTTTTGTTTTCCTCAACTTTCAGTGCACGGGTTGCTCTATACGGCGACCGGTTGACCTCAAAACAAAAGTGTTATCCAATTTTATATCGAAAATAAACTTCAAGAAATACTCCGAAAAATAGTGAAAATATTTTAGATCGATCGGGAGTATTAGGACAACATTTAGAAACATTGTTTTGGTGTAAAAATACATTAACAGAAAATCATTAAAAGTGTTGTCCAATTTTGTCGAAAATAAAACTTGAAGAAATACTCCGGAAATATTAAAACCATTTTAAATCATTTAGGAGTATTTGGACAACCTTTAAAACCATTGTTTTGGTATAAAAACAAAATCATCAAAATATGATAAAACCATTTATCAAACAATCTCCCCCTTTTTGATGGTTACATACCAAAACAAGTTTAACGAGGTCAATTTTGAAAACAAAACAATTTTACCGGTTAAAAAAAGCTATCCGTTGTGAGCGACAACATTCCATGCAATATAAACACAAGGATGGGAGTAGAGATATTCAAACATATATAGCAAAAGCTCCCCCTATCAATATGCACAACAAGAGTAATGTAAAAGCAATCAACCACAAGCTAAAAGCTTAGCTTTTACATATTGATCTTAGGTTCAAGAGCTTATAAGCTCCCCCTGTCAACAAAACATCATTAGACAAGTATATAAGTCCATCATACATCAGTTGGACTAAGTATAATGCACAACTTATGGCTTTATCAAGCCATAGCTTATAGCTTCTTTTGTTAAGCTTAACTTAGCTTTTACGAGCTAATGAGCTTATAACCTGTTTCTCCCCCTTTGGAATCATCAAAAAGAATGTTAGCACGATAAATACATCATATATTCATATCAAAGTGCGCAACTAAACCGATGTACCGAGCTATTTGAACATTGAAGCTTATAAACCAAATAGGAGGGAAAAGTCGAATCATACGACTTGAAGAAGCTTATGAAAACTCATTTGATAAGCAAAACATGATCTCTATAAATATATAAGACTTTTGAAATCGAGAGAATCATGTAGGTGATGAATTTTTCATTGAAATATTTTATCGAACACTTGGCGGGCGTCAAAAATTGAAAAAGATATATATAGCCCTTGTAAATAAAATCAAGCCAAGTTTTTCATCACCAAATGCAATTTAATAAATATCATTCATCAACAATCAATAAGCTCATCACAAACATATACTAATTTCATCAAGATAGTACATATAGGCCAAGTTCTCAAGGGTTCAACCCAATTGAGATTAAGGAAGAAGAACTCTTACCATTTAATTGGTAAATATGAGCATCAATGATGATAACCGAGCTAGGTAGTCCCCAAAATATATAATTCATGCATCAAAACTCATTTGAAGTGAATTGTGTGTGAAATTTGTAAAGGGGACGAAAATAGAGTTGAAAGGGCCAAAATGGCTAAGTAAAACAGAGAGCGATTTAAGCCAAGAAATCACATTGGGCGTAGATAAAGGGCTAGGGCGCCGGTCGGCAGTGGGCGTCGGTCGACCCGCCCTGGCGCCCACCGCGCTTTTCTGTTTTGCAAGTCGAAGTTTGATCCAAAAATCCGATTTTTCGCCCTAGGTTTTAAAAACGTGCAAAATGCAAACGTAGACCTCATTCAATATACATTATGTCATGATCAAGCTCGAAATGGGGTAAAATACTCGGCGGTTAATGATTAAAAAGTCCGCGAGTTATCCTTGAGACTAATTAAACACATCTCAAGTTTTTGTTAAAAACGCAATCCCTTAGAAAGTTGTTTTGAATCTCAATATGTTTAGTTCGATTATGACGAACTATATTTTGAATGATTTTCACCGGACTAGTTATCCCGAAAAATAAGAGCGTTTTAAAGCTTTGGATAAACAAGTCATAAGAAGAAGTGCCTTACAAATATTTGAAAATTTCTTTTAACGGTACTTTAATGAGATTCGTTGGGATAATTTTTGAAGTCGAGCATATAGACATAAGGAATATGAAATGTCGAGTCTATAGGAATAATACAAGAAAACATACCTCGAATTTATTTGTCAACCGACATGCCTTTCTCAACCTTTGTCAATTTCTTCATTGGTAGCCATAGAGGTTGAGATGATTCTTCCTTCTTCAATGCCTAACTCCTTCAAGAGTTCTTTTGAAATGTAACCATCTACTTGGCATTGAATGATTTGAAGTCCAAGCAAGAAATTGAGCTCCCCATCATGCTCATTTCAAGTACACCTTGCATCAACTTGGAAAAATATCTTGCACAAATATTCATTAGAAGTCCAAAAATATTCTCATAAATATGCACAAGTAAACAATCTTGCCCTTTTTCAAAAACAAAAGAGTAGTATGAACTTTACCTTTTGTAAAATCATTTAGCAAAAAAAATAGCTAAGTCTATCATACCATTCATGGGGTACTTGTTTGAAACCATACAAGGCCTTTTATAAAGATCATTTGGCCTAGAAACATTTAAATCGATAGACTTCTATTTGAATGAAACCATTTAGAAAATTGGATTTAACATCCATTTGGTAAAGCTTGAAATTTTCTTAAAACAAGAATGGGCAAGTAAAGTGCAAATATTACATCAAAATCAATACCTTTTTCTTGAAAATACCTTCGAGCTACTAACCTTGCCTAAGTTCGACCAATGTTGCCTTGGTCATCGAGTTTGTTCCGGAATACCCTTTTTGTCTTCTTCATTACTATCATCATAGGGCATCCAATTGATCTAAGGTGTTCATAATAGAACATTTACATCCAAATATTTTGAGGTAACTAATATTTGGAGTACTTCATTTCTCATCTACACAACTTAACAAACTCATTAACGGCATCGCTTATATAAGCAAGAAAAAAATAGCCCAAGTGTAAAAACATGCCTCAATCATCAATCACAAAATATCTTGCAAAAGAGCATAGTAGGAATAGACACTATATATATAGACCATGAAGCAAGAACCATATACTATGCATTTAGAAGATCATCAAGAATCTAATAAATCATGCAAGTTCAAATAAGCATAATAAAGCTACAAAAGGTCTCTTTAGTAATTTGAAAATCCGATAGCATATAGTTGAGACCTCATTAAAAAGAAGTATTTGAACAAGAGTTGATAAAGCAAATATGTGCAATCAAATATTGAATAGTGCCTTTCAAAAAATCTAAAAGTCCTCTTAATGGCACTTGTATTAAATACTATGAAAAACAAGCACATAGGCACATGGCAATACATATATCGAGTCTATAAGAGTAAGAATAACACAAGTAAACGTACCTCGATAATTTATGCCTTTCTTGACAAATAATGACGTAAATGGCCATTTGTGAAAATATGTAATTCTACACAATTCTTAAAACAAATCTAGCACAAATCATAATGATAAAAGTGTAGGCTAAGAGATATCACAAGTAAGCTCATGCCATAAAAATTCATAAGAGATAATAACACTCTTTAGTCTTAAAAAAATGCACAAGAGTTTTAACAACATCATATAAGGTCTTCTTTTAAAAAAACTTTAAAAGCACAAATATATATTGAAGACCTTAAAAAAAAAATACTTGAAAACTCATTTTGCAATTAAGACACAAATAAAAGCATGCATAATAACAAAATAAAATGCATATTTAACTAGGGAGATATGGGTTACCAATTACGCCATTTTAATGGGTTGTGCCGTTCCCATTGTTGATGATATCTTCCCCTTGAGAAGTCACTTTGTTGATGATGACTTCTTTGATTACTCCATTTCCAACATTTTTGTCCTTCCCATTGTTGATAGTCTCTTCTTCTTTGAAAATCATCTTGTTGATGATGTCTTTGCCATTTCCAAGGATTGTGTTCTTCCCATTTTTGATTATATCCTCTTCTTGGAAATTGGCTTTGTCGAAAATAGTTTCTCCTTCTTTGATCAAATGAAACGGTCATTTGATGTCTTCTTGGCGGTATAAATTTTCTTGATCATTATTTCGGGTACCTAATATGACATTGTTTTGTGGTACCCTCATGTGTTTGGGTCCTTTGGGATTAGTCTTGAGACTTTTAGGTCTCCAACAATAATTAGAGCTATTTCTAGCCCGACAAGTATTTACCGTATGACCCTTTTTACCGCAATAAAAACATGTAATAATTCTAGGAGCAAAATGACCAATATGCATATTGACTTGATCCTTTTTCATATGATTAACAACATAAGGCTTATGATCAAGTCCTTTATCACAATTATGAATATCAACAATATTGGACATTTTATTGGTACTCAAGTTGGATTTTGATAAATCATTTTTCAAGCAATTTATATCCTCAACAAGAGTACTATTTTCTTTCTCAAGGTTTCTAACCTTGTCAAGAGTGGTGGTGTGAGCACATGATAGTGATTCATAGGAAGTAAATAAACTATCCTTATCATTTTTCAAAACAATGAATTCCTTTTTCAAATTTTTGTATTTAACAAGTAAGTTTTGGAATTCATCTTGTAGCTCATCATAATCATTTTGTAAATCACTATATTCATTTTGCAATTCATGGTCATAAGAAGTAGAGGGTTTAGAACTTACCTCGTTTTTTCTTCGATGCCCATGAGGCATTATTCAACTTGTTCATCATGGGAGGTTGTAGAAGGCTTATCCCATGTTGTTGGATTTGATGTTGTATCCATTTGTGAAGTAGATGCTTTTGAGTTGCTCCTTTCATTTGCATATACTTCATAGATGGCTTCTAATTTTGCCATACTTCATGTGCCGATTGAATACCTACAACATGATCAAATTCCAAAGTGGTAAGTGAACAAAGTAAAATATTAAGAGCTTTACCATTTAAAGAGATGATTTTCTTCTCTTCATCATTGAGCTTTTGAAGCCTTTTGAGGTGTGTGGTGTATCTTTCATCGGAATGGATTCTCCATTAATGACGGTGTTCCAAATGTCGAACCCGCAACCTTGTAAGTAGCATTCCATTCTTTCTTTCCAAAATATAAAATTTTTGGAATCAAACCGAGGTGGCTTGGTGGTGGAGGTGCCGGAAAGATGAGCTTCATTTTGTGGCCGACGATCGTTTCTCTTCACTCGCGATGTGAAACGAGCTTGCCAAGTTTGGCTTTGATACCACTTGTAAGTCCAGCGGCTACGATAATGTAGAGGGGGTGAATAGATTATCTCCATCTTTTCGATTTCGCCCTCTTTTTCGAACCAAATGCTCAAACACAATAATAAAGGTGCGGGATGTAAACAACACACGTCGATTTAAAGAGGTTCAACCCACCTAGGGCCTAATCCTCTACCACCCCAAAGATATATCCAGGGATGGATTTCAAAAAGAAAAAAAGATTTTATTAATTTACCACAAATTAATACAACACCAACTTACAACAACACCTTGAAGAGCACCACACTCTTCTTCAACACCACCTTTGAGATTACCACAATCTCACTTGAAGATCACCACAATCTCCAACGGCACCTTATGAAGATTACCACAATCTTCAACCTTGAAGAATACCAAATTCTTCAACACCTCAACAAGAAGATTACCACAATCTTCTTACACCTAACACCTAGATCACCCAAGTGTGTTCTTACCACAAGAACACCCACAAGGATATCTTGTGTTGAATGATTACCCAAATTCAAGATTACAACTCGATAATTGATAATACAATAGAGTACAAGTGTAATCAAGAATTGAAAGCCTAGACCTCAAGGATGTGAAAGTGAATAGCTAGGCAAATTACAACAAGAAATAAGACAATGTAAGAACAAGTGTATTCTTGAGTGTATCTTGTTGTGTTGTAGTTTTCTCTCTTATTGTTGTGCTTCAAATCTTCGTCTATTTATAGGAGATGATTGATACTTGATAGGCTCCTCTTGGAATCTGATATCTACAAAAAAATTGCAATTAAAATCAAGATTATAGCTGTTAGAAATCAATTCCACAATTTAGGAAAAGGTTTCTCTGCACAACGGTTAGAATTTTTTGTCATCGTGCACATAAAATAAAGAGTTTGAAATAATCGTATCAACATTTACACAGGCGACGGTCGCGTGCACCTCGGCCGTCGACCTAACCATAACAGGTTGCACTCATCAAAAATGAAAGATGAAGTCCTGTTTCGAATTTTTGCTCAGTGCGTCGCGCATAAATAGAGTTTGAAATAATCCTATCAACATTTACGACCATTTTCTCGCAAACTTGAAGTTTTCTATTTTCCTCAACTTTGCGGGTTGCCATATACGGCGAGGTTGACCTCAAAACAAAAGTGTTATCCAATTTTATATCGAAAATAAACTTCAAGAAATACTCGAAAAATATGAAGACCGATCGGGAGTATTAGGACAACATTTAGAAACATTGTTTTGGTGTAAAAATACATTCGAGAAAATCATTAAAAGTGTTGTCCAATTTTGTCGAAAATAAAACTTGAAGAAATACTCCGGAAATATTAAAACCATTTTAAATCATTTAGGAGTATTTGGACAACCTTTAAAACCATTGTTTTTGTATAAAAACAAAATCATCAAAATCATGATAAAACCATTTATCAAACAAGCATTGTTCTTGGCCACTTGCGGGTTGGCAACCGTCGAACCCGGACCAATATATCCCTTCTTTCTTGCCTGGATCTATATATTCAATGTTTTGGGCGGAGGTCAGGTCCGAAACCTCTTCCTCCTCCATTCGCTTCTTCCTCCGCTCTGCAGGCGTGTATTATCTTGGGGCCTTCTTTTTCCCAATGTGAATGACGGCCAGAGTGGCCCAGAGCGACCGCCGATCACGTCTCTTGCTGTCGCCTTCTTCACATAGCTTGAGGCCTTTTTCCCAATACAAATCCGAGGCTTGGGCCATGGACATATTTGCGAAGTAACCTCGGATGCGAGCGTCTTGAATTCATCAACGGATCTTGGCTCGGTTCCGATGTCCGAAATGGCATCGATATCTCTTCCCCTTAGGAATGTCTCCATATTGTTTTAGTATATCCATCACTCGTGCATCCATCTTTCCTTCCACCTTCTTCATCCCTCGCTTCTACTATTTTTCGCTTTTTCGACCATGGGCTGCGGAGTGTTGGAGCGCAGAGTCATCGGGAGTTTCTTTGATGATATCGTTTGATGACAAGTCCTTGTTGGGGGTTTTTAGCAATCATCGAGGGTCATATCTTTCGAACCTTCCCCCTCAACAGATTTTCCCTTCTCTCTCTTCTTAGTTCTTCAAATTGTCTTCTCCTTCACGTGCGTCCTTCTTTCTCCTTCGAACCTTTCAACGCTTTAGGTATTCCTCTTTCCCTTTTTGGCATCATCAAAGGAGAGAGGAACCCCTGAAACAAGCTAGCAATCATGAAGTCTAAGCGGCCGATAGCCGAGTTATGCTTCAATCTGCCTGAGTATCTTTGCACGGAATTCGGAGCGGGTGGCGTTGGATTCAAGCGCCACCTGACTTCATTTTAGCCATGAGGAGGCTGAATTTCTTCTCCATGTTCTCCTCTACGCGCAGGAGCTCTTTTTTATGAAATTCACGCAATAGTACCAATTTGCATCTCGTGTTGTGAGATTCATGCATTCGATCGATGTTTTCTTGCATTCTTCTCTTCATATCGGCATTCTCGCCCGCCGGACTAGCAATTTATTGAACAATGTTCTAAAGTATCGAACTTGTTCTACGCGCATTGTCTACTATTGTTGCCACCATTCCGGATCCGACAATTATTCCTCGTAGATCGGCAAAGTAAGATTAGCGTCTCGGTTATCGAGTCTCATGTCGGTGAGGCCTCGGTGCCTCTCCATCTTCTCTATCTCTCGCAAATATGGCCTTGAAAACTTCTCGAACCTCGGCCTATCACTTGTCTCTCGGTGGCGGCCAGCGTCAAAGTCAAAGTCTCATTGTACGATGGTGTCTGTAGGAATGACGGGATCGGAGTTTATGGAAACGTTGTCGATTTGTAGCTGATTCTTCAAGTAGATCGTAGCTCCGGAGAAAAGGTAAACGATTCTTCAAACGGATCATCACGGGCAACGGGAATCGCTCAATGGTAACTTGTGCTCGTGATGTTCACGGTGGAGTCGATCTGCTGCAGCTTGGGGAGCTGCGTGATTGACTCTATTTATTTGTGGTCTATTGTGGAGTTGACCCGGTGGCCGAGCTCCCTTGTCTCAAGCCTTCGTCGGTCTGTTGGTTTGTCCATATGAGTTGGTCGGTCCTCGGCCGTATCGTAAGCGTCATCGGACGATGATGAGATTTGCATGGGTGGCTCATCATCAAAAGTAAAAGTTTGGCGAGTAGCCTTAAGATCGGACTTACTCGTGCTTGGGAGAACATCCTGGTGAGTCTCTTGGATCGGAAATGGGGATGACTCAAACTTCGTCTTCACCTTCGGATCCCGAGAAAGGTTATATTAGGATTATCTTGGGAATCGTGAAGAGCACTTATCTCCTTTTCGGATGGATCAATGATAGTAGGAGGGATGTTCTGGCTTAGTCTCTTTACCCAGGGAAGTCTCAACCTCCCGTTGGCCTTCATTACCTCCGCAATATCAAGCTGCGGCAAGGCCTTGGACAATCCCTTCGATAGATTCAATCGCCTTAGAGTCTTGAGGTGGCATCCACTGAGTCTCAACTCCATGGATGCACTTTCATCGCCCAGTGTTAACTCCCGGGCGATTCCATCCTTTGCCTCGATCGCATCAGCGGCGTCATTGGCCTTCAAAGCGATTTGGCACTTCACCGAGACAGTCTCAACGATCGAGCCTCTTGAAGTGACAACTTGCTTTGTGTATCCATTTGTTTTTCCTTCTCCACTTCGCCTCCAAGATTCGTTGTGGAGTCAGCTGCTAAAGATCCTCCGTCCTTCTTTGCAATGGAGGGAGTTCCCCCCCCAAGGCACACCACCGAGTGACTAGGAATGGGGTCACTCGTCTCCGGACTCCCTACTGTTCCTTTGAGTATTCACCGTTGGGGACGGTGGTAAGACACCTTCATTAGGGGTTGGCTCGACTAAGGTCCCCACATTCCCATTTCATCCCCATTTCCTTAACACCTTCTTCTAAGTGAGTTGGGAAGTGGTGGCAAGAACAACAATGATGGAAATATCTTTGTACCACTCCCATCGGGTCAAGTTCAGTGTGGACGTGGAAGACTCCTGGTCCTTCCATCGGTCTTTGCTCATGTAGGATCCTGGATTCCGTATGGCTTGCTTTGCATTTCCAATTCTTCATTGCGGCAGGAGGGTCCGAGATCATCATCACTCTCAAAGCATATCAAGGTGTGGATGAGTATGATGAGTGGTTCGATTAGAGAGGCGATATCTTGGCTTTCTCACGAGCTTGACTTCCTCTGCTAGTCTCTCGCTTTCCTTGTCTTTGAAGATCTGCAGGATATCTTTGCGTTTTTCTTCATCCGATCTTGAACCACATTGTGGTCAAACCGAGGAAATTCAACGCTTCTTCTTCTTCTTCAATAAACTCCGGTCTTTGGAACTGTTCCCCTGGATCTACTCGGCTTCCACTTCCTCCATTCTGACGATTTTGGATGTCCGGATATGGTGGGGATAGGATCATCACGTCATCATCTTCTTCATCATTATCTCATTCTTTGTCCCTCGTTCTCGGGGATTGAAAGTAGCGGACTTTTTGCTGCTCAAAATCCTCGCCAGGCGTCGTCGCGATGTGGGGATACGACCTGTCGACAGGTGAGTTGACTTTGTCACCTACCTCTTGCGCCTCCGTTGTTTCGACTATACCAATTTGTGTCTTGATTTGCCTCTCTGGGGATCGGCTTGAGAGACTTGCATTTGTTTCATCTACAATTTCGGAGACTCTACTTCTCCAGCGAGTCTCGAGATCTGTTTTTTTGAGTGGTCGACTCGGCCCGGTTTCTCAAGCTCGGAATGTTTGAAGAGCCTTCTTCTTTTAGTCCTTACCGAGGGATTTCTAGCTTGGATAAAGTTTCCTCCGAGTCCAGGCGGCGGGCGTCTATTGTCTTTTCTCGAGGAGCTGGCTTTCAGGCTTGTCAATCCTCCTTTTCTTGACAACCGGAGAAGGTATTTGATGTTCCTTCTCATTGTGGGTCGAGGGCGGTGACTCGACTGCAGGGGCAAGTACATCTTTTGTTTTCTTTTTTTTCTTTGCAGGGCCTTGATCTTTTTTGACGCAGGGGGCCTTTCTTCCTCGGGGAGAGGAGGAGACAATCTGTTTCTTCAGGCGGTGATTCTCCTCACTCGTGACGCCCTCTTGGCGTATGCTCTCTTCTCGGTCCTAGGAAGGTTCGATCGAACATTTTCTTGTTTACATGGAACGCCTTTCCATGTCGAAGAGAGACTTCCTTCACTTCCATGATCCGCCAATCACGGGCCATATCGAGGATCCTCCAAACGAACCATCCTCCTTGAAGGATTTATTCCCAATATTCTCGCAGAAGTCTCATCGTATACAAACTCGCACAGTTCACCTTTTCTCCTCCATGATCGCAGCCATCACGATCAACTTGGTCTTGGACAGCTGATTAAAGATTCCAAACTTGATATCAATGCACTTGGCAACATTATCCAACAATTTGTGGTAGTCTTCCTTCAACAACTTCTTATCATCTGTGTAGACAACCTTCGCAGCACAGTCGGGTTTGGCTACTTCCTTCCACGCAGCAGCCAAGTTAACATCAGCTTCATTAATCTCCGTCACTCCTTCCACCGGCAACGAACAGTGTTCTGGCAGATCCTTGGTAGTGATGGTGAAACCTTTCCCGTGAACAGAGGACTTGATGCCCTCATCGTGAACTGCAGCGTTCACGAAGAACTGCGCGACCTCCTCTACGTAGGTCATCTGAAACTCCATTGTCAAAAAGGGTTTCAGTCCTGATTTCGCCAACTTTTCCGCAATTTTCTTCACAAGGGTTTCGTCTGACCCCTGTTTGATCGTGCCGTCAAAATCCACAGTAAATCCCGTGTGGATTTGCTTTCCCAACTTGATGAAGTCGTACGTAGATGCCATTTCTCGAATATTTACCGAATGAAACTTTGAAAATAAGCTTTGAAGATTTGTAGGGTTTTGAGAGTAAAAATGCTTTCTTTGCTCTTGAGAGAGATGAACAGTTTTGGTAAAGTGAGAGAAAATCGGACGAAATGGTATATGTATGGGTTCGAAAGGGCGTGCGGATGGTTTTTGAAATTTGATCAAGATCAACGGCTCGATTTTGCACGCCGATTAACATTTAATTTCTCGCATTTAATGCGGCAAACATTTATATCCAATCATAAGCTTGGTGTGCGACTTTTGGTGATCTTTGTTAGATAAATATTTTTATCAAGATTTTGATGATTATGTTTAAATGAGTTTTATACCAAAACAATGATAATAAATGTTGTCCAAATACTCCTAAATGATTTAAAATGTTTTTGCTAATTTTTGGAGTATTTCTTAGAATTTATTTTTTGATAAAAATGGACAACACTTTTAATGGTTTTATTTAAATTGGTTTTTACACCAAAACTATGTTTATAAATGTTGTCAAAATACTCCCAGTGATTTAAAATATTTTTACTAATTTTTTGGAGTATTTCTTGAAGTTTATTTTTGATAAAAATCGGACAACATTTAATATTGGAGGTCGACCGGTCGCATCTATCGTCGATTCTGCACTGAAGAACTCAAAATTGAAACAGAACTCACTAGGTCAAGAAAATCGAAGAGGGGGACGGTCGGCAGGGGGCCGACCGGCCGCACCTTGGCCGCACCGGTCGCACCCCTCGATTGACCTGGTCGACCCCCACGACGACATGTACTGGATCGCACTTTCTTTTTCAAACGTTCGAAATCTTAAACAGGGCAACCGACGCTAAGCCCTATGTTATTTTTGTGACAGCAAAATTATACCGTTTGAATTATTTGATAGCAAGATTTGCTTTTCAATTTTGTACAATATTTCTACATCTTGTGATCCTCTTTTTGTAGACAAAAGTGAACAAGAAGGAGCCTATGTTGGGAGCGTATGTTGGTGAAGACTTCCCTATAAATAGAGGATGAATTGAAGACACAAGACACAACAACACAAGCAAATACACAACAAGAAATCTGCAAATTTCCAAGCTTTCATATTCAACACTCTTGTTGTATTTATAGCCTACGTATTTCACTTTCACATCTTGAGGTCTAGGCTTTATTTCTTGATTAAACTTGTACTCAAATTGTAATATTCATTATTGAGTTGTAATCTTCATTTTTGTCATTATTCAACACAAGACATCCTTGTGAGTATTCTTGTGGAAAGAATACACTTGGGTGATCTAGGTGATAGGTGTTTCAAGAGTGTGGTGCTCTTGAGGTATTGAAGAATTTGGTATTCTTCAAGGTTGAAGATTGTGGTAATCTTCACAAGGTGCCATTGGAGATTGTGGTAATCTTCAAGAGAGATTGTGATAATCTCAAAGGTGGTGTTGTAGAAGAGTGTGGTGCTCTTCAAGGTGATGTTGTAAGGTGTTGTATTAATTTTGGAAATTAATAAAATCTTTTTCTTTTTGAAATCCATCCCAGGAGATCTTGGGGTGGTAGATGATTAGGCCCTAGGTGGGTTGAACCTCTATAAATCGATCGTGTTGTTTACATTCCGCACCTTTATTATTGTCTTGGCGTAATTGATTCGAAAAGAGGGCGAAATCGAAAGATGGAGATAATCTATTCACCTCCCTCTAGATTATCGTAGTCACTTGGACTTACAAGTGGTATCAGAGCCAAACTCTTTGGCAAGCTCGTTCCACATTGCGAGTAAAGAGGAACGATCACCGGCTACGAATGAAGTCTACCTTACCGGCGCCTCCACCACCAAGCCACCACTATTTGATTCCAAAAATTATATATTTTGGAAAGAAAGAATGGAATGCTATCTACAAAGTTGCGGGTTCGATATTTGGGACATGGTCGTAAATGAAGAATCCATTCGAATGATGGACACACCTCACAAAGGCCTCAAAGAGCTCAATGATGAAGAAAAAAAATCATCTCCTTAAATGGTAAAGCTCTTAATATTTTGTATTGTTCACTTACCATTTTGGAATATAATCATATTGTAGGAATTAAATCGGCACATGAAGTATGGAGAAAATTAGAAGAAGTATATGCAAATGAAATGAGCCACTCAAAAGCATCTACTTCTCAAATGGATACAAACCCAACTTGGGATGAGCTTCCTACAACTTCCGACGTCGATGAAAACGAACGATGTCTTATGGGCTTCGAAGAAGAAAACGAGGTAAGTTCAAAACCCTCCACTTCTTATGATAATGAATTACAAAATGATTATAGTGATTTGCAAAATGATTTTGATGAACTTCAAAATGAATTCCAAAGCTTACTTACTTGTTAAATACAAAAATTTGAAAAAGGAATTCAATATTTTGAAAATTGATAAGGATAATTTATTTTCCTCTTATGAATCACTTTCATGTGATCACACCACCACACTTGACAAAGTTAGAAACCTTGAGAAAGAAAATAGTACTCTTGTTGAGGATATTAATTGCATGAAAAATGATTTATCAAAATCCAACTTGAAAAGTCCGATAAAATGACCGATATTATTGATGTTCATAGTTGTGATAAATTGAAACAAGGACTTGATCATAAGCCTAGTGTTGTTAATTATGTGAAAAGAAATCAAGTCCATATGCATGTTGGTCATTATGCTCCCAAAATTACTACTTGTTTTTATTGTGGTAAAACGGGTCACACGGTTAATACTTGTCGGGCTAGAAATAGCTCTAATTATTATTGGAGACCTAAAAGTCTCAAAGCTAACTCCAAAGGACCCAAACACTTGAGGGTACCACAAAACAATGTCATATTAGGTACCCGGTGGAATAATAATCGAGGAAAATACATACCGCCAAGAAGACATCAAATGACCATCTCATTTGATCAAAGAAGAAGACACCACCAAAATGAATTTCCAAGAAGGAAATATTATCAACAAAGGGAAGGATATAATCCTTGGAGATGGAGTAATCGGAGAATCCACCATCAACATGAAGATTTTCAAACGGGAAGATATCATCAACAATGGAACGACACAACCCATGGAAATGGCGAAATTGGTAAACCGTATCTCCCTATTTAAATATGCATTTTGTTTTTGCATGTTTTTTTTTGTATTTAAATCGCAAAATGAGTTTTAAAATTTATAAGGTCTTCTACATATATTTATGTGTTTTTAAAATACTTTGAAAAATGAGACCTTACATGTTGTGGACTTACTTAGACTTATATGTTTTTATCTCTTATGGATTTTTATGGCATAAGCTTATTTGTGATATATCTTATTACTTTAAGCCTACACTTGTATCATATTGTTTTGTGCTAGTCTTGTTTTTAAGAATTGTGTAGGACTCATGTATCTTCACAAATGGCTATCTACGTCATAATATGTCAAGAGTGACATAAACTATCGATGTACGCTCATCATTGGTATTCATCTTATAGACTCGATACATTTGTGCCATATGACTATGTGCTTATTTTATACAAGTGCCATTAAGAGGATGTGTTGATTTTTTTTAAAGGCATTATTTGACATAGCTTGTTTTATCCAAGTTTTGTAAAGAATTATATTTTGTTTTGATAAAACAATTGATCTACTAAGTTATGCATTTTATTGCACTTATAAATGCCACTATTCTTGGATACTTATGTCAAACCTCTTGTTCATATGATTCTTGTAAATGAGGTCTCAACTATGTGCTCTCTTATTGTCAAATTTCAAAAGTTTGATGAACAAGACAAGGTTAGTAGCTCAATGATATTGTCAAGAAGAAGGTAATGATTTTGATGTAATATTTGCACTCATAGCACATTTAGAAGTTATTTGCACTTTACTTGCCCATTCTTGTTTTTTGAGAAAATTTCAAGCTTTACCAAATGGATGTTAAATCCAATTTTCTAAACGGTTTTATTCAAATAGAAGTCTATCGGAGTTTAACACTTTTAGGCCAAATGATTTTTATAAAAAGGCCTTGAACGATTGATACAAGTACCCATTTTTAGGCCTTGACGATTGATACAAGTATATGGTTTGATAGACTTAGCTATTTTTGCAAAATTATTTTACAAAAGGTAAAGTTGATACTACACTTCTTGTTTTAAAAAAAAAGGAAAGGTTGTTTACTTGTGCAAATTTATGTTGATAATATTTTTGGTGCTACTAATGAATATTTGTGCAAGATATTTTTCCAAGTCAATGCAAGGTGAACCTAAGATGATCATGATGAGGGAAGCACAAATTTGATCATTGGAATGCCAAGAAGGTGATTATATTCCACACCCAAAAGAAGAAGTGAGACATTGAAGAAGAAAGAACTATTTCAACCTATATGGCTACAAATGCGAAAATTGACAAAAGGTTGAAGTAGGCATTGACAAACGAATTCGAGGTATGTTCATTCGTTTATTATTCCTTAGACTCGACATTCTATATGCCTTATGTCTATATGCTCGACTTAAAACAATCCCAACGAATCTCTTTAAAGTGCCATTAAAAGAAATTTTCAAATATGTGTAAGGCACTTCTTCTTATGACTTGTTTATCCAAAGTTTTAAAACATTATTATTTTTCGGGATAACAAGTCCGGTGATTACAATTTCTCAAAATATGGTTCGCCATATTCAAACTAAACATATTGAGATTCGATATATTTTTCTAAGGGATTGCGTTTCTAAAACGAAAACTTGAGATGTGTTTAATTCTGTCTCAAAGATAACTCGCGGATATTTGTTAATCGCCGAGTATTTTACCTCATTTTGAGCTTGACTTTGACATAATGTATATTGAATGAGGTCTACATTTGCATTTTGCACGTTTTTAAAACTTAGGGGCGAAAAATCGGATTTTTGGCTCAAACCTCGGATTTTGGAAAACAGAATGAAAAACTGGTCTGACTGGGGCAAGGTCGACCGGTCGCCCATGACGTTGACCGGTCGCCCATGCCCCCAACCGGTTGACCACAACAATATTTTGGTTAAAATTTTTTCTGTTCTTAGCATTTGTCATTTTGGTCGTTTGTGTTCATTTTTCGTCCCCTACGCACTTTTCACACAAATTTCACTCCAAATTTGTTTTATTGCATACATTTTATATTTGGACTTCATGAGGCTCGATTATCATCATCATTGTTCATCTTTACCGATTAGATGGTAAGAATTTCTCCTTTTAATCTCAATTGGGTTGAACCCTTGAGAATGTGCTTGTATCTTGATATATTGTTGAAATTCTTGTATTAATATGTTGTTTATGATGATTGATGATGAATGTATATTGTGGTATTGAAATTGGTGATGAATTGTTTTGGCTTAAACGAATCACAAAGGCGTTATATTTCTCTTGTTTTATTCGACGCACGCCAAGTGTTCGACAAAATGTTTCAATGAAAAATTCATCACCTAAATGATTCTCTTGATTTGAAAAGTCTTATAAGTTTATATAGATCATGTTTTATCAATCAAATGAGCTTTTACAAATCAAATGAGCAATTTTTCCCTTTTATCAGTAATTTAAGCTTAAATGCTCAATATGCTCGTAAATCTATAAAATTGCGCACTTTGATATAATTATATGATATTTTTATCGTGCTAACATTATTTTTGATGATTCCAAAGGGGAGAAACAAGAAAAACGCTCATAAGCTCAAAAAGCGTAAATAAGTTCGCAAGAAAAGCTATAAGCTAAAGCTCTTAAAAGCCAAAAGCTATGGATTATACTTGGTCCATGTGATGTATTATGGACTTTTATACTTGACTTATGATGCTTTTGTGACAGGGGAGCTTATAAGCTCATGATATTCAAGCTTAAGTTATAAAAGCTAAGCTTTAATCTTTTAGTTGTTGCTTGTATACTTGTTATTGATATGCATATTGAAAGGGGAGCTTGTGCAAAAATGATTTTGAAAATCTTTGCTCCTATCCTTGTGTATTTGTACTTATGATAAATCTTGCTTGTAATGGTTTGATGTTTTAGACCAGGAAAATTGGTTTTGTTTTAAAATCAACTTCCTAAAATTGTTTTAGTTTGTAATCATCAAAAGGGGAGTTTGTTAGATAAATGTTTTTATCAAGATTTTGATGATTATGTTTAAATGAGTTTTTATACCAAAACAATGATAATAAATGTTGTCCAAATACACCTAAATGATTTAAAATGTTTTTGCTAATTTTTGGAGTATTTCTTAGAATTTATTTTTTGATAAAAATGGACAACACTTTTGATGGTTTTGTTTAAATTGGTTTTTACACCAAAACTATGTTTATAAATGTTGTCAAAATACTCCCAAGCGATTTAAAATGTTTTTACTAATTTTTTGGAGTATTTCTTGAAGTTTATTTTTGATAAAAATCGGACAACATTTAATATTGGAGGTCGGACGGCCGTCCATCTATACGTCGGCCAGGTACCTAAAGAACTCAAAATTGAAGCAGAACTCAGGTCAAGAAAATCAAGAGGGGACCGGTCCGGCGGGGCCGACTTGGTCGCACCCCCGTCGACCGGCCGACCCGACGACGACTGCACTGGATCACACTTTCTTTTTCAAACGTTGAAATATTAAACAGGGCAACCGGTCGCCTATGCCATTTTGTGACAACAAAATTATACCGTTTGAATTCTTTGACAAAGAAGATTTGCTTTTCAATTTTGTACAATATTTCTACATCTTGTGATCCTCTTTTTGTAGACAAAAGTGAACAAGAAGGAGCCTATGTTGGGAGCCTATGTTGGTGGAGACTTCCCTATAAATAGAGGATGAATTGAAGACACAAGACACAACAACACAAGCAAATACACAACAAGAAAACGCAAATTTCCAAGCTTTCATATTCAACACTCTTGTTGTATTTATAGCCTAAGTATTTCACTTTCACATCTTGAGGTCTAGGCTTTATTTCTTGATTACACTTGCACTCAAATTGTAATATTCATTATTGAGTTGTAATCTTGATTTTTGTCATTATTCAACACAAGACATCCTTGTGAGTATTCTTGTGGAAAGAATACACTTGGGTGATCTAGGTGATAGGTGTTTCAAGAGTGTGGTGCTCTTGAGGTATTGAAGAATTTGGTATTCTTCAAGGTTGAAGATTATGGTAATCTTCACAAGGTGCCATTGGAGATTGTGGTAATCTTCAAGAGAGATTGTGGTAATCTCAAAGGTGGTGTTGTAGAAGAGTGTGGTGCTCTTCAAGGTGATGTTGTAAGGTGTTGTATTAATTTTGGAAATTAATAAAATCTTTTTCTTTTTGAAATCCATCCCGAGATATCTTTGGGGTGGTAGAGGATTAGGCCCAGGTGGGTTGAACCTCTATAAATCGACGCGTGTTGTTTACATTCCGCACCTTTATTATTGTCTTGGCGTAATTGATTCGAAAAAGAGGCGAAATCGAAAGATGGAGATAATCTATTCACCCCCTCTAGATTATCGTAGCCACTTGGACTTACATGTAGCGTCATAATTATCTTGCCGACGTCATTCTTAAAAACATTCCCACTTAGTAAAAACAATGCGTTTTTGTCACTTTGCTCATAAATGACTCGAAACTTACTCCTTATTGATTTAACTCTTATCTCTTTGCACATAGGTACTCAGCTGTCAGCTAACTTGATCCAGTTGATTCTCCGATACGGCTGATTTACTTAGTTGATTCAGGAGTTCAGCTCTTTTTCATCTTTTCATGTTCCATCTCTTTTCTTTGAGTCTTCTGAGTGTCAACTCAGCTCAATTAACCCTAATTCATGTTTGAGTTCTTCAAATCTTGATTCACATAATGGTTTTGTGAATATATCAGCTAACTACTTATCAGTTGAGATATATTCCAAGGTGATGTCCTTCCTTTCTACATGATCTCTTATGAAGTGATATCTGACATCAATGTGCTTTGTTCTTGAGTGCGGCCAAGAGAGATTCTCGAGTGATTACAATAAAGACTTATTTATCACACATAATTGGAATTTCCTTTTCTTCAACTTCATAGTCTCTCATTCTTTGTCTCATCCTTAAGACTTGGGCACCCACGAGTTGCCCGCACTATGTATTTTACTTCAATTTGTGGAGGTAGCTATTGAATTTTTTCTTGCTAAACCAGGAAGTTAACTGTTTCCAAGCATTTGACATGCACCTGAGGTACTCTTCCTGTCAACTCTACATCCAGCATAGTCAGAGTCTGAATAACCAATTAGCTTGAATCCACCTTCCTTCGGATACCATAAGCCAACTTCTTGGCTTCCTTTAAAATATCTCAAGATTCTCTTGGATGCAGTTATGTGGCTTTCTTTTGGAGCAGATTGAAATCTTGCACATACGCCTACAACAAAGGTGATGTCTGGCCTGCTTGCTGTGAGATAGAGCAATGATCCAATAAGTGCTCTGTATCTTGTTTGATCCACAGGCTTGCCATCTCGTATCCATATCCATTTTGGTGATGTATTCATTGGTATTTTCACGAGAAGACTTCTCTTCCATACCAAATTTCTTCATTAAATCTCTGGTATATTTTGTCTCGACTTATGAAGGTTCCATCCTTCAGTTGTTTTACTTGGAGTCCAAGGAAGAATGTCAGTTCTCCCATCATGCTCATATCAAATTTGCTTTGTATAAGATTTGTGAATTTATCACACAGTTCCTTGTTTGTGGATCCAAAGATGATGTCATCCACATATATTTGAACAAACAGTATACTCTTCCCATCTTGAATTCTAAAGAGTGTTCTATCCACTTTGCCTTTTGTGAATCCGTTCTCAGTCACGAATTGAGATAATGTATCATACCATGCTCTTGGTGCCTGTTTCAATCCATATAAAGCTTTCTTGAGTTTGTATACTTTATCTCCAAGATTTTTCTGCTCAAATCCTGGAGGTTGTTCAACATACACTTCTTCTTCCAATAACCCATTAAGGAATGCACTCTTTACATCCATTTGATATACAATGAAGTTCTTGCAAAGATAGGCAAGAAACATCCTTATGGCTTCCAATCTTGCCACAGGAGCAAATGTTTCATCAAAATCTATCCCTTCTTCTTGGCAATACCCTTTGGCTACCAATCTTGCTTTGTTTCTTACCACGTAACCTTCCTCATTCATCTTGTTTCGAACACCCATTTAGTGCCAATAACATTTTGATGGGTAGGTCTTTGGACCAATTCCACACTTTGTTTCTTTCAAACGATTGACTCTTCTTGCATGGCTCGAATCCAATGTGTGTCAACCAATGCTTGTGACACGTCTTTTGGCTCTATTTGTGAGATAAAGCAAGTGAACATTGCTTTGTTGAGCTCGGATCTCGGTTTTACACCTTCTCTTACATCTCCAATGATTAGTTCGGTGGATGGTCTCTCACCATCTTACATCAAAGTTGGAGTAAGTTAGTGGATTTAGTCGTCTTGCATTTGTGTTATTTTGATCAGCTCTCTCATCATCACTCAACCGCAGATTTTCCGGTGTCTTTGAGACTCGGCTATCTCATCTTCATATCGGGTTTATAATTCGACTTGACTTCAACATAGGAGTCTTCGCATGGTAGTCGATTCAAATTTTATCGGTTGACTCTTCAATGTCTTCTCCATTTACATTGGGCTCATCAAACACCACATGGATGGACTCTTCGTAACCATTGTCCTCTTGTTGAGCACTCAGTAGGCTTTGCTTTCATTTGAGTATCCCAAGAAGATACCTTCATCGACTTTAGCATCAAAAGCCTTTAAATTGTCTTTGCCATTGTTATGTATGAAGCATTTGCATCCAAATATTCTAAAATATGCAACATTTGGCTTTCTCCTGTCCAAATCTCATAGGAGTCTTTGTCACATTTGTCTGTTTTTATCATGCATCTATTTTGAGTATAGCATGTTGTATTTATTGCTTGACCCAAAATCTTTTAGCGATCCCTTCACTAACATGGTCCTTGCCGCTTCTTTTTGAGAGTTATGTTTCTTCTTTCTCGCAACTCCATTCTGCTGTGGAGTCCTTGCTGCAGATAATTCATGAGCAATACCATTTTAAATACAATACCGAGTTATTATTCTATTGACAAACTCAGTTCCTCTGTTAGATCTTATTTTGATGATGGTTTGACTCTTCTCATTTTGGATTCTCTTCAACAAAGTTTGTGGTAACCTGCAGGTTTCTTTCTTCTTACATATGAAAATTGTCCATGTGTATCTTGAGTAGTCATCGACTACCACCAAGGTGTATTTCTTTCCACTTATGTTACATTCAACAGGACCAAATAGATCCATATGTAGCGGTGTAATATTCTTGTTGAAGATGAACGTGTCTTTTCTTTGAATGATGATTTGATCTCGCTTCCCATTTGGCATGCATCACGATACTCTCCTTCTTGTAAACGGAGTCCGGAAGTCCTTCCACAAGATTGCTCCTTGCAAGCTTGTTAATTGTTTTGAAGTTCGGTGACTCGGCTTCTTGTGCCACGGCCTAACTTGATTCACCATTTGTGCTCTTTGCTACAGACAAGTGCTTGGTGTTGCGATTGACCAATCCACCACATACATGTTCTTTTGTTCGCACCCTTGTAGCACAACTTCATTAGTTTCAGTGTCCTTAATTTGGCATACACCCATATTGAATCCAACATTATAGCCCTTGTCACGAGTTGGGCGATACTTAGCGTGATTGAAGTTGAGTCCTTCAACATATGCAACATCGTGATTTCTAATCCATTTTTCTTGATGGATCCAAGTGCCTCTTATTTCTCCCCGAGCTTCATTTCCTCCAAATATGACTTTTGCACCTCTAACCTCCTTGAATTTTGATAGATTTTTCTTGTTTCTGTCATTTGTCCGGAATGACCACTATCCATGTACCAGGTTCCTTGGCGGCGATCACTGCTCAACCCGCAATCAATGAAATTAGGTTTAGGTACCCATACTTATGGGTCCTGAGGGGTTAGTATTGTAAGATGATCCAACCAACCTATAACCAAATGATTTGACTCTAAGAGGTTGCCATCTATCGATTGCCATAATCATAATTAATTCTCGCAAATTGCTTGGGGGTTCAGGTTCATACTACTGCATCTCTTTGTCTCAGATACTGTGTATGTGTTTTAGCAATTGCCTTCTTTGGGTAGTTGTGATATCTCCGAGTGTAGTGCTTGGGTGCATATGTGTGTCGATGATAGCTCTTTTGCCTTTGGAATGGCCTTTGCCGAGTTCTGGCCTTTGCCATTTTGCTTATATTCCATAGGTCTTTCTTTGATAGTTCACATTGTTCCAATCATCTTGGCTTGGATAATTTCTACCATTCCCATCATATGTGTTCCTTTTATAGAACTTAAGGGCTCTTGGTAGCTCGCTTCTTCTTTACTAGTACTTCCTGTTTGGAGTTTTTGAGGAACTCGGCCGATTTCTTCTCACTGCCCTCTCAAAGATACTCCATCGGGCCGTTTTCCTTTTCCTTTAAACCAAGGCCGGTTTGCTTGTGATTGTGCTTTGAAATGAATGTGTGTGCACTATTTGGAGTTTTGGATTTCTCGAGATGCTTCATTACTTGAAGATCCTTTTCAAAATCACTCTTGGAGCTTGACTCAAAGATAGAGGAATTAAATCCTAAGCCAATCTTATCTCCACATCCTCTTTGGCTCATAATAAGATCATCCAAAGATTTAGATGCCTTAGTGAATGAGGCAATCACATTTTTGAGGTCATTTTCCCTCTTTTCTATAGCAGCTATCTCTGCTATTAACTTAAAGCATTTTCAACCTTTAGACTTTTATTCTCATCACCTATGTGACTTAGAGTACTCACTCCTTAGTCACCGTGAGTTTTGGCTTTTGAGTAGGCTGTTTTCCTCATT
The DNA here is from genome assembly GCA_016081115.2 of Rehmannia glutinosa. Classification (NCBI taxonomy): domain Eukaryota; kingdom Viridiplantae; phylum Streptophyta; class Magnoliopsida; order Lamiales; family Orobanchaceae; genus Rehmannia; species Rehmannia glutinosa. The sequence goes on from CM071927.1 coordinate 14,169,893, forward strand.
TAGTAGAGGATTTAATGTGTTCAAAGTCTTTCATCATTTTGCCTAATGAATCATAAAGATGGAGTGGGTGATGAAGTGTGTGTGTCACAATCACTGTCACTAGAGTCTGAGAGTGATGAGTTAGAGTGTACCTCATCTTCTTGGTCAGGTTGGTCTTGTTCTTTAGCCATTAGACAGATCAAGGCTTCTTCTTCAGAGTCACTTGAGTAGTCACTTCACTACTCTCCGAGTCTCTTTGTGTCTTTTGACTTGGATGTCTCGGCCATCTCTGTACCAACATTGCCTTTTTTTTCCTTTCTTGTCTTTCTTTCTCTCAAGACTTTTCTTTCTTCTTCATTCCGCACTTGTTGACTATAGGATATGGGCAATCAATGGCATAGTGACCAGGTTGCCTGCAGTTCCAGCATAAATTCTCAACTTTTTGATCAGTTCTTTCCATCTTTGGATTTTCAGCTCTTTGATACTCAACTTTCTGATGCTCTGCTCTCTTGGGTGGCCTATCTTCCTTGACTTGGAGGAGCCGAGTGTCTTCCGGAGGATTCACCTTTGCCTCTTTTGTAATTATTATTGAAGAACTTGTTAAACCTTTTAACTATCGGGCAATCTCTCTGGTCAATGACTTCTTTGACCTCAGCTCTTTTCCCTTGATTTTGGGCATAACTGTCTCTTTTTGGTCTTTTCTTCTTAGCTCAAATTCGTAAGCTTTGAGATCTGAGAACAACTCATGGTTGGATGTTTTTGATAGGTCCATGGAGTGTCTTACGGCCATGACTTTCATTTCCCACTCAGCTGGGAGACCTCTTAGAACCTTCATACACATTTCCTTCTGTGTATATTCTTTTCCAAGTGCAGATAGCTCATTGGTAATTTCGTGAACCGAGCGCCCGATTGATCCAAGGTTTCTCCTGCAAGCATTTTAAAATTTTCAAATTTTTGTACATCAACAGATAGTTTATTTTCCTTGATTTGCTCAGAGCCTTCACAAATCAGGGTTAGCTTATCCCATATTTCTTTTGCCGTTTTGCATGATTTGACTTTGTTGAACATGGCTTTGTCCAGAGTTTTGTAAAGAATGTCCGTGGCCACGATGTCCAAGTTGTATCTTTTTCTTTCATCATTTGTCCATTCAGCTCTTGGTTTTTCAACCATAGCTGGTCTGGGTGCAACATCCTCTTCTTCTTCAGCAGCTCTCTCCTTTGTTTGTGTTCACTTTAAAATTTGGAGTGGCCCATCTTGTATCACTATCCACATTTCATCGTGTAATGTTGATAGATGAGCCTGCATACGATTTTTTTAATCATCAAATTCCTCAATAGTGAACATAGGGATACGTGTCAAATTTGCTTCCATGATAATAACTTTGCTGAATAAAGGAGTTTTGAAAGATCAAGTGCTAAAGCAAGCTTTGAGAGATTGGAGATCTAGTTCGAAGAACGGTGCGGAAGGCTCAATGAACCAACCGCTCCGATACCACTTGTAGGTCCCAAGGGGGTGTGAATGTAAGGTTTAGAAGGGGGGTTGAATAAAACATTACCAACTTCTCGATTTAGTCCTGTTAAAAGTTCAGAGTTGATACTTCACAGCTAAGTCCTTGATGGACAACTAAGTTAGTTAACCAAATAGAGAGTTAGGCACTCAAATGACTCGAGTTTGTTGATAGAATAACTCCGCTTAGTCTAAAACTTAACTTGACTGTGATATGATTTCAGCGGAAGACTTAACACCCTTGAATTTGGTTTAAGTTTGTTTTGATACTTGGTTTTAGCACTTTTTGATTATCAATTGGATAGCAAATTTATCAGCAGATATTTAAATAATATGCAGAAATTAAAGTGCTGAAATATAAATGACACAATAAATTTTATAGAGGTTCGAAGATGGGGTAATTCTTCTACTCCTCTCTTCTCCAACTCCTGGAGGAATCCACTAAGTATCGATCAGAGTACAAAGTAGTTATCAGTCCAGATGCAAGTCTTGATCACACAGCTGACTTGATCCTTTGGGACTCGATGCCTGGAGATGCCTTGGTCTGGGTTGGCTTCTCGATGACTCGACTTCTTCACAAAGGGTTGCGCTTGCTACTATTGACCCACTTGCTCAAGTTTCTTGGATTTGATCACGAAGCCCTCCAAATAACTTAAGACTGGTTCGACCTTGAACCTTTTACAATCCTCCTTGAAATGTAGACCCCTTTGATTCTTCAAATGTTTCCTCTTCAACTGATTGAAGTCGTCTTTCCTTCACAGGTAAGTGTTGGATTGATTTCCTTCGTGCTGTAGGCTTGAGGATTAAGCTTGACTGATTTGAGAATTTTTCAGATTACAAATATTGCTTTCTTGCTTGTATTGGTTTTTCTCAGGTAATCAAGGTCACCTTTTCTCAAATAGATTCCTCAGCCTTTTATAGTGTTCTTTTGAAAATTTGCCCGTTGAAGAGATAGGTTAATTTTCAAAAGACACTTGTGGTCGTTGGCTTGTCTTGTTGCGGTCCTTGGAATTGACATTTCCTCGTATGAATGAGTCTTGACTTTTCGAGTTCGACACAGTCGGTCTTCCCATTGGTTTATTCCTTTTGCACGCTTCTCGGGATTTGAGCACTTTAAGAAAGGCAAGATATGGAAGTATTACTTGTTTAAGTAATTTTCTTGACTTACGCGGCAACGGATCTCTTTCGATTGTTCGACTGATCGCATTTACGACTTCCCAGGTGACTTGAGTTAGCTTCCAATCATTGGATGACTCATCTATCACTTTACTTGAGACTTGGCTATCTTGAGTTGACTTGACCGACACTTCACTCTGTTTGCATCTCGTTGCACCTTGATCGAGTTCTGTCTTCTCTTCTTTGCCACACTCACCGCCTCACAATGAGTCTTCCTTCTAGTCTCCGGTTGACTTCTTGCATATTTAGGCATAGTGACTTAACTCACTGACCAGCCCTACCTATTACAATGCAATTTACAACAAAAATGGGGTGCCAACTTTTATTCTAAGTTTTACATGGCATTCATCAAAATCTAAAAATTAATTTCCCAACAATGACTTTGAAAGCTTTTTTAAGTCGGCCGCCTCGGTGTCGATCTTTCAGTAAACAGAGTCAAAGTGAAAGCCAAACGGAACCACCCACGCCGTCCGGAGCTAGAAATTCTTTCTCGATGAATTTCATTCTCGTAATTTGCGCTTTCGTAGCATATTTATTTCAATGGACTTCTTCAAGAAATGGGAACACATCATCGAACAAGCCAATAAGGATCAAGGGGTTTCTCCCACTCCTCATTCGGGAACCCTTCCTTCATTCCCCGGCTTTTAGATCAGAGTGCCTCATTTGTGTGAGCTTCACTAGCCGATTTGGTGGGAGCTCTTTGAGCTAATCGGGCCTCGGTTGTCTCAACTGCTTTGTTGGCTCTAGTAGTTGTTTCCTTTTGAGTTTTTGAAGCCCCAGTCGCCTTATCAACACCATGGGCTGGTCATGGCACCAAAGGGGGCGGGCCATCAACCAAAACAAATTTCAAAGAGACAAATTTCTCACGAGCCTCTTTTGATTTTGCCAACTGTTCAGTCTCAGTTGGGTCACTTATAGTTGATTATGCTTCATTCTCTGAGTTAAGGAACTCCAGCTATACATTTTCATTTGAGTCATGCAGCGTGCTTATATCTTCCAGATCAGTAGACTCAAATGTAGGCATTCTTGGAATGGGCAATTTTACTTTTTGAAGTGCAACATCCCTGGAATTCTCAATCTCCTGGGGGCCTTCAACAACCTTTGCAGCAGTCGCAACCATTGTAAGTCCTTCAAAATTCCCTTCGAGATAGATTTGCATTGGGGTCTTGACGCCGCATCATTCGGTCTCAACCTCTTGGATTGCACTTTCATGAGCAACAATCTCAACTTTCTTGGTTTGTTGTCCATTCTTTGCCTCAGCTGTTTGAGCAGTTTCCTCGTCAATCCCACTCTGCTATTCAGTTTGCTTCTCATCTTTTCCTCCAAACTTCAATTTGTTTAAGTCTGCTACAACCTTCTCCAACCCGATAGTGTGTTCAATTTTCCCCTCGGTTGGCGCACCACGGTGAATCACGATCAATGGGGCCAATCGACATCGAGACTCGGCTATTCCCTTTGAGTTGTCAACCATCTGGGCAGTTATCTCAACAACTTTCATAGGGCTTGGCTCAGTTAGGTTGCCCACTACATCTTCATCCCTAACTTCATTGCCAATATCCCTGGTTTGTCCTTCTGAGTGAGCTGGTGAGGTTGTTTCTGTGATTATTCTCACCATTTCAAGAATGTCAGGGGTTGGAGAAATTTGGCTTGAAGCTTCTCCAGGACCTCTATGCAAAGATTGCTCATGCATCCCTCTGGACTCTTTAAGTGCTTGTTGTAGCTCAGCCTTTTCGACCTCATCTGCTGCATCGATGAACTCCACGTCAGTACTATTGGCACGTTCAAGAGCTTCTTCAGGAATGTTAGAATTTGTGAAGGCACAAGCGTGAGGTTTTAGGGACTCCTCAATGGCCTTGGCCTTCTCCAATTCCTTAGCCTTTGCAGCATCCTTCTTATCATATAAAAGGGCCGTGCAAAAATATGCATCAAGAGCAGTGCAAATAGTGGTGTTGTCTAGGAATCCTATGAGATATTCCTCCTTGTCAATCATGTCTAGACTTTCAAATTGAATTCAGCTGACACTCAACTTCCAAAGCCTCCACGCGCACAACCGTTCTTTGATGTATGGGTATACAGGGGATATGATAAGAACGTCATCATCATCTTCTTGCGTAGGCTTTATAGAAGCTTCTCTACCTTAGCAACAACAACATTGGTTTGAGGTGATATAATAGCTAAATCATCCTTAATTTTATCAGCTGTGCCTTTTTCAGCTGTGGGCTTGACAGTTGTGTCTTGTTTAGATGTACATGGCTGAACAAGTGCCTGAGTTTCTTGAGCAGTGCTCCACACCATCCACATTCTTTGATTTCTGCTGCTCAGTAACAACAGTCTTCTCGATCTCAGTTGTGGAGGATACAACTGGTGCAACAACTTTGTCAGCAGCCCTTACGAGCCTTCTCCTAATTCTCCTATCCAGGGGAACTTCTGGCTCTTCTTCTTGATCCTCAACCACAGTAGCTGACTATGCTATCTTCTCCTTCTTCCCAGCTGGCTTGCAAGGCACAACTGTTCTCTTCTTTCTAACCACAAGGGAGGGAGCTGGAATAGGTTTTGGTGAAGGGGCTTGAGCAGAAACAATTGTATCCTCGGGGACATGCTCAGTTGATTCCCCCTCAGAGGTAGCAGACTTCTTTGCATGGGCCTGCTTCTGGGTGCTTGAGAGGTTGGCCTTGAACATTCTTTTGTTTGCATGGAAGGGTTTTCAATTGCGCAGGGGCACACCTTTCTTCTCCATCAAATGACCTAGAATCAGGCCAAAACACAGTGAACTCGCAAACTTCCCATCAACAACCACCTTCATGTTGAGAACATTCTGGCATAACTTCCCAAAAATGAACTCAGTCCAGTTCACATATTTCTCCTCCATTATGGCTGCAATTACAATCAGCTTAGCCTAAGAGAGCTGATTGAAGGAGCCAAACGTCATGTATATGCACTTTGCCACCACGTCCATGAGCTTGTGGTAGTCCTCGTTTATCAGCTTCTTCAAAGCTAAGTAGTTTGGCTTTCCAGAATTCTCAGGCTTGGCTATCTCCTTCCAAGCCGCAGCCAAATCCACGTCCTTACCACTAAATTCTTTAATACTACTGGTAGGGAGAAAACAATGCTCAACCATGTCAGCTGCAGCCAACTTGAATTCCTTACCATTCACAGAAAAATGGATTTCATCATCTTGAACCGCATCGTTCACATAATACATAGCCACATCCTCTGGGTATGTATGGGACATCTCCATCATCAGAAACTTATTGAGACCAGCATTCTCAAGTTTCTGGGCAATCTTTCCAGCGAGATTCCTGTTAGTGCCCTGTTTGACAAGGTCTTCGAATTACACGAGAGCCCCTATGCGGATTTTCTTAGCGAGCTTAACATAGTTGTATGTAGGTGCCATTTTCAGCTTTGAAATCGAAAGCGAAGAACTAAGGTTTCGGAGTATTTTTGCAGGGAGAGTTTTTTGGAATCCTTCGAATGCAAGAGGGTGAAAGTGATGGGAGAGAAAATGAAATTTCTCTATATGTGGGACATGAACGGACAATTTTCAGAATTTGTAAAGATTAAACATGATCAACGATTGAGATTAAAAGATTCAAACCGCATTAATTTCCCCACATTAAATGCAAGCATTTATATCCAATCATGGGTACACCATCGCAGACTTTTACTAACATCATTTAATGAATGATATACATAAATTCAATGAATGATATATATCATATATATAAAATATGTATTCCTATATAAAATAATGATATACAAAAATTCTTCTCTTTGTATGATTCCTATACAAAAGAATATCAATTAAGAGATATATTGTTGTCTATTAACAATGAAATCCCAGACTTAATGGGATTGCCTCGTCATTCTTTAACACCTTGCGGGCTGCAAAATTCTTGCAAAATCTGTTTTAAGTGTCATGCCCTCATTTTACATGCAATCTACTCGTATACCTTTGGGAGTGTGCTCTAATATTGAAAAAAAGAATTAGACAATTTCTATGGGCTGGACCAAGTATGGAACTAGTAAATGGGATGAAGTGGTTAAATCTAAATAAAGATGAAGGACTTGGTTTCGCTTACATGCATGAGACAAACTTAACATTTTTAGCAAAACTCCTTGGCGCATGTCTTCGGAACCGGAGGCCTTATGGGTTAAGGTTCTTAAAAATAAGTATGCAAAATTTGGATTCAATGTGAATTAGAAGCCAAAAGGCACTCGTCAAATGCCTGGCGGGGAATTACAACACAGCAAAAGGAACAAGAAAACTGATTAGAAATGGGCGCACGAAATTTTTTTGGACGGATATTTGGTTCAAAGACGAACCACTGATCAATTTCTATGATGGAAATATTACTAACGAGATTTTAAAATCAAAAGTTGCGGATTGCTGGATACCTGGAGAAGGGTGGGATGACATCATCTTCAGGAATTTATCCCAGAAAATACTCTCGACGAGTTGGATGCAATGATAATCTCAAAGGATGATGACTTTGCAGATGAAAATTATTGGGGATCGGAAATTTCTGGTAAATTCTCCATTATAACGGATTATGAATTAGCGCTAAAGAGTGAAATAAACTTGGAAAAATCTGGAAATTACAAGTCTCCAACCATATAAGGATGTTTATATGGCTCGTTAGGCATGGCAAAATCATGACTAATGTGGAACGGCGACAAAAAAGAAGTTTTTGTGTTGATGACCATTACGCCAGATGTCCAGGAAAATAAGAAGATGTTGAGCATATTTTTAGAAAATATCCATAGGCAATCAAAGTGTGGAAGGAGCTCATGGAAAGAGATATTATGAAAAGAGGATTTGATATGCCATTCTTAATTTGGCTGGACAAAAATATTTCTAAAAAAAGAGCTAATGGAGCTCGAGGAGAATGGCCTACCAAGTTTGCCATTACTATTTGGTGTCTTTGGAAAAATAATCAGAGCAATAAAGCTTAATAGCAAAATATGCCCCGTAACTTAAGACTTTTTGCATTTTTGCCCTTTAACTATTAAAGTTGCAATTTATGTTCTGGACAATTTTGCCTTTATGGCTTAAATAGCAGTTTTAGTCCTTTATCTTTCCAAAGGTAGCATTATAGCCCTATAACTATCGAGAATTAGCAATTTCAATCCTTTCATACCCTAGCAATATACAATAAACTCAAATTTCTTAGATTATGAATATTCACCTTTTCTGACACCTATTTTGTTCATGGCATTGTTACACCTACTTAGATCCAGTCTCTATTCAGAGGTTTTAAATGGATCATGTCAGGTTTTCAGCCTATAAACTCAATAGGGCATACTTCTGCAAAATTCTCATAATTCTAAATAATTTGATTTCAGACTAAGATTTTGATAAAACATATATAGTCCATTACGACCATATCAGGCCTAACATGCTTCCATAAAATTAATAAACCCCTTGAAATTCATACCTTCTTTGACCGAAACAGATGCAGGGTGAGATGGCTCGCAACACCACCAATGGAAAATTACTCCCCTAGATCTTTTAACAAACAGTTCTCACTGCTCAACTTCAACCAAGAAGTGAAGATGATCTACAAGTTATCGACTCCTTCGAATCGCTCAACACATCCTTGGTTCGTTTCCTACTCCAACCATATAAAGTAATTCTTAAACGGGACAAATTAATAGAACATTATGAATGCATGTTGAAGCAGAAAGCCCTTTTTTGTTAAGAACTTATAGAAATATTTATTACATTAGTAATCTCCTTTTGGGAGGAGAATACTTGTTTAGTCTCTCATAGATGAGGCTTGCACTCGAAAATACATAAAACTTAGAAAACTAAAACACTCAACTATTACAAATTATCACTCGAATTTATTGTAAGAAAACTAAGGAAAATGTTCGATGTCCCGACTTCCTTGACTCTCGCCTTTTATAGACTTGAATTCGGACTCCAAATCTTCGATATCTATGACGTCACTCCTTACGTCATATCCTGAATTATTGCTTCACCAGCTGTTTTTCTTTTTCTTCCGCGTGACTCAGCCCATGTAATGTTTGTCGGGGAATCTTTTAAAAATTTGGTTTACGTGGTCCCCGAGGGTAATGTGTCTTGTGAGCTGGGCATTTATCCTTTCCAGCTGTATGGTCTTGTCGGTCGGGTTTAAGTCGAAATCTTTTCCCAAACTCGAGCTCTTTCTGTTCGGGGCATGCTTGACAAATACGGTCGATCCAACAGCCCACATGCGCCATGTTATAGAATTTCCGGTAAGTTTCTTTGCTAGCCTAGGAATCTTATTTTCCTGAGAATTCTTCTCTTTGTCTCGAAAAGTTCCTCCGCAAATCCTCGTTGTTGATCCTGTCATTGAATTGAAGGAAAGATCCATTTATGTTAGACAAACCCAAAGACCCCATGCTCGTCTCATATAAGCTTCGTCTAAAAGAAATTGCTCCTACTAACAATGGTACTTCTTAGGTGAAGAAAATTTGCTTAATATATTTTAAAGCATTTCCATCTCGGTCTTCTTAGCTTGATGAAATGAAAAGCTTCATTAAAGCCTTTCTTTGGTGGTTCGGGAGCTGCACTAATAAAATACAGTTCCAAAATATCTCATCTGGCTAAGTGTGGATTGTTGGCCCAAGTCTCGTAAACTGCTTCCCCAATCCATTTCGGTAATTTTGAAATTCCTGGGAATCCGAGTGACACAGTGTATATTGTAGCTAAAGCTCCAAAAGTATACCATTCTTGTACTTCATTAGGATGACTTCCTGGTTTCATCCAAACTCTAGGATACTTGCCTGAGATTTCCACCATTGTTTTTTTGGGTTAATACCTCTTCTTGTAACCAATTTCTCCCATTGTCGTTGATGTACCTGCATTGGAGAAATCTTAATCTCGTCAGTTTGAACTTTAGATTTGCCTGTCTGTGGCCTAAGATTCAACTCTCCCTCTTTTACCCCATAGGTGTTGGGTTGACTTGAAGACTCGGGTTGTGAAACTGAAGCTTCAACATTCGTTACAGTTTGTACACCCTCAGGGGATGCATCACCTACAACACTTGTGATTATGGTACTTGAATCCATAACCTCTGGGTTAGAGCCCCATTCTCTATTCGCCCCTTTTTGCATCGCAGGAGATGCGGCCTGGAGGAGAGGCCCTTGTAGCGCTAAGAACAATTGTCCTTGAGCGAACTGGCATGCTCGTATTTGACTAGAAACGGATTTCTGGTCAGCGTGTTGAAGTCGTCTATCAACTTCTGCATTGAGACATAACATCCCAAAATCTCATTCTAGACTCTCCAGGTTTTCCCTAAGATGTCTTACTCGTTTAAGGACCTCGTCAGCAACGCGTCCTTCCATCCCGTGTCAAAAAATCTGCAAGAACGTTTTCATGAGATTTTATAATGACAATATCATAATCATAATATTGACATTCAGCTTGCCATCTAAGTAATCTAGCTTTTTCTGGTTTTGATTCAATTTTGTTTTTCAGAAAAGCCTTGACACTTGAATTATCAATTTTTAAATTAAACTTTTTAGCCAGTAAAAATAAAGGCCATTTTTTGAAAGTCTTTCTGACTGCAAAGAATTATTTCTCGTTGATATGCCACCGATTTGCTTCACTTGGTGTGAATAAGCCACTGCAGTATCTGCATGGCACTTCTTCATTTCGTGTGGCCTTTGTAAGGACTGCTGCCCACCAATCATTACTGGCATCTGTATATAAAACCAGTTTATCCTCGTCTTGTGGAATTGCAAGTTTTGGAAGCTTTTTACAAACTTCCTTGAGTTGCTTTATCCCTTCTTGATGTTCATCTTCCCATTTAAATATAGCATTTTTTTTAAGTAATGGGCTAAACACCTTCTTGTAATGGGACAGATTGTTTATGAACATTCCAGCAAAATTAACAACTCCTAGAAAACTTTGAAGTTGTTTCTTGTCTTTTAGTGTATCTGGAAATCCGTGTATCTTTTCTACTATATGGCTTTGTAGGACGATTCCAGATTCATCGATTTCAATTCCGAGGAATTTAATCTGTCTTGTAGCAATTGATGCCTTCTTCTCAGAAAGCACTAATCCTTCCTTGTGGCAAACATCTGAAAATATTTCCAAATGTTTGAGATGTTATTTCATGCTCTTTGAAGCGATAAGAATATCATCGATATACACGAACATGAAACTGAAATAATCAAGCTGTGACCGCTCTTTTCATATGTGCTTCGGTCATATCTCATGCAATTCTTACAGATCCTTCAAGACTCATTTCTAGAAGTAAAATGAATCCTTCTTTCGTAAGATCGAGGGTACCTGTTGCAATCCTCATAGCTGATGCCCATTCATCAATAAGGACTTCTCGATTTTTGAAATCTGGGATATCCAGATTTAACATCAATCCATATGGATGTATCGGATCGAGATGCGATCTTCCATAAGGCGTTTGATGAACATTTAGCCTTCTAGGAGGTACTCGAGTTCCTGTAAGACGTGGTCGAGCTCCTGTTCCTGAAAGTGGCTCACTCCCTGTGGTGAAATCTCCAACGTGATGCATTCTCTCGTCATGGATTCCATGATTTGAACCCGCACTTTCTTCTACGTTGGGATTCTTGGTGGCGGCGGTGGTGGAATTGGTCTACCTTGTGGGTCATAGGTAACCAAAGTGATCCATCTCATGTGTTCATCTTTAAGTCTACAATACCTAATCCCGCCGAAGGATTTACGCAAGGTCCTGTAGATCTTTAAGATTGATCTTCTCCATATCCATCACTTTTAGTTTATGATGGATTTTCCTTTGATGATAGCAATGAGCTTTTCATCGTCCGTTATTTTTACCACTTCGGTTGGTTTCCCCTTTTGGTGTAAATAGGGTACTGTCCCGAAATGTATCGCTTTTTTCCTCCGGAAGAACTCTGTCTGTACTCCAAGCTCTTTACTCGTTTGTGAATATCATGAAGGATTACAAGAGTTTCCTTCTGATATTTCACCATCGTCTCCATATGGTTTTAGATCTGATGAACTTGTGTAGGTAAATGAATATGGTGGTTGCCATAATTCTGCACCGTCTTTTGGACTTCCCTAAGATCTTTTGAGATATTAGATGTGTCCAGAAGTATCTCGTTCCATTCTGGTACACCACCAGGAATTATGATTTTGATGAGCATTCTCATGAACTTCTTCCTGACGATTCATCAGATCGTCATATAATATTTGGTTTACTGTGAAAAAACTCATATAATATGTCGCTTGTCTCTCGCAGTGTCTCAAAGTTTCCCTATCAGCTCCTGCATGTTCCTTTACAACATATTTGTTGTTCCAATATGCTATCTTGTCCTGATGATCTTGTGCATACATTGTCAGAATTTGACGATATGTCCTGTAAGATGTACATCTTGGAAAATTGTCCAGATCCATTTTCTCGGAGAAATTCTCCTCACCAATAGTTAATTACATAAATATAATAAATATAACTAAAAGTTCTTAATAAACCTGGGCTCTGATACCATTTTAAACAAAATACTTAGTCAAATCAGCCATATGTATGAATAAGGGTATAATTGGTATTATGAAAATATTCAATTATTCCGCTGGATTTTTTTTGCATAAACTCGAAACTTATAGGACCGAAATTGCTTTAGTGTAAAACATACAAGACACTTTCTGCAAAACTTTTAAACTTACAGGGCATATTTTGCAAACTCAATAATAAAAATCCTAAAATGCAATCCACCCAAAGTTACAGGGTATTTTTTGCAATTAAGCCGAGCAATAAAATCTTGGAGGCTTTTAATCGAGCTCGACCCCGACAATGATTAACAAGTCGTATGAAACTAGATTGATTAAGTGGAACTAGTAATTCACCCCGTGCGTTGCACATATATTTTTATTTTAATAATATTGTTTTATAATATCTATATTTTTGAATAAGTGCGAATATATAAATAAAAATGAAAAAAAAGTAGTCCTGATCACAGGCTGATCAGGTAACCGAAAGAAAGCCTGGAAATAATGTCAAAAACCAAACGAAATGGTCACAAGCTGACCAAATGGCTGAATGGTTGGGGCCTCGTTAAAACCTTCCAAGGTAAAACCCACCCTTGTGGGAAAAACCCTTGGAAGGAAAAAGAGTACCCCCCAGGAAAAAGTAGGCGCCTAAAAAAGGGAAAAGAAATCTAAAACGGTGGTGCACTAAGTAACAAACCTATAGTTGGAATGACCAACATAGTCATCAGTGAGGTAGTGAAGGAGCTCTGTGGGTGGGACGCCCCACCATGTGCCGCACTCCGTCTTCTTGCTCAGCATGTCTGCAACCCGATTGCCTTCCCGAAAAATATGAGAGACTAAAAGATCAATACCTCTGAGCAAATGCAGGGTTTGGCGCCAATGACTAAGATGGCGCCATGGGACCTCCATTGTTCTCTTCTCCAGTAGGTTCACCACATACATCAAATCCGATTCCAGCCAAAGTTGCGTCCAACCTTTCGCAAAGGCATATTGAATCACCCACATTCTGCGACCAATTCAGCTTCAAACGCGTGCCCGAACCACAATGATGGACAAAGCATCCCCGAAAAAAACCTCTACAATTCCGGAAGACTCCGGAAGCTGTGAGGTTGCCCTGCGCCCCTGAGGCGCTACCATCCGTGTTAACCTTGATCCAACCCGGGAGGGGTTTTTGCCACTGAACCTCCACAATCTTTGGAGCATTTCTAGCCCATCCAGGAACTCGCAGACCGCGCAAGATAAATAGGTCTTGTTGATCATTGTTCATGCATCCCCGATCCAAAGATGATGATTCTACAATGAGTACCTGTAGTTGACTGATCGCCGCCTCCAGTGTCCAGATTTTGTTGTGAAAAATCAGCTCGTTGCAGATGTGTCATATAAGCTAGATGCATGAAAGTATCGCCACACGCCAAAGGAAAGCGACCTGGTCACTGAAATGGAGAGACATTAACCGCACCAGTAACTTATTGAAACTATAAGTCTGAAGAGGGTGAACTTGGAAAGAATGGAAGATCCAACGCCATATATTTCCTGCAAAAGCACAAGAGACAAATAAGTGATCAACCGATTCTGGCGATTCCCTGCAAAGAACACAAACCGAAGGGCCAGTAAAACTTCCCCTAGCTCGTAATGAATCCTGGACAGCCAGTCGGTTATGTATGGCCCGCCATGCAACCACCAATCTCCGTTCCGGGATATGCTACGACAAAATCCAAGAACCCCATCTAACTGACGGGTGCTGGGGGCGTATATGATTATAAGCCGCCTTCGAGGTAACCGAACCATTCTCCAAGTTCAACCAAACTCGAGTATCCCTGGACTCTGGTGCAATCGGGACGCGCACAATGGCACGGACCAGCTCCAAATAGGCCTCCACAAAAGAGAGGGTGAAGTGCCAGGAACCATCATAAAAGTAGTCAGAAGCGCTGATGAAATAAGTATCTATAGTTCTCTGGGATGCCAATTCTGTCTGCTATAGAGTAGCCCAACCAATTATCAATCCAGAATAAAACCTCGGAGTTAGCACCTGGGATCCAACGAGCACCATCCAAGCAATCGGAGATACAGGGTTTAATCCCATCCCAAATAGAAGAAGGAATGAAGGACCGCCAAATGTCCCCATCCCTTGTAAAGTATCGTTGTCTAAGGGTCCTGTAAACCACCGAGCCCGAGTTCAAAACCTTCTAGCCCAATTTCCTTAAGAAAGCCCTGTTAGCAATCACAATCGATCGCACGCCCAGTCCCCCTTCTGCCCTAGGCGTACAACATCTATTCCAATTGACCACCACATTCCCCTTAGAATTCACATCCCCCGTCCAAATAAAGTTGCGCATGGCTTTCTCTATTTGTTTTAGCAACGTTACAGGCCATTTATAAACCATCATGGTGTGCACAAAAGAACTAGTAATCACCGAATTAACAAGACAAACTCTACCAGCAAGGGAAAGAAACGAGCCTTTCCATCTTCTGAATTTAAGGATTATCTTGTCAAAGACAGGCTGCAAATCCGCAACCTTTGGAGCGCCCTTAAAAATTGGAGAGCCTAAATAGACAGTGGGGAACGCCCTTGGATGGATCCCCAAAATGTGTTTTACCCTCCCACGGACATATGACGAAACATGCGAACCAAAATAAACTTTGGACTTCTGCGGATTAAACACTTGACCTAAGATATCTGCATAATGAGTAAGAATCTGAAGCAAGACCCGGGCATTTGTAGAAGACGCCCCACACATGATGACAATATCGTCTGTGTATAGAATGGACGATGGAAAAATAATACCCCTTGGCGTCGTGAAGGAGGATAATCGTGACTGATCCATCGCCACTTGAATAAACTGACCCAGAACCTCCTCCGCAATGCAAAACAATAACGGTGATAAAGGATCCCCTTGTCTGACTCCTCTGAAACATGGAAAAAAACCTAACGGCGTCCCATTCAACAACACTGATATCCTGGACGACCGAAGAACCACCCCTATCCAATGCACAAAGATCTCTGGAACACTGAATCGGCGCAAGACGTATAGCAAGAAATCCCACCTCAATGTGTCAAAAGCCTTTCGAATATCAATTTTTAGGATCATATTCGAATCCATGCGACCTTGTAAGACATTGAACCCTTCGGATACCATGGCAATACAATCATGAATCTGTCTTCCAGGGATAAAACCAAACTGCATCAGAGATAAATAATCTGCAATAATCAAACCCAAACGTGTAGCCAATATCTTCGTGATGATCTTGAAAAGGAAATTACTCATAACAATTGGGTGGAAGTTTTCAATAACATTCGCATCCTTAGTCTTTGGGATGAGCGCCATGAAACTGGCATTCAATCCCAGAGGTAGTGATGAATTACTGAAGAAAAAGCGAACAACAGCAGTTATCTCGGCGGAGATGACATCCCAGAAGTGGCGATAAAAAATCCCATTGAACCCATCCGGCCCCGGAGAACTATCTGAATCCATATCCAAAACCGCTTCATTTATCTCTGAGTACGAGGGAATGGCTGTGAGGCTGGCATTATCTTGCACCCCAACCCTTGGAGTAATAACCTGGTCGATGAGCGAGAAAGCCGAGACGGAACGCCCGGTATCCGCGAAGAGCTCCTTGTAAGAGGTAACGATATGGTCCCCAAGGATCACATCATCATCAGTGTAACTGCTTCAACCATAAGTCCCTGTATCCCCGCGCGTCCCGCACGAACCTGGGTGCGCCGATGAAAAAATATTGTATTTCGATCCCCGTCCTTAAGCCACGCAGTACGGGCCTTTTGCTTAAGGAATTTGGATTGTAATTGCAGTGTCTGGGAGAGCCTGAGCTGGGCGTCCAGCTCTTTATCCCGAAGAGCAGCGGAATAACCCAGAGTCTCTATGTCTGCCTGAATCTGACGAACCTGCTCCATCTGGAATTCCACCTTACGGTTAACGTCCCCAAACACTTCTCTATTCCAGTCCTTGATAACCTGTCGCAATCATTTGAGCTTCCACATGACACGCAGTAAGGGGTTAGGCGTGTCGCATGGGGAAACCCAAGAACTGGTGACCAAATCCCTGAACGAATGGTGGTGTACCCACATACGCTGAAAACGGAAAGGAACCGGCCCCCTGCTAACTGAAGAAGAACAAAAAACCAAAATGGGGTGGTGATCGGATCCAATACGTGGAAGGACTAAGCCCTTTACAGTTTGCCAAAATGAGAAAAATTGGCAACTGGCAAGAGTTCGGTCTAACTTAGCCTGAAGTAAAGATAGAGGTCTTCGGGGGGAGCACCATGTAAATGAATTGCCAGTTGTCGGGACCGCAAACAAACTAGCATCCTCCATGAAGTCCCTGAAATCCTGACAAGAGACTTGGGAAAGAGTATCATTGCGCGAGCGCTCATGATGTCCCAGAACCGCGTTAAAATCCCCAACAATCAACATGAACGGATATTTATTACTTTATTTTAATAGTAATATTCGTATAAGGTTATTAAAAATAAAAATTTATCTATCAATTTTATATTTTCAACTATAAACTTGAATGTCTAATTCAACTCATTCAGAATTATCCCTCAATTTATGCATGTCTCTAAATTATTATTTTATATATCCCTTTCTTTCTCACACACATCTCTATAAATAATTATATATAATTTGTGAGACATGTATTTTTATATTGTACTTGTACTATTGAAAAAAATAGATATTTCATATTGTTAATCAAAAATATAAATTGAGATATTATTCAAAATAATATGGTAGAAAAAATCATGAATAAAATTTAAATTGAACTATTATGTCATTTATATAAATATTAGTAGTATTAACATAAATTTTACAGCAATATCATAGTAATCCACTAAAAAACTTACGAACATAAACATGATATAACTGGAACAGGGAATAGAAATAGTACAATTGATATCAATATTCATTCTTTGACATTTATTTTCAATAGATATATGTAAACCCCATGAGTTTTCTCATTTTGATTAACAATGGATTGATGTGAATCGCTCATCAATCAAAAGAAATGATAGAATACAATGGGAAGTTTGATAATCCAAAAATTTTTAACTGGGAAGTTTACTTTAAATAACATCAATCGATTCGTATATAAATGATTATATAATTGATTTTAAAGCAATTTATTTAATGGCATGGTTGACAATATAATTATTAATTATCATATATTGAGTTAACAACACAATATTTTCGTTACAAAAAACCTTCTATTGACTTACCAAAGCAAACAAAACATCGTTAATTTTGGATAAAAACCATTTTGATTAACAATGGATTGATTGAACTTCAATCAAAAGAAATGATAGAATACAATGGGAAGTTTGATAATCCAAAATTTTTTTGGTTTACTTTAAATAACATCAATCGATTAATCGTATATAAAAATATAATTGATTTTAAAGCAATTTATTTAATATTGACAATATAATTATTAATTATTTATCTTCAATATTTTTTACAAAAATATTGATTTATTGATTTATTGGTCGCTAGATATTGATTATTTCATCTTCTAATATTGATTTATTGATTTACCAAAGTAAAGCACCATCAATTCTGTGATTGTTTTCTAGAGTTATAGTTAATAAACTATAAAAAAAATAATAAATACTAATTGATAACAGATTCCAATTAAGTAATTATATGATTGATTTATAAGACAATTGTAGTATGAATTGATCATAAGAACTATTTAATGTCAATTTGATTAGTTTTACTAATCTCACATCAATATATGAAAGAGATATGTACAATTTTCTAACAATCAAATATTTGTTACCATTTTCGTTTTGTAAATATTTTAATTAATTATTTTTCTTAATTAAGGTAATATATTGTTGTCCAATCATAAACTTGTGTACCCTTGGAAATTAAAAAAAAAACTCCCATTGATAATTATTGTCTTTTTTTTTAAGTTAATACATTTTTCTAAATTGACAAATCTTTAATCACAAGGTACGATTTTCTTAATTTTTGTTAAACTTCTTATCAATTATCCGTTGTGTGTAGCATAGTCAAATTCGATTGAAAAATATAAATAGATACTCTCAATTATTTTACCAAAGGCTTAATTTTAAAATTCTTCCAATCAATAGTTGATGGAATCTATAGATTGAATAAATAGAATAATAAATAATTATTGTATCTATAAGAATGATTACAATCAATTTATTGATTGTATAGGACAATTATAGGATTGATTATAGAATTTTTAAATTTTCAAATCTTAAAAAATATTACAATCATGACCGAAAAAACAATTAGCCAATTAAATATTTATGTTACTAAAGATTCTTGCCGTTGACTTATCAAATCAAAGCACCACTAATTTTGGATAACTTCAAAACATGCATTGGTTAGGAATATTTGGATTAATCTGTCCAAAATTGTATCCTATTTTATATCTTTTCTTTTTTTATTCTTTTTTTTTGAGTGAGTTGCGTTAGTTATATCATATATATACTAATTTTATTCTATAGTAATTAGAATTATTAATTATTCTTAATTAAGCAAATTATCATCAAATTTAACACCAACGTTGATTAGTGGACCAATTAGAAGATAATTCATTTTTCTAGACTGAACTTAATTAGTATTTTTTGACACTTCTGAAAATAACAATATTTTAAAAATAAATATAATAAATAAATATTGCAATGAATCAATATGAAATAAAATCCAAATATTCCTTCAAAAACATGATATAAAAATCAAACATCTTATTAATAATAAAATATTTTCGAAATCATCCATAAAAAAGTCCATAATACAAAATCAATTTAAATATGAATGGAATTTGGTAGTAGAAAAAAAAACATTTCAATCAATATATGAAAGAGATATATACAATATTTCCGAGCAATAAATATTTGTTACCATTTTGAGCTTTATAAATCTTTCAATCAATTATTTTTCTTAAGTTAATACGTTGTTGTCCAATTATACAATTATACTCCCTTGTAAATTGAAAAAAATGCTCCATTGACCGATTATTGTCTTTTTTATTAAAAAATAATATATTATAAATTTTTAGATTAATAAATCTTTAATCTTAAAGTGCGATTTTCTCATTTTTTTCTTAGACATCTTGTCAATTATCCGCTCACATAGTATTGTCAAATTCAATTAATAAAATATTAATGGATATTGTCTATGAATAAAAGTACAATTAGATACCGCCAATTGTTTTACCAAGGCTCAATTTTAAAAAATTCCAATCAATAGTTCGTATATCTATATGATTGATTAGAAAAATAATAAATACTTATTGTATTTATAGGATTAAATATCATCAATTTATTAATTGTATACAACAATTATAATTTTTGCAACCACGTTGCATGAAAATCCTGGATTTCTCTTGTTTTAATCTGACACAATATTGTCGTCCATTATGCCTTATAATTGCATTATTTTGTTATTTGTGTGTACCTTTGATAACATCATTCCAAAACTTCATAGGTGTAAGTTGTTGATCAAAAAATTAAAAATATTAACCAAAACAATATCACCACTAAATAAACATAAGATATCGCGAACTTACACACACACACACACATATATATATATATATAAGTAAATACTTACCAAGCGAGGTTTCTTTATATGTGACTTTGAGAGAATCAATCGAAAAGTCGGATTCTCAACATCATCCACCTTAATGTCATCATCATCAGAATCATCGATGCATGTTGCACACATATTAATTAAATCAATCAATTAATCAATTAATTTATAATTAAACAAAACTATCATATATATATATATGTGTGTGTGTGTGTGTGTGTGTGAGTTAAACTATAATATATTACCTGAACTGATATCAAATACACGTATAGTCGGGTACACATCGATTCTCTATCATGAATCATCATTAGAAAATATTGTACATATAAAAAACGTGGTTGGCACGATAAGAGAAAATCAACACTTCCCAATCTGAAATTTCATTATCATGATGAATTTGCTCCATCCATCCATAAAATAGAACGCGCCATAGCGGCTGACCATTTTGACCGTCCAAGTGTATCCGTTCACATTATGCATGTCACAATTTAATGGTGTAAGACCATTAAATTGACTGACGAATTTGAATGGAACATGCTACACAAAATATGTAATGTAATTATAATTTGTAATAAATTTCTAATTGAACAATATAAGAAGCCATTACAATAAGTAGATAGAATTTTATTGCTGAATCAAAACTATAAAACTAATAACAAAAAAAAATGTTGCTGAATCAAAACAAAACAATAATTGCCAAATCAAAACTATAAAACTAATAACAAAAAAAAAATATATTGCGGGGATAGAAGTTTATATATATGAACAGAAAATGTATGTTGACACAAAATATTGACAAAAAATATGTTAGTATGAGGAATAATAAAAAAATAAACAAATCATACAAAAAAACAACTTAAAAAAAATACAACAAAACTATCAAGAATAATCAAAAAAGAAACTCGCCAAATATTGTGCGTACAAATCTACAATATAGTTTATATAAAAACTCTTGTTTATTGCAGAATTCGAGTTCAATATTGTCGATGTTGGCAGGACACTTGATGAAAATGGAAATAAAGGTGAACGTGAAGATGAAGCCGTATTTGGTGGTTATGCTTCGAATGTAGGATCAACAATACCAAAGTGTTTCTCTAATCCAATTTAAGTAGTATAAATATAAGAGGATTTAGCATAAATAATAAGCTGCCAAAAGAATCTCTGAACACAAAATCAATTGTTAATTCAATGGTGAAAGATACATATGTGAGGCCCCGAATTTTTCAACCGTAGACGGCACGATCGTGGATATTTTTTTTTGATTTTATATATTCCAATAATTTATTGTCATTTCACTATTTATTTTGCATAACCTATTATGTTAATGGATTTAACATCGCTTATTTATTACCTAACGACATGATATTACTATTTGATTTATGTATATTGCTTAATTCTACTATTATCTATTTCATCTTGATTTCGTAAGAAAAAGTATTGTTCCAAAATCCATTCTCGAGAATTTGAAAAGAATGAAACTCTTGCCGTCATTCTTTAAAAAAAATGATGGCGATACTTATATTTGGTCATTTTCATCAAGTTACTATTGCACAATAGATAAAAATGATTTCTATTTGATAAACTTATTATTATTGTGCAAAACGACCATTTTGATTTAAATAGACTTACTTTTAAATTTTTGAGGTTTTGAAATAAAAATACAATATCTTGTCTTCAAACTCATTTAGTAAAATTTCTAATTTTCCAAACAATAGCACTTGAGGTTTATTTTATTAAAAATTCAACTTCTATATTGAAACACCAAGTGTTTCATACGTGGTTTTGTTAAATTACTTACTACTTAATTTAACTATTAGATATATCTTTTATATTTAGAATAATTTTATTTTATGTGGTATATAATAACACCTAATTGCACTTCTTTAACGGTTGCCGGTTTTATTTCAACTTTTAACGTGGCATATTAACCGGTCGGAATTCTTTTCTTAACGACTAACTAGTAAACTTCTTGTAGCGTAATATATTTATTTTTATTTTATAAATTTCGAAATTTAATATTTATATATACTTATATATATTAAAAAAATTAAATTTGCTTGATTGATATTTTTGACTTGTACTATTAATTTTAATTTATTTAGTACCTTAGATGATAAGTGACATATAACTTATAGAATAAGGAGCTTGATTTGGAATAAGTGATTGTCGGACTAATAATACGATTTTTGGACTTGTTAATTCACACAAAATATTACTGATTTTGGACCAAAAAAAAATTAATTGGGAGGCTTATGGGGTGCTATGGACGTCAACTTGGTGAGAGGAAGGAAGACTTGTCAAATTTCAAATACCCACATTTCTTATTTTATATCCCCACTACACCATATCTTCCAACATCATCCCACTCCCACGCCATTTATACCCAGTTAAGGAAAGAGGAAAATGAGAAGAAACTTGGCTTGAAGTGAAGTTTTGAGACTTTAAGGTAAGAAGTGGGTTATAGTACATCTTTTTTCTTCTTCTTCTTCTTCTTATTTTCAAAATTTGACACCCTATTCTTATTTTGATCCTTAGAAGTTATCTTTGAGGGTGAGCAAGAAATTTATTTTTGAGGCTTCTACTTGACTCACATTGTCCACTACACAAGGTAAATGTAGTATTTACCCTCTTCTTCACCTTCTTCTTTTTTCCTTCTTGATTTAAACTTTCATTTTCTTACTCCATTTTTGGATATATCTTGACTTAGGGGCTGACCTAAGTGACCTTAATATCAAGTTGTGATCTCTCCTTCTTTTCATCAACAATCCAATTTTTAAGGTGGGTGAAAAAATTCTTTCAACTTCGAGGTACTTTCTTTAAAATTGTATGTAGAAATGTTTCTTGAGAGCTTGAGATATATGTATAATGTATTGCATGTTGATTTTAAGTATTAAGTTTCAAAAATTCTCAAGTGTTGCTAAAAAAATTACTATTTATTGCAATTTAAGTGCATGCATGTACATTTTAATGCTTTATTTGATGAATTATTGAATGAGATGTATATGCATGTTTATGATTCTTGATATTCATGATTTACTTGCCTTATAACCGGGACAAGTCGAGCATAATTGATTAAAATTGAATTTTTGGACTTAAAATGCAAAAATGGCAAATTGGTGAACTTAATTGCAAGAAAATAGAACTTCAAAGACCTCTCTATAATTTTCGAAATTTGGGACTGTACTCAGGTCCAAAATTTATATTTTGACATTTTAATAAAGTTTTAAGAGTTTGGAGATAAATAAAATCAACCCTTGAAAGCTCAATGACTAAATTGTAAAATTTTAGAAGTTTAAGGGCTAATTTGCAAAATTCGAAATTGTACCAGCCCCATTTTTTAAAATTTTAAATTTTAGTTCTTAAGAGACTGGAAATAACATATTTTAAAGGTATTCCAAAAATCCAAGTGTTTAGAGCTTGGAAAGTAATTTTACAAAATTGAGGGACCAAATTGAAAAGATTAAACTTGAGGACCAAAATGAAATTTTCAGGACTTATATAGTCCATGTACCTGTAAATACACTTTTAACTATAACATTATGACATTTTAGACCCAAAGTTCAAATTTCATAACAATCGGACCCCTAAAAGCCTTAAAGACAATTATTTAAAAATGGGACTAAAATGAGATTTTTAAAAGTTAAGGTACCTACACATAGTTATTTTAAAAATTGATTTTGTCCCAATATCCTACTTACCTTAATGATATTTTACAATTGGAATAACATTAAAATCCCTTCCAGTTTGTGAGATATTATTTTAAACTCGGGGTCCGAAATGACAATTTTAACAAATTTAGGGCCAAAATGAGAATTTTATAAAAAGTCGACCTCAAAACTTTAAAAACCTGAATCTCTGAACAATTTAGAGAATTTAGGAACTGGCCTTATAATTTTTCGAGGTCAAGACAATTACTTATTCAATTTTTAACCCCAAAAGAACTAGTTTTTACAAAACAGGACTAAATGTGAAATTTTCTTTTAACAAGAACCTTAACTCAAATTACTCTTTTAAGTACATCCCTAGAACCACTGACTTATAATTATTAATTGTAATATTTTATTTTCTCAAAATCCCTTGACTTATCGGATCGTCTTGACCTATTAATACGCGTTCGCGGGGTGGCTTCCTCGCCTTGCGATACCGAATCTGCAACGGGACTTGTGTCCCACATAGTTCTTCAAGTCATCGAAGATTATTTATCCTCTCGATAATTATCTTCATCCAAATTACTCCACCAATGCCAATAAATGTCATGCGCAAATTTTCGAAAAACTTTCTTGAACTGTTTCCCTGAATCAATATACTCGACTGCCTGGTTGACATCCTGTACTTGTGATTATTTTCATGCCTGAGTCAACTTGGTGTGTCGAGCTCACAGTCGGAATGGATACGTCGGGGATGGAACCGGGCAGCTCGGCTGCTATTCCACTCTCCGAGCCCATCGTCCTAATCCCGCAACTGAGGGACGAAATTTATCCAAGGAAAGCGGGTTATAGTACTTGAGGTATACTCATTATTATGATAATCCGAGCCTAGCTAGCTCTACTGTGGATTTGTCTTTGCATATGGAGCGATAAGGTGACAAGTCTTGGACCATCTTGCTCGGGAAGTTACAAGGAAGAACGAAGGAATCGTTGTCTGATCCACACGATTCTGAAGTTACTCGGACCCGTTGCAAAGAAAAGTCTCTAGGTTCTTGCCATGGACCAATGGTGGAGATGGCAATGGGTTGGGCCAGCCCAGTCCAATGAGCCAAGCCTAAAATTGGATCTTGTTAGGCCCTAAATTTGTTGGTCCGTATTTTTTGTGGTCCAACCCAACCAATAAGTGTGCTTTTTGTCAGGCTATCGGTTCATTTCGACCAAGCTAAAATAGGCCCCGTCCTTTTTTAGCCTCTCAAATGAAGCTAGCCCCTAGGATCGAGTTAATTTTACCAGCTCTAGCCATTGGTCATGCGGTTCCATCTCAACTATCAAACCATAAATATTTCTGACTCAAAACGTTCCTCACCATCGACTTCAAAATCTATGCTATTAACATTGATACAGATAATTTTGTCAAAAAAGAACATTATACAGATAATGAGAATTAGAAACATTTGGCAATTGCTCAATTTTCTTGGGTCATAGTGCATCTGTGGCTCTTGAACAACATTGAAAAAGATTCAAATTTGAAAAAGAGCAATGAACAGAAATTGAAAAATTGACTCAATCCCAGATATCTTTGGATGAGAGGATTGAATATCCTAAACCATCCAGGTTTAGCAAAATAACGTAGAAATAATTGTTAGTCTACATGTCTTCAGTTGTTTCCACAAATTCAACATGTTCAAGTACTTGTTATTTACATTTTCCTTTTGCACTAAATAACCTCTTGTTTATTTAACCATCTTCACATATAATATTAAGTACTTTTAACAATTCTTCACCATCCATAAACCTTACCTGTGCCACAGTGATTAAAAGCCATTGATTTCGATGGATTGACATAGATACCATCATTCAGGGCCACAAAATTTCTCATTTAGGACAACTTTGTGCATCACATATGAGACCAAGATATGAGCCAATACCATATAACCCCTCTAAATTTATACAATCCAACATGGACTCCTTCAAGAAGTAATCAATCTAATAAAACACTTAAAAATAAATATACCACTTAAAGTAAATCAGATATTATTTGCTATTAAACTAAACTCAGCATCCACCCAACCATGCCAGACTGTTTGTATGGACTACATAGTTGTGGCCATGATCTTTGCAATTTAACTCCAACTCCTCCATTTCCTGTGTACAAACATTGTAGGCAATGCAAATACTAGATGGATAAGAGACACGAAAGAGCAATACCTCTTTGTATTTTATCCAACCAACTGGTTGGAGGGAGCAATCACGTTTACAGGACAAGTGTTCAAGTGTGCACTTTTGAGCTTCCAAGTCAATGTTTGGCAGCTTTTTCCATTCACCAGTATCTGGTTTCATTTCCCAAACCTCCCATAATAATCGTCTGCAGACGTTGATCAAAGATAGATAGCTCCCCGTTGATAAATAATACGTTAACCTTTCTCCATAACCCTGAGGAACGAGAATCTGTCTAATAGTTTCAGTCTCTAAGTTCAAAGTCACTAAGATATTCTGCCTGCGACCAAGCCAATGCATAAACCCTTCAGTAATCAACGGAGTACCAATGAGAAGTTTCCTAGCAGAGACAGATAAGTGTTCAATCTGAACATCCCTCCAAAAGTCATCCACTCCCACAGTTAATATAGCACATCGTATGCCATCCTTGCAATCATACGCGTGAACTACTTTATACTCCATGCACGATGGAACATATGCTAAACCAGAATAGGTGTGGCTTATTATTTTTGGATAAAATGGAGGGAGAGCAAAGTGTTGTTTCGTTGCAGGATTTGCAACGTAAAGACCGTGACAATTATCGAAATCAAACTCCAATACCAATCCATTACAACTAGTCCAAACTGCATGTCTAAACTTGTAACTGAACTTAGAAATCTCAATTCGGCCTTGGCTCATAGCCACAAAAATTGTACTGCTAAGTGCTATCCGATCCTGGATTAGAAGTCCACTAGTTGAATGTTGCAGGTGGTCATTTATGAAATTATGGGAGTGGATCATATGGTACCACTTCCGGCAAACAAGCCTCGCCCCGTTATAAATGTCTTGAGCTGGTAGATGTAGAAGAATTTTGAACACCATATCATCCGGAAGAGACTCAATGTTCGTTAATTTCATCCTTTTACATCTCCTAAAATAATAAGGACGAGTTCTGCAGTTGACAGATACACAATGCCCAGCCATCTGCATGTTAAAATAAACAGGCTCAATAATATGAAATGGCTTAAACTTTATACTTAGTGTCCACAACATACAAACAAGCCTAACTATTTCTATATTCCCAAAACCATTTATTCAATGTACGCTCACCTCTTTCAAACAATTATGTTAGAATATCAATATTTTCACAAATTCTTTTGTGTCTTTTGTGGATTGTGGACAACATTCTTTAGCTAAAGTTACTTTCATGATTCATCACACATATGTTTTAAATAAAGAAGGCATTTTTTTATTGCAGCAAAATGGCACCACAAAATTCGAGCTTTATTACCAAAATTGCTTAATAAGCGTTTTATAAATTTGGGGGCGAAACGGAGGAACAAAACCCCTTTCATATCTGAAACACCGCGGACATTTCTGAAACGGAAATCTGAAGAAGAAAAGATAAATGAAACGGTACCTCTGAGTTCAGTTCTCTTTTATTTGTCATCAGAGTAGGAACGATGTTCGAATGATGATCTGTCACTCCGACCATCGGCGAGCCACTATTGCGGTGGTGACTAGCTGGCGGCGGTGGCTGGCGGAGGGCTGACGATGATGGAATATTACCCATTTCAAGTCATGAATCCAAGTTGGAAATTGGTGTGAACCAAATTCAAATCTTCACTCGGGCTTTTATAGCATCCCGGTAGAGATGATAAATGGGCCGTCCTAGCGGCAAGGTCTACCCTGACTTCTCAGTATACGAAAAAACATGGGCCCCTACTAAAAAAGAAAACAACTTGAAGCTCCAACAATTAACATTTTTTTCATCATCCAAAATATTCTCCGTGTAATATCAAGGTGAAGTGTGTGTGCGTAACTCAAAAAAAAAAAAAAAAAAAATTAACATTTTTTTCATCATCCAAAATATTCAACAAGTGCAATATCAATAAAGACAAAAAAAAGTATAAATTAGTCATTGAAAAAATATGGATCTTCTAGCATTTTGAGAAGCAAAAGCATCAATAAAATTATCAAAATCAAGATTTTCCAATTCCTTGTTTTCAATGAATAAAATTGCTATCCCATCTAATTTTTCTTGAGACATAGTTGAACGCAAGTGTGATTTTATAAATTTTAATTTTGAAAAACTTCTCTCTGCTGATGATATAGTAACCGGTATAGTTAATAAAACCATATAAGAAATTGAAGTATTTGAAAAATAATCCAAAGCTTTTACAATTTCAAGAACTTCAATAGCTGATTTGTTTCTTTTATTAAACACATTTGCAACACTTGCAGTTCAGGAAATAAATCATCAGCATCAATATCAGATTTATCATTATGTTTTAGAGCAACTTGAAGATTAACACAACATTCATGCAATCTATTTTTATCCATTGAAAGCAACTTTTAGGACTAAACAAAAAACCAAAAATATTTTAATTAGAAGTTAGATTAATTTTTTATTGCAATTTTAAAGCCAAAAAAAGGCCACTTATTATTTCTTAATTAATTAGGTGGTGACTAGCTGGCGGCGGTGGCTGGCGGAGGGCTGACGATGGAATATTACCCATTTTAAGTCATGAATCCAAGTTGGAAATTGGTGTGAACCAAATTCAAATCTTCACTCGGGCTTTAAAAGCATGCCGGTAGAGATGATAAACGGGCCGTTTTAGCGGTTTTGGGCCAACTCTAATAGTTTTCGGGTGAAATAAGCTGACAATATTGGAACATAACCCTAATTTTAGCGAACTTCGGGCTAAACGGGTCACTATCGGGCTATAAGTCAAAAAATTAAAAATTATATTTAAAATCTAAAATTTTAAACTCAAACATATATAACATTTAAGTTTAACATTTTAAGTTAACTATTTATTATAAACAAAGTCATTCATAGATTATAATTACATTAGATCAACAAAATTATAAAATTTAAATATTTTATGATATAAATCTTAAAACTTAAACTATAATAATAAAAGATATCATTATTTAACCACATAAAATGGGAAAAATATTTTTTTTTTGAAATTACTCATATGGCTATAAGCCATAATTTTCAAAATTATATATTAAATTTATTAAAGATGACAAGATGTTAATTTTAAAAATATATTTAGTAATAAATAATATAATAAAATAGATATATAATATTAGAATAACATTTTTTTAAGAACACAATTGGCTGGCTAATGAGCTAGCTTTAACGGGCCTTAGCTACATGGCCCGGGCCAAAATAATTCGGCTAACTCTCTTTTATCCCGGTTTAAACGGTCTGAGCCAATGGACCGCTATTAGATAAATATTTTTATCATGATTTTGATGATTTTGTTTAATTGTGTTTTTACACCAAAACAATGTCACCAATTGTTGCCTAAATACTCCTAATCGTTTTAAATTATTTTTTCGGAGTATTTCTCATAGTTTATTTTTTGATTATTCAAAACAATTCATTTCGGGCAATATAAAAAGTGATTTTTATGTTTTAAAGTGTTTTTAACAATTACCAAATACCATCAAGGTAAAACGGAGCCCGAAAGACTTAGTCAGATTTTTTTCACGGGCCAAAATGCTCCTGGAATAGGTCGATCGGTCGACCAAGGTGGTCGACCGGTGCCTGCAGCTTTAAGATTTCATATTCTCAAACAAAAACGCGTTCAGGGACAAAGTCGGCCCCCTAGTCGACCTGGTCAACCCCGGTCAACATGTGTGTTTGTTCTCTCGTATCAATCAGTATCATTTTCTCTTATTCTCGGAACATACAGAGACAGATCGACCCCCTCCTGGCCGACCTATGTGGGTCTCAGCTTCAACGGACTTATTTTCAAATCTTTTGTACTGATTGATCAAAAAATCAGATGATTTTGAGCTTGTAGGAGATAACTTTTCATGAAATTGTGGGTTTGGTTTCTAACAGCTATAATCTTAATTTAATCTGCATTTTCTTTACAAATAATCTTGATTTAATCTGCATTTTCTTTACAGATTTTATTTTCCAAGAGGAGCTTATCAATATTCAAGGTATCTCCTATAAATAGAGGACGATTTGAAGCATATATACAACACAACAACAACACAATTAATACAATACAAGTTCTTGTTCTTCATTATCATATTCTTGTTGTATTTAGCATAAGTCTTACACTTGCACATCTTGAGTATTATACTTTATTCTTGATTACACTTGCATTTCAAAGTTGTATACATCATTATCGAGTTGTAATTTTGAATTTATTTCAAATCATTCAAGACAAGACATCCTTGTAAGTGTTCTTGTAGTAAGAGCACACTTGGTTGAATCTAGGTATTGAAGAGTTTGGTGCTCTTCTAGGTGAATAAAAGTTTGGTGCTCTTCGAGGTGTTGGAAGAGTTTGGTGATCTTCAAGGTGTAGAAGAGTTTGGTGCTCTTCGAGTTGAAAGATTGTGGTAATTTTCATAGGTGCCGTTGTAAGAAGAGTGTGGTACTCTTCAAGGTGATGTTGTAATAGTTTTGGTAACTATTAATAAAATTTATTTTTTTTCGAAATCCATCCCGGATATACTGGGGTGGTAGATTACGTAGTCCCTAGGTGGGGTGAAGCTCTATAAATCGATGTGTGTTGTTTATTTTCCCGCACTTGCATTATTACTTACATCTTCACATTCGAAAAAGAGGTCATAATTCGAAAAATCGGCATAATCAATTCACCCCCTCTAGATTATCGTAGCCACTTGGACTAACAAGTTGTATTAGAGCCAAACTCTTTGGCAAGCTCGTTCCACATTGCAAGTAAAGAGAAAAGATCGATGGCTACGAACAAAGCCTACCTCACCACCGGCGCCTCCACCAACAAACCACCACTATTCGACGCTAACAACTATTCCTTTTGGAAAGACCAAATGGAGTGCTTTCTACAAGGGTGCGGGTTTGAGATATGGAATGCGGTTATTGAAGGGATAGCTTAACCAACCAAGAAATTGGAGGATGGCACCTCGGTTCTCAAGACCTTCAAGGAATTTGATGACAACGACAAGAAGTTAGTCTCCCTAAACGGTAAGGCTTTGAATATTTTAAATTGTTCACTCACCGCCACCGAGTACAATCGTATTAGAGGGATAAGGTCGGCACATGAAGTATTGGAAAAATTAGAAACCATTTATGAAGGTACGAAGAAAGTGAAACAAGCTAGAAAGACCATGCTTATTAAAGATTTCGAAAACTTCATAATGCTCGAGGGTGAAGAGATTTCGAAAATGGTGGAAAGATTAGACAACATCGTCAATCCTTTATTGGCACTCGGAAAAGTCATTTCGGAAGAAGACAAAGTAACCAAAGTTTTGAATGCTTTTCCCGGTTTTTGGTCCAAAAATGTGACGGCTATCATGGAAGCTCAAAATTTAGAGGTAAATTTAGAAGCTCTAAATTTTGATGAGCTTATTGGAAATCTTCTCATCCATGAAATATACATAAATGAAAGGAGTAATTCAAAAGCATCTTGTTGAGAAATTTATTGTTTAGATTTTGATGAATGCCATGTAAAACTTAGAATAGGAAGTTGGCACCCCATTTTCGTTGTAAACTGCATTGTAATAAATAGGGCTGGTCAAGCCGAGTTAAGTCACTATGCCTAAACATGCAAGAAGACAACCTGGAGACTAGAAGGAAGACTCATTTGCAAGATAGCTAAGTATGGCAAATAAGAGAAGACGGAATGAGATGCGGTGAGTAGAGTATTAGTCAAGTCAACTCAAGATAGCCAAGTCTCAAGTTGAAGTGACAAGAGTCATCCATGATTGGAAGTCGACTTAAGTCACCTGGGGAAAGCAAGGAAATGCAATCAAGTCGAGATAATCTGGAAGAGATCCGTTGTACGTAAATCAAGGGAATTACTTAAACAAGTAATACCTCCATACTACCTTTCTCGAAGTGCTCGACCCTAGAAGCGTGCAAAAGGAATAAACCAATGGGAATCATCGCACCATGTCGAACTCTCAAAAGTCAAGAACAATTCATACGAGGAAGTGGCAATTCCAAGGATCGCAACAAGACAAAGCCAACGACCACAAGTGACTTTCAAAAATAAGCATATCTCTTCAACGGGCGGATTTTTGAAAGATCACTATAAAAGGCTAAGGAATGACTCGAGAGAAGGTTACAGAACCACGAACATTCAAGCAAACATTTGAATCAGTAACCTAAGATATTCTCAAATCATTCAAGATTAATCCTCAAGCCTACATTACGAAGAAAATCAATGCAACACTCATTGTGAAGGAAAGATAACTTCAATCGTTGAAGAGGAAATTGTTGAAGAATCAAGGGGTCTACATTCCACGGAGGATTGTAGGAAGGTTCAAGGTCGAAGTCTCAAGTTTTTGGAGGGCTTCGTGATCAAATCCAAAGAGCTTAAGCAAGTGGGTGAGTAGCAAGGCATTTGCCTGTGAAGAAGTTTCGAGTCGACGAAGCCAGTGCGTGACCAAGGCATCTCAGATCGAGTCCCAAAGGATCAAGTCATTTGTGTGATCAAGACTTGTATCCGGGATTACCACTCACGTATATTGATCAATACTTAGTGGATTCCTCCAGGAGTTGGAGAAGAGAGGAGTAGAAGAATTACCCCATCTTCGAACCTCTATAAAAACTTATCGTGTCATTTACATTTCAGCACATTAATTCCTGCACCTTATTTATTTAACTCTGCTGATAAATTTGCTATCCACTTGATAATCTCTAAGTACTAAAACTGTTAGAGATTTTTGTAACCGCAAGTCTACGGTGTCAAGTTTTAATGTAGAGAAGTAAGGTTGTCGAATCCACAGGGAATAATTATCGAATTATTGCTAAGTACTATAATATAGTAGTCTAACTTTATTTAGAAATTCAATATATGATGGAGTTGATTATACTAAAAATACTAAAAATAAATCAAGAATATGAAAATATCAATGAGTTTATCCAAATGATTAAATGAATTCTAGAGGTATGATGAATCTAGTTATCCCTTATGTTGTCAATATGGTTTATCAATCATCAATTACCAATTTATAAGTCAAGATTTCTACAATAATCATTCCCTCTCTCAAGTGCCAAATGATTTTAGATTCAATTGGGAAATCAATATCTCTATAAAAATCACCAATTAAAATCTCAATAAAAGCTATGAATCTTGATAAATGACTTCAAAGGATTCACAAATCTCTCAATTCTATGAAATCCTAGGTTATGCTATTCCAAGGTCATGTATTCAATTACCTCTCTCAAATGTCAAATCAAATACACCAAACACTCTAAATTATTGATCAAGTAATTTAGAAGCAATAGATCCAAATAGCACAAATAAATTGATAGATCTAGATTGACAAATCACAATTTCAAAACATAAGTTCAAACATAGATTACATCATCCCTCTAGAATTATAGAGTTTAGATCATGATTAAAGAAAATGAATCCATAAGAATACAACAATACATCTTACAAAATATGGAGAAAGTAACAAAATAAGAACAAGAGTTGAGGATCTTTCTATTTCTAGATGATAAGAGCCTTCAATCTTCTTCTCCAAGCTTGTCCCAAGATGTTTCTATTCTTCTCCCTTGTCTTCTTGTTGTTTTGTTGTCTTCCAAATGGTCCAAGATGTCAAATCACGCCCAAGTGTCTCTATTTATAACCCCACCAAGATCCAAGAAAAAGGTAGGCAAACATAGGAGAAAGCTGCGGCGCCCAGCAATTTCCCACAAAAATGCCGCCCGGCGCTGTTCCAGGCGTTGGCGCAAAGCCGCAGCGCCCCACGTGAATTTTGGAGTGTTTGGCCCTGTAGCGCCCGCCCGGTTTTTTCACCCACCAAATGTCCGATTTTGGTTTTGTGCCCTTCATCAAAGTTGTAGCTCTATCTCTTAGCTTTCCATATCCACTTGAATCACCTCAATATCAATTTTGTAGAGAGAGTTATGACCAAAATACGAAATTGATGGAAATTTCAAGACGCATTTGGACGTTTCTTCAAATCAATCTCTCGTTGTTTGATCGTTCATGCTTCTTTTGATACATGACTCATTAATATGACTAAAAACTCAATATAATTGGACCTCAACATGGATTGACCACTCAAATGACTCGAAACAATGGGAATTATTGCCTAACCTATGAGATATAACAAAAATGACTCAAAATACTCAGAAACAACACAAAACTCAAGTCTATGAAGGCCAAATCAATGGTATAAAACCAAATGAACAAATACCCCCAAACTTAGAATATTGCTTGTCCTCAAGCAATTATAACTCTAAAATGAAAATTACAAAACAGAACAATACAAACAAACTGCAAAACTTCACAACCAAACTCATTTGTCAAATTTCGTTTCACTATCAATCAAGCGCGTATTTTCACAATGTGATCATGACGGTGGAATGTTCATGCCAACCCCGTTTTCATTATCCAGATAGATTCATGCAATCAATGTTTTCAAGATGATCCACTTTTTGAATATAGAGATGAGATGCTTACCAGACTCCATAAGCTTGTCTTTCACACTAATCTCCACTAATGTAGGCTAATGTAACACAAGGATCAATAGGACTTTTAAAGCTTGTAATGTGGGCTTAGGGTAAGGTAGGAAAATATAGGAATAAATGGCTCAAATCACCCAAACACCCAATTAACACTTCGAATTATCAATAGGCGCTACCCTTCACTTTTTTTTTTGGCATCCCCAATATTTATGAACTTTCAATCCCGTTGATTTTTTTTTCGGAACCCCGAAACTTATTCTTTTGTGTACATGGGGTTTCATATTTTCTTTTCTCGGGCAACTTCATTCAATTAAACACATACCCTTCTCATTATCCCTTCCTCAACCTTCAACATTTTTCTATATTATGTGTGTACGTATGAGTGATGGGTAATTAGGATTTTCACATTTAGGCTCTGGGTATTTGATTGGTTGCCAAAGAAACGCATTTATAAGGCTCAACGGGGGACACTAGGGAAAATATAATACAAAGGTAGGCATTTTAGGCTCTAGCTTGTTCAAAGATGGCTTAAATCACTTCCTCATGATTACTTCGCCTAGGATTTCGCCTCGACTAGTGATCAGACAAGTTCTAGCATCCGGTGGGATCATAAAGGAACCACTCAATTGCATAAATCACCCCAAATAAATCAGCAGAGTTAAGCACATAGATGGAATTAATGGAAAGAAGATTAAATCACAGTTCAAACACATGCTCTTTTGACCGTTCAACTCATATTCAACAAATTCACTTAGTCATGCAATTTCACAGTTTAACAAATGCCCCGACTCAACTCTAGACTCTTTTTTTTGTTTTTTTTTACTGAAGACCCGACTCGATGAATAAAAATAGACTGCACCCCCAAACTTAAAACGACATTGTCCCCAATGGAGAGGTGGGAAAAAGGACTTTCCTGGTAGCCGAGGAGCGAAGACTCCTTAAGTCATGTGATACTACTACGTGTATGAGGTGTCTCGCATAAGCTAAAAATGCATCCTAGCGCACAAGCCCGTGGGTGTTGTATGCTCCGAGGTGTGGTCTTGTTCTTCCCCTTCGCCTTGGCCCGGCTCTTTTTGGCTTCGCATCTTTGCAACCTAGCAAGGTAGACAAGAAAACAAAACTCGTGGAACCAAGGAACTCGGTTATGGGTGAGAAATCAAAAATCACATCACATACATAATGCACCCAAGTAAAAAATATAGTGCCCTGTCAAAAAGATAAGCATGAAGATGCAAAATAGCACTAAACAATGTGAAACTGTCATTGAGGCATTTCATCAAACACCTCATATGCATGAATTTGGGCAAAAATAGTAAATGCAATGGATAACTCAATTCAATCCCAAAATACAACACCAAACCTAAGTCTAGCATGATCAACTGTAGGTCCCAATGGGTGTAAGTGTAAGGTTTAGAAGGGGGTTGAATAAACCTTACCAAATTTTCGATTTAGTCTTTTTAAATCTACAGAGTTGATTCTACAATTGTGTCCTTGATGGAAATCGAATTAGTCACTCAAGAGAGTTAATCTCTTAATGCAGATTTGAGTCGTTGATGAAGTAATCATTTGTTGGCTATAATTTAACTCAACTGTGGTTTTGGGAAGACTTAACACCCTTAAGTTTGATTAAGCAAGATTTTAGAGCTTGATTTAGTACTTATAAATTATCAAATGGATAGCAAATTTATCAACAGATATAAGCAGTTAAAAGTGCAGAATTTAAATCTTTGAAATGTAAATGACACAAGAAAGGTTTTATAGAGGTTCAAGATGGGGTAATTCTTCTACTCCTCTCTTCTCCAACTCCGGAGGAATCCACTAAGTAATGATCGGTTTACAAAGTGGTTTACCCGGATACAAGTCTTGATCACAACAGCCCGACTTGATCCTTAGGGACTCGATGCCTGAGACGCCTTGATCACTCATGGCTTCTCGACGACTCGCCTTCTTCAAGGGCGGTGGCTTGTTACTCTGACTCACTTGCTCAAGCTCTTTGGATTTGATCACGAAGCCCTCCAAAAGCTTAAGACTTGGTTCAACCTTGAACCTTTCTACAATCCTTCCCCGGAATGTAGACCCCTTGTTTTCAAAAGTTTCTCTTCAACCGATAGAAGTTCTCTTTCCTTCAGGGTGAGTGTTGGATTGATGTACTTCGTAAAGCTTGAGGATTGAGAATGTTTGATTTTACGATGTGCTTGTATATCTCACGTGTGTGTCATCCTCTTATCTCAAACAAACTCCTCGGCCTTTTATAGTGAACTTTCAAAAATTTGCCCGTTGAAGAGATAGCTTATTTTTGAATGTCACTTTGCGATCGTTGGCTTGCGCTTCTTGGAATTGCCGTTTCCTCGTATGAATTGTTCTTTCACCTTTTCGAGTTCGACACGGTGTAGTGCTTCCCATTGGTTCATTCCTTTTGCACGCTCGACCGAGCACTCCAAGAAAGGTGGTATGGAGATATTACTTGTTTAAGTAAATCTCTTGATTTCGGCAACGTTTTTTACGATTATCTCGACTTGACCGCATTTCCTTGCTTTCCCAGGTGACTTAGAGTCACCTTCCAATCATTGGATGACTCTTCCGTCACTTCAACTTGAGACTTGGCTTTTCTTGAGTTGACTTGAGTGATGCTCCACTCACCGCATCTCACCGCTTCTTCAAGAGAGTTCCCGTCTACTCTTCTTTGCCTTCAATTGCCTCGCAGGAGTCTTCCTTCCATCTTGATTGTCTTCTTGCATGTTGGGACGAGCCGACTTAAACCTTGGCCTCGCTTCTATTCATTACAATGCATTTTACAACAAGAATTGGGGTGCCAACTTTCTATTCTAAGTTTTACATGGCATTCATCAAAATCTAAACAATAAAATTCCTAACAATTTCCCCCTTTTTGATGATGCCAAAACTTAAACCATACAAAGATGTAAATAACAAAGATACATACAGATAGTGTATTGACATATAATGTATCGTGAGAATCAATCTTTTTATTGATCATATCATTCTTGTACTTAACACAATTGTTTACAAGGTGTATCGTAGTATATAATTGTCTTCACAAAAAAATAAAGAATTTATAGCTTTATTACGTAAGACTTACATTGTATGTATTTACATAATAAAATACACGAAGGGTTGGACAAAGAACACTTCATCTCCTTCATTGTCTCCTTCTTTCATCTTGATCAAATCTTCTTCTCTTCTTCTCTTTTCTATTGTCACCGCTTTCTTTTTCTTTTCATATGCCTTCCTGGCGCCTTCATCTTTTTCTTCAACTTCATAGTCTCTCTCACATTGTCTCATCCATAGGACTTGGGCACAATAGTCGCCTCCAGCCTATGTATTCCGCCTTGTAGAGGTGGCTATTGAGTTTTGCTTCTTGCTAAACCAGGAAATTAGTCTTTTCTAGCATTTGACATGTGCCTCGAAGTCCACTCGCATCCAAAGATTCACATTTAATCAATAGCCAATTAGCTTGAATCCACCTTCCTTTGGATACCATAGGCCTACTTCTTGGATTCCTTTCAAGTATCTCAATATTCTCTTAGTCATATGGCTCTCTTTTGGAGCAGATTGAAATCTTGCACATACACCTACAAAGAAAGGTGATGTCCGCCCGCTAATTGTGAGATAGAGGTTGATCCAATAAGTGCTCAGATCTTGTTTGATCTGGTGCTTGCCATCCGCATCCATGTCCATTTTGATCGATGTGTTCATTGGTAAAGACTTCTCCTCCATACCAAATTTCTTCATTAAGTCTCCGTGTATTTTGTTTGACTTATGAAGGTTCCATCCTTCACTGTTTCACTTGGAGTCCAAGGAAGAATGTCACTCTCCCATCATGCTCATTTCAAACTTACTTTGCATGAGGTTTGAAAATTTTTCACATGACTCTTTGTTAGTGGATCCAAAAATGATGTCATCCACATATATTTGAACAAGCAAAAGATACTCTTCTTGTCTTGAATTCTCGAAAAGTGTTTTATCTACTTTTCCTTTTGTGAATCCATTTTCGATTTAGAATTGTGACAGGTATCATACCATGCTCCGGGTGCCTGTTTCAATCCATACAGGCTTTTTGAGTTTGTATACCTTATCTCCAAGATGCTCAAATCGGAGGTTGTTCAACATACACTTCTTCTTCCAATAAACCATTTAGGAATGCACTTTTTACATCCATCTCGATATACAATGAAATTCTTGTGAGCGTGATAGGCAAGAAACATCCTTATAGCTTCCAATCTTGCTACAGAGGGCAAATGTTTCATCAAAATCTATTCCTTCTTGTTGGCAATATCCTTTGGCTACTAGTCTTGGAGCCTTCCCGTTCATCTTGTTTCGAACACCCATTTGGTTCCAATAACATTTTGATGTATGGGTCTTTGCACTAATTCCCATACTTTATTTCTCTCAAATCGATTCACTCTTCTTGCATAGCTTGAATCCAATGTGTGTCGCCCAATGCTTGTGACACATCTTTGGGCTCTATTTGCGAGATGAAGCATGTGAACATAGCTTCTTGTTGAGTTCGATCTTGTTTTGACACCTTCTCTTATATCTCCAATGACAAGTTTCGTGGATGGTCTCTCACCATCTTACATCAGTTGGAGTAAGTTAGCCGATTGATCGACTTGCGTTGTGTTGGTGTGGTCACTCTCTCGTTATCACTTAGCCGCAAATTTTCCAATTTTTTGAGATTCACTATCTCATCTTCTTCGAATTGATAATTCCGGCCCTTCAAAGATAGGGACTCTTCAGTATGATTGGATGATTCAAACTTATCACCGACTCTTCAATGTCTTCTCCATTTACATTTGGCTCATCGAATACTACATGAATGGATTCCTCCGAACCATAGTTCTTTTGTTGAGTATTTTGTAGGCTTTGCTTTCATTTGAGTATCCTAAGAAGATACCTCATCGCCTTTAGCATCAAAAGCCTTTAGGTTGTCTTTGCCATTGTTGTGGATGAAACATTTACATCCAAATATTCTCAAATATGCAACACTTGGTTTTCTTCCGATTCGAGATCTCATAGGAGTCTTTGTCAGTTGTCTATTTATCATACATCTGTTTTGGGTGTAGCAAGTTGTGTTGATTGCTTTCACCCAAAATCTTTTTGGTAACCCCGCTTCTAGCCTAACATGGTCCTTGCGGCTTCCTTGAGGGTTCTTTTCTTCTTTTCGCAACTCCATTCTCTTTGTGGAGTCCTTGTCGATAGTTCATGACCAATACCATTCTCAATAATCGAGTTATTATTCCATTGACAAACTCGGTTCCTCTATCCGATCTTATTTTGATAATGGTTTGACTCTTCTCATTTTGAATCCTCTTCATCACCGTGGGTAGTTTTTGTAGAGTTTCTTTCTTCTTGCACATGAATATTGTCCATGTATATCTTGAGTAGTCATCTACTACCACCAAGGTGTATTTCTTTCCACTTATGTTTGGTTCCATGGGCCAAATAGATCCATATGAAGTAGATGCAATATTCTTGTTGAGGATGGGCATGTCTTTTCTTTGAATGACGACTTGATTTGCTTTCCTTCGACATGCATCACATATACTCTCCTTCTTGTATACCGAGTCCGGAAGTCCTTCTACAAGTTGACTTCACCTTGTTAATTGTTTTGAAAAACACTTTTTTGTGCCACGTACCAACTTGATTCAAATTGCATTTCTTTGCTAGTAGACAAGTCCGGGTCAAAAGGTTGACCAATCCACTACATACATATTTTTTTCGCTACATCCTTGCAAAGACCACTTCATTTGATTCAATTTCTTTGATTTGGCATATACCCATGTTGAATCCAACATTGTAGTCCTTGTCACGAGTGATCGATATAAGTTGAAGTTGAGTCCTTCAAAAATGATTTCTAATCCATTCCTCTTGATGGATCCAATGCCTCTTATTTCACCAGAGCTTCATTTCCCCCAAATATGACTTTTGCTCCTTTGACTTCCTTGAATTTTGACAGATTTCTCTTATTTCTGTCATATGTCCGGAATGACCACTATCCATGTACCAGGTTCCTTGGCACTCACTGCTCCTTGAACCCGCAATCAAGGAAATTAAGTTTTAGGTACCCATACTTGTCCGGGTCCTGAGGGGTTAGAGTTGTAAGATGATCCAACCAACCTATAGCCAAATGTTTTGACTCTAAGGGGTTGCCATCTATCGTGCCATAATCATAATCAATCCTCGCAAATTGCTTGGGGATTCTAGGTTCATACAAACTGTCTTTTGTCTCAGTATGCCTGCATATGTGTTTTAGCAATTGCCTTCCTTGGGTAATTGTGGTGTTTTTGAGTGTAGTGCCAGTGCATATAAATGTCGATGAAAGCTCTTATACTTTTGGAATGGCCTTTGCCGAGTTCTAGGCCTTTGCCATCCGGGCTTATATTCCATAAGTCTATGCCGATAGTTCACATTATTCCAATCACTGGCTTGGATATTTTCTACCATTCCCATCATATGTATTTCTTTTATGGATTTTCCGGGGTTTTGGTAGCTGAATGAGTATTTTTGTTAGGAGTTTCGAGGACTCGGGTCAATCCTTCACTGTTTTTCAAAGACACTCAACTCGGGCCGTTTTCCTTTTCCTTTGTAACCAAGGCCGTTTGCTTAGTATTGTGCTTTGGAGTGAATGTGTGTGCAACATTTAGTGTTTTGGACTTTTCGGACTCTTCATGACTTGGAAGATCCTTTTTCCAAAATTACTCTTGAGGTTTGACATGGCACAGAGGAATTAAATCCAACCTGTCTTGTCTCCACATTCTCTTTGACTCATGATAAGATCATCCAATGATTTAGATGCCTTAGTAAATGAGGCAATAACATTCTTGAGGTCATTCTCCTCTTTTCTATAGCTAAAGCAATTTCTCGCTATTAATTTAGCAACTTTTAACCTTTCATTCTCAACAACTATTTGACTTAGAGTACTCCGCTCCTTAGTCAGTAGTTTTGACTTTGAGTAGGCTGTTTTCCTCATTCAATAGTGTGTGTGAGGATTTAATGTGTTCAAAATCTTTCATCATTTTGCTTAATGAATCATAAAGATCAAGAGGTGATGAAGTGAGTGTGTCATTCACTATCACTAGTGTCCGAGTTTGTTGAGTTAGATTGTACCTCATCTTCTTGATCTTGTTCTTTGGTTGCGGATCGGGCTTCTTCTTCGAGTCACTTGAGTAGTCACTTCATCGCTCTCTCGAATCATGTCTCCCTCGACTTGTCAAGTTTAGCATCCGATCTCTGCACCATCATTGCCTTTTTCCTTTCTTGTCTTCTTTCTCTCAAGATCTTTCTTTCTTCTTCATCTCTACTTGTTGACTACAGGATATGAGCAAATCAATGGCATAGTGACCTGGTTGTCACAGCCCAACATAGATATTACTTTTTGATCGCCTCTTTCTATTCTCGAGTTGTCGCCCCTTTGATACTCAACTTTTTGATGATCTGTTTCTCTTGGTTGGTTGTCTTCCTTTGATTTGGAGGAGCCGAGTGTCTTCTCGGAAGATTCACCCTTTCCTCTCTTGTAGTTCTTGTTAAAGAACTTGTTAAATCTTTTAACCATCGGGCTATTTCTTCCGGGTCAACGACTTCTTTGACCTCGGCTCTCTTCCCATCTTTAACAATTAGAGCAAATTTGTTTTGGGTACAGCTTGTCTCTTCCTGGTCTTTCCTTCTCACTCAAATTCGTGAGGCTTTGAGATCCGAGAATAATTCATGGTTGGATGTCTTTGATAGGTCCATGGAATGTCTCCTGCCATGACCTTCATCTCCCATTCACCGGGAAGACTTTTTAGGATTTTCATACACATTTCTTCTCGTATATTCCTTTCCAAGTCAGGCAGCTCATTTGTGATTTGATGAACCGAAAGGTTCTCTCCCGAGATCATTTTGAAGTTCTCAAATTTCAGACAAAGACCACCGATAATTTGTTTTCTTGATTTGCTCCGAGCCTTCACAAATCAATGTCGACTTGTCCTGCATTTCTTTAGCCGTTTCGCATGATTTGACTTTGTTGAACATGGCTTTGTCCAAGGTTTTGTAGAGGATGTCCTTGGCTACATTGTCCAGGTTGTATCTTTTTTCATCATCATTTGTCCACTCGGTTCTTGGTTTTTCAACCATGATGGTCCGGGAGCAACATCTTCTTTTCTCTTTCACCGCAACTCTTCGCACATGTGTGTTCACCTTTAATATTAAGAGGCCCATCTTCTATCACTATCCACATCTCATCATGTAATGCCGATAGATGAGCTCGCAACGAATTTTCCAATCATCAAATTCTTCAATAGTGAACATAGGGATGCGTGTCAAATTTGCTTCCATGATAATGACTTTTAATAAAAAGAGTTTTGAAGGTTTAAGTACTAAAGCAGACTTTGAAAAGTTTGGAGATCTAGTTCAAGAACTGTCACGGAGGGTTCAATGAACCAACCGCCCGATACCACTTGTAGGTCCCAAGGGGTGTAAGTGTAAGGTTTAGAAGGGGGTTGAATAAACCTTACCAAATTTTCGATTTAGACAGAGTTGATTCTACAATGTGTCCTTGATGGACAATCGAATTAGTCACTCAAGAGAGTTAATCTCTTAACAGACTTGATCCGTTGATGAAGTAATTTCTTGTTGGCTATAATTTAACTCAATGTGGTTTTATTTTATTGGAAGACTTAACACCCTTAAGTTTGATTAAGCAAGATTTTAGAGCTTGATTTAGTACTTATAAATTATCAAATGGATAGCAAATTTATCAAGAGATATAAAGCGATTAAAAGTGCATGAATTTAAATCTTTGAAATGTAAATGACACAAAGAAAGTTTTTATAGAGGTTCGAAGATGGGGTAATTCTTCTACTCCTCTCTTTCTCCAACTCCCGGAGGAATCCACTAAGTAATGATCGTTTACAAAGTGGTAATCTAGTCCGGATACAAGTCTTGATCACAAATAAATTGGCCGACTTGATCCTTAGGGACTCGCCCCTGAGACGCCTTGATCACTCACCTGGCTTCTCGACGACTCGCCTTCTTCACAGGGTTGCTTTGTTACTGACTCACTTGCTCAAGCTCTTTGGATTTGATCACGAAGCCCTCCAAAAGCTTAAGACTTGGTTCAACCTTGAACCTTTCTACAATCCTTCCGGAATGTAGACCCCTTGTTTTCAAAAGTTTCTCTTCAACCGATAGAAGTTCTCTTTCCTTCACAGTGAGTGTTGGATTGATGTACTTCGTAATGTAGTTTGAGGATTGAGAATGTTTCGCTTTTTCGATGTGCTTGTATATCTCACGTGTGTGTCATCCTCTTATCTCAAACAAACTCCTCGGCCTTTTATAGTGAACTTTCAAAAATTTGCCCGTTGAAGAGATAGCTTATTTTTGAAAGTCACTTTAAAATCGTTGGCTTGCGTTCTTGGAATTGTCGTTTCCTCGAAATGAATTGTTCTTTCACCTTTTCGAGTTCGACACGGTGTAG
This sequence comes from Rehmannia glutinosa, assembly GCA_016081115.2. Lineage (NCBI taxonomy): Eukaryota > Viridiplantae > Streptophyta > Magnoliopsida > Lamiales > Orobanchaceae > Rehmannia > Rehmannia glutinosa. The sequence continues at coordinate 14,213,354 of CM071927.1, forward strand.
TGCTTCCCATTGGTTCATTCCTTTTGCACGCTTTCGGGATCGAGCACTCCAAGAAAGGTGGTATGGAGATATTACTTGTTTAAGTAAATCTCTTGATTTCGGCAACAGATTCTTTTATGATTATCTCGACTTGATCGCATTTCCTTGCTTTCCCAGGTGACTTAGAGTCGCCTTCCAATCATGGATGAATCACTTCAACTTGAGACTTGGCTTTTCTTGAGTTGACTTGATGCTAGTGCATCTCATTGCTTCTTCAAGAGAGTTCCCGTCTACTCTTCTTTGCCTTACTCAATTGCTCTCACAGAGTCTTCCTTCCGATCTTGATTGTCTTCTTGCATGTTGGGACGTAGCGACTTAACTCACCTTGGCCACTCTATTCATTACAATGCATTTTACAACAAGAATGGGGTGCCAACTTTCTATTCTAAGTTTTACATGGCATTCATCAAAATCTAAACAATAAAATTCCTAACATCAACCAATCCACAATCCATACATCAACACATTATCCTAGACTTCTACAATCCAATCACACCAAAAATCACAAGATGGGGAAAACCATGGGGTGGGTTTTGGAAGTTGCAAACTTACCAAATAATGAGTGAATGAGATGAAGATGGTGTGTGTGGTGTTAAAGTGCTCCCAGACGATAGAGTGAGATATGTGGGATTTGCACAAATAAGAGGGGTGAAATGTGATGCAACTTACTACTAATAATGCAAAAACTCAGAAAAAACAAAAACAACTACTAAACTAAATTAAAACTAAGAAAGCAATAAAAGGGGCTTGGGTTGCCTCCGAAGAAGCGCTAAGTTTACAGTCTTCAGCCAGACTTTGTCAGATTCTCCTCAAGTTGGAGCTCCAATAGGCATGTTATCCACATTGCCCTTAGTAACTCCCCAACCTCCAATGTCTGCAGCTATATTCCCAACCATCTGCTTACCATCATTTAATTCCAATTTTAACATGTTGGTTGGATGGATGGTGAATACAACTTTCTCCTGATTTACCCGCAGAGTTAGCTCCCCCAGTTCTACATCGATCAAAGCCCGTGTTGTAGCTAAAAATGGTCGCCCAAAGATGATAGGTATTTTCTTGTCCTCATTCGCATCCAACACTACAAAATCCACAGGAAAAATAAATTTATTAATTCTTACCAATACATCTTCAATGATTCCCCACGTATAGGCAATGGATCGATCAGCAAACTGCAAAGTGATATTGGACGGTTTCACCTCCCCGAGCCCAAACTTCGTCACATCAGAAAGAGATATAAGATTCACACTGGACCCAAGATCACAAAGTGGTTTCTCAAAGAAAACTCCTCCAATAGTACACGGAATAGTGAAACTCCCTGGATCCTTCATTTTCTGAGGTAGTTTACTTTGGACTATTGCATTACATTCCTCTGTCAAATAGACAGTCTCAAATTCCTCCAACTTCATTTTCTTGGATTCCACTGGTTTCACATAAATGGGCGATTGTTCGGGTGCAAGCTGAATTTCTACCTCCGATCTTACATAAATTGCATTGCAATGCTCCCTCGGATTAACCTCTGTATTACTCGGAAATTTCCCTCTCTCACGCAGTTGAATTCACTGTTGTTGCTAATCGCCTACTTGTGTCACCAAGGAGTTGATGTGACCTTCTATTGTTGTAACTCTCGAACCCAAATTTTCTATGTTAGAATCGGCCTTGTTCATCCTTGCTCTTGTTTCCACAAGGAATGAACTAAGTAATTCTTCCAAAGACGGCTTTTGTTCTCCCACGTGTGTACTCGTACTTGCTTGGTTTTGAAATCCCGGAGGTGGTTGCAACACATTTCTCGTATTTCTATACGAGAAATTTTCATGATTGCGAAGTCCCGGATGATAATGCGTTGGCAATTGATTCCCTCTATTATTGAAACCCCGATTGTTCACATAATTGGCTTGCTCCAAATCGGGATTCGCCACTTTTTGACTTACCTCCATAACAACCTCTGTTTGTTGTTTTCCACCCGAATTTAGAGTGGCAATTTGCTTTGACAAGGCGGAAATTTGAGAGGCCAATGCGGACATAGTATCAAGTTCAAGAACACCGACAACTTTTCTTGGCGTAGATCTCTCAGAAGGCCATTGATAACTATTGGCAGCCATTTCTTCTAGTAAAAGTATGGCTTCACTTGGAGTTTTAGCCATCAATGTATCTCCCGCTGCAGCATCTATAATAGTTCTCGAATGCCCATTCATACCATTGTAGAAATACTGAACTTTTTGCGTACCCGTGTTGTGGACATCTCCTCATTAATTCTTTGAATCGCTCCCAAGCTTCGTAAAGTGGCTCAAAGTCGAGTTGATGAAATTGAGCAATCTCACTTTTCAGTTGAAGTGTCTTGCTAGGTGGAAAGAATTTTGCCATGAATTTTTCAGTGAGATCATCCCAACTAGTGATACTTCCAGGTGGGAAGGTTTGAAGCCATTGTCTAGCTTTATCACGAAGTGAAAACGGAAATAACCTCAACCGAATAGCTTCATCGGGAACCCCATTCATTTTGATAGTGTCACATATCTCGAGAAAAATAGCCAGATGAGCATTCGGGTCGTCTACGGCACTATCCCCAAACTGATTCTGTTGCACCATGTTTATTAGGGTCGGCTTCAATTCAAAATTATTCACATTGATAGGTTGGCGAACAATGCCCGAATAATTTTGATTCGTGGTTGGTCAAAAATAATCCCGAATGGCCCTCTCCGGTGGTGCAATAATGGGTACACGTTCTTCATCATCACCGATTCCTGCCATTTTTGTGAATTCGATTCTTCGTGCGGCTCTAATCTTTCGAAGTGTTCTTTCAATTTCTGGATCAAATAAGATTAAATTAGCACTTTTATTTTTTCGCATCAACAAGAAAACACAAAAATGACAATGACCCTATTATAACAAGAACCAATCTAAATTAAAGTAAAACTACTAAGTAATAATATTAGCACAAATAAGATGAATTATTCTCCGGCAACGGCGCCAAAAACTTCCCGGGCAACGGCGCCAAAAACTTGTTAGAGATTTTTGTAACCACAAGTCTACGGTGTCAAGTTTTAATATAGAGAAGTAAGGTTGTCGAATCCACAGGGAATAATTATCGAATTATTGCTAAGTACTATAATATAGTAGTCTAACTTTATTTAGAAATTCAATATATGATGGAGTTGATTATACTAAAAATACTAAAAATAAATCAAGAATATGAAAATATCAATGAGTTTATCCAAATGATTAAATGAATTCTAGAGGTATGATGAATCTAGTTATCCCTTATGTTGTTAATATGGTTTATCAATCATCAATTACCAATTTATAAGTCAAGATTTCTACAATAATCATTCCCTCTCTCAAGTGCCAAATGATTTTAGATTCAATTGGGAAATCAATATCTCTATAAAAATCACCAATTAAAATCTCAATAAAAGCTATGAATCTTGATAAATGACTTCAAAGGATTCACAAATCTCTCAATTCTATGAAATCCTAGGTTATGCTATTCCAAGGTCATGTATTCAATTACCTCTCTCAAGTGTCAAATCAAATACACCAAACACTCTAAATTATTGATCAAGTAATTTAGAAGCAATAGATCCAAATAGCACAAATAAATTGATAAATCTAGATTGACAAACCACAATTTCAAAACATAAGTTCAAATATAGATTACATCATCCCTCTAGAATTATAGAGTTTAGATCATGATTAAAGAAAATGAATCCATAAGAATACAACAATACATCTTACAAAATATGGAGAAAGTAACAAAATAAGAACAAGAGTTGAGGGATCTTCTCTATTTCTAGATGATAAGAGCCTTCAATCTTCTTCTCCAAGCTTGTCCCAAGATGTTTCTATTCTTCTCCCTTGTCTTCTTGTTGTTTTGTTGTCTTCCAAATGGTCCAAGATGCCTGAAATCACGCCCAAGTGTCTCTATTTATAACCCCACCAAGATCCAAGAAAAAGGTAGGCAAACATAGGAGAATCCGCCCGGCGCTGGGCGCAGCAAAGAATTTCCCACAAAAATGTCGCCGGCACCGCCTGCAGCTGCTGCAGTCCCCACGTGAATTTTGGAGTGTTTGGCCCTGTAGCGCCCGCCCGGTTTTTTCACCCACCAAATGTCCGATTTTGGTTTTGAGCCCTTCATCAAAGTTGTAGCTCTATCTCTTAGCTTTCCATAGTCACTTGAATCACCTCAATATCAATTTTTTAGAGAGTTATGACCAAAATACGAAACCCCGCCGTGATGAAAATTTGGACATTTGGACGTTTCTTCAAATCAATCTCTCGTTGTTTGATCGTTCATACTTCTTTTGATACATGACTCATTAATATGACTAAAAACTCAATATAATTGGACCTCAACATGGATTGACCACTCAAATGACTCGAAACAATGGGAATTATTGCCTAACCTATGAGATATAACAAAAATGACTCAAAATACTCAAAAACAACACAAAACTCAAGTCTAGGAAGGCCAAATCAATGGTATAAAACCAAATGAACAAAAACCAAGTATTAAATCAATACTAAACCAATTTTAAGGGTGTAAAGTCTTCCGCTGAAAACAAATCACAGTCGAGTTAAGTCTTTAGTCAAAAAATTTGAGTTATTCTATACGGCTCAATCAATCGAGTGTTGAGTAACTAACTCATTTGATTTACTAACTTAGTTGTCCATCAAGGACTCATTTGTGAAGTATTAACTCGAATATTTAAAAGGACTAAATCGAAAAGTTGGTAAGGTTTATTCAACCCCCTTCTAAACCTTACACTCACACCCTTGGGACCTACAAGTGGTATCGAGCGGTTGGTTCATTGAGCCTTCCGACGGTTCTTGAACTAGATCTCCAAATTTTTCAAAGTCTGTTTTAGTACTTAAGTTTTCAAAACTCTTTTTATCATCAAAAGTTATTATCATGGAAGCAAATTTGACATGCATACCTATGTTGACAATTGAAGAATTTGATGATTGGAAAATTCGTATGCAGGCTCATCTATCAACATTACATGATGAGATGTGGATAGTGATAGAGGATGGGTCACTGCAAATTTTAAAAGTAAACATCTGCTTTGTAAGGAGAGCCGCTATTTGAAGGTGAAGAGGATGTTGCTCCCTGCACGGTCATGGTTGAAAACCAAGAGTCGAATGGACAAATGATGACAAAAAAAGATATAACCTGGACAATGTGGCCAAGGACATTCTTTACAAAACCTTGGACAAAGCCATGTTCAATAAAGTCAAATCATGCAAAACGGCTAAAGAAATCTGGGACAAGCTAACATTGATTTGTGAAGGCTCAGAGCAAATCAAGGAAAATAAATTATCGGTGCACTGCTCGTAAATTTGAAAATTTCAAAATGATCGCAGAGAGACCCTGGATCAACCGGATGCTCGGTTCACGTAAATTACCAACGAGTTATCCGCACTTGGAAAAGAATATACACGTATGAAATGTGTATGAAGATTCTAAGAAGTCTCCCCAACCGAGTGGGATATGAAAGTCATGGCCATGAGACACTCCATGGACCTATCCAAGACATCCAACCATGAGCTATTCTCGATCTCAAAGCCTACGAATTTGAGCCGAGAAGAAAAGACCAGGAAGAGACAAATGACCCAAAAAATTTGCTCTAATTGTTAAGGATGGCAAGAGAGCCGAGGTCAAAGAAGTCATTGACCAAGAGGAAATAGCCCCGATGGTTAAAAGGTTTAACAAGTTCTTCAATAAGAACTACAAGAGAGGCAAGGGCGAATCCTCCGAAGACACTCATGACCTCCTCCAAGTCAAGGGAAAATAGGCCAACCAAGAGAACAGAGCATCAAAAAGTGAATATCAAAGGGCCGACAATCCAAGAATGGAAAGAGTTGATCAAAAGGTTGAAAATCTATTTGAACCGTAGGCAACCAGGTCACTATGCCATTGATTGCCCATATCCTCGTAGTCAACAAATACAGAATGAAGAAGAAAGAAAGGTCTTGAGAGAAAGAAGACAAGAAAAGAAAAAGGCAATGTTGGTCTGCAGAGATCATCGAGACAGCTTTTAGTCAAGAGACACGGTGATCAGAGAGTAGTGAAGTCGACTACTCAAGTGACTCGAAGAAGAAGCCTTGATCCTGTTTGATGGCCAAGGAACAATACCAACCCGACCAAGAAGATGAGGTACACTCTAACTCATCACACTCGCATTCTAGTGATAGTGATCGTGACACACACACACTTCATCACCCACCGATCTTTATGATTCATTAGGCAAAATGATGAAAGATTTTGAACATATTAAATCCTCACACACACTACTAAATGAGGAAAACAACCTACTCAAAAGTTAAAACTCACGGTGACTAAGGAGCCGAGTACTCTAAGTCAAATAGCCGATGAGAATGAAAGTTTAAAGACCGAAAATGCTAAGCTAGTAGCGTAAATAGTCGCTTATAGAAAAGAGGGAAAATGACCTCAAAAATGTGATTGCCTCATTCACTAAGGCATCTAAATCATTGGATAATCTTATTATGAGTCAAAGAGAATGTGGAGACAAGACAGCTTAGGATTTAATTCCTCTCGTGCTATGTCAAGCTCCAAAAGTGATTTTGGAAAAAGGATCTTCTAGCAATGAAGTATCTCAAAATCCAAAACTCCAAATGGTGCACACACATTTATCCCAAAGCACAATTACAAACAAATTGGCTTTGGTTATAAAGGAAAAGGAAAACAACTTGACTGTTGAGTGTCTTTGAGAGGATAGCCGAGAAGAAATCCGGTACCGAGTTTCTCAAAGCAAACTCCAAACAGAAATACTCAGAAAGAAGAAACAGAGCTACCAAAAACCCTTAAGTTCTATAAAAGAAATACATATGAAGGGAATGGTAGAAAATACCCAAGCCAAGTGATTGGCATAATGTGAACTATCAAAGCAAAGACCTATGGAATATAAGCCAAAATGGCAAAGGCCTAGAACTCAGCAAAGGCCATTCCAAAGGTATAAGAGCTTTCATCAGCACACATATGCACCTAGGCACTACACTCAGAGATATCACAACTACCCAAAGAAGGCAATTGCTAAAACACATATACAGCATAAGACAAAAGAAAAGCAGGTTGTATGAACCTAGAATCTCCAAGCAATTTGCCAAAATTAATTATGATTATGGCACTGGATAGATGGCAACCCCTTAGAGTCAAACCATTTGGCTATAGGTTGGTTGGATCATCTTACAATACTAACCCCTCAGGACCCAGACAAGTATGGGTACCTAAAACTTAATTTCCTTGTTTGCAGGTTCAAGGAACAGCTGAGTGCCAAGGAACCTGGTACATGGATAGTGGTCATTCCGACATATATGACAGGAAACAAGAAAAATCTGTCAAAATTCAAGGAAGTCAGAGGTGCAAAAGTCATATTTGGAGGAAATGAAGCTCCAGGAGAAATAAGAGGCATTGGATCCATCAAGAAAAATGGATTAAAAATCACAGATGTTGCATATGTTGAAGGACTCAACTTCAACTTGCTAAGCATCAGCTAACTCTGTGACAAGGGTTATAATGTTGGATTTAACATGGGTATATGCCAAATCAAGGATACTGAATCAAATGAAGTTGTGTTGCAAGGATGCAGACAAAAGAACATGTATGTCGTGGATTGGTCAACTGCAACACCCAAAGACTCGTCTATTAGCAAAGAGCACAATTGAATCAAGTTGGTCCGGGGCACAAGAAGTCGAGTCACCCTGAATTTCAAAACGATTAACAAGCTTGCGAGAAGCAATCTTGTGGAAGGACTTCCGACTCGAGATACAAGAAGGAGAGTATGTGATGATGTCGTCAAGGGAAAACAAATCAAATCATCATTCAAAGAAAAGACATGTCCATCTTCAACAAGAATATTACATCTACTACATATGGATCTATTTGGTCCAGTTGAACCACTAGCATAAGTGGGAAGAAATACACATTGGTGGTAGTAGATGACTACTCAAGATATACATGGACAATATTCATGTGTAAGAAGAAAGAAACTCTACGAAACTACCACACGGTGATGAAGAGGATTCAAAATGAGAAGAGCCAAACCATTATCAAAATAAGATCGACAGAGGAACCGAGTTTGTCAATGGTATAATAACTCAATATTGTATAGAAAATGGTATTGGTCATGAATTGTCTCGGCAGCGAAGGACACCACAAAGCAGAATGGAGTTGCAGAAAGAAGGAATAGAACTCTCAAAAAGAAGAAGGACCATGTTAGTCAAGCAGGCTACCTAAAAGATTTTGGGTCAAGCAATAAACACAAAGATGCTACACTCAAAATAGATGCATGATAAAGGAGACGGTGACGAAGACTCCTATGAGATTTGGATGGGGAGAAAACCAAATGTTGCATATTTTAGAATATTTGGATGTAAATGCTTCATCCATAACAATGGCAAAGAAAATTTGAAGGCTTTTGATGCTAAAGTCGATGAAGGTATCTTCTTGGGATACTCGATTGAAAGCAAAGCCTACAGAGTACTCAACAAGAGAAATATGGTTACAGAGGAATCCATTCATGTGGTGTTTGATGAGCCAAATGTAAATGGAGAAGACATTGAAGAGTCGGTGATAAGTTGAATCAACCAACCATGCGTAAGAGTCCCTATGTTGAAGTCGGTTTGGAATTATAAACCCGGATGAAGATGAGATAGTTGAGTCTCAAAAAAATTTGGAAAATCTGCAGCAAGTGATGACGAGAGAGCGATCAAAGCAACATAGCTGCAAGACGATCAATCCGCCTAACTTACTCCAACTCGATGTAAGATGGCCGAGAGACCATCCACAAGAACTAGTCATTGGAGATATAAGAGAAGGTGTCAACAAGATCCGAACTCAACAATAAGCTATGTTCACATGCTTTATCTCACAAATAGAGCCTAAAGATGTGTCACAAGCATTGGATGATACACATTGGATTCAAGCTATGCAAGAAGAGTCTAATCGGTTTGAAAGAAATAAAGTATGGGAATTAGTTCAAGGACCCACCCATCAAAATGTTATTGGCACTAAATGGGTGTTTAAACAAGATGAACGAGGAAGGTTATGTGGTAAGAAACAAAGCAAGATTAGTAGCCAAAGGATATTGCCAAGAAGAAGGGATAGATTTTGATGAAACATTTGCCCCTATAGCAATATTGGAAGCTATAAGGATGTTTCTTGCCTATGCACACTCACAAGAATTTTATTGTTTATCGATGGATGTAAAGAGTGCATTCCTTAATGGTTTATTGGAAGAAGAAGTGTATGTTGAACAACCTCCAGGATTTGAGAGAAGACTCTTGGAGATAAGGTATACAAACTCAAGAAAGCTCTATATGGATTGAAACAGCACCCAGAGCATGGTATGATACTTTGTCATAATTCCCGATCGAGAACGGATTCACAAAAGGCAAAGTGGATAGAACACTCTTGAGTAATTCAAAATGCGAAGAGTATATTGCTTGTTCAAATATATGTGGATGACATTATTTTTGGATCCACAAACAAAGAGTTGTGTGATAAATTTTCAAACATCATGCAAAGCAAATTCGAAATGAGCATGATGGGAGAGTCGACATTCTTCCTTGGACTCCAAGTGAAAACAGTGAAGGATGGAACCTTCATAAGTCGACAAAATACACCAAAGATTTAATGAAGAAATTTGGTATGGAAGAGAAGTCTTGTTAAAATACCAATGAATACATCATCAAAATGGATATGGATGCAGATGGCAGGCTGTAGATCAAACAAGATACGAGCACTTATGGATCATTGCTCTATCTCACAAAGCAAGCAGGCCGGACATCACCTTTCTTTGTAGGTGTATGTGCAAGATTTCAATCTTCTCCAAAAGAAAGCCACATGACTGCAGCCAAGAGAATCTTGAGATATTTGAAAGGAAGCCAAGAAGTTGGCTTATGGTATCCAAAGGAAGGTGGATTCAAGCTAATTGGCTATTCGACTCGACTATGCTTAGATGTAGAGTTGACATGAAGAGCACATCAGGCACATGTCAAATGCTTGGAAACAAAGCTAATTTCTGGTTTAGCAAAAAGCAAAATTCAATAGTCACCTCTACAAACAAGCAGAATACATAGTCAAGGGCAAATCAAGTTGTGCCCAAGTCCTATGGATGAGACAAAGCGGTGAGAGACTATGAAGTTGAAGAAAAGGAAATTCCAATCATGTGTGATAACACAAGTGCAATTGCAATCACTCAAAATCTGTGTTGCACTCAAGAACAAAGCATATCGATGTCGATATCACTTCATAAGAGATCATGTTGAAAAGAAGGACATTACCTTGAATATATTTCAACCGATAAACAGGTTCGACATATTCACAAAACCATTATGTGAGTCAAGATTTGAAGAACTCAAGCATGAGTTAGGGTTAATTGAGCTGAGCCGACGCCGAAGACTCAAAGAAAAGAAATAAAACACGAAAAGGGAAAAATTTGAACTCTCAAATCGCCTAAGTGAATCACCAGATCGGAAAGACAATTTTGCATCGAGTTAGTCGACGGTGAGTCACTAGGAGAATCTGTGAGAAGAAGAGTTAAATCGGCTAAAGGATAAGCCGAGTCATTTATGAGCAAAGGGACAAAAACGCAGTCATTTTTACTAAGCGGGAATGTTTTTAAGAATGACGTCAACATAATTATGACGTGTACAGGCAAAAGCTGCACACCAATCTTATGATTGGATATAAATGTTGTTGCATTAAATACGAGACATTAAATGCTAATCGGCGTGCAAAATCTAAGCCGTTGATTTCGATCACATTTCAAAAACCACCCGCACGTCCTTTCAGGAACCATACTTAAACCATTTTCGTCCGTTTCTCTCACACATTACCAAAAACTATTCACTTCTCTCTCTCAGAAGCAAAGGCAAAAACTCTCTCAAAAACCCTATCAACCTTCAAATCATTTTCTAAGTTTCATTCGGTGAAATACTGAAAAATGGCATCCACTCATGATTTTGTCAAGCTAGGAAAGCAGATCCACACCGGTCTCTCGTGGATTTCGAGGGTATGGTCAAACAGGGTCCGATGACGCCCTCATAAAGAAGATCGCTGAAAAACTCGAAACAACTGGGCTAAAACCATTTCTGACGATGGACTTTCTGATGACCTATGTGGAAGAGGTCACACAGTTCTACGTGAATGCTGAGATTCACAATGAGGGGATCAAATCCTCTGTTCACGGGAAGGAGTTCATCATCACCGCCAAGGATTTGGCGTAACACCGCCGTTCACGGTGGAAGGAGCACCGTAAATCAATGAAGCCGATGTTGATTTGTCGCTACTTGGAAGGAAGTAGCCAAGACCGACTATCCGAAAAGATAGTCTACACTAACAAAGAGGTGAAGGAGGACTACCACAAATTGTTGGACATCGTTGCCAAATGCATGGACATCAAATTGGCGACTTTGACCAATCGTCTAAAGCGAAATTGATCGTAATGGCTGCGATCATTGAAGAAAAGAAAGTGAATCTGGCTGAGTTTGTCTACAGCAGACTACGCGAGAATGTAGCGAACAAATCCTTCAAGGAGAATGGAGCATTTGGAGGATCCCCGGGATACGGCCCGGTGATTGGCCGGTGATGGAGGTAAAAGGAGTCCTCTTCGACATGGAAAGGCGTTCCATGTAAACAAGAGGGTGTTCAGATCAAACCTCTCTCGGGCGCACGAGTAAGAGAGCCTACGCTAAGAGAGCGTCACGAGTGAGGGGAATCGGTGACCAAGATACGATTGTCTCCTCTCCACCAAAGAAGAAGGTGCGCCCTGCATGCTAAGAGAAATGTTGCCCCCTGCAAAGAAAGAAAAACAAACCGCTCCCCGCCCGCAGCCGAGTCACCCGCCCCCGCAGCCGTGTCTCTCCCGCCCTGCAGCCCGCAGATGGAGAAGAAACCATTAATCCTTTCTCCAAAGTGATCAAGAAAGAAGAGGATCGCCACAACAAGGAAGACAACTACCTCTAAGACATCTGCGAAGACATTCACCTTCAATGAACCAAAGGAAGTGGAGCGTAAATCCCTTTGGTTAAAACAAAGAGAAGAAGAAGACTTTCCAAACTCTCCGAGCTTGAAAAGACAAGTTGAGTCTGTCACTCATTTGGAGAAGATACCGAGCTATTTGGAGAAATAAAGTCTCGAAGTGATTGATGAAACGGCCAAGTCTGCTGCGAGGCCGATCAAACAGAGGCAACTTGAAGACCAGTAGTCGAACAACCGAGGAACAAAGAATGGCCGAGACAACCGAGTCACTGTTGGTTGGGGTTGTTTCTCCACCAGTAATGCAGGCCGCCTTTGAAGGTGTCGAGCAAAAAGTCTACTACCTTCAATACCTGGAAACGAGGTCCAAGAAGAGGATGATGAAGACGATTTAATCATGCACTCTCCATTGTATCCAGACATCCAAAATCGTCACGCGAGTGGAGAAAATGGAAGTTGAACCTATCCAGTGCGGTTTCAATATCCGAGTTCATTGTTGAGGAAGAAGAACTCTTGATTTCTTGAGGTGGACATAGTCTTTGCAAGATCTTGACGAGGATAATTGCATAAATATACCGGAAATTCGAAAAAGAAAATGAACGGGCTAAAGCAAATGAGGACGCAGAGGCACGTGAGAAGGCCAAAGATCGCCCTATAACCGCACCACGTAACATACACATCCTCACCTTGATGTCCTATCGAAAGTGATGAGGACTCGGACCCTCTCTTGCCGCCACGAAGAGTTGCAAATGCAAAGAAGCAATGGAAGAATCCGAATCCTTCATGAGCAAAGAATGATGGAGGGACCAGGAGAGTCCTCCAAAACACTGAGAGATAGACCCAATGGGAGTGGTGCGAAAAGATATTGCCACCGTTGTTGCCGCCACCACTTCCCCACTCACTCGGAAGAAGAAACTAAGGGGATCGGCAATGAAACCGGGATAGTGGGGACCCCGGTCGAGCCAACCCCTAATGAAGGTGTCTTACCACCGCCCCAACGGCTGAATACTCAATGGGAACAGCCGGGAGTCCGGAGACGAGTGACCCCAATCAAGTCACTCACCGGTGGTGTGCCACCGAGGGGGAAACTCCTCCACCGCAGCAAGGTCGGAGGATGTCGCACCTGACTCCACAATGAATCTAGGAGGCGAAGTAGAGAAGGAACAAACACAAAGTACACAACAAGTTGTCATCGACGAGGCTCAAATAGTTGAGACTATCTCACGGTGAGGTGCCAACCGCTCGAAGGCTAATGACGCCGCCGATGATGTCGAGGCACATGAAGGAACAACCCGGGAGTTAACACTGGCGACGAAAGTGCAATCCATGGAGTTGAGACTCAATGGATGCCACCACGAAGACCCTAAGAAAATCGACATCGTCAAAAGGGATGTCCAAGGCCTCCATTGCATTGAGACCGTAGGAGGTAATGAAGGCCAACGGGAAGTTGAGACTTCCCGGGGTAAAGAAGTCAAGTAAAGAACGTCCCTCCCGCTATCATTGATCCATCGAAAAGGAGATAAGTGCGCTTCACGATTCCTAGGATAATCCCGATGTAACCTCTCCGGGATCGGAAGAAGACGATAAAGCCGAGTCATCCCGGTGGATCGATCCAAAAGACTCGGTGAGGGTGTTCCAACCACGAGTAAGTCTCGACCTCAAGACTACTCGTCAAACTTTCAACTTTGATGAGCCACCCATGGAAATCTCATCATCGTCCGATGATGCTTCCGATAAGGCCGAGGACGACCAACTCACGTGGAAAACCATTTGAGACCGACGAAGGTTGTTGAAATAGCCGAGGCTCAAAGAAGTCGGGTCAACTTCACAATGCACCCAAGCTAAAAAGAGTCCATCGCGCAGCTCCCCAAGCCGCAGCAGGTTCGACTCCACAATGAACTTCACGAGCACCACTCATCATTGAACAAATTCTAGTTGCTCGTGATGATCCCTTTGTAGAATCATTTCCCTTCTCTCTCGGAGGTACCCGACCTCCCGAAGAGTCGAAAGAGATCTCGAGCGCCCACGCACTGATCCTCGTCATTCCATCGATACCATCGTTCGGTGACTATGATTTTGACGCCGCTTGGCCGTCACCGCAACAGAGGAACAATGAAGTTCGGGAGGTGTTCAAAGCATTATTTCTTGAAATTGAACGGATGGAGAGGCACCAGGCCTCGATGGACATGAGATCGATAACAGAGATGCCAACCTTACTGGCGACTTGAGAGGCATAATAGTCGAACCGGGAGTGGTGGCAACAAGAAGAAACAATGCGTGTGGAACAAGCTAGATATTTGAGAACATTGTTCAACAAGTCGTTGGTGATGCAGCGATGAGAATGTTGATGCAAAGACAAAATTGAGAGAACACATTGAGCACATGCATGAGTCTCACATCGCCGAGATAAAGCTCGCTGCGTGAGCAAAATAAGAATGAGCTCCTGCGTATGGAAGAAAACATGGATCGAAAATTCAGCCTTCTCATGGCCGAGATGAAGTTAATTAAAGTTGAATCCAACACTACTCGCTCGAGTTTCGCGCCGCATACTCCGCAGCAGCACTCGGCGAGTAACTTGGCTATCGCCAGACTTCGACTTCCGCCGCTAGTTTGTTTCAGGGTTCTCTCTCCTTTGATGATGCCAAAAAGAGGGAAGAGGAATACCAAAAAGCGCTGAAGGGATCTGAAGTTGAGAAGGAGGGAGCAGCTGTGAAGGGAAAGACAGTTGAGGAAGTTTCAAGAGAAAAAAAGGAAGTCTGTTGAGGGGGAAAGATCGAGAGATGTAACCTTGATGATTGCAAAAACCCCCAACTAGGTCTTGTCACGGTGATATTATCAAAGACAAACTCCCAAATGACTCGCCACTCCAACACTGTTGTACCTATGGCCGACAAGAGAAAGACGATTGAAGCGGGGATGGAGGAAGTGGAAGGAAGGATGAATGCCCGAGTTATGGATATTCTCAAACAACATGGAGGCATTCCAAAGAGACAGAGACACTTATGCCATCTCGATGCCGGAACCGAGCCAAGATCGTTGATGAATTTAAAACGCCGCATCTCAAGGATACTTCGCAAACATGTCCATGGCTCAAGCCACGGGACTTGTATCGGGAAAAGGGTCTCACACTATGTGAAGAAGCTAACAGCAAGTGCAGACTACCGGCGGTCACTCTGCTTTGGTCACTCGCTAGTCACTGTTGGGAAGAAGAAGACCCCAATATAATACACGCCGCAGGGTAGAGGAAGAAGCGGTGGTGGAGGAAGAGGTTTGGACATAGATCTCTACCCAAAAACATTGAGTACATAGATCCAGGCAAGAAAGGAGGGATCTCAATTTGGTTTTGACGAAGTAGCCAATGCAAGTGGACTAAGAATAATCCGAGTATGTGAAAAGAATTGAAGAAGAAAATAAAACACAAACTCAGCTATGGGAGGAGAGACAAGAGATAATAAGAAGAGATGAAGTCGCCGGAAGGCGTATGAAAAGAAGAAGAAAGCGGTGAAGATGAGAAAAAGAAAAAAGACCAGAAGATGACAGAGCTGAAGAAGAAGAAAGAAGGAGGAACAAAGGAAATGAAGTGTTGTTGTCCATCCCTTCATGTATTTTACTATGTAAATACATTTTATGTAAGTCTTCTTTAATAAATCTGTAAATTCTTTATTTTTGCGTAGACATAGATGTTTGCTCTGATACACTTTGTAAACAGTTGTGTAAAGGACAAGAATGTTATGATCAATAAAAGGATTGATTCTACGCATACATTCTCTGTGAATGCACTATCTGTATGTATCTTTGTTATTTACATTTTGAATGTCTTAAGTTTTGGCATCATCAAAAAGGGGGAAATTGTTGGGAAATTTATTGTTTAGATTTTGATGAATGCCATGTAAAACTTAGAATAGGAAGTTGGCACCCCATTTTCGTTGTAAACTGCATTGTAATAAATAGGGCTGGTCAAGCTGAGTTAAGTCGCCTATGCCTAAACATGCAAGAAGACAACCGGAGACTAGAAGGAAGACTCATTTGCAAGACAATTTGAGTATGGCAAAGAAGAGAAGACAGAACTCGACTAAAGGAGCGGTGAGATGCGGTGAGTAGAGTATCAGTCAAGTCAACTCAAGATAGCCAAGTCTCAAGTTGAAGTGAGAAGAGTCATCCAATGATTGGAAGTCGACTCTAAGTCACCTGGGGAAAGCAAGGAAATGCAATCAAGTCGAGATAATCTGGAAGAGATCCGTTGCACATAAATCAAGGGAATTACTTAAACAAGTAATACCTCCATACTACCTTTCTCGAAGTGCTCATCCCGAAGCGTGCAAAAGGAATAAACCAATGGGAAGCATCGCACCATGTTAGAACTCAAAAGTCAAGAACAATTCATACGAGGAAGTGGCAATTCCAAGGATCGCAACAAGACAAAGCCAACGACCACAAGTGACTTTCAAAAATAAGCCTATCTCTTCAACGGGCAGATTTTTGAAAGATCGCTATAAAAGGATGAGGAATGACGAGAGAGAAGGTTACCCGAACCACGAACATTCAAGCAAACATTTGAACAGTAACCTAAGATATTCTCAAATCATTCAAGATTAATCCTCAAGCCTACATTACGAAGAAAATCAATCCAACACTCACCGTGAAGGAAAGATAACTTCAATCGAGTTGAAGAGGAAATTGTTGAAGAATCAAGGGGTCTACATTCCACGGAGGATTGTAGGAAGGTTCAAGGTCGAACCAGTCTCAAGTTTTTGGAGGGCTTCGTGATCAAATCCAAAGAGCTTGAGCAAGTGGGTGTAGTAGCAAGGCAAGCGCCCCTGTGAAGAAGCCGAGTCGCACGAGAAGCCAGTGCGTGACCAAGGCATCTCCAGATCGAGTCCCAAAGGATCAAGTCATTTGTGTGATCAAGACTTGTATCCGGATGTTACCACTGTATATCGATCAATACTTAGTGGATTCCTCCAGGAGTTGGAGAAGAGAGAGTAGAAGAATTACCCCATCTTCGAACCTCTAAAAACTTATCGTGTCATTTACATTTCAACACTTTAATTCCCGCACCTTATTTATTTAACTCACGATAAATTTGCTATCCACTTGATAATCTCTAAGTACTAAAACCAAGTATTAAATCAATACTAAACCAATTTTAAGGGTGTAAAGTCTTCCTTTAAAAACAAATCACAAGTCGAGTTAAGTCTTTAGTCAAAACAGCTGAGTTATTCTATCAACAACTCAGTCGAGTCTGTTGAGTAACTAACTCTGCTGATTTACTAACTTAGTTGTCCATCAAGGACTCAACTGTGAAGTATTAACTCTGAATATTTAAAAGGACTAAATCGAAAAGTTGGTAAGGTTTATTCAACCCTCCCCTTCTAAACCTTACACTCACACCCCTTGGGACCTACACATCTACTTCTCAACCAGATATAATATCAAATCTAAAAATATGGGATGAGCTTATTGCAACATCCGATGATGAAGAAGCCGAGCAATGTCTAATGTGCATCAAAGAAGAAAATGAGGTACGCTCTAATTCTTCCATCTCTTTCATTAATAAATTGCAAGATGATTTTGATGAGCTTCAAAATGAATTCCAAAGCATACTTGTTAAATACAAAAAATTGAAAAATGAATTCAATACTATGAAAAAATGAAAAGGATAGTTTACTTGTTTCATATGAATCACTTTCTTGTGCTCACACTACTATACTAGAGAAGGTTAAAACTCTTGAAAAATAAAATGAATCTCTAGTTAAGGATATTGATTGCATGAAAAAGGATAGGATGAAGTTTAACTTGAGTACCGATAAAATGACCAAAATTCTTGATGTTCAACGTTGTGATCATTTGAAACTAGGACTTGGTTAAAAGCCTAATGCTATCAATGATATGAAAAGGAATCAAGTATCTATGCATGCTAATCATTATGCTTTTAGAATTATTACATGCTTTTATTGTGGTAAATGTGGTCACACAACAAATATGCGTTCGGGCTAGAAATAGCTCAAATTATTATTGAAGATCTAAAAGTCTCAATGCTAATCCCAAAGGACCCAAACACTTGAGGGTACTACAAGAAAATTTGATGTTAGGTACTCGACACAATAAAAGCCAAAAGAAATTCAAATCGTCAAATAGACAACAAATGTTCGAGCCATTTGATCAAATGAGAAGATATTATCAACAAAATCATTTTCCAAGAAGAAGGTATAATCAACAATGGAAAATAAACAACTCTTGACATTGGCGAAATTGATAACTCTTATCCTTTTCTTGAATTATGCATTTCATATTGTCTTTTATAATTATTGCACATATTCATATCTTTATTTTTGTCTTGATTGTCAAAATTCTTTTTCAAAATGTTTCTTAAAAAATAATGTCTCAACTATATACTCTCGGATCTTCAAATATTTTAAAAAAATACATTATACAGCTTTTCTATAAGCTCATTAGAATTTACATGGTTTATCAAATTTTTGTTGGTTTTTTCAAAAGTATAGTATATGCTACTTGTTTTATTCCTCAATTGATTCATATTACTTAGCCGATATTATCCATTACTACTAAACTCTTGTTCAAGAATTTCTCTTAAAATTTTATAGGAGATATTTTGGTGTTAAAGGACTAAGAATCGTAGAGGGATCAATGCTTTTCTAGATCAAATTGGACAAGAATGATAATGGTAAATTGTTCGTCAAACAAAATCGAGGTATGTCCACCAACTTATCTTACTATTATAGACTCGATATTCTTCATGCATTATGCCTATGTGCTCGATTTCAAAGCAATTCTAAAGAATCTCATTTAAGTGTCGTTAAAAGAAATTTTCAATATTTGAAAGACATTACTTCTTATGGCTTGTTTTATCCAAAATTTTAAAATGTTCCTATTTTTGGGATAACAAGTCCGGTATAAATATTTCTCAAAATACGGTTCTTCATAACTGAACTAAACATATTGAGATTCGACATCATTTTCTAAGGGATTGCATTTCTTAACGAAAAGTTGAGATGTGCTTAATTCCGTCTCAAGATTAATTCGCGGATATTTTTATAAAATCATTAACCGCCGAGTTTTTTTACCTCAATTCGAGCTTGTTTAGGCATAATGTATATTGAATGAGGTTTTTGTTTGCATTTTGTGCATTTTTAAAACTTAGGGGTGAAAAATCGGATTTTTGAATAAAAAATTGGACAAAAATTGAAAATATGCTTCAGGTACCGGATGACCAAGTGGTCGACCGGTCGACCACCCCCTAGACTGGTTGACCAGGCCAAAAATTTTGGTTAAAATTCTTTCTGTCCAAAACTTTGTCTTTTTTGCTCTTTTTCTTCAAATTCGAACTCCTTTGTAAATTTCACACACAATTCACTCAAAATGATTTCATTGTTGTAAATTCTATTTTTTTTTATTTTATATTATTGGTATATCATTCTTAATATCCAACTTCTCCGATTGATTGGTAAGTTTAGTTTCCTTTTAATCTCAATTTGGTATTTTGATGCATTATGGTATATTTGCAATGGGAATTATGTTTTATGATGGATTATGCTTGTAGAATTTTGATTTGTGATGATTGTTTGGGCACGATTGCATTTACAAGCGTTATATTCATCTTCGATTTTATTCTACGCACGCCTAGTGCTCGATAAAATATCTCAATGAAAATTTCAGCACTTACATGACTCTCTCGATTGTAAAAGTCTTATAAGTTAATAAAGATCATGTTTTGTCACTCAAATGAGCTTTTACAAATCATCTTATCAAATTTTCTCTTAATTTTTGGAATTTTAAGCTTTATGTTCAAAAGCTCGATAAATCAGTTCAATTGCGCACTTTGATATGAATATATGATGTTTTATTGTGCTAATATTCTTTTTGATGATTCCAAAGGGGGAGAAACATGAAACAAACTCATTAGCTCAAAGAAGCTAGAAAAAGCTCATAGAAAAACTATAAGCTGAAATTGAAAAAACCAAAAGCTATGGATGTAACATAGTCCATTGGATGTATTGTGGACTCTTATACATATCTAATGATTTCTTCTTGACAGAGGGAGCTTCTAAGCTCATAAAATTCAAGCTCATATTGTAAAAGCTGAGCTTTTAGTTGTTTGATTCTACTTACTCTTGTTGTTCAAGTTGATAGGGGGAGCTTTTATAAAATATTTTAGAAACATCTTTGCTTTTATCCTTGTGTTTTTATTCTTGATTAGTGTTATTCAAAATGGTTTATTGATTTAGACCCGTAAAAGGTGTTTTGTTTTAAAAGTTGGTCTCCTAAATGTGTTTTAATTTGTAATCATCAAAAAAATTTGTGGGAATTTGTTAGATAAATATTTTTATAATGATTTTGATGATTTTGTTTAACTGTGTTTTTACACCAAAACAATGTGCCCAATTGTTGTCCAAATACTTCTAATCGCTTTAAATTATTTTTTCGGAGTATTTCTCGTACTTTATTTTTCGATTATTCAAAACAATTCATTTCGGGCAATATAAAAAGTGATTTTTATGTTTTAAAGTGTTTTTAACAATTACCGATTACGATCAAGGTAAAACGGATCCCGAAAGACGTAGTCGAAATTTTTTTATTGACCGGAACGCTCCTGGAATAGGTCAACCGGTCGACCAAGGTAGTCGACCTGTGCCTGCAGCTTTAAGATTTCATATTCTCAAACAAAAATATTCCAGGGATAGGTTAACCTGGAGGTCAACCGGTCGACCCCCCTGGTCGACCGGTCAACCTGTGTGTTTGTTCTCTGTATTAATTTGTATCATCTTCTCTTATTCTGGAACATACAGGACAAGTCGACCCCCGGTCGCCGACTGCGTGGGTCTCAACTTCAACGGACTTATTTTTAAATTTTTTGTGCCGATCGATCGGTCAACCCGCTCAAAATCTGATGATTTTGAGCTTGTAGGAGACAACTTTTCATGAAATTGTGGGATTGGTTTCTAACAGCTATAATCTTGATTTAATTTGCATTTTCTTTACAGATTTCATTCTCCAAGAGGAGTCTATCAATGTTCAAGATCTCTTCTATAAATAGAGGACGATTTGAAGCATATATACAACACAACAACAGAAGCAATACAATACAAGCTCCTGTTCTTCATTGTCATATTCTTGTTGTATTTAGCCTAAGTCTTACACTTGCACATCTTGAGTATTAGGCTTTATTTTTTATTACACTTGCACTTCAAAGTTGTATACTTCATTATCAAGTTGTAATCTTGAATTTATTTCAAATCATCCAAGACAAGACATCCTTGTAAGTGTTCTTGTGGTAAGAGCACACTTGGCTGATTCTAGGTATTGAAGAGTTTGGTGCTCTTCAAGGTGAAGAATAGTTTGGTGCTCTTCGAGGTGTTGGAAGAGTTTGGTGCTCTTCGAGGTGTTGGAAGAGTTTGGTACTCTTCAAGGTGTAGAAGAGTTTGGTGCTCTTCGAGTTGAAAGATTGTGGTAATCTTCATAGGTGACGTTGTAAGAAGAGTGTGGTACTCTTCAAGGTGATGTTGTAATAGTTTTGGTAACTATTAATAAAATTCTTTTTCTTTATCGAAATCCATCCCGGATATAATGAGGTAGTAGAGCACGTAGTCCTTATGTGGGGTGAAGCTCTATAAATCGACTTGTGTTGTTTATTTTCCCACATTTGCATTATTGCTCTCATCTTCACATTCGAAAAAGAGGGCGTAATTCGGAAAATCGGCATAATCTGTTCACCCCCTCTAGATTATCGTAACCACTTGGACTAACAACCGTGACCCGTTTAACATATCTACATGCCGGTTTGGTAGACTTCATTTTTTGGTGTTCTCTTTTATTTTTCACTTTTGTATTTTGAACGTTTTGTTTTATATTAATATTATATAGTTATAATATATATGTACTTTTTTATGATATCTTATTCATATTAAATATATTTCTCTTTAAACTTATATAAAAATATATAAAATATCATTTAATTATTTTTTATGTGGAATAATTTTGGGTCAAATTGGTTGATATATTTTATTTCCAGTTGTAAGGGGACAAAATCTACTCAAAAAAAAAAAAAAAAAATAGGAGGGAAAGTGATTTGTTGGTTTACAAGGAATGAAGGGCAAATTTTCCACCCCACTAAAATTTTCTGGTGTCAATAGAATGAAGATTTAGTTTGTATAGGTAGTGCTTGTGTTTCGTACCAAACCATAAGTACAGGTAACAATTATTTTTAACACTATAATTTGTCCCCTAAAAAAAAAACACTATAATTTGTGCTCTCGATATCAATAATTTCTGTAACTACAATTCTGTAGATTAATATTCATTTCAACAACTTCTTGAGATTCCTTTAGTTAGTGTCTACAGTTGCATATTCACAATTTTGAAAATGGAGGTACAATATCGATAGATATTTGGGGGGGGTGGGGGAATAAGAAATTTCATACCGTAAGTTGGTCCATTTTGAGATTTGGTCATTTATCTTGGTAGATTTGAGTTTTTTTTTTTGACAAAACGCAAGATTTTATTGCAAAAACAAACTCACACAAACTTACAAATAATGTCCACTGGCAAAAGCCACATTGCACAGACAAAAGCAAGGGGAGATCGACACACTGAACAAAACAAAAACTCAAACACCACCCAAGGAAGACTAGAGCACTCCCAAAAGGAGACTTAAACAAAACAAAAACTCAAACACCTCTCAAGGAGGACTAGAGACTCACAAAAGGAGACTCAAACAGCAAAACAAGCACACACAAACAACCCTGGGCACGAGCAACCACCACCAACTACAAATCAGACATGACTTCTATGAGTTTCACCCTTCAACATGAAACAACAAAAAAATTACAAAACCATAACCAAAAAAACGACAACACCCAAAAAACTAAACTATCTAAAAAGGGACAAAACTCGAACAAGAAACCTCTTCCCCTCTCGATCTGCCACTGTTGCCGCCCACCACTGCAACCACCACCGAGCCTGTTGGACCACCGATGTCCGCCTCCACGAGATTCTCCCGAAGCCCAAATCTGAACACAAGCATCACAGACCATCCAGATCTAGAATATCAAACATCGCCGGGCTAGAGAGGCTTGACCAGCGATGTAAAGCTGCTGGTAAGGATGGGGGAGGCTTTAGAAGTGGAGAGAGAGACAAGGTTGATGGAAATTTTTTGTTTATTTAGAGATACGAGAGAGAAAATGTTAGAGAGGGGGAGTTTGCCTAGTAAACATTCGTGCAGATTTAGGATTCAATCCTATAAATTTTGTACGGAATTGGATATTCAGTTTTATATGTTTGAATTTTTAGCTTTCTGGTCTTGTAAGTTAAATCTTTAATTTACATTTAGTCATATATATTAAGACATTGTGCATTTTGGTCCTTTAAGTTTAAAAATGACTTTTTTATCTCAATTTTCCAAATCTATTTATCGTGGTGCCTAAAAATTATATCACATCCTATGTTTATTAAGAAATTTTAAGAATTATTTGTTATATCTCTTTAATTAACCTTTGGTGAGAAGATATATCTCCAAGAAATTGATCTGGACAAGTATCCAAGATTTATTCATTACATGAGGTATAGTCAAATCTTGACGATGTATGAACATCAAGATAACTGATATGTCAAACAAGCAATCCCATGAGTAAGAAGGAAAACCTTGCAACACTATGAAAGACAAAAGGCGTATAACTAATGTACATTTGGGTAAATCAAATGTTACAAATGAATCGATAAATCACCAGAAAACAACACATCATAACCATTGATGAATCTTGGTAACAACACAACTTTGATTGGCGGCATTGCAAACTATCACATCTGGTGCTGTTTTGGTCAAAAAGTGTATAAAATTCATTTTGGGTTTGTTTAATTTTTGTACGGAAGCATGTTGTGCCTCATATAGTTGTAATGGACTATTTTCATTTAACAGTCCAAGATAAAATTTGGAGATTGTCTATATAGGACTAAGTTGCTGAAAATTGTCAAGTTATAGGACCAAAAGTAAAATTACTTAGTTAAATGATTGAATATCAAGAAATTTAAAAATTAAAGGACTAAAACTCTATCGTGACAACTTAGAGGACTAATTTACAAATGGACCCAAGTTTAAAGGACTTAAAAACTATTTTTCCCTAAAAAGGCATGCACATAAAAATTAATTAATATTTAAAGTCGTAAAACCCAAAATATGATAAAATGCATACCATTAAAATGAAAATTATAGTTGCAATTGGGTTCGACGTGTATTTATTTTTGAAAGCAATCTACGACATCATCATCAGAAACTTATAGAAACACATTATCATCAATAAAAGTGATCAAACAATCATTTAATAATTTGTTGAAGTGTTTTCTTTAGAGTTTGCTATATATTATGTATGAGGCGATAAAGTTAGCTTAAAATCCTTAGAAGAAGTTTTGGGGATTTATTACATGCGATATTATATTCAAGATTTAAAACAGAAAACTTACTTGAATTCCATAAAACAAAATGCAGGAAGTTTTGAAAATAGATTAATAGACCGAGGCTAGAGTTCGACTCTATGTCTTTAAGACGAATTGCCCCGATACGATGCTCATGGTTGAATAGCAAACGTCTCCCAAGATACAACGGTCTCCTCTTGCTGTAGTAGTACTCCAAACAACAAGAGATGACAGACTTCTAATGTTTTGTACTCTCACTTTTACGGGAAAATTTTGACACAATGTATGTTTGTGTTTGTATGCAAAAATGAATATACTCATGATTTTTCTGCAGAATAAGGGGAATATTTATAGATTACCAAAGGTCACAATTGAAACAACACAATTGTTCGAATAAACATGTCAATTTATTCGAACAGACACATCCATTGGTCTCAAATGAAACAACATAACTATTCAGATAAACCTTTTTAATCCGAATAGTTCCAAATGAACAGTCACACCTTTTAGCAACAATTTCTCATTCACCCGGAAATATCTATTATATTTCCAATAATCCCCACATGAATGAGAAATTACGTGAATCAATGCAAATGCACATGTAAGTGTAGACACTAAAGAGAGTACAAACGGAAAGTTGTTGCATCAGGAGAGGTAGCTTCTGGCTTTGAACCTTCCTTAGTGGATTACTATCAGATTTACTTGGCTAATCAGTGAACATGATATCTTGAACTGTTCAGCCGTTGGTGTAAACCAAGATAATAACATCCACACAATAACCTCCCTAATATTTCTAGTTCTCATGGTTGTATTCATTTTGGCCTTGAACAACCTTGTGTTTCATAAGTGTTTTAGAGATTTCAAGCCTCAAAATTCTCATAGAAGTGGCCCCACTTCACACTTACATAGGTGACCTCCTATTAAGAGTATTCTGCCATACCCCACTTGGTTTAACCAAGCTATAGGAATCATTAAAAGTTGAACTTAACCTTACATACTTCTGCAGAAAGCACTTTTGATCATAAAAATGAGTAGGAATTTATCATAAGTGTTTGACTGAATCTTCATAACATAGTTTTCCCATTGAACCAAGTTCTTGGGATCTCGAGTCATCTTGGTCACCATTACAAAGATTCATGGGTAATAGGCTTCAATCCCATTCCCTTTGATAATCAACATACTTGATCTCGTGATAAACCTTTGGTAAATGGTTCCACAGGATCCTCCTTAAATTTTACAATTGATCTCCACTTCAATCAAATTTGCGCGCAAGATTGAGATCAATATCCTTACATATTTGAGCATATAATCCCTGAGCATGTGTAACCACTTCAATTCGACATAAGTGCCTCCGGTGGACTTTCAAGCCCCTCAATGTCAATGTGGCTTTATAACACCTTAAGCTCATATAGACTATTATCAATATGTCATCTCTTTTTAGGTAGACATTCGTTTGACTTTATCATTTGTCAAACTTGTCTTTATCTATACAATCATTTAATAGTTGTACATGTTCCCTTCAAGTTCGGTACAACAATCCATTTTGGGCCTACCTTGATAAGGTTAGCCTTTAAGGCGTTTTTCTACACCTTTCCTTCGTACCTTAATGTGTGCAGTGTTGCAACACTAAAGAGTACCCTAAAAGATGCACATCTTTAAGAGAAATCACAGGTCAATTGTCAATGTCAATTGACTCATATCCTCTTTTCTAATGATACATCTCAAAGAAATACAAGGATACCTCTCAAAGAAACTTGTATTTCTTTGACTCCGTATGTATTGGGGTCAATCTTAGTCAAGACTGAGATATATTTATATTTACCAAATACCCCCACATTTGAGGCAAAACTCATCACCCTCACATTGTGCAACAAGGTCAACTTTGAGAATTATCAATCTAACAATTGTTATTTCTCACAAGGTCAATCGTGATTGGATCGCCAACTGACAAACAATCCAATTGCCTAAGCAAAATTCCAAAGAATTTCCTGGAATGGCTAAGGACTCAGTTGCATCCACTCACCAAATTTTGAATAGAGTTAACTTGTCATGTGCTATCTCGTAAGGAGACGCTTGATCATATGCCTCACACAAGGGTATTTAGATTTGCTCATGTCTTTATTGACATATTTTATTATGTGTTATGACACCCAAGATGTCATAGCACTCAAGTTGGCACTTTGTGCCCTGCCTATAGTTGATGCTCAATAGTCAATACAAGGGGCCATGGGCCCATGGTGGAGATGGTAATGGGTTGGGCTAGCCCAACCCAAACCCAATGGGCCTAGCCTAAAATTGGATCTTGTTAGGCCCTAAATTTAATTGGTCCGTATTTCTTGTGGTCCAACCCAACCCAATAAATGTATTTTTTGTTGGGCTATCGGGTCATTTCGACCGAGCTAAAATAGGCCTGGTCTTTTTTGGGCCTCTAAAATGAAGCTAGCCCCTCGGATCGGGCTAATTTTGCTAGCTATAGCCATTGGTCATGCGTAGGGATACAATCGAACCGAACCGAGCTGAGCTTTTGAGTGTTTGAGTTTGACTCGTTTATTATTGAGTCGAACTTGAGCCTGAATTTATCGAACATATTGATGGCTCACGAACTTTTTCGAGTTTAATCGAGCCTAAATGAGCTTAGTATATTAATTATAAATTAAATTATTCTTCAATTTGTTACAAAAATAAAATTATGTATGTCTAAAACGCATAATAAATTTACTAAAACTTATAATTTTATTCAAACTAATAAGTTTATTGAAATATTTTTATATTATCATAAGTAAAAATATGAAAAATTAAAATTATAGTCAAATTATTAGTTTAATTATACGAGCTTACTATTGAGTCTATTCACGAGCTTACTAATGAGCCTATTCACGAGCTAACGAACCGAATATCTCTAAATTTGAGTTTGGTTCGTTTATTTTAATGAGTCCCATTGAACGAACTCGAACAAGCTTTTATCGAATCGAGCTCCGAATAGCTCACAAGCGGTTTGATTCATTTGTAGCCATAGTCATGCGGATCCATCTCAACTATCAAACCATAAATATTTCTGACTCAAATTTCCTCGCCATCGACTTCAAAATCTATGCTATTAACATTGATATAGATAATTTTGTCAAGATTGAATATCCGAAACCATCCAGGTTGGGACTGGAACACACCACTTGGAGCTCTTCTTGATAAAGGTTTTGAGTTTCGTGTTAAAGAATCAGTTTTTTGATTATATTAAGTCAAGATCACATATTACAAATAACATTTAGCAAAATAACGTAGAAACACTTTCATAAATGCAAGGGTTAGTTACAAAATGCACCCTTGAGGTTTGAACTAATACAAAAAAAAAAAAAAAAACCAGTTAACTTTCAAAATTACAAAAGAATACCTCTAAGATTTTATTCTAACATTTACCTCTTAAGCAAAAACATAATACAATCGCCCCTCCTATTTATAATAATATTACAGTTTACCCCTTAATTTTAACACCGAATCAAACCCATGAGTACATTCCGTGATTTTAAAAGTTGGCTGGGTTTTTATGTAATTAGGTCAAACTCAAGGGTACTTTTTTGTAATTATACCTAAATGCAAGCAGTAAGATCCTATAATCTCAAGATCGAAATACCAAACCACAAAACACCATAACATCGATGAAAATAATTGTTCGTCCACCTGTTTTCAGTTTTTTCCCCAAATTCATCAAGTTCAAGTACTTTACAAGTATTTCCTGGGATCAAACTTTCTATCACCATATTTATGGATTAAAAAAAAGTTCTTGGATTGTTAAGTGGACTTATTATTTACATTTTCCTTTTGCACTAAATAGCCTCTTGTTTTTTTACCATCTTCACATATAATATAAGTACTTTTAACAATTCTTCACCATCCATAAACCCTACCTCTGCCACAGTGATTAAAAGCCGTGGATTTCGATGGATTGACATAGATACCATCAGTCAGGGCCACAAAATTTCTCATTTAGGACAACTTTGTGCAGCACATATGAGACCAAGATATGAGCCAATACCATATAACTCCTCTAAATTTATACAATTCAACATGGACTCCTTGAAGAAATAATCTATCTAATAAAACACTTAAAAATAAATATACCACTTAAAGTAATTCAGATATTATTTGCCATTAAAAACAGAAACCCACGAAGAAAGGAGGGAAACTAAACTCAGCATCCACCCAACCATGCCAGACTGTTTGTATGGACTTTGTGGCAATGATCTTTGAAATTTAACTCAAACGACTCCATTTCCTGTGCACAAACATTGTAGGCAATGCAAATCCTAGATGGACAAGCGACACGAAAGAGCGATACCTCTTTGTATATTATCCAACCAATTGGTTTGAGGGAGCAATCACGTTTACAGGACAAGTGTTCAAGTGTGCACTTTTGAGCTTCCAAGTCAATGTTTGGCACCTTTTTCCATTCTCCAGTATTTGGTTTCAGTTCCCAAACCTCCCATAAAAACTCGCTGCTGGCGGTGACAAAAGATAGACAGCTCCCCGTTGATAAATAATACGTTAACCTTTCTCCATAACCCTGAGGAACGAGAATCTGTCTAATAGTTTCAGTCTCTAAGTTCAAAGTCACTAAGATATTCTGCGTGCGACCAAGCCAATGCATAAACCCTTCAGTAATCAATGGAGTACCAATGAGAACTTTCCTAGCAGAGACAGATAAGTGTTCAATCTGAACATCCCTCCAATAGTCATCCACTCCCACAGTTAATATAGCACATCGTATGTTTGCATCGCCATCCTTGCAATCATAAGCGTGAACTACTTTATACTCCATGCATGATGGAACATATGCTAAACCAGAATCGGTGGGGTATATTATTTTTTGATAAAATGGAGGGAGAGCAAAGTGTTGTTTCGTTGCAGGATTTGCAACGTAAATGTTAGGTATCGACCCCGTTGTCGAGCCCGAACGCCATAGCCAATTACAATAAATCGCCTACGGGATAGGGATTAGGGATTACAAATAATCTAAATAACAATGATAAAGCTAGGCACTACGAGTTCGCCGGAGCCGACTGAAACACGGCTAATAAGGCTCGAACCGCTGCCACAGAGGAACCAAAGCAGAAATCAATAACAGCACTACAAATACAACTAAAAGCTGAAAGCAAGAATAGAAGGATATCACCGAATGGGGTTTATACAAAACCCCTATTTCTGCCCGTTCGAAATGGCAGCGGGATGGAGCTGCTCCGGCCAAGCCCTTCGAACCGTGAGACGCCGAATCGGACTGAGGCACGAAGCTTGGAGGTCGAACGGACGTTAGGCTCAGGTTGTGCGAAGAGGCCCCTTCACCGTCGAAATAAACCGGACACACCCAACGGTTTAGCCGCCACCGAAAACGCCACCACCCAACTACCGTCCGAAACCCACGAAGGAAAATCGAGACCGTCCGAAACACCACAAAGGAAATCGGACCCCAACTCAAGCTCTCCAAAAAAAACGCCCAAAATGGACGAACACCAACACCCAAATACACAAAGTAGATGGACGATGTTTTTCACTGAAAAATCACAAAGCTATTCTCTCAAGAAAAGCACAAATAGAAGAACCAGTTTTTGTGAGAGAAAGAGATGGGTGGTTTATGCTTTTTGGGGTGTTGCAGGCGGATGGAATTGTTTGGAGAGATAAGGGAGAGTCAATCTCAAAACCAAGGGCCAAGATTAATAACCTATTAGGGACGGTCAAGATTGAGTCAATGGGTTTGGTTGCAGTTGGGCTTGGCTTCCTTTTGGGCCTAGAACAAATGCAATTGGGCCAACAAATAACATTCTCCACCTTGGCACAATTCCGGTTCACACGACTCAGGGCATACACACATAATCATCATCGCTTTTTAATTTTTCTTAACTATACACACAAGACAAGAATCAAAGCATCACAAAGAAGCACAAAGCAAACCATAACACACGGACAACTTAGCAAGCACACAAAGAAGCCACAACGTAGCGGGACAGGAAAAATCACCATATTGCACACACAAGACAATAACACTGGAAATAACAAGCACACAAAGAAGTCATTTCCAAATCCCAAACAGAATGTTAACTGTTCAATCATCTCAGTATCAAAATTTAGAATTTTTAGACATGTCAAAAATTTACTAACAGGCAAGCATTTAGTTCCCATATCGCCAGGATTAAATTCGGAAGGTATTTTTCAAGATTAACTATGCCCTTCGCAACAACATCACGAATATAATGAAATCTAACATCAATATGTTTAGTCCTATCATGAAAAACAGGGTTTTTACACAATTGAATTCGATCGACTATCGAAAAACACGACAACATCACCTTTAAGAAAACCAATTTGAGATATTAATCCCTTTAACCAAATAGCTTCTTTTAAGGCCTCGATTAAAGAACATATTGATTGATCGTAGACAAAGCAACAATATCAGAATCGAGATTTCAACTCACACAAGAACCACACAAAGTAAAAACATACGAAATTGTTGATTTTTGTTATCTCTATCATTAGCATAATTGGAATCAACATAACCCTTAAGTTTACCTTCACAGATTTAGTAAATTTCAAGCCTACATTCACAGAATGTTTCAAGTACCTTAACAACCATTTCAAAGCATTCCAATGAGGCATACCGGGGGGACATATATCGACTCAAACAACTCACAACATATGCAATATCCGGCTAAGTACTAACCATCAAATACATGACAGATCCTATAAAGCATTTGAATAAGGCACATTTTTCATAACATTCACATCATGAGCGTTTTAGGAGACTGTTTCTTTACTTAACAGTAAAAATGACCACCAAAGGCACATTCACGAGTTTAGAATCGGCCATAGAAAATTTACTCAAAATCTTTTCAACATAAGAAATCGATTTAGAAAAATCACGAGTTTTTTCTATCTCTAAAGATGTTCATTCCCAAAATCCTTTTAGCATCTCCCAAGTATTTCATGTCAAACTTGAAGACTTAGACAGTTTTTAACATGTTCAACGGTTTTAACACAAGGGCTAATTAACAACATGTCATCAACATAAATCAACAAGAAAACAGAACCTTAGCATCTTCTTTAAAATACAAACAATGATCATAAGAACTTCGTTTAAATTTCAAAGACAAAGATGCAATCATCAAATTTCTTGTTCCAACATCTAGGAGATTGTTTCAAGCCATACAAGGATTTTTAAGCAAACAAACAAAATCGGGATTCTTTTTATCAACAAAACCAATAGTCGCCGCGATATAGATTTTTTCATCTAAATCACCATGCAAAAATGCGTTTTGACATCCATTTGTTTTAATTCCCAATTAAATTGAGCACATAATGCAAGCATAATTCGGACGGTGGTAAACTTCACAACAGAGCAAAGATTTCAGATAATCTATCCCCTCTTTTTGAGTAAATCCCTTAGCCACTAACCTAGCTTTAAATCTAACAGATTCACATTCATTCTTCACCTTAAACAACCATTTACAGTCCCACAAAGAACAATTAAGAGGTTTAGGCACAAGAATCCAAGTATTGTTAACATGCAAAGAATTCATTTCCTCATTCATAGCATTTAACCAATCGTGAGAATTTTTAGATTTTAAAGCTTCTTCATAAGATTTAGGCTCGGAATTATCAATCGAGTCAAACACACTGAAAACAAATGAAGTCATATGAAAATCATCAAACCTAGCAGGCTGCCTAATGTTTCGTCTTGCCCTATCTCTAACAAGTTGATAATCATGCAGATTTTCATTTTCTGGTTCATTTTCATCAAGTATTTCATCATGCACAGCATCATCATCATGATTTTCAGGCAAAACAGGTTCAAAATCATGCAAAACTGGTTCAGTTTCAGGCATAACAGGTTCAGTTTCAGGCATATTTTCATGATTTTCATGCACAACATCAGGAAAAATATCCACACTAGGAACATGCTCCACCTTATTAGGTGTATCATTTTCAGAATCAGACAAAGGCATAGTCAAGCAAGGCATTTCAGATTCATTAAATGTCACGTCCCTACTAATTAAAACTTTAAAACCAGGTTGAGATTTTAACCACAGCCTATAACCTTTAACACCTTCGGGATAACCAAGAAAAACACATTTCACAGCCCTAGGTTCAAGTTTATCAAGTTTTTGATGTGCAAACGCAGAACATCCAAACACTTTCAAGTTAGAAAAATCGATTTCTTTACCCGTAAACACAAATTCAGGTATTTTACCACTTAAAGGCACGAGAAGGAGATCGATTAATCACATAGGCAGCATTAAAACAGCTTCACCCCAAAACTTTTTGAAAGTCCGAACAAGAAAGCATACTTCTCACCCTTTCAAGTAAAGTTCTATTCATACGTTCCGCTACACCGTTTTTGCGGTGTATACGGACTGTTTTATGCCGTTTTATACGAATCAGACACAAGTTATCAAACGGTGATTACAAAATTCAAGTCCATTATCGAGTTCTTAGGATTTTAATTTTCTTTCTGTTTGATTTTCTATTAAAGTTTTCCTTTGTTTAAACACATCAAACACATCGATTTGTTTTTCAACAAAAACACCCAAACTTTTCTTGAAAAATCATCAATATGAGAAAGAAAATACCTAGAACCACCATGCGTAGTAACACTCACAGGACCCCACACATCGGCATGCAAATACTCAAGAATTTGAAGAGGTGATTTATTAGGGGGGGGAAACAGAAATTTCACTCACAGAATGTTTGCCAAGAACACATGAATCACAAAATGGCATACACGACAATTTATCTTTTCCAAAATAACCGTTTTTTCGCAAAATTTCAAGACCTTTAGCACTCATATGACCCAAACGTTTATGCCATAAATCGGTTTTGTCATTTTGAGCCACACACAAAGATTCACAGCAATTTTGCAAGCTAGATTCAAGTTCAAAAGAAGACAAACATACAAATTTCTCCTTTTAATGACTTTGAAAATTACCAAGTTACCCTTTAAAATTTTCATTAAGCCTTTTCCCCATTTCCCCTCTAAACCATCATCCTCAAGAGAAGCACACGAAATCAGATTGCTACACAAATCAGGCACATGCCTCACATTTTTCAAAGTCAAAACATACTTAATCAAATTTTAAACATACATCACCAATTCCAACAATATTACACTTTGTTTTTGATTAGCCAATGATGACAGAACCATGCAACACTTCTTTATAATTAGAAAACGACCTTTTAAATGGTGTCATGTGAAAAGTGCAACCAGAGTCAACAAGCCATTCGGTTTCACACACGAATTTGAAGCACGTAATTCACATCAAAGACAATTTTCATAAACCATAAATACATCGGCACATTTTCACTCGTAGAAGCCATATTAGCATGCTCATTTTGTTTAAAATTCGATTTCCTCTTTTATTAGGGCATTCCCTAATATAATGACCACTTTGACCACATTCATAGCACTTCCGATTATTAGGCCACAGACTTAGACCTAGACTTACTTTTTCCCTTTTTCTTAGCAAATTTTGGTTGTTATTATTACCGGGTTTATTAAAACTGTTTTGAGAACGCCCTCTCACATGCATAACCTCACCGAATTTTGCTAGAACTTCTATTGACTTTTAAATCCAATTCTTTGCTTTTAAGGCCATTCACTACGAGTGTCAAGTGTGATCGTGTCCCTACCATACTTAATAAAGCAGATTTAACATCACCATAAGACTCGGGAATAGCATTCAAAAGCACAATCGGAGTATAATCATCAATATGCTTATCACCCGTCAACTTAATATCTTGTATTAATTTGGTAAACACATCCAAATTTTCATCAATCTCTTTGTTTAAGTCAAGTTTAAATCAAAAAATTTTCAAGCAAAAACAACTTACTAGGCAAAGAAGTTTCCGTATACAATTCTTCTAATTTTTCCCACAAAGCTTTTTTAGAAGCAAGTTTACCAACTTTTCTAAGCACTGAGTCGAAAGGTTCAAAATAATAGAAGAATAAGCATACTCATCAATTTCAACTTTCTTTTCAAATGTATCTTTTTCACCATAAACACCACTAACAAATTTTTATAAACCTTTTTTACCGGATTAAAATCCCTTTCATTTTTGTTGCCAAATAGAAAAATCAGTTTTTCCATTAAATGGTTCAAGATTATAACTAGGCACAGACCATTTTCACAAAAACACAACAGATTTTTAAAAACACAAGGCACACAAAGCAAGTTATAATCACAGAACAAACAACAAACACACGAAAAAATCGAGAATAAGCAGAAGCACAAATAAGGGCCACAGATAGAAACCCTTGCACCACAGATTCCACTACACTCGCGGTGTAGGGTCAAGCGGCTTTACGCTCGGAGTTCCTTTAATACTAAATAAAAAACCGAAAAGACGATCAACCACGTAAAGACGATCAACCACGATGAGCGAGATATGGGATCACACAGAATCCCAAAGCAAATAAAGACTCAAAGCAAATAAACCGCGGCAAGCGGTATTTACACTACGAAAGCGATAAACCGCGGCAAAGCTACACTACTAAAAGCTATAAAGGTGAGTTAAAGCCTCTTTACCAGAGCGAAACCCTACGGTAAGGATTTCGTACCGCCACAACGGGGAAGCTCGATACCACTGTTAGGTATCGACCCCGTTGTCGAGCCCGAACGCCATAGCCAATTACAATAAATCGCCTACGGGATAGGGATTAGGGATTACAAATAATCTAAATAACAATGATAAAGCTAGGCACTACGAGTTCCGAGCCGACTGAAACACGGCTAATAAGGCTCGAACCGCTGCCACAGAGGAACCAAAGCAGAAATCAATAACAGACTACAAATACAACTAAAAGCTGAAAGCAAGAATAGAAGGATATCACCGAATGGGGTTTATACAAAACCCCTATTTCTGCCCGTTCGAAATGGCAGCGGGATGGAGCTGCTCCGGCCAAGCCCTTCAAACCGTGAGACGCCGAATCGGACTGAGGCACGAAGCTTGGAGGTCGAACGGACGTTAGGCTCAGGTTGTGCGAAGAGGCCCCTTCACCGTCGAAATAAACCGGACACACCCAACGGTTTAGCCGCCACCGAAAACGCCACCACCCAACTACCGTCCGAAACCCACGAAGGAAAATCGAGACCGTCCGAAACACCACAAAGGAAATCGGACCCCAACTCAAGCTCTCCAAAAAAAATGCCCAAAATGGACGAACACCAACACCCAAATACACAAAGTAGATGGACGATGTTTTTCACTGAAAAATCACAAAGCTATTCTCTCAAGAAAAGCACAAATAGAAGAACCAGTTTTTGTGAGAGAAAGAGATGGGTGGTTTATGCTTTTTGGGGTGTTGCAGGCGGATGGAATTGTTTGGAGAGATAAGGGAGAGCCAATCTCAAAACCAAGGGCCAAGATTAATAACCTATTAGGGACGGTCAAGATTGAGTCAATGGGTTTGGTTGCAGTTGGGCTTGGCTTCCTTTTGGGCCTAGAACAAATGCAATTGGGCCAACAAATAACAGTAAAGACCGTGACGATTATTGAAATCAAACTCCAATACCAATCCATTACAACTAGTCCAAACTGCGTGTCTAAACTTGTAACTGAACTTAGAAATCTCAATTCGGCCTTGGCTCATAGCCACAAAAATTGTACTGCTAAATGCTATCCGATCCTGGATTAGAAGTCCACTAGTTGAATGTTGCAGGTGGTCATTTATGAAATTATGGGAGTGGATCATATGGTACCACTTCTGGAAGAGACTCAATGTTCGTTAACTTCATCCTTTTACATCTCCTAAAATAATAAGGAAGAGTCCTGCACTTCACAGATACACAATTGTCCCCAGCCATCTGCATGTTATATAGAGGCTCAGTAATGAAATGGTTTAAACTTTATACTTTGTGTTCTCAACATACAAACAAGCCTAACTATTTCTATATTCCCAAAACCATTTATTCAATGTACGCTTTCACCTCTTTCAAACAATTATGTTAGAATATCCATATTTTCACAAATTCTTTTGTGTCTTTTGTGGATTGTGGACAACATTTAATAAAGAAGCAGGTCTAGTCATTGCAGATGGCACATATAAATGAAGGCTTTAAGCTAAAGTTACTTTCATCACATATATGTTTAAATAAAGAAGGCATCTTTTTATTGAGCAAAATGGCACCACAAAATTCAAGCTTTATTAACAAAATTGCTTAATAAACGTTCTATAAATTTGGGGGCGAAACGGAAGAACATAACCCATTTCATATCCGAAACACCACAGGCAAATTTACAGTAACTATGCCAGAAAATCTGAAGAAAAGATATATGAAACGGTACCTCTGAGTTCAGTTCTCTTTTATTTGTCATCAGAGTAGGAAAGATGTTCTGAGGATCCATCACTCCGATCATCGGCGAGCCACCATTTCTGTGGTGACGGGCTGGCGGCGGTGGCTGACGGAGGGCTGACGATGGAATATTACCCATTTCTATATCAATTGACAGATTTCTTTTTGAATTTGTCTTTAGAAGTTAGAACTGTGAAGCCTGAAGCGGGAACGGCTTCTTCTTTCTTCCTACTTCCGAATTCTGATGGGCTTCTGGGTTCGACCCGATAATAAAAGGTACGGGTCATTGAAAATTGAAAATTTTAGGATTTCAATTTCAAGAGATGAATCGTGATGGGCTTCTGGGTTCGACCCGATAATAAAAGGTACGGGTCATTGAAATTTGAAAATTTTAGAATTTCAATTTCAAGAGATGAATCGTGATGGGCTTCTGGGTTCGACCCGATAATAAAAGGTATGTGTCATTGAAATTTGAAAATTTTGGATTTCAATTTTCAAGTGATGAATCGTGATGGGCTTCTGGGTTCGACCCGATAATAAAAGGTACGAGTCATTGAAATTTGAAAATTTTGGGATTTCAATTTTCAAGTGATGAATCGTGATGGGCTTCTGGGTTCGACCCGATAATAAAAGGTACGGGTCATTGAAATTTGAAGATTCTGGGTTCAATTTTCAAGTTGATGAATCGAAGTTTAGAATTGGGTATCGAGAATAATTAGGTACTGGATTTTTTAAGACGAAAGGAATTGGGAAAATGACATAAATACCCCATTTTTCATACCCAATCCTTGCACAATGTCCATTTTCCGCTGATTTTGGACAAAACTACCATTTTCCGCTGAATTTGGACAAAAATACTCATTTTCCGCTGATTTTTGACAAAAATACCCATTTTCTGCTGATTTTTTTGCGCTGGTTTCTTTTTTGTTTCTTTGTTGTTTCAAACATGTTTGTTGTTTCTTTGTTGTTTCAAACATGTTTGTTGTTTCTTTGTTGTTTCATACATGTTTCATTTATGTTTCTTATATGTTTCACTTAGCCAACTTTTCATTGAATTCCACAGTTGCATAGAGAAAATTTCAGTTGTGGTATGCCACAATGGACAATGGGAAGAAAATAGAGAGTATACCAACTTTGAAATAACAAGAATCATCGATTCCAATGGACTGCATATTCAACACCCTAAACGAAATCTTGGAACAACAAATTCAATTCAGAAAATTTGAGCTTACTTGTCCATCATCGGCTACGAGAAATGGACACGACTCCACTGTGAGACCAAAAAATACTTTGTATTGACTTCCAACATCGCAGAATTATTGAATGCATCAACTGTAGCGGGTAAAGACTTACTAGTAACAACTTTGCTAGA
This sequence comes from Rehmannia glutinosa, assembly GCA_016081115.2. Lineage (NCBI taxonomy): Eukaryota > Viridiplantae > Streptophyta > Magnoliopsida > Lamiales > Orobanchaceae > Rehmannia > Rehmannia glutinosa. Next base: position 14,251,515 of record CM071927.1, read on the forward strand.
GTACATGAGATCTTTAGTTCAAGATTAGACATGCATGTTAGATAAATATTTTTATCAAGATTTTGATGATTATGTTTAAATGAGTTTTTATACCAAAACAATGTTTATGTATGTTGTCCAAAATATTCCTAAATGATTTAAAATGTTTTTACTAATTTTTGGAGTATTTCTTAGAGTTTATTATTCGATAAAAAATTGGATAACATATTTAATGTTTTTATGTTAATTGGGTTTTATACCAAAACAATGTTTATAAATGTTGTCCAAATACTCCCAAGTGATTTAAAATGTTTTTACTATTTTTTTGGAGTATTTCTTGAAGTTTATTTTTGATAAAAATCGGACAAACATTTCAAGATTGTAGGTCGACCGTCGCCCAAAACGTCGCCGGTACCGAAGAAAGAAAACTTGAAAGAGAACATAATGTAGTCAAAAAAATTGAAAGAGGGGACGGTCAAAGAGGGGGGCGATCGGGTCGCACCATAGGCGACCAATCGCACCCCCATCGGCCGACCCCCTTCGACTGCACTGGATAGCACTATTTTTTTCAAACGTTCAAAATCTTAAACAGGGCAACCGGTCGCCCTATGTTATTTTGTGACAAACAAAATCATCTTCATTTGAAATCCTTATCATCAAGATTTACTTTTGATTTTTGTACAATATTTCTACATCTTGTGATCCTCTTTTTGTAGACAAAAGTGAAGAAGGAGGGAGTCATGTTGGAGATCCAATCTTGAAGACTCTCCTATAAATAGAGGATGAATTAAAGACACAAATACACAACACATACAAGCAAAATACACAACAAGAAATCGCAAATTCTCAAGCTTTCATTTTTATACTCTTGTTGTAATAGCCTAGTTCTGCACTTGCATTTGTCTTGAGGTTCAGGCTTTTCCTTCTTGATTACACTTGCATTCAAAGTTTGTATATTTCAATTATTGAGTTGTAATCTTGAATTTTTTCTATCATCCAAAATAATATATCCTTGTTAGTGTTCTTGTGGTAAGAACACACTTGGGTGATCTTAGGTGTTGAAGAGTGTGGTACTCTTCATAGGTGTTGAAGGAAGATTGTGGTAATCTCCTTGAAGGTGTTGTAAGAATATTGTGGTAATCTTCAAAGGTGGTGTTGTATTAATTGTGGTAATTAATAAAATCTTTTTTTCTTTTTGAAATCCACTTCGGATATACCGAGGTGGTAGTAGATTAGGCCCTAGGTGGGTTGAACTACTATAAATCATCGAGTGTTGTTTAATTTCCACATTTACATTCTTGTCAATTACGTGTTCATTCGAAAAAGAGGGCGATTTGCGAAAAATGGGCATAATCTATTCACCCCCCTCTATCGTAGCCACTTGGACTAACAAGTGGTATCAAAGTCAAACTCTTTGGCTAGCTCGTTCGGAGTAAAGAGGAAAGATCCATGGCTACGAACGAAAGCTACCTCACCACCGGCGCCTCCACCAACAAGCCACCACTATTCGACGCCAACAACTACGCATTTTGGAAAGACCGTATGGAGTGCTTTCTACAAGGGTTCGGGTTTGACATTTTGAATGTGGTCATTGAAGGAGTTGATCAACCAACCAAGAAATTGGAGGACGGCACCACGACTCCTAAACCTTTCAAGGAGTTCGATGAAAATGACAAGAATGCCTTCTCTCTAAACGGTAAGGCTTTAAATATTTTGCATTGCTCTCTTACCGCCACCGAATATAATCGTATAAGAGGCATAAGGTCGGCACATGAAGTTTGGGAAAAATTAGAAACCATCTATGAGGGCACAAAGAAAGTGAAGCAAGCAAGAAAAACAATGCTTGTAAAAGACTTTGAAAACTTCAATATGCATGATGGTGAAAGCATATCAAAAATGGTGGAAAGGCTTGACAACATTGTCAATCCTCTTGTGGCTCTTGGAAAGGTCATCTCCGAAGAAGACAAGGTGACCAAGGTATTGAACGCCCTTCCCGGCTCATGGTCCGAAAAGGTGACGGCAATCACGGAAGCTCAAAATCTTGAGACACTCAAGTTTGATGAGCTCATTGGGAACCTCCTCATTATTGAAGTATATCTCAAGGAGAGGAAAAATTCTCAATCATCCACCTCTAAACCGGGTACGCAAAATATTATTAAAGGCTTAGCATCTTCTTCTAATAATGTTTATTATGCTAGTGATGAGGATGATGAAGAACCGGCGGCTCTTGTTAGAAAATTTGCAAAATTTGTAAACAAAAATAAAGCAAGAAAGCCTAGAGACAATTCTTGTTTCAAATGCAGAAAATCCGAGCACTACATAGCCGATTGCCCGAAATTAGCAGAAGAGGAACAAAAGAAGAAAAAACCTTTTTCCAAAAAAGAAGGCGTTAAATGCGGATGTCAAAACTTGGGATGAATTACTTGAAACAACCGACTAGAAAGGAGAATCCGAACATGGTCTTATGGCCATAGACGGTGAAAATACCGAGGTACACTCTAATGCTTCATCTTCTTTCCTAGTTGATGAATTACAATGTGATTTTGATGAATTGCAAAATGAGTTTCAAAATTTGATTGTTAAATACAAGAATTTGAAAAAGGAGCATAAAGAGCTTAAACTAGAAAAAGATAAATTATTTACTTTTTATGATTCTCTTGATAAGGCTCATGCTATTACTCTTACTATGGTCCGTACTCTTGAAACCGAAAAACAAAAGCTCACAAATGATATTGAAAATTTGAAAAAGGATGTGCATCGATTCAATTTAAGTACGGATAAAGTCACAAAAATTTTAGATGCACAAAAAGGTGAGCATTCTAAATTAGGACTTGGTTACAAACCTTTTCAAAATGCTTTTAAGAAAAATGACCAAGGTCCAACCTTTGTACGTGCTAGTAGTCCTCGTATTATTACTTGTTTTTATTGTGGTAAGAATGGACACTATGCTAGCAATTGTAAATTGAAGAATAATTTAGCTACTATTGGAGACCCAAAGGTCTCAAGGCTAACCCCCATGGACCCCAAAATTATAGGGTACCTAAAAATAATTCCTTTGTAGGTTATAGGGGCTATAACAACAATGGAAGATTCAAAATGGCTCGTGGACAGCGGATGTTCACGCCATATGACCGGAAAGAGAGAACTTTTTACCAACATCAAGCTCCAAGAAGAGGGTATGGTCATGTTCGGCAATGGCAAAGGAAAAATTCTTGGAAATGGAGAAATTGGTAACTCTTCTTTCTCTCTTAGTAATGTTCTTTTAGTAGAAGGGCTTAAGTTCAATTTGATAAGTGTTAGCCAACTTTGTGATTCAAATTATAATGTTGTTTTTAATAAAGAAAAATGCCTTATTTCCAAAAATGATAAAATTATTTGTGAAGCAATTAGAAAAGACAATCTTTACAAAATTTGTAGTGATTTGGTTAGTCAAAATGTTTCTTGTCTTGTCGCCAATAATGATTTAACTAGTTTATGGCATAGGCGACTTGAACATGTTGGATACAAAAATTTGCAAACTATTTACAAAAACCAACATGTAAAAGGACTACCCAAATTGAATTTTGAAGATCTTGGCTTATGTGACACTTGTCAAAAAGAACAAATTAGTTAAGAGTATTTTAAGCCCAAAAATGAAATTTCCACTACCAAACCCCTACAAATGCTTCATCTTGATTTGTATGGGGATATTGGTACGGCTAGTCTAAGTGGAAAATATTACACTTTTGTTATAGTTGATGATTTTTCTAGATATACTTGGGCTCTATTTCTTACAAATAAAAGCGATGTCGTTAATGAGTTTGTTAAGTTGTGTAGATTTATTGAGAATGAAAAGGAAGATACTATTAAGTCTATTCGAAGTGATCGAGGTGGAGAATTTGATGGAAAATTTAGAGTCTTTTGTGAAACCAAGGTATATAGTCACAATTTTTTGGCTCCAAGGACACCTCAACAAAATGGAGTAGCCGAAAGGAAGAATCGGACACTTCAAGAAATGAGTCGGTGCATGCTCAATGAATTTTGCTATGTCATTAATCGAGTTTATATTCGTCCTAAAATGAATAAAACTCCATATGAGCTTTGGAAAGGAAGAACTCCAAATATTAGTTATTTCAAAATATTTGGATGTAAATGTTTTATTTTGAATACTAAGGATCAATTGGACAAACTTGATCCTAAGGCCGATGAATAAATATTTATGGGGTATTCAACTAAGAGCAAAGCTTATCGGGTTTACAATAAAGCTAGTGGAGTTGTTGAAGAATCCATCCATGTCAAATTCAATGAAGCTTCGGGTGTTGAAAGGATACCCAATGATGAAAGTGATGAAGAGGATATTGTTGAACCCATTGTTCAAGATGATACTCAAAATGATCAACCTTCAAGCTCAAATGTTCCTCAAGAAGATAAAGGTGATACTTGAATCTTCCCGTAGCATTGAAATTTAAGGAGATCACCCAAAAGATCTTATTATTGGTGATCCCCTTGATAAAGTAATGACTCGAGGAAAATTTGCGAGAAAGCTCTTATATCTCAAAAAGAGCCTAAAAATGCTAAGGAAGCCATTGAAGATGAGGATTGGTTTTTAGAAATGCAAGAGGAGTTGGATCAATTTGAAAGGAATGATGTATGGGAATTAGTACCTTGTCCTCCATCTCAAACCATTATTGGTACAAAATGGGTATTTGAACAAGCTCGATGACCAAGGCAATATTGTTCAAACAAAGCAAGGTTAGTATCTCAAGGTTATTGTCAAGAAGAAGGTATTGATTATGATGAAACATTTGCACCGTAGCACCTTTAGAAGCTATTCGTATTTTACTTGCCTATTCTTGCTTTAAAATTTCAAGCTTTATCAAATGGATGTTAAATCCGCTTTTCTAAACAATGGTATTATTCAAGAAGAAGTCTATGTAAAACAACCTCCGGGGTTTGAAAATTTTTCTAGGCCTAATGATGTTTATAAACTTAAAAAGGCCTTATATGGTTTAAAACAAGCACCGTGCATGGTATGATAGACTTAGCTCTTTTCTTTTGCAAAATGGTTTTACAAGAGGTAAAGTTGATACTACTCTCTTTGTTTTTGAAAAAGGGCAAGATTGCTTATTAGTGCAAATTTATGTTGATGATATTATTTTTGGTGCTACTAATGAATCCTTGTGCAAGAAATTTTCTAAGTTAATGCAAGGTGAATTTGAAATGAGCATGATGGGGGAGCTCAACTTCTTTCTTGACTTCAAATTAAGCAATGCCAAGAAGGAATATACATTTCACAATCCAAGTATACAAAAGAACTTTTGAAGAAGTTCGAAATTGAAGAAGGAAGAACCGTCTCTACCCCAATGGCAACAAACGTCAAGATTGACAAAGATGAAAAAGGCAAGTCGGTTGATGAATCCAAATATCGAGGTATGATTGGTAGTTTACTTTATTTAACCGCAAGTAGACCGGATATTCTTCATGCCGTATGCCTATGTGCTCGTTTTCAAAGCAATCCCAAAGAATCTCATATGAGTGCCGTTAAAAGAATTTTTAGATATTTAGATATTTGAAAGGCACTATTCAATATGGTTTATTTTATCCAAAGAATGAAAATTTTTCTCTTAAAGGTTATAGTGATTCGGATTATGCGGGAAATATTGATGATCGTAAAAGTATTTCCGGATCATGTCAATTTTTAGGCGATTGCCTAGTTTCTTGGTTTTCAAAGAAACAAAATTGTGTTTCACTTTCAACGGCCGAAGCCGAATATATTTCCGCGGCTTTTTGTTGTACTCAATTGCTTTGGATGAAACAAACTTTAGCGGATTACAAATGCTCTTTTGAAAGTGTTCCTATCTTTTGTGATAATATATCCGCTATAAATATTGCTCAAAACCCGGTCCATCATAACCGTACTAAACATATTGAGATTCGCCATCATTTTCTAAGGAATTGTGTTTCAAAATGAAAAATTGAGATATCTTTTGTACCGTCTCAAGATCAATTAGAGGACATTTTTACAAAATCGCTATCTTCCGATACTTTTGCGTCAATACGAGCTCGGTTAGGCATAATGCATATTGAATGAAGTCTATGATTGCATTTTGCACGTTTTTAAAACTTAGGGGAGAAAAATCGGATTTTTGGTTCAAACCTCAGATTTTGGAAAACAAAATGAACAACTGGGCTGACTGGGACAAGGCCGACCAGTCGCCCATGACGTCGCCCGGTCGCCCATGCCCCCAACCGATCGACCATGGCTTAAATTTGCTTAAAATCGTTTTTGTTCTCAGCATTTGTCATTTTGGTCTTTTGTGTTCATTTTTCGTCCCCTTCGCCAATTACACACAAATTTCACTTCAAATTTGTTTTGTTGCATTTATTTTATATATTGGACTTCATGAAGCTCGATTATCATCATCATTGCTCATCATTACCGATTAAATGGTAAGAACTTCTCTTTTTAATCTCAATTGGGTTGAACCCTTGAGAATGTGCTTATATCTTAATATTTTGATGAAATTCTTATATTAGTATGTTGTATATGATGATTGTTGATGAATGAATATTGTTGTATTGCAATTGGTGATGAAATTTTTTGGCTTAAACGAATCACAAAGGCGTTAAGTGTTCGACAAAATGTTTCAATGAAAAATTCATCACCTACATGATTCTCTTGATTTGAAAAGTCTTATAAGTTTATAGAGATCATATTTTATTAATCAAATGAGCTTTTACAAATCAAATGAGCAATTTTTTTCCTTTTATTCGGAATTTAAGCTTAAATGTTCAATATGCTCGATAAATTGATTAAATTGCGCACTTTGATATAATTATATGATGTTTTTATCGTGATAACATTATTTTTTGATGATTCCAAAGGGGGAGAAATAGGAAATAAGCTTATACGCTCAAAGAAGCGAACTTATACGCTCAAAGAAGTGAAAGTAAGCTCGTAAGAAAAACTATAAGCTAGGGCTCTTAAAAGCCAAAAGCTGTGAACAATAATTAGTCCATGTGATGTATTATGGACTTTTATGCTTGACTAATGATGTTTTATGACAGGGGGAGCTTATAAGCTCATGAAATTCAAGCTTAAGTTGTAAAAACTAAGCTTTTAGCTTTTAGTTGGTTGTTTTTATACTTGTTCTTGATATGCATATTGATAGGGGGAGCTTGTGCAAAAATGATTTTGAAAAATCTTTGCTCCTATCCTTGTGTGTTTGTACTTATGATGAATCTTACTTATAATGGATTAATGTTTTAGACCGGAAAATTTGTTTGTTTTAAAATCAACTTCCTAAAATTATTTTGGTTTGTAATCATCAAAAAGGGGGAGTTTGTTAGATAAATGTTTTTATCAAGATTTTGATGATTATATTTAAATGAGTTTTTATACCAAAACAATGTTTATGTATGTTGTCCAAAATACTCCTAAATGATTTAAAATATTTTTACTAATTTTTGGAGTATTTCTTAGAGTTTATTATTCGATAAAAAATTGGACAACATATTTAATGTTTTTGTGTTAATTGGGTTTTATACCAAAACAATGTTTATAAATGTTGTCCAAATACTCCCAAGTGATTCATAATATTTTTACTATTTTTTTGGAGTATTTAATGTTTTTGTGTTAATTGGGTTTTATACTCTTGTTGTAATAGCCTAGTTCTTGCACTATCTTGAGGTCTAGGCTTTTCCTTCTTGATTACACTTGCACTCAAAGTTTGTATACTTCAATTATTGAGTTGTAATCTTGAATTTTTCTATCATCCAAAACAAGATATCCTTGTTAGTGTTCTTGTGGTAAGAACACACTTGGGTGATCTTAGGTGTTGAAGAGTGTGGTACTCTTCATAGGTGTTGAAGGAAGATTGTGGTAATCTCCTTGAAGGTGTTGTAAGAAGATTGTGGTAATCTTCAAAGGTGGTGTTGTATTAATTGTGGTAATTAATAAAATCTTTTTTTCTTTTTCAAATCCACTTCGGATATACCGGGGTGGTAGTAGATTAGGCCCTAGGTGGGTTGAACTACTATAAATCATCGAGTGTTGTTTAATTTCCGCATTTACATTCTTGTCAATTACGTGTTCATTCGAAAAAGAGGGCGATTTGCGAAAAATCGGCATAATCTATTCACCCCCCTCTAGATTATCGTAGCCACTTGGACTAACAATGCAGACATCAAAATGAAGCACAGATCAACATTTACAAGGATGACGAAAAAAAAAAGCTGAAGAGTATATGGGGAAAAACTACACTATTTCTCCAAATTTAAAAGCAATTTACTACAAACTTTTATCACATGATCCCCTGTTTCACAATTGTTTCTTACATGTTTCATTTATGTTCCTTACATGTTTCAACTGATTACTTCATCATTAAGATTTACATAACAACAATTCTCTAAAATCATTAGGAAGTGGAGGTAGAAACTCAATGTCGTTGTCATCGTCATCACCATTTTGCAGCTTCAACTTAGCATGATTGTGAAGCAGATGACTGAGTCTTGCTTGTTGATTCTCTATCTCAAATGCTTCGACGTCCATAGCCTTCCCACCAATAAAGTGCTCGGCATAACAAGCAACAAAAAATCCCACATTCACTACAAAAAGAAATAAAAAAAGATACACAGTCAGATACATAACACAACAAATCAAAAACAATAAAAAAGAACAAATGAATGGAAATACAGAAACATAAAAGAAATGTCACGCCCAAACGGACGCGACGGACGATCCACAACTTAAATACAAATTACCAAACAGTCTAGACGAATATCATCGAGAACTCAATGAAACAGAGTCAAAATAGCAGCGGAAATAAAATAACAAGCACAACTTACAATCCACAATCCTTAATCCAAATTACATACTCGAAAATCAACCAACGATAACAACTTAAAAGTCAAAGGGTCCTACGCCCTTCAGTTACAAGCCGAAATGAAAAGAAAATAGAATAGTCCAACAACAATCACAAGAAACGAGTCTATCAACAACAACAAGAAGTAGTAAATCCAACAAGCGGAGTACAAAGGCTCAATCAAGACCAGGTCAAAGATCTTCAACGAAGTCCTCATCTAAAGGTTAGAAACAGGTGGGGATGAGACAAAAATCTCGGTGGATGGGATGATCGTGTGCAAGTGTGGCGATATATAGTTAATGCGAGAAAACAGTTATATGAAAACGCATGAGTATGATGCATGAATTCACACACAGTCCACAAGCGTCGTGATACCTATATTTAAGTAATATACTTATACAGTTCAAGAAAACAGTTCATGGTCACACAGGCACTATGTGATTCAGCCAGACAGGTAGGATTGCATACGGAAATGTAACACCAATCCCATGCAAGTCAGATAATGGTTGCGTACGGATTTGTAGCGCCAACCAATGCAAAACAAGTAGCGGTTGCATACGGATTTGTAGCGCCAACCAAACGGGTCCGATAACTCCAAAATCGTGTGGATCAGACAGCGATTTCTTCATTCTTCCTTGTAAATCCCCGAGCAAGATGGTCCAAGACCTGTCACCTTATCGCTCCATAGGCAAAGACAAATCCACAGTAGAGCTAGCTAGGCCCGAATTGTCATAATCATGATTATACCTCAAGTACTACGACCCGCTTCCCTTGGACAAACTCCGTCCCTCAGTTGCGGGATTAGGACGATGGGGCCGGAAGAGTGGAATAGCAGCCGAGCTGCCCGGTTCCATCCCGACGTATCCATTCCGATCGCGTGAGCTCGACACACCAAGTTGACTCAAGCAGGAAAGTAAATACAAGTTCAGGTAGTCAACCAGGCAGTCGAGTATTATTGATTCAGGGAAGCAGTTCAGGAAAATTTTGAAACGCGAGTGGCAATTATGGCGTTGGTGGAGTTTTTGGATGAAGATGATTATTGGAAGGATAAGCAACCTTCGATATCTTGAAAGATTAGGTGGAATATAAGTCCCGTTATAGATTCAACATCGCAAGGCAAGGAAGTCGCTCCGCGATCGGGTGTTAATCGGTCAAATCGGTCCGATAAGTCAAGGATTTTTGGGAAAATAAAATATTTTAATTAAATCTCCAAGTCAGAGGGTCCAGGGCTATTTTAGTAAAAGGGAAAATAATTTGGGTTAGGTCCTTTATAAAAGAAAAATTACAATTTAGCCCCATTTTGTAAAAACCAACACTTTTGGGGTTAAAAATTGAACAAATAAATATCCCGACCTTGAAAAATTATGAGGTCAGTTCCTAACTTCTCCAAATTGTCCAGGGATTCAGGTTTTTAAAGTTTTGAGGTCGAGTTTTTATAAAATTCTCACATTGGCCCCAAATTTGTAAAAATTGTCATTTCGGACCTTAAGTTTAAAATAATCGGAACTCACAAACTGGAAGGGCTTTTAATGTGATTCCAGTTGGAAAATGTCACTAAGGTTAGTAGGATATTGGGATAAAAGCAGTTTTTCAAAAAAATAAGTGTAGATCCTTTAACTTTTGAAAATATCATTTTTGTCCCATTTTGAAACAATTGCCTTTAAGGCTTTTAGGGGTCCAATTGTTATGAAATTTGAACATTGGGTCCAAAATATAATTAAGTTATAGTTAAGTTAGTATTTCCAGGTGCATGGGCTGCATAAGTCCTGGAATTTTCATTTGGGTCCTCAAGTTTAGTATTTTACACATTAGTCCCTCAATTTTAGAAAATTTACTTTCCAAGCCCTAAACACTTGGATTTTTGGAATACATTTAAAATATGTCATTTCCAGTACCTTAAGAATAAAATTTTCAAAATTTAAAGTTAAGGTCTGGTACAGTTTTAAAATTTGCAAAGTAGCCCTTAAACTTTCAAAATTTTACAATCTAGTCCTTGGGCTTTTAAAGGTTGATTTTATTTATCTTAAAACTCTTAAAACTTTATTAAAATGTCCAAAAGTAATTTTTGAACCTGAGTACAGTCCCAAAAATCAAAATTTGCAGAGGGGTCCTTTAACTTTCATTTTCTTGCAATTTAGTCCACCAACTTTCCATTTTTACATTTTTAAGTCCAAAATTGAAATTTAATCAATTATGCTCGACTTGTCCAGGTTATAAGTCATCCAAAATATGGATTTCAAAGATCATACACATGCATGTCCAATATATACAAGAATTCATCAAATAAAACATTAAATTGTACATGCATGCACCTAAAATTCAATAAATAGCAATTTTGAGCAACTCTTGAGAATTTTCATGATTTGATACATAAAATTGACATGCAATACATAGATTATATATCTCAAGGGCTCATGTTCGAAATTCTACATGCATTTTAATAAAAACACCTAGAAGTTGGAAAGTATTTTTCCACCCACCTTAAAATTGGAAAATTGTGAAATAAAAGGATAAATATCACAATTTTTGGATGAGGTCACTTAGGTCAGCCCCTAAGTCAAGAAATACCAAAAATTTGATGTTAGAAAAATGAGAGAAAAATTAAGGAGAAAAAGAAGGAGATAAGAAAATGAGAAAGACTACACTTTACCTTGTGTAGTAGGTGATTGGAGACTAGTTGAAGCTTTAAATTTGGAATTTTTGGTTCAAGTCCAAAATCACCTAAGGTCAGACCCTATTTCTCAAAAATGAAAAAGGGGTGTTAAAATTTGAAAAAAATAGAAAGAAGAGGAAAGAAGGGTTCTAGTGTCCAATTCTTACCTTGTAGTCCAAATTTCTCTACTAGTTCTTCTTCAAGTCTTCAAGTTTCACCACCATGCATACATGTCTCCAAGTGGTCTTCTAAGTACCTCAAAATCCAAAATATAAACTTAAGTTAAAAGAAGGTGATGAGTAGAAAGAATTTAAGTTGAATTGATGAGTGAAATTTCTTACCTTGAGAAAAGGGGGTGTTCGAATTTTTGAGTTTTAGTGGTAAGATTGTTTGTTTTGGTTTAGATGTTTGAAGAAAGAAAATATGTTTGATGTTAGGAAGAAGATGTTCTTGGAGTTATGAAGATGGGTTTGAAGATGTGAAGGACTTGGGTTTGAATATTTGAAGATGTGAAGAAGGGATACTTGAAGATATCAAGAACTTATGTTGAAGATTTGAAGATGTGAAGAGTTGGTGTTTGAAGGTTTGAAGATATGAATGAATTTTGTTTGAATATTTGAAGATGTGAATGAATTTTAGAGAGAGGTTAGAGAGAAGGAGGAGAAAAGGCTTGAGAGTTAGAATGTGTTGGATGAAATGAACAAAATTTGTTCATTTCTTGCCAAAATGGCCAAATCCACCATGGTAGAGAGGGGAGGAATTTTTGATTAAATTTGTGTCTTGCAAATTGTCTCTTGCATGGAGACAATTAGACTAGTCAAAGTATGGGCAAGGTATGGAAAGAGAAGGAATGTTGGGAAGACTCCAACATGTTGGAAAAAGTAGTATTAAAGAATTAATGTATGAGATGATGTGTATAATGTTTGAATTAATGGTATAATTATACACAAGATGACTAATATAAGGTTTAAGTGTACAAGAGTTGGATGATATTTTTACTCCAAAATCATCACCATGGCCGTCCATTATAAGGGCATTGTGGTAATTCCATATTTTTTTTTTGTCCCAAATTTGATGATAATAGATGAAATATATCAATCTCCAAAATAATTAGTGATTTCCTTGATCACTTATAAGTCTCATGATCACTTAATCTAAATCAAAATCTTAATTCTATAAGGTAAAAGTCTCTAAAATAAATAGTCTCTTAAAATTCTAAGGTGACTAATAAATACAAAAATAGTAATAATGATCAATCAAGTGATCATAAATGTGAAATAGAATTAATAAAGATCATGATCACAAGTAATTAAATAAAATATAATAAAATACAAAATATATATATTATTAATAATTACCCGTCAAAGTGACGCGGTAAAATAGTTGATCAAATACATAGACGACAATAAGAATCAATTATATGCTCGGAAAAATCGGAGTTTCACAAGAAACAACTTCGAAACAACATCGAAACAAACGAAAAACTTCAAAATCACAAAATAATAAAAGAACACAGAAAATTGGGTTTAACCTCTGAGTCTTCGCTTGACATTTCATCAAATAGTTGCAGAGCCTCACCCCATCGGGTGAAAACTCGAAATCAACAACAAAATCTTTACCCCAATCCTCGCCGCCGCGTTCGAAACATTCATCATCTTCTTCGACATGACCGTGATTTTTTTGGGAAGTTTAGGACCGGATGGGTAGATTAGTGATAAACCCTGGCATCGTGCTGCAATTTTCAACCCAATGTCTGCTAATTCTCGAGAGCACTCGTGCTTTATAGACACCGTCTTCATTAACAACTCAAAACATTGATCTTCTGACAGAAAAGGAAGGCCATGAACACTACTAGTAGCCGAAGCTTGTAAAGCCACGTCTTTCCTCTGACTCATAAATAAAATCCTACTACCGATTCCATCATCCGGAAAGGATTATCGCAGATCGACCCAAGCATTTACATCCCATATGTCATCCAGGACAATGAAAAATCTCCGTCCTTTTAAACTTTTGTAGAGCTCCTCCGCCAAACTCTCATCCTCTATTTTCAAAATCTTTTCATCCTCAAGCTCACTTACCGAACTAAGAATGTCAATCAACAGACTCCTCCTCTTATACGTCTGCGAAATAACACACCACGCACGCCTATCAAAACGATCCACAACAACAGGGTCATTGTAAAGTTTCTTCGCCAAAGTGGTCTTACCAAGTCTAGGCATCCCAAAAATGGATACGATTTGTAGGTTTTCTGATCCCCGTGCTTGATTCGTCGCATCATTGATTTCTAGCAAGAGATTATCGACCCCATCAGTCTCGTCGCATTGCATCGGCGTGTTCTCGAGAAAGACGAAAAGGAATTTCAGCTCCTTCTCGAGAATGTCGATTTCTCTCTTTACAGAAAGGACCGGATGGTGCTTCTAAAATCAAAATCTAAATTGTGAGAAGGTATGGAAAGATAGGGAAATGGAGGAGGGTAAAAAACCTGATAAAAAAAGTAAAGGGGTGGGTATATTTGGGAAGTTTAGGACCGGATGGGGTAGATTAGTGATAGGGTGATATTTTTTTTTTTTTTAAATCAGGGTATTTTATGTAATTTCCTCAAAAGGAATTGGTAAGGAAAAAAAATTACCTTGAGGAAAATATACAAAAACTAATGCCTGATTGGATGTGAGTGAGATTTCATTTTCGTTCTGTTGGAGAATTTTTTTTTGACCAAACATGCCATTATTTATGAAATTTTTGAGAAAATATATTAATTTTTCACTTTCACTTTTTCTTTTAATAATCACATCTACACATTTTTTCACAAAAAACTAATCATTTACACATTCTCCCACAAATTTCACTATTTACTCACTCACACATCTCTAACTACCAATCATATCCAATCATTATTTTACTATTTTTAAATCAAATCAACTTTCATAATTACTTTTTCTCACGTCCAATCACACTCTTAAAATTCACATTTTTTCTTCCAAAATATTTTTCACCACTATTCTCTAGCAAAATGAAAATTTTCAAAATGAAAACATATCCAATCGCGCCCTAATAAATTCAAAAAATACCTCCACTACCCGTAGACTGCAAAAAGCAAAAGCCAACGACGGTGGATCTGCATAAGTTGGATAAACAATCGGTACTAAGTAATTGATAATTCAGTTTATATATTTGAATAAATATTATTAACTATCCGATAATTAATGGGCTTCAGATGCAATAATTCGGCCCAAAGGGTCCGGGACCGGCTCACAAGCCACTTTCTCATACGCGGCCCACAAAGCCCACTACCCAGGTACAAAAAGGTTCATCATCTTCATTTGTAATTTAATTTTCTCATAACTACTCTTAAGTATTACTTAGTATATTCATTTACTATCTTACATTCTCTTTCAATCACTATGCTGACTAGAGTGTTGGAGGGGCCTCCCTGGGACAACCCCGGAGCCCGTCTAACGTTTGTATGTGTGTAGGAAAGTTTCCAATACGAGATTTCCAGCTCCCAGAGAATAGGCCTGCAATTGAACCGAACCGAGCCGAGCTTTTGAGTGTTTGAATTTGGCTCATTTATTATCGAGTCGAACTCGAGCCTGAATTTATCAAACATATTGATGGCTCATGAAAAATTTCGAGCTTAATTGAGCCTAAACGAGCTTAGTAAATATTAATTATAAATTAAATTATTCTTCAATTTATTACAAAAATAAATTATATATATATATCTAAAACGCATAATATATTTACTAAAACCTATAATTTCATTCAAACAAATAAGTTTATTGAAATATTTTTATATTATTATAAGTAAAAATATGAAAAATTAATATTAAAGTCAAATTATTAGTTTAATTTATACGAGCTTACTATCGAGCCTATTCACGAGCTTACTAATTAGCATGTTCACAAGCTAACGAACCGAATATCTCTAAGTTTGAGTTTGGTTCGTTTATTTTAACGAGACTCATTAAACGAACTCGAATGAACTTTTATCGAATTGAGCTCCGAATAGCTCACGAGCGGCTAGGTTCATTTGCAGCCCTACCAGAGAAGAAGACTTGGAAGACTTCCCACTGGGGAAGGACAAGACTTGGACTTTATCAAAAATGTCGACTTGAAGTGATATGCTCTAAAAGGCAACATCACTTTAGCACCGTCTGTGGGAAATAGCCAAAGGCCATGAAGATGCAGACCGATCTCAAGAACGCGAAGTCGGATCCTAAGTTGCTGGCCATGGAGTCAAAGATCAGCAGAAGGAACAACCACCAATAAGACGGTAAGCCAACCCTATTTCCGCTAGAAGGGCATCGCCTCCCCCGCAAGGAAGAAGGTCGTCGCCCCCTCCTACTGGGGGGCTCCGCCTATTGAGCAAATTCATCTGACACGAGAAGCCCTCCAAGCCTTACTTGACTAAGCCACCTAGAATGGCTAGAGACACCAGACCACAACTGGAACCACTAGGAGATCGCCCCAAGCTCCGCCCGCCACTTAAGACCTTGTTTGGGGAGGTCAGGAGAGGAAGATATGAAGGATGCGGTGAGAATCATGAAGATCCACCACTAGCTAAAGAGTCTTGAGCAGATAATGGCTCTGCATCTAACTGCTTGAACTGGGCGATGTCATATTTCAATTGCAGCGTCTTACTAGGGGAAAAATATTTGGCTAGAAACCACTGACTTAGTTCAACCCAATCTGCTGCGGGTGGTGTTAAAGAGTATAACCATCTCTTAGCCTTATCGCGCAGAGAAAATGCGAAAATGCGACATTGAATGATATCCTCAGAAACACCATTCATTTTGACAGTATCACAAATCTCTAAGAATTGCGCCAGATGCGCGTTTGGATTCTCAACGGCTCTACCCCCAAATTGGTTTTGTGAAATCATCTGGATCAATGCAGGTTTTAGTTCAAAGTTGTTTGCATTGATCGGCAGACGGTCCACACCCCCATAAGTTCGATTAACTTTCGACTGCAAGTAGTCCCTAACTGCCTTTCTCGCGGGCATTTCCTCAATTCGTTCTTGTTCGTCCGCCCCAGATGGGTGTTCCTCATTGTTCCTATTATTCACGACATTCTGATTATTCCCATCCGCTATTGATTTAAATCTTTTTTCTTAACAGTTTCACTATTTTCTCGATTTCAAATTCAATGGGTATTGGTTGGGCAGGGACCCGGTCAAACTAACAATTTCGTTTGCCGCGGGGTTAGGTTGGGGCTCTAAGCAGATTTAGAATGCGTGTTCATGCACTATTTGCACTTAACAAAAACATTATTAGAACCAAAGCAATAAAATTTATTCACAAAAAGAAAAAAATCGAAAAAATATAAAAAATATTTACAAAAACATATCCTTGTTGGCACAAATGTGACGAGTTGCTCGGGTATATATCCACCATTCCATTGGATTATCCACCATATTAGCTTCAAATACAATGACGATAAGATCGATCTCCGACAACGGATATGTCCTCGGTCACATTGGCTTGTTATTGGTTGCCATTTTTATTGCCTTTCTTAGGATGTCGACAATCCTTGGCCATGTGATTCATCTTTCCATAGTTGTAGCAATTCACTTTAAACTTTTTGGCCTTCCCTTTAGCATTTCTAGATTGCTTCCGTTTCTTGGTAGTACTTGCTTTCGCAAGATTGGCATTAGCCTCCATTCCAATTTTTTGGATTTTACTTTGATTTTTGGTTGTCTTCCTCAATCAAAGCGAACTACCAAATGCCAAGCCTCATTTCCTTGCGCTTGTGCTTGAGGTAGTTCTTAAAGTCTTTCCACAATAGCAACAATTTTACGATAATTGCAAAAGAACTTGAAATTACTCATTCAAAATCATTTCTTCGGACACTAAGTCATGAAGTTTGATTTGAACTTTCTGAACTTAACAGATCACTGTTTTGGTATCAACCATCTTAAAATCCAGAAATTTACCGACAATGAATTTATTTATGGCGAAGATCTTCTGTTTTATATTGTTTTTCCAAAGAGTCCCGCAACTTTTTGGATGTTTTGAAATGTAGACGTTATAGAGGGTGTCTTCCAGCCCATTCAACATATAATTATGGCATAGAAAATCGTTGTTGTGCCATGCATCCACAACAATCTGTCTTTGGTTGTCCGTCTCTTCTTCAACAATAGTCAGAAGGTCCTCTTTCAAGAACCCGGACAGACTCAACATGATTAACTAGAACATCATCTTTTGTTTCCACCTCTTGAAGTCCACCCCAGAAAACTTTGCCGGTTTTTGCCATTCGCGGGAGCAACAACCATTGGAGTGAAACTAATATTTGCTATTTTTCAAGAAAATGGAATTCATCTTGCGATTATTTTTTGCAGTGTTTGGTTTTCTAAAAAAATGGATAGAATAACGGGATATAATTTTGAAGTTGAGGCTAGTATTGAATACTATCTGCGCAAGACAAAATTGCCCCCCTACAAAAGTGCTAATAGTTCTCGGCAATCATCTCTAAGATACAATGACATTCGATTTGACTTAGCAACACTTGCAAAAGTCAAACTTACAACAAATTTTAATGTGTTTCAGAACTTTCAAAATATAGAAAAAAGAGAGAGAGAGGGAGAGAGAGAGAGAGAGAGAGAGAGAGAGACAATATGCTAAAATGCAGATTGAATGGGATGGAAATGAATATCCTGGGGGTCTATTTATACAGAAATTCGGATGCCCTTTCAGAACAAATGCATCATTTGGTCAGGATTGATCTTGATTGTAAGATCGTGCCTTCTAATCAACGGCCTCAATCTAATGGTTCAGATCACATCTATTTTGAAGGTCCACAACCTTTTGCATGCACCCCTGCACTCTGAACAAATACATCCAGTCACTCTAAAGCATCCAATGAGACTAGGTGCGACCTGCGCCGGCCCAACTTAGGCTCTCGTTGTTTTGCATGTTTTTGTGTGTGATTTTATGCGATTTCTATTTTTCTTGTGTGTGATTGTGCGTATTTTTGTGTCTTTACGTCGTGATTTATAGCGTCATATGTTACATATGGTATTTTTTGTCATTTTCGTAGGTTTTTGTACAAAAAAAAGTCTTGAAAACAGGATAAAACAAGCAAAGTGGGCATCACGACCGGACGACAAGTGGGACGGAAGCACGAGTGCACGCGCAAGGTTGTGCGGTGCGCATAAGGGTCCGCGTAGGAAACGTAAGCGCGCACACTTGCACACTGCATGGTGCGCATCGTCAATTCTTGATGAGAATGTGCGACCGGTGCTCAAGGCACGCAAAGCGTGCGCGTGTGAGAGGATGGCTGCAGCGATCCGGTGTGCGGCCGCAAGGGAACGATCGCAACGCGATGCTGTGCGGCATGCACAATGTCTTGTGACGCACACCATTGGAATGTTCAGATTTTTATTCATTTTTCCTTCTCCTTTTTGGATTCTTCCACCTTGTATAGGGTTTTAGGCTTATAAATAGAACTTGGGGGATCCATAATTTTGTACACTTCATTACTTAGCACTTTTAAACTTTAGTTTTTGTTATTTTTCTCTTTGATTCATCATTGGGATTGCTTGAGTTCTTCCCATTGAAGTTAATGTTGCGGCTTAATCAAAGCGTAATATTTCTTCATCTCTTTTGTCTGATCATGATAATATTTATGATTGTTTTCTTTCCTTTAATTGAGATTATGACCTCATCCCCAAGCATCCTCAACCATGTACTAACTTTCTTGTTCTAGGATTAGGATTATTTGATTCAAACAAACAAGCATGAGTATTGACTAATTGATTTGCTTTCCTGAATGAATTGCTTTATTTGATAATTGATTGTCTGATCAACTTTTAATTGTTTTGAGGGAATAATTGAGATCGAGAGAAGATATTATTCTTGGACTAAATTTATTCACGGGGTTAGATATGAATCAGAGATGTATTATCAAACTTGGCTTAATGAAAATAGCAAATTATATTGGGATAACTCTAATCTGTGAATACGTGAGTTATCAGATCTAGACCTTATGTTTAGATGTTTGATATATTTGTTAACCACGTGATCAATTAATTGATATTTTGATTGCGAGTTTGATGAGATGATTCTGAAATCCTATACTTCTATCCATATCATTTTTCGTCAAGTTTAATTGTGTTGAGTTTTAATTTATCTTTTTACTCGTTTTTCTCTAGTTTATTAAAATCAAACAAATCTGGTTAGAGTGTTTAAGATTTATTTTCAGTTATTTGTGTTACATAATAATTATTTGCCGGCTATGTCTTCCTTGAGAGATGACTTGTGGTTAACTTGCTACCCTACAATTAATCTCGTTCTTTTGAGAGGATTGTTAGACTTTTATAGGTGTTTAGCAATCGAACAAAATTTTGGCACCGCTAGGGAAGACTTTATATTTAATAATTATTGTGTTTATTTTCCGTGTTTCTAGATTACGATTCTTTTTGTTTATTTTTAGTTTAGGACTCTTTTTGTTTCTTTTGATTTTTACTTTATTCCACTGGTGCGTTTGATCTGTTTTCATGTGTTGTTTATGCAAGGACGTAGAAATATCAATTGGGAGTTTGTGCCTCTCGTGGACGATATCCATCGAGTTGCGAGACGAACAAGGAAAGAAAAGGACAATTCTACGGATTACGACAATGATTCTCGCGATCACGTTCCGAAAGAAGAACAAACAGACGAATCAGAGATGGGTGATAATCAAAACGGAAACAACGTGGAGGCACGCCAGCCTTTGATGCGTGAGTTCGCACGCTCTGTCATTGGGACTGCGACCTCTTGTATCACTTTTGGACAAGCAACACGGAACTATGAGCTCAATACCATACATTTTAATCAGTTGTCGTCATTCTATGGGATGCCCAAGGAAGATCCTCTTAACTTCATTCGGGAATTCTATTCAGTTATTTAAACTTTTGCTCTATGAGGTTTGGATGAGGATCAGCTTAGGATGCGCTGTTTTCCATACACTCTGAAGGACCGAGCGAAGACTTGGCTTATGTCTCTACCTCCTAACTCTCTTACTGGTTAGGCGGCTATGTACAATAAGTTCATGGGTAGGTACTACTCTCATCAGAAAATTTCAGATATGCGAGGTAAGATAGCTATTTTTAGTCAGATAGAAGGCGAGCCTTTTCATGAGGCTTGGGATCACTTTAAGGTTTACAGATTAAATGCCCACATCATCACTACCCATTAGAATTGTTAAACCAATTTTTCTATGATGGATTATCACATCATTATCAATATATGGTTTACAATGCCGCTGGAGGTGACATTGGTGTACATACGGCCTGGGAAATCTATGATATTCTAGAGATGATGAGCAATAACTTACAACAAAGAGTGCCAGAGGCAAACATGTTGTCGTGAATGAATTAGCCCCGAGCTACGATGTGACAAAACAATTAGTTGAGTTGACTAAGCAAGTACAATTATTGGCTACAATGGGGTATCCACCTGTTCCCCCTCCTGCCGAATCTTGCGAAATTAGTGGTGAATTTAGTTATGGGGCCAACGTTTGTAATGTTGTCTCTCAGACGTACAATTCAGGTTGGCGGAATCATCCAAACTCTAGTTGGGGCAATTCACAAAATCTCTCTCATATCTATCTGAGGCCACCGCAACCACAAGGTCAGCCAATCAACCAATCAAGGGCTCCATCTATTGAAAAAAGCTTGAATTCCTTTATTCAGGCAAGTCAGCAAACACAAGAAGGTAACAATAGGCGGTTTGAATCTATGGAAGCTTCATTTAAGCGTCTTGAGACTCAAGTTGGTCAATTGGCGACTCAAGTTGGTGAGATAGCTCGATATGTCTTCAAGCAGGACACACCTCCTAGTCAACCAACGCAAGCTCAATCCATCACCGTTCTTGAATTTAGTGAGATTTCTGATCATGAAATTGAGATTCGTTATTCCACTGTCTCGCCTAACCCTACAGGTATCGCAAAAATAGAAAAAAATGTGATGCAAGTAAAGAAAAAGGGAATATGGAGGCAAGTAAGGAATCTTCATTATACCAAACTGATAATCTCCACAAACCTCTTATTCCATCCCTGAGTCCAATCCCAAAGAAACAAGATCCCGGTGGTTTCATTGTTAATATCTCTTTTGGGAATGGTAAGAAAGTCGCATGTATACTTGATCTTGGAGCTAGAATTAACCTTATGCCCTATTCTATATTTAGACAATTAGATTTAGGGGAATTGAAGTCCACTGGGTTACGTTTGCAACTTGCTGATAGGTCCATTAGGTACCCTACTGGCATTGTTGAAGATATTTTAGTCCAAGTAGGTGTTTTAAAATTCTCACTAATTTTGTTGTCTTGGATACGAAAAAGGATAAATGTAATCTTAAAGATCATACTATAATGTTGGGTAGATCATTCATGGCCACAACCAATACCTTAATTGATGTCAAAAATAGAAAATGAGTATGAATGTCTTGGGAAAAAATGTAACGTTTTCAATTTTTGATATAGCTTGTAGACCTGCATATGTCTTGAATGATAATGCTATTGTTCACCATATCGAATCTTTCATGAAAGATGTCCTATGGCGGGAAGACAATATGATTGAAGCACAAGCTCGCGAATAAAAACTCAAGGTAGTGATAGAGGTCTTGCTCGATGACCACCCTTGACTGTCTCCGTTAACACCGTCAAGCTAATGACGCTAAAAGAGCGCTTCTTGGGAGGCAACCTAAGCATTTTTACTGTGTTATTTTCCTTAAAAAACGAAAAATTTGTGTGCATTGAGTGTTCTTATATTTACATGTGCGTGGTGTTAGTATTTTGTCCTCTTCACATGACTTTTGCAGAATCGTAGGCGGATGTAATTATGCATTACTTATCAATCTTCGCAATTTTCAGGGACGTATTTTTCCTTCTCTTTTAGTTTTACGCATTGAGGTAATTGCTTGATTTAAGTGTGGGGATGGGACAATTAGTCATTGATAATATATGTTGATTGCTTATGATTATATTTTTACTTTGTCTACTAATTATCTCAAGTTTAAAAATAGTGTTGTTTAGTTAACTTGAAATAGATACATTAATTTGAGCCTCAATTAGGAAATGACATTGTGAACTTGATGCGTAGGATTTGACTATGTCGTGAATTAACCCTTGGGATGAACGAGTTAGACGATCATTAAATAGTAACCCAGGTTGTGGGATATCATTGATGTGAATTAAGTTAAAACCCTATTTTTGATTTGTACGAACACAAAATTGCTAGCCTTGTGAGAAAAAGATATATGCACTATAAAGCACTAAAAAATGCATTATAGAGCGCTAAAAAAATCGAGATTATACTCTGTTCGTTGAGCTAATTAATAACTAGGAGCATTCATGAGCCATATGTTTGACTTTTACATAAAACGGCAGCTCAAATATGAGTACGAGAAACCACCCTAGGAGCCTTTGAAAAACATCCAAAGTTTATACCTAGTGGAAGAATATCTCGGGAGTTCTAGCAAAAAAAATGGCTAGTAATTGCGTGATTTGTTGTGTGAGTTTAAGGGTTACAATTTTTGACACAAATTTGAAATTTAGTGAAGAAAGCCAAACACTTTGATTAATGTTTAACTTTAGCCGAGGAGTCTATTACGAAGGTTGGGGATCAATGAGGAATAATCCGAGGTGGATGGAACTTGATGTTATGGAGTAATTGATTCTCAAAATAAGCATAATATTTCTTGATTAAGTTTATGGGCATTATCATTTGCTTGAGGACAAGCAAAAGGCTAAGTGCGGGGGAGTTGTTTTGCATGTTTTTTTGTGTGATTTTTGTGTGATTTCTATTCTTCTTATGTGTGATTGTGAGTATTTTTGTGTCTTTACGTCCCGATTTATAGTATCGTATGTTACGTAGGGTATTTTTGTCATTTTCGTAGGTTTTTGTAAAAAGAAGTCTTGAAAACGGGATAAAAGGAGCAAAACGGGCATCACGACTGGACGACGAGTGGGATGGAAGCACAAGTGCGCGCGCGCAAGGTTGCGCGATGTGCACAAGGGTCAGCATAGGAACCGCAGTGCGCGTGCACTTGCGCGCGGCGCGCATCTTCAAGCCGTGACGAGAATGTGCGCGCCGCGCATGCTAGGAGACCTGGGCGCGCAAGGGAATGATGCGCAACGCACTGCGCGACGCGCACCATTCGAATGTTCCAGATTTTTATTCGTTTTTCCTTCTCCTTTTTGGATTCTTCCACATTGTATAGGGTTATAGGCTTATAAATAGTACTTGGGGGATCCATAATTTTTTACACTTCATTACTTAGCACTTTTAAACTTTATTTTTTGTTATTTTTCTCTTTCATTCATCATTGGGATTGCTTGGGTTCTTCCCATTGAAGTTAATGCGACTTAATCAAAGCGTAATATTTCTTCATCTCTTTTGTCTGATTTCAATTTATTGGGTGATTATTATTATTGTTGCATGATAATGTTTATGATTGTTTTTTTCCTTCAATTGAGATTATGACCACATCCCCAAGCATGAACTAACTTTCTTGTTCTAAGATTTGGATGATTTGATTCAAACAAACAAGCATGAGTATTAACTAATTGATTTGCTTTCCTGAATGAATTACTTTATTTGATAATTAATTTTTTGATCAACTTTGATTGCTTTGAGGGAATAATTGAGATTGAGAGAAGATATTATTCCTGGACTAAATTTATTCAGGGGATTAGATATGAATCAGAGATGTATTATCTAACTTGGCTTAATGAAAATAGCAAATTATGTTAGGATAATCCTAATATATGAATACATGAGTTATCAGATCTATGCTTTATTTTACATGTTTTTATATTTGTTAACCGCATGATCAATTAGTTGATATTTTGCTTGCGAGTTTGATGAGATGATTCGAAATCAAGACTTTTATCCATATCGTTTTTCGTCAAGTTTAATTACGTTGAGTTTTAATTTGTCTTTTTACTCTTTTTATCTCTAGTTTATTAAAATCAAACAAATCTGGTTAGAGTCTTTAGGATTTTTTTTTTGTTATTTGTGTTACATAATAATTATTTTAGGCTAAGTTTTACTTGAGAGATGACTTGTGGTTAATATGCTACCCTACAATTGATCTCGTTTCTCTTGCGAGGATTGTTAGACTTTTATAGGCATTTAGCGGTCAAACACTCGTCCTCGGTGCTCTTTGAGCTAGCGAGAAGACTAGTAGAAATTGACTTAGTCCACTAGGGTATACCATAAGGAGCTCCACATGATTCTTATTATTGGTGAAGCTCCATATAAACAAGTCAAACATTTGAAATGATTTCCGTGTGGGATGCTTCTTTCCACATTCTCACCCTTTTATATTTCATATATAAAAGACATTTAAGTGTCTTACTTTATCGTTAATTTCTCACCCCGAAATTGGTTTTGAGAAATTCAAAATGCTAAACTCATTTACCCGCGGTGTAGATTATGATTATATCATTTATTACCACAATTAATAAATAACCTCACTTAAATAATTGGTCAAAACCCATTTTTCCTAAACTAATTTCCAACGATTTGCATCCTAGAACTGGGAAAGTGCTCTCTTCCCTCTTAAGGAGGGGCTCACTTCCCCAAAAAACATAATAAGTCTCCACCAACAATCTCTACGCAAACATGAAACAAGTAAACAAAAAAAATATTAACACATGTGGGGAAAATTAAGAAACATGAGACTCACTCAAAGAGTATCACCACACCTCACAGATATAATAAAACATATCCAGAAACGTTAATCTCACCTAGAACAAATAAGTTACAGAGCATAACTAGCCGGTAACTCCCCGGCCACGGAACAAAAAAAGATGGGACTTTAGAATCTAAAACCCGACTCGAAACACACAAAAACCCCAAAGAGGAAAAACCCCACGCGAAGAATAACGGGCGAGGAACTAGAACCATCCCCGGGTTTGTGCCTTTAGGGCGCCCTTGAGAGGGCCCTAGCGCGCGCCCTTGAGAGCCCCCAAGGGCTCGGCCGCTCGGGGCTCTCTCCCTCACTCCTCTCCTTTCACTCATCTCCCAACTCCTCCATGCTTGTGTTCACTCCTCTACTCATACTACTCAAGCCAAGATGGGGTATACTCCACCAAGTTAATCCTCATTTGAAAAAAACTATCATATCCGGAAAAAAATATTTTAGCAAGAGTCAAACATGCATTGTTCGAAAGATAAGTCCTATAACCGGTGGCTACGCGTCATCCATGGCATTCTCCAAGACTAAGTCGCATAATATATAATTATGTACTATATGGAGTACTCATCAAGCACAAATTTCCCTATGAAGTGGCTTCACGCCACCCTGAACAACTCTTATGATGATTTTCCAAGAAATTACAGAAAAACGTTAAGTCATGAAAAATGCCAATGTAAATAAAAATCAACAAAAACGCGAAGAAGAGTGAACATGGAGACAAGGGACACCCCCTCTGCTGCACGGGACGACTCATCCCACTCCTCACCTTTACTCTCAAGCACTTTTGTACCTCTCTACTCCTGCATGGATACTCTCTGTTTCAACTCGCCGGTGAAACTCCGCCGGAGTGAGCTCATGAGAAGTCTCCAAAGGGCTAAATACCAAAAAGACTAGAAGAATCCTTTCAAAAAACTAAGTCCACAGTTGACTTTCATCTATCAAGTCCCATGTGGACTACTTATTCAGAAAGTATTCCACCTCTCAAAAAGGCCAAGTCTCTTGAATACTCATCCCTTGCAAGAGACCTAACTCATGGGCTCCCTCGAGCCCCCACGCTCCGTGCGCTCCACGTTCTATGCTCCCGCACTACGTTGACCTCTCGTGTTCTGGGGAACTCCCGGACTTTGCTTCTTCCAGAGACTTCCCACCCTCCAAAATTTGTTTGCACTTTGGGGATTTCACCCCCTCTAAGGTCCTCCCTCCTTCAAGGGGCATCTTCTCTCAAAGAGACAACATCCTCTTCAGACGATCAAATTCCTCAAGGATCACATATTCGCAAGGAACCTCACTCCCCGCACTAATCCGCCTCGCAACCCGGAAGTTGGGGGCTAGAATCATAATTATATTTTTTATTTAATTACGTCATTATTTAATTAATACCCACCAACATTTATCATTGGGTCCTTGGGAGTTTAATCCGCCTAACCCATTTGTGAGTTT
This sequence comes from Rehmannia glutinosa, assembly GCA_016081115.2. NCBI lineage: Eukaryota > Viridiplantae > Streptophyta > Magnoliopsida > Lamiales > Orobanchaceae > Rehmannia > Rehmannia glutinosa. The sequence continues at coordinate 14,278,108 of CM071927.1, forward strand.
CAAAATCAATTCATGCCAATAGTTCAAAAAAAATGTAATTATGAAACTTTTTTTAATAAGTTGAAAGAAATGGTTAGAGGGAGGGGATAAATTTCAAAGAAACTGAAAGATACAGGGGTCGAACCCTGGTCAACACACTTGTAGGTCCCAAGGGGTGTGATGTAAGGTTTAGAAGGGGGGTTGAATAAACCTTAACATATTTTCGATTTTAGTCCTTTTAAGATTTTCAACAGAGTTGACTCAAATAAGTTGTGTCTTTGGGGGACAACTAAGTTTGCTATTCAACTAAGTTACCCACTCAACAGACTCGATAGAGCTGTTGATAGTATAACTCGGTTGCTTAAGCTAATACTTAACTTAGTTGATTTAGTTTTATAACAGCGGAAGACCTAACACCCTTTAATTGACTTAAAGCTTGTTTTTAACACTTGTTTTGGCACTTGTTTATTATCAGTTGGATAGCAGATTTAACTAACAACAAATATAAAAATAAATGCAGAAATATAAATGTTGAAAGTAAATCGACACAAGTATTTTTATAGTGGTTCGAGGATGGGGTAATTCCTCTAACCCACTCTTTTCCAACTCACGGAGGAATCCACTAAGTAACAGATCAGGTTACAAAGCAATTATCAGTATGGAGACAACCTTGGTCACACAGTTGGCTTCTCCTGCGACTCAGCTTCTTCATGAGGCAGCTACCTAGCTACTTCAGCTCACTTTCAAGTTCTTGGATTTGTTCACACAACCCTCCAACAAACGTGAATCTTCTTGTTCGACCTTGAACCTTCTACAATCCCTTAACTTGGAAAGTAGACCCTTTTTTGTTCTTCAAAAGCTTCCTCTTCAATTGGTTGAAGTTGTCTCTCCTTCACAACTTGTGTTGGATCGAGTTTCTTCGAGTTTTAAGCTTGAGGAATATCTTGATAAGCTTTGAGGATATTGCAGGTTAATTGCTTTGAATATTGCTTTGTTTTTGCTTGGTTCAGGTAACCTTTTCTCAATTGCTTCCTCAGCCTTTTATAGTGCACCTTTGAAATTTGCCCGTTGAAGAGATATGCTAGTTTCAAATGTCACTTTGTGTTCGTTGGCTTGTCTTTTCTTGGTCTGCAACGCTTGTGATGTTGACTTTTCCTCGTATTAATTGACTCTGCAGCTTTACAGATTCTGACACAAGGTGCAGTGTTTCCCATTGGCTTATTCTTTTCGCATATTTCTGGGCCAAATACTTTAAGACCTGGCAGCTTGGACATATTACTGTATCGAGTAATATTCTTGACTTTCTTCCAATGGATCAATGTCGGTCGTCTTGACTTGATCTGCGCTTTTTACCCAGGGTGACTTGAGTCTTCTCCAATCATAAGATTGACTCAACTATCACTTCAACTGATAGACTTGGCTTCTTAAGTTGACTTGACTGACACTTCACACAGCTGTTCCTCAGCTGACTCTCCTTCAGTCGAGTCCTTGACTTCCTTCATGGCCATACTCAGCTGACACACAGCAGAGTCTTCACTCTTGTCTGCAGTTGACTTCTTGCATTCTTTATTTAGCTGACTTCACTCAGCTCTTCCAATCCTATCTATTACAATACAGAATTACAAGAAAAATGGGGTGCCAACTTCCTAGTTTAAGTTTTACATGGTATCATCAAAATCTAACAAATAAATTTCCTAACAACCCTTATAAAGGGTGAGCGATACCACTTCAACTACAAGCTCGTGGGTTTTTTTTAATAAGTTGGGAGTAGTGGTTGGAGGGGAGGCGATAGATTTCAGATAAATTGAAAGATATAGGAGTGGTACCCTGGTCAACACCCTTACAAAGAGTGAAGGCTATCACTTTTTTTTAATAAGTTGGGAGTAGTGGTTGGAGGGGAGGGGATAAATTTCAAAGAAACTGAAAGATACAGGTTTTGAATCATGGTCAACACCTTTATAAAGGGTGATCGATACCACTTGAGCTACAAGCTCGTGGTTTTTTTTAATAAGTTGTGACTACTAGTTGGAGGGAAGGGGATAAATCTGAAAGAAATTGAAAGATACAGAGTTCGAACCCTAGTCAACACCCTTACAAAGGGTGAGTGATACCACTTGAGCTACAAGCTATTGGTATGTAATTATAAAACTTATTACAACTCTATTTTGCAACTATTTAGCTATTATTATGATTTTTTTCAAAAACAAACTACTATTTGGATCTTGTAATAGTACTCAAATAATACTCAAAATGAATCTCCAAAATTACAATATTACAAGATTGTTTTAAAAATAAATTATAATATTACAAGATGCTATAGTAGTACATTAAAATTAATTTTTTAAATAAATAGAAATATATAAAAGAAACGAAAATGTCCTCTTCACAAGCCGATCAGGTAGCAAATGAAAATAAATATAACACACAAATCTAAAAGTAAATAATAGAAAATATCTAAATATATATTAAAAAATATAATACATATTAATATGGCGGAGCGGGTCCTATTGGACCTGGGACCCACCCCGGAACCGTGCAGGTGTTGTAATTTTAGACCCGGAAAACCACCCCATTGCCATCCTTACTTGGACCCGACCTGTTTAATTATTCGTGTCAGAATCTTGAACCCGAATCCGACCTATTTATTGCCGCGTAATGCTTAGGGACCCGTCCTGTTTAACCCGTTTAATAAATGTTATTTTTATGTACATTTAATAGTTTTAACTTAATTGTTTTTAAAAAAAATCAATCACTATGACACACTATTCAATTAATAAATTCGCAATTCACAACATACAAAAAAATATAATTACATAAATAACATAACATACTAATCATATTTTGAGGACAACATACAAAAATACATTTAAAATAAACAACATACATAAATAAGGAGGTTTTAGCATTTAAGTTTTTAAGAACATGTCTTTTTTTTCTTACATTTAATTATTAACTTAGTTTATTTTTAAAAATTCATAAACGGGTTAGACAAGTTAAATAGGTCATAGTAGGTTGACCTGAGCCCAACCTATTTAATTGACGGGTTATTTGGGTTCGACCCGATTTCGTCGGACCCATGAAGCTGGACTCATACTCATTAATTTCGTGTTAGGTTCGTATCGGGTTTGCTTGTCGGGTCCGAAATTGACACCCCTAATAAATATGTTATGTAATTTATGTAATTATGTTATTGCTTTTTTAATGTTGTGAATTGTGATTTTTTTATTGATTGGTGTGTTGTAGTAAAATATTTAAACACATAAATTTATTTAGTTGAAATTATTAAATGTAAATAATAGTAACTTTATTATACGGGTTAAACGGGTTGGGTCCAGATTACCTACGAAATAAATAGGTCGGGTTCGAGTTCAGGTTCAAAGTTATGACACAAATAATTAAATAAGTTAGGTCCGTGTTGGCTGATTCTGACCCGTAAACCCACGAACTTGGACATACGAACCAAACCCAACCCAAATTGACACCCCTAATTGAGGCTAGCTACCACAACTCTGATTTAGCCCTACCCTAACTTAAGGTCGAGTGAGGGATTTGTAAAATTCTTTAAACTCATTTTTATAATTTTTAATCCACATGACTTTTTGAAATGAGAAAATGATATTAAATAACTACTAATAATTTACTGAATATTTTAGGTTTAGAAAAATTAAAAATTTCAAACATATTTCGTACTTATACACACACACACACATATTTTTACAATTCTATTCAGTAAATTTAAAATATTCATATTGTCTTTTATAGAGTATCATATTTATTCAGTTAATTAAACCATATTTGTTTCTCCCGTCCCATCTATACCGACCAAGAAAGTGAATTTCCAAAGACCAGAGCAACCGGCGAGTTGCTACCACTACTTTATTCTGCTCGTCGGGTGATACAAATTGTGTAAGGTTTTGTGCTTCTTCGGTATTCCAGATATTCCTTCTCCAAAGATAATAAGGTTTGTCTTTACAGACCCTCTTGGCTTATAGCTGTTGTTCTCCAAACCTGGTGGGCATAATTATGTTTCAAATTTATTGAAGTGGAAGTAATGTTAATATCAATGTCATATTGTGGTTTTATGTTGTACATTATTAGAGTGGAGGACATTTAAGCTCCAGTGATTTTATGTTGTGCATCTTATGATATACTTAATTACCTTATTATGTCCCCTGTTTTGTTAACTTTCATTTACCTGATTTTACTGACTCAAAAGATAATTACATTAAAGATTTTTCTTTCTGGCCCACTATTATTCTTGTATTGTTCTTGGGTGAAGGTAGGAAAATTTTTACTCAAACCATGTTTTCTCTAAGCTTATGGATTACAGAATTTTATGTCTTCATTTTAGTATATGAATTTGTGGATTATTAGTTGGATATATGTGCTTTTGATTTTATTTGACTTAATATAATTCCAGCATGAGACAAATTTTGATCTCTTCCAATTAGGGCTTCCCCATAAATGATAATGGAATTTTTTTTTTCTAGCCACTATGGTTAGTAGAACAACTTTTCTAATCAATTTATAAAAAATAACTTTTCTACCCACAATGACTGAATTACCCTTACTAATGGGCTGAAAACTGACAGGCACGATCGTACTCTGAAATATCAAGGAGGCAGGCACGATCGTGCCACGAAATTTAAAGAGACGGCACGATCGTGCCCTTGAATTCAAAAAGGCAGGGCACTATTGTGCCCTAGTATATAAGGAGTCTTCTTCTTCACTCTTCTCCCACACACCACCATCGTTCTCCCATCGTTCCCCATATCCCTCCAACAATGTCACGTTGGAGATTAATCTTACGAGACGAAGAAGATGATATGGTGGAGCCTCCACTGGTGACCGTGACGGCGACGATAGGAGCACAACCTCCCCGTGACATGACGGCGGCGACAAAGATGAGTTGCTCCCATTCCGGTGGCCGCGATGGAGATGGAGATTGAGACAACAATGGGGACTATCCTTGAACTACCCAATGAAGTCTGACTAGCCATGAGATGCATAAAACCAGTTTTATTTCTTCCAAATGTAGAATCATTTTGGTTATTATTTTTTTTTTCAGAATCACAAAAATATTCGGCACTTGAAAATGTGATAGTATTGAGCCCACATCGAGATCATTTTTTATTTTTATTTTGATAATTCTATTCTCTTTTGTTTCCATTAAAGAAAATAATACACAATCCCAGTGTAATCTATCCGTTTGAACAACACCGTGAATCTCTTCCAATAGTTCTGAATATGATATTCCCTCAGATGGAATTAACAACAATTCTTCATCCCCACCATTGTATTGACAACCTTCCCAATGCCTACCAAAATGCACAATTACATGTTTTTCACTCATCTGTAAAAATACAGAATAAAATAGAAACAATAAACCAAATGAACACTGAAAAAAAAATTTTGTCAGACTGAGCACGATCGTGCTCAAGTAATTTTGAGTATGATCGTGCCCTAGAATTACTTGAGCACGATAGTGCAGTCCATAAAGGTAGGGCACGATCGTGCTCAAATAATTCTAGGGTACGATCGTACTCAGAATTACTTGAGCACGATAGTGCAGCACATAAAGGTAGGGCACGATCGTGCTCAAATATGTCAGGGCACGATCATACTCAGAATTACTTGAGTACGATTGTGCTCTGTTAAAGTTCAAGGGGGCACAATCGTGCCATGTTGAGAGCCCGATCGTGCCACGTTAAACTTCCAGATCTGTATTTTTTTCTAGTTATGAAAATAAAGCGAATTTTCTATCTTTTTACATAAATATTTGCAGAAAGTAATACATTACCCTAGTTTAAAATGCATCTCCAATCGTTTCTTGTAGCTTCAAAAATCGAAAAACTAGAGTTTTATCTAAATTGTAATTTGTGGAAGAAAGAAAAGACGAAGGAGGAAGAAAAGTTGAAAAGAAGTGAGGGAGGAAATTTATTTTATTTTAAACAAGAAAGAGAGAGTGTTGAGGGGCATTTTTGACTTTTCATTGTAAAAGTGGGTAGAAAAGTTATTTTTATTAAAGTTGGTCAAAAAAGTATTTTGTTAAACCCAAATGGGTAAAAATGCCCATTTTCTCTAAATGATTATGGTTATCTGAATCTCTGTTAAGTCGTAGGTTTGAGTTTTTGTACCTTTTAGCTTTGAAGAAACAAACAACAATTTCTTGGAAAATCTAGCTTTCCCTTTCTTAATTTGCTTCTTCTGATCAAAGATAAAACTAGACCATACAACAGGTAAATACATGAAGTTATTTTGTTGGTTTCCATGTTTGTTCACTTTTTTCTTCCAGTGCAATGTTTCTTTTAGATATGGTAAAGGCATGTATTAGCTTGAAGATTTACATACTTTTTTAAGTGATAGTAATTTCTTGATCTAAGGTTTTTTTGTCTGGTTTGTGCCACTGGTTATAACACATGATCTTCATGCCTTATTCTATACTCAGATTAATTTTAATTAACAGATTTGTTTTTCACAGTATGGCAATGACAGATGAACCGATTACTTTGAGCGCAGCCATTATGAGAAAGTATGAGGATGTGTTAAGGCCGATAAACGAAACTTGTCAACACTGGGATATACAAAAGAAGCAAGATCACATAAAATTTACTAATGATATTTTGAGATATATGAATATTGATAAAAGATTGGGTATATGTTCAAGTTGATTATTCTAATTGTTTTTATTTGAACACAGATCTAATTCCATTACAAATGTGCAGAGTTCGGAGAAGAGGCTCATTTTAGGCTGATCCGGGTGCAGACTAATCGCCCTTCCTCAAGAGGTTGAGCACCGCGCCGAAGGAACCAAGTTAACCGGGTTGTCACAGACTTGTTCCCTTAACAACGAACCGTGCGGCCTTAGCGCTTCTCCGCCCCTCATAGTGCTAAGTCAGCCTCTCTCAAAAGTGTTAGTATGTGAAGAAGTGTAGGAAAGATGACTAAGGAAAAAACACACAAGGTAGCTTGGAAGAGGACTCTTGTATTCACTCAAACTTGCTTACAATTGGTTGATGGTTTACAAATGAGGTCATGCCTCTATTTATACTACTCCACATCCTAAATGGACGGTGGTGATGCATTTGATCCTACGATTGGAAGAAGTTCTCTAGAACTCTCTATGCAATATCACTATAATATTATTACAAGATATTTACAAAGGAATTCTCTAGAATCATCCTACCATTCTCTACAAAACTCCTACAAGATTCTAGAAAATTCTATGTACAAATGGGACTAAGTATTTAGGCCATCTTGTGGGTTTGGAATTGAGCTTACCTCTTAGCTCATGTAGAAAAATGTTAGCCCAAATATGCGGCCCGTTACATCCTTCCCCACCTAATTCGGTGGTGTCCTCGTTGCCTCGTACTCGCTGAGTTGTGGTTAGAACTGCCACAAGTCTTCTTCAAGTTCCCACGTCGCCTCGGACTCGGGTAGCCCCTTCCATCTGATTAAGTATGGAGTACGGGGTGGAACACCTCACTTTCAAACGACCCTTTTTGTAAGCACCTCTTCAATGACTTTGCCATACGACTTGGTCACCACGGGAGGTGTTCGTTGTGATTGCCCTTGGCTTAAGTCCTCCTCGTCCACATGATATGGCTTCAACATACTAACGTGGAAGACATGATGGATTTTCAAAGTGACAGGTAGGTCGACGCGATAAGATACCTTACCTACCTTACTTGTTATTGGGAACTCCCCTTCATAACACCTCACCAAGCCCTTGTGCATGCCTCGTAGCGCCTTGAATTGTTGCGGTAAAAGCTTGATGAAGACTTGATCCCCAATGTTATACTCTTTTGGCCATCTCTTCTCGTCAGCCCACTTCTTCATCTTCTTCCGGGCTTTCTCTAAGCAAGATCGGGCTAAGTTGGCTTGCTCTTCCCATGACTTCGCCATTTTTGTTGCTCCTGGACTCCGCCCATCGTCTAGGCCTATTGTCAAGGTGTGTGGCGTCAAAGGTTGTTGTAGCACCTTCTAGCTTATTGAATTTAATGCGGAAATAAGTAATTATAATAGAAATACTTTAAAGATTTCTTAAAAATACGGAATAATAAATCGTTACTTTGTTTCAAAGTTTGCAGCGGAAATAACGACTAATCATTGAAACAACCGAAAATCCAAAAACATACACAATGAAATGAAAATGACAATCAACATCCCAACAGAAATTAATATTCAAACTCTTTTTTTCCTCGAAAACTTGAAAAACATGAAAATCATAAAAGACATGGGTTCGTGAGTCACTGCGCTGCGCCATCTCCTTCCTCATTAGGGTTCTCATATGAAAATATTAAACATTCGTGGGGTGAGCTTAAAGAAGCTCAACAAGTAATCTCATGCATGAATGTATGCCTAATGCAATAATATAATATTTACTTCAAAACTTTTCCTTTTCTTTTACTTAAAACTTTCTTTAAGACGCGAGCTCATTTGGTGGCACATTGTTCTATTCAGGGTTGCAGTGGGCCTTGTTATTTGGAACCCGATTAGCATAATCTACCGGTAGCATTTTCTTTTATTTGCCCGAAGGCATATTTTCATAAACATTAACTTTAGCCGCAAGCAGCACACTTCATAACGCCGGTCCCCAGCGCCCATTTTCTACTCACTAGCTCTCATCATAGATATAATGTGCACCCATTTCTTTTAAAAATAATTATTAACATTAAACCTTAAAAATTAATTTTTACTTATTTTTCTTATGCTCGTGAAATGCTATGAACATAAATTAACATGATGTATGAACCTATGTTATGCAATTTTAATCATAGCGCGAAAATAAATTAAAGCATACCGACAAGACATAAAACATATAAATCTATGAAATCGAATCGGATAAATGTAATATGAATTAGTAAAATTATTAGAGAAATTCTAATTACTATGATTCTAAGTTAAACCATTTTTTAAAATATAATAGTTTAATAATAATAGTTAATTGAATAGATCCATGCTAAATTTTTAGTTCAAAACACACACTTATTGCGTACATGAATTTTTCATAAAAAAAATAGCTTATGAAGATGTACTATACGTCTGCCAATTTGGAGAGATATTATAACATATTTAAGTTTTCTATCAATAAATCATATTACTAAAATTAATTTACTAAAGTATTAGAACATGAGTGAGTTGAGATACATAAAAAAATAGCCTAATAATACATCCTGACAAAGACATATAGTCCATTTATAATATTTAATACACTTTATAATCAAACCTCATATTATAAGGTGCAACCCTAATGAAATTAGTTGAAACATTAAAGTTAACCCACTAACAGCTTAGGTGGTTGATTGTCTAGGCTAAGAATTCTTTCGGAAGCCATATTCCACCGTCACGCGACAAGAATTTATGTAGGGGTGATCACAAATTTAAAATAACCGCCCGAACCGCTCGCACCGCGCCGCACCGCACCATTAAAATCAATTTACCCTAAAAACTGCGATTAAAAATCTTAATGAAAAACCGCACCGCTAAGGCGGTGCAATTTGTGATTTTTGAAGAGAAACCGACCGCCAAAACCGACCGCCTATATATTGGCTAGTAAGGGTAATTATGTAATTAGTATCTCTCCCCAATAGCTTAGGTTCAATTGTAGTGTTGTTACTGTAATATTTTCTTTTGTAATTATTTGGTGAAAGTTAATTATTTATAGTATGTTCACTTTAATGGATAGTATGTTCAGTTTAATGCAGTGGTAGATTTATTTTGTTTTGAGCTATCACATGGAGATTTCTAGTGATGCAATAGTAGCTTTATATTTTACCAAAAAAATCAATTGTCAATTGCCATGCTCACTCAGGCAGATTTGAAAACTTCTCATACTCCATTTCCAAATGACTTTTTTGGGTATTGTATTAATTTTTGTTATTCTGTTTTTCGTGTGGAGTTTGCATGCTGACTTTCAGTACAATGGATTCAAGCATGGACATAAGAGGATTATCTTAGAAAGCGATTAGATTAGAAGAAGAATTGACTTGGATTTATGTAAATGTAATTAAGTTGAATCTTAGTTTTATTGGTTGGATGGATATAGCTTAAAACCGCAAAACCGCCCGCAACCTCTTAAAACCGCACATTCGATTTTACTTTATAAAACCGCAATTTAAATTATTTTTTTAGAAAAACCGCTCATGGCAATTCGGTTCGGAAATAATATAAAAAACCGCGAAACCGCACCGTAATCACCCCTAAATTTATGGAACTTTATTCGTATATAATAAGTGTCATTCAAGTTACAAATATTTACGGGGTTTTCAGCAGAAGACGCAATATCAATTAAGCGCGTATGGTAAAAATCTATAATGATAATTTAAACCCTAATTACATTGTGACAACTAGTGATATTACTTTATGCAGTTCGTCGAATCAACTATGATAAAATTACCTCGGCTTCTACCCTGTAGAATCTATACATAAATTATTATATAATAGGATTAGTAAAATTTTAACCAAATTCAATATGAAACTAAAATAAAGAAATAATTACGAAACCTTCAAAACTTTTCCAGATGTTTTGAACCGCGAATTTATTTCCTGTATTTTTCCTGGATTGTTTCTTCTTTTCCTCTACTTCTTCTTCTCTCTTTTCTCTTATTTCTTTCTCCTTCTATCTTTCCTCTTCTTTCCTCTTCTTATCCGATCTCTCCTTTCAACCAATATCTCAAATCATATTTTATTTCCTTCTCTTTATTATTTTATTTTCCCATTATCCCCTCTAATTTTTCCACTATTTTTTTTCTTTCTTTTCTCAAATTTTCCTTCCACTATCCATTCAATTATCCACTATTTTCTCTACTTTCCATTCTTTATTCATTCTTTTGATTTATTATTTTGTTTAAAAAAAAAATAGTTGTGACATTCTCCCCTCCTTATAAAAAATTTGTCCTCGAAACATGCAACCATATATAAATAATATTCTAATGCATAAAAATAAATCGTATATTGAGAGCTAATTGCTTACCAAATAGTTGGGGTTGTAGAACACGCATGTCATCTTCGTGTTCCCATATAGCTTCTTCTATAGTGTGATTCCTCCATTGGACATTGTCTAATACAACTTTCTTTCTTCTAAGATCCTTCTCAATCTTATCCACAATTCTAAATGGTGTTTCTTCATATGTCAGATTATTTCGAATATTGAGTGACTCATAACTTAAAATATGTGATTGATCTGGAATATACTTCTTAAGTATCAAGACATGGAAGACATTGTGAACTCCGGATAGTATTGGAGGTAAGGCAATTCGATATGCCAAACTACCTATCCTCTCTAAAATTTCAAGTGGTCCAATATAGCGAGGACTTGACTTCCCTTTCTTTCCAAACCTCATAACACCTTTCATTGGTTCCACTTTAAGAAAAATTATATCTCCGGCAGAAAATTCTAACGGCTTTCTTCTCTTATCGGCATAACTCTTTTGACAGCTCTGAGCAGTTTTCATTCTTTGTCGGATTTTCTCAACTACTTCAGTTATCGGTTGGGTTTAGCTTATTTCTTCATAATTATATAGAATTGTATTTATGTTGATTAAATTTAATTGACAAATAGTTATTTTAATTGAAGAAAAAAATATCTCAAAATATGTATCTAAATATTATATATATTATATATATCCATAGATAGCATTATATATTGATGTAAGAAGAAATTAATTTTTTTATTTAATATGAAATTATATTCATAATAGTTTTTTTATATATGGCATATTATCTTTATATTTATTAATATTTAATAGAAATTATTTTTTATATTTATCAACGTAGTTTGACATTTAGCTTTTAAAGTTGTAATCATCACACTTATGACGATCTAAACATGACTGAATACAATGAACGATGAAGTTGTGTCTTATGCAGTTTTATGAAAAAAAAGTTTTTGAAGATCGAACACAAACAAATAGTATAGAGCGCTACTAACAGTGTTTTAAATACCGTACTGGTGATCAAACCGGTCAAGCCACCCCTAAGCGGTCCGACCAACCGTCGGTTTTATCGATTTTAATAAAATGTATTATATAAAATATTAATGTAATATATTGATATAAAAAGAGAAGTTATATATTTTTTATTTCTTATTTTTTATTATATAATTTTTGATTGATTGTCTATGCCTATATTATAGAGGTTTGTCCAAATTTAGAATATTTTGATTGATTAGAATTCTTGTTTGAATTAGTTAAAATACAAATATCTGATTTAAATCTTAGTATAATATGAATAATTGATTTAAATATTGTTTGATTTGAATTATGGCATAAATATGTTAAACATTAAGTTTATAATTTTAGTTTTTATAAAAAAAAGGTTTAAAAAAATAAAAAGCAAAAAAAAAATGGGTTAACCGATTATGGCCAGTTTTGGCCAGTTTTGACCGGTATAATTACAAATATGGTATTTAGAGCTTTACCGTACCGGTCCGACCACCAGTATCTGGTATAACCAGTTCAACCGGCTGGTACAGTCCAGTATTTAAAACAGTGGCTACTAAGCCCTCAATCAAACGTGTCAACGTTAGGGTTCAGTGAATAAAAATGAGCATCCAACATTTACGAACAACGTATTTAGATACTTGTATATACACAAACGATTGGGTAAGTTGAAATCAATTATTTTAATATTCCGTTTACTTGAAGATAAATCTAATTTTCTATAATTGTGTAGAGTTGGATGAAGATAATAATTTCAAACTTACGCGGGTGCGAATCCACTGTCCTTGGGCAAGAGCTCGAGTTAATCATCCTAAGGTGAGAGTTCAAGAATATGATAACTATTCAAATAGTGACATCGTTGTGGAGGCTTTATATAATGTAGATGTTGACATGGAGAATGTGGTTGAAGCTGAAGATCAATTGGTGGAAGTTGATATTGGGTTGATAAATGTAATTGTTGGTGAATATGAGCATGATAATGTTAACATGGGCAATGTGCTTGAAGTTGGAGACAGGGGGTGGAAGTTGATGTTGGGTTGCCGAATGTGGTTGTTAGGAAATATAAGCAAACAAATACTAAAATAGAGAATGTTATTGAAGTTGTAGACCAGAGGATGGCATTTGATGTTAGGTTGGGGAATATGTTTGCTGGGAAATATTAATATGTGGTTATTAGGAAATGAGCAAGCTAATGTTGACATTGAGCATGTGGTTGAAGATGGAGACCAGGAGATGGAAGTTGACATGGGACATGTGGCTGAAAGTGGAGAAAATATGTTGGAAGTTGATGTTGGGTTTAAACATCAGGGAGGTCCCAAGTTCCAGGGGCCTAAACAAACGACCTAGTGACACGTTGGAAAGCTAAACATCAAAATCTCAAAGTTAACCCAAATGTTTTGTTTGAGAGAAAGAAACTGAGGTATAATTTTTGTTTCTATACTTTTTTATACTTTTAGGTAAGATATGATTATAATAATTTGTACACTTAGTTAAAAAATTTATTTATCAAGTCTGACATTCAAGGACTTCAAAGAACAATCAGGAGAAAGCTTGATGAGATAAGAAGTGAAAAAAATAAAGATTTTTCAGAGTGGGGGTCGATTATCTAGAACAACCATACTGAATGTTTATTATATTACATGTTAACAGAATGGCCAACACCTATATATCCAGTTGACTTGGTTGAATTGTGCAAAAACATTAAGAAGATTTTGCCTTAGTCTTATAGTGTAGTTCTACATGAATTCGTGCAACAAGTGAATGATTAGAACTGGAAAATAATGGATTATATTTCTTCATTAAACACCAAAATAATCATATGATGTAGAAAAAAAGAGAAATATGGTATGTTCAGTTTATGTTATGTGTCTCTTGATATAAGATATAAATTCTCTGTCACCATCCAACCTAGCTTTGTTGTTGGATTATTCAAATTATATATTTGGAATAAGATATATTTTCTTAATAAGAATGTGATGTGTTTTCTTAATTCTTTTCAATTTTGGCTTAAGACAAAATGACAACCCTTATATATACTAAGACAACTATCTTATCAATGACTATGATTTATTTGATCTAACAATTACATTCCATTCACTAGAATAGTCTAATAAAATATATAATACTTTAAAATTCTCTACAACTTTTCTTCTCCAAAGAATCTACATATTTGTTTTCATTCAGTTAATATTTCATATTCCAGTTGTGTTATGTTTCTTTTGGATTCCAATTCAAAATTTTCAGCAAAAATACCAAAAATAGTGTATGTATTTTATAATTTATAAAAATGAATTTTGAATATTCATAAAAAAACAAAAGTGAAGACAAAACAAAACTTTGTTGTAGGCACTCTTCTTATTGGCGCCTACTATATAGGCGTCATTTGAAATGGCGCCTACACTCAAAATTTTAACACCCTTATGTATACCAAAAAACGTAAATTTCAGTGGAAATCACAATATTCTGTTATATTAGCCAAGTATTCAAAAGTGTAAGGAGAATCTAGTATAAACTCATGAGTTTAAATCTACACTGAAGGAGAAAAACGTCCATTTTCCATGAGCTGGTCGAAAACAAACACTTTCACTTTGCAAGCAAATGCTTGTGAAGCGATCTGCATTTTACTTCCCATTTGCATAGACATGGACAATATTTGAGTAGCTACCTCCATAACATTATATTATTCTTGAAATAATACTCCAAGTAGATGACCATTTTCGTTTAGTCTGGCCATGAAAGGTAGTGTTTGCTCCAATATTTGTGGCTAAAATAAAATTTCTCTAAAGTAGTGACGAAGTCTAAAATTATAGTCTATACAGGTACATCATGGATTTTAGTTACTTTCATGCTCGAATTAGTAGCTTTGGTTTTTCCTTTCCTGTATTAATTTTGTTAAAAGGTGTGTATTATGTTATGTTTGTTCATTAGGTACAAGACAATGGTGCAAGTACTTCTTACAATATACTTTCTATCATTTACCAGAGTAGGAGTGGCAATTCGGGTTATCGAGTCGTGTTCGTAGTTAGCTTCGGGTCAATTTTGAGTTATGTTCAAAATACTTTAAAAATTAAATAAAATTCAAGATATTATATTTTGAGTTACTTTCATGCTCGAATTAGTAGCTTTGATTTTTCTGTTCATGTATTAATTTTGTTAAAAGTTTGTATGATGTTATGTTTGTTCATTAGGTACAAGACAATGGTGCAAATACTTCTTACAATGTACTTTTTGTCATTTACCAGAGTAGGGGTGACAATTCGAATTATCAAGTCGTGTGCACATTTAGCTTCAGGTCAATTTCGGGTTATGCTCAAACTACGTTAAAAATTAAATAAAATTCAAGATATTATGTTTTTAGACAAATAGGTAACTTCGTGTCAGATTCGTGTAAGTCGTCTTTGGGTTCAGGTTTCTCGTGTTTGTATTCAGGTTTCTCTCAATAACTTCGTGTCGAGTTTGTATCGTGTCACAAATTGCCACTCTTATACCAGAGATAGCTGGAGTCATTTCATTTTATCGGGAGTAACTAAATTTCAACTAGAAAAGTGCCACTTTTAATTCTAGCATAAGCCATTTTAGTAAACTAGTAATACGCACGTACGTTGCACGTGATTCATATAACTTTACCAAAATAATTTAATAATTTTGTTGAAAGATTAATATAAATTTAAGGTGTATTATAAATAAATAATAAAAATCAAACAAATAACTAATTAAAATAAAAATTTCGAGTTATATTAAAATATTTTATTGTATAGATAATTTTGAATAATTAAATTCCTTTAGAATAACTACCTTCTAGATATTTGAAAACTTGAATAGTAATAACTAAGTATTTTTATAGTTATAATTATGTTAATCTTTCTGGTATTGTCTAATTTTGATGGTTAGAAAAAGTTTTTTCGTATTTGATTTTGTGAGTTTTCTTTATGTTGGACTTATAGATGGTCAAATCGAGTAATCTTATTTTCTAAAAATTGATAAAAATATTACATTAATCAAACGAACAAAATAAACAAAATTATTTTTTCTTTTTACCAAAATTAAGCACAATATTGTGATACTTTTAATGTATGTTTGCAAACCTATTTCAAATGGACTTTTAGGTATAGAATTCAATTTAGAAAAAAACGTACTTGGTGGTTATATTTAAATAGACTATAAAATAAGCCATTTTCCATGATCATTTTAGAAAAGTACTAAGTTATGGCTTTTGAATTTCATAAACTCAAGCATACATTTTTTTAAAAAAAATTCCATATTGAACTTAGAAAAGTACTCCCAAACTTGCACTTAGTAATTACCACTTAAATTCAAAGAATATATAAAAGTTAATCTTATACATTTACTTGCTTCCCTTGCTCAATTATTTCCCTATTCCTTTTTTACTTTTCCCAATAAAGAAATTTAACTGCAAATAAAAGTTGCAATATATAGTGCATATGTGGGAGCACTTTTGTAATGAAAGTGCATATATGAAATGGACTTTTTCAAAAAGTGCTTATGTGTAATGGAAAGTGTTTGGTAAAAGTACATTTTAAAACTATCTTGTAAAATTGGTAGAAAAGAAATCTTAAAGCCACAGATTTGCACTTCTCCAAAATGGACTTCTAAACCAAGTCACTTTTTCGAAAGTCCATTTTAAAATAACTACCAAACATACAATTTCCTTTTATATCTCATCTAATTAAAAGAGGCAAAAGTTTTATCGTAACACATGAACTTGAGGTTATCCGAGTTCATCTCTTTGAGTTATCCCCCGAAAAAATTAATATGTCAAAATAAAAGACTCTAACCTAATATATGAAAATAATCAAATTTCATTCAAGAGTCATGTTTTAAAATAAGAATATCAAAGAATGATTGAAGTTTTAGTATTGAAAAAGAGGTAAAAGTTTTATCATAACACATGAGCTTGAGGTTAACCAAGTTCATCTCTTTTGAGTTATTCCCCTCCCCCCAAAAAAAAAAAAAAAAAAAAAAAAAAATTGTACGTCAAAATAAAAGACTCTAACCTAATATATGAAAATAATCTAAAACTTCATTCAAGAGTCATCTTTTAAAATAAGAATATCAAAGAATGATTAAAGTTTTAGTATTGAAATAACATCAATTGAAAATATTATTTTTTGGTGCCTGAATTTCGATGATTTTGTAAAATTGTAGTTTAAAGTGAACCCAATTAGTGTTGTTGTAACAATGCATATTAAATAGCAATTATTATATTTTATTTTTAAATTCCTTACAAATATTACAACATATATACTTTTTTAAACTCTAATTTGTTTTAAATTTCTTTATGTTTTGTAATATTTTTCATTTTGCCTAAATGAATTCTACTAGTGTTAACTTATTTTTAAAATACTTCAACATAGGGGTGTCAATTTCAGACCCGACACAAACTTAACACAAAAATAATGGCTATGGGTCCAGGATCGAAATTGGGTCGAACCCGAATAACCTACCAATTAAATAGATCGGGTTTGGGTCAACCTACTATGACACATTTAACACGTCTAACCCGTTTGTGAAATTAAAAGAAAATTAAATAAATAATTAATTATAAGAAAACACAACAAACAAGACATATCCTTAAAACTTAAATGATAAAACCTCCTTAATTATGTATTTGTTATTATTATGCATGTCTTTTTGAATATTGTCCTTAAAATATGATTAGTATGTTATGTTATTTATGCAATTATGTTATTTCTTTTTGTATGTTGTGAATTGTGATATTTTTATTGATTGAATAGTGTATGTGGTGATTAATTTTAAAAAAATAAATTTTTCAGATTAAAACTATCAAATTTATATAAAAATAATTTTATTAGGCAGTTACGCTGGTCGAGTTAAGATTTACCTATGAAATAAGCAGGTCGGTCCAAGTTTAAGATTCTGACACGAATAATTAAACAAGTCGGGTCCGGGTCGACTATTTCTGATAAGCGAACTTGCGAACCCGGACCCAACCCAAATTGACACCTCTACTTCAACAATATGCCCCCATATAATTATATAATTAATAATAGAGAAAACTGAAATTACAATATACACTAAAAAAAGATATTGAAGTTAACACTTAAGATGTAAGTGATTTTAACTCCTTTTAGATTTTAAAATATTTTTCTAGACTTGCATTGTCATTCTTCTTAATAAAAAAAAAACTTTCAACCTATAGATGAGACTTAATAAAAAAAAAAGAAAGGCAAGAAATACATTGAAAATAAATAAAATATTCTCGTATTCTCCTTACTTACATTCTTAAAACTCCAAACTTAAAATTAGTTTTAAAGCCTCATTTCAATAATTTCAAGTATATATATATATATATATATATATTGTTGTTAAATCTTAAGTTCATATTATCATAATTATAAAAATTATTTTATCAAAGGAATGCATCATGAGAAAATAAGTAAAATTTATTCTAAAGTGGTATGTGAAAGGTAAATGGTATAACCATCATTGTAAAATAAATTATATAAAACTAATGGAATAACTTTTGATACCATTTTTTTTTACTCAAGTGTTTAGTAGTATCTTATATTTTATATATACTCATGATTAATTAAAACATATATGTTTTTTGTTTCTACTTATCAGAAAATTAGAGACCATAATCCAAGCATAAGTTCTTACTAAAAATTACATTGGCATTTATACTTGACACTGCGTTTTATTATAAAAAATTAAAAATTGTATATTTATCAATGATGTATAACTATAAAGTTTAATTTATAGAATTGTTTTTTCAAATATAAACCAATATGGTATCTTGATTATTAAAAAAAAATCATAGATATTTTTTTCTAATAAAGGAATATGATTGCAAAATTCAAAACCTAATGGTGCAGATAACCACTTAAATTACTATAATGAACATAGTAATTAGTAAGTAAACTTTAAAAGTAAATTTTGTGCATTGGTCTTATCATGAATGTTAGATCAATATTTAAATTATCAAATAGTTAAGATATACCTAATTTTCATAAAAATACTGAAATAACACATTACTTGAAGTTTTTAAATTTTTATTTTTACTATATATACACACTTTTAGACTCAATCAAATCATATATTTTGTTCAAAAATTTCACAATATGTTTTATATTGTTAATTTAAATTATTTGGTTCTTAGATTTATCATAAATAATAATGTCATTATAACTAATGGTACTGAAAATTTAATAATATTTTAAGAATATAATTTTAAAGTGAAATCCGAGTTTAGCACAAATTTGAAATTATTATATAAATTATTCTAATGTTTCTTCTAAGTTTTACACACATATAATCCTTTCTTACTGTATATATATTTGGTTTGTCTTCGTATTTTTACTATTGGTGATATAGATTTTATATAAGATATTTAACAATAGACGTTATAATATATAAAAATTTCCATGATGAGAGACAAGAATTTCATTATTTTTTAGATAATCATATAAAATTACTACTTATGATGTGAGATCTAAAATGAGTAATAATTGTTATTCGTAGCAACATTCTTTAATCTTTATTTGTCATCTTCTTCTATATTCAACTTGTTTAGTGCATTTCTAGCCTAATAAACAAATAATACAAAATATATAATAAGAATAAATATTTCTCTTATGTCCTCTAGTCTTTTATACCTCTATGTTAAAAATAATTTTTAAGATTCTTCTCATTAATTTTAAAAGTAAAGCTCTGTTGAAGGTTTATTATAATTTTTAATTAATAATTTTTCCTTTTATTTGAGTATAAGTCTTTTTGTATTAATTCCAATATGTTGACTTCCTATAATTCAAATTTAAGTTTATATTATCATATTGATTGAATAATTTCAATCAAAATATATATTAAAATAATTAAATTATTAATAGAATCTATAGTTGAATGTACAAGCTTTAAGGCTATATAAATTATTGTAAAAAGGTTAATAAAGCTTCATAATCCCAAAATATTTTTATTCTAATTTTAATAATATTTTATATTTTAACAGTTATTTTTTGGTAAAAATATGTAAATGACCACTAAATTATATATATGACAAAATCATAAGAACTAACAAATGTACTATATACCCCTTGAATATTATCGTTTGAAGAGATTACTCCCTTTATGTAAAAAGTTGTAAATATATATATATATATATATTTAATTTTCTTATTGCACCATAAATTCAATTTCATGTATTTTTAATTAATAAAATTTCTAGTTATAATTCTTTAAATGTAAATGTAGTTTAAAAAATTGGAATTTTAAAAAAGATTTAAATAATGAGGGCAAATATTACTAAACATTAAGAAATGTATTTTAATTATTTGAATATAAAACATATTAGATTGTTTAACCTAAATCAAATAAGTAGGTATATCTCCGTTATAATGGTGTCCACACACACATACACACATTGGTAATTTAAAAAAGATAAAAATTCAGTAAGTCGAATTGTTTAGCAAAAAATGCATACATTATTATATTAAATTAACATACATACATACATGGATATAATATATCTTGATCAAATGTTTAAAAATATATCAATTCATGTTTATCGAAAGAGTTCAATTTATTTACATTAAATCAGAAACACTTTTTTTTTTGGGGCTCAATCAATTTCATATATAGTATTTTTTGTATTTATTATAGTTATTTATTATTTTAGATTTTTTTTGAAAATTTAGATTACTTAAGTTTTTGAAAAAATTTCGAGTTAAAAAATAAATTAAAATTGAATTTCAAGTACAAAAAAATTAAAACTATACTAAAAGAATAAAAATAATTTCAATAAGACTAAATTAAATAAGTATTATTATTTAGGGAGAAAATGAAGTATTTGTTATTTAATGGTATATTTGTTATCAAATTAGATGAATTAGGGGAATAACTATTTTACTTTATTTATATGTAGCATCAAAATCCTAGATTTTTTTTTTCTTTTCACCCGCCCTATAAATTCACCATTTATTTTTCTATTGAATTATGATATATATTTTAATAATTGAGAAAAAACATACATATACAATTTTACATATTACTAAACTTAAAATGGCTATCTTACAAAATTCCCAATATATGCTTATGATATATCATTAGAAAGCTTTCAAAATCTAGTTTCATATGAAACTAATATTATTGAAAAATTCAAAATATTACAAAAATTATAATAGAAATAAAACACACTTTCAATTTTTGAAAAAAAAAATTGGATTTGAAAAAATTTGGAATACAAAAAGACTTTTATCTTGTAACTTAAAAAATAAAAGCTAAATACAAAATTAAATTACTTGAATGAGCTTATAATTATTGCTAGAAGGATAATTTTGTCTAATCAAAAGTTTCAAGAAATCTTCCAAGCCATTCACACTTTTATAGAAGTATATATATATATATATATATATATATATATAGGATTTGGATCTGGTGAGTCCATATAATTTAAATAAGTACGTGAGACCAAATCTGGAGCGTTGACCTCTTCTTTTTAATGATGCAGATTTAATTGATTTTTATTTTAATTTATATTTAATTAATGGTTGTTAAGGATAAGTAGGTAATTTTTTTTGAACATCAGTAAAAAAATAGTGTTATTTTTGGTAGTGCCCGTTCACATTTTGGATTTTTTGGGATTTGTTTGAAACCGCATCTTTGACCTTTTCCGCTGTGAGAAATATGTTGCTTATTGAAGACAAATATGTTGCTTATTGAAGACAAATATGTTGTTTTTTTTTATATGTTTGAAATCGTATCTCAAATTCTCTCTCTTTCCTTTCACTGTCAAACTTGCAATTAATATTGGCGCATTCCGCTGTGCGAAATATATTGCTTATTGATGACAAATATATTGCTTATTTAGGTAGATAATGTTGCAACCACAAATTATTCCCTTGGATTTGTCTTTTTATATATATGTAATCTGTTGCTTATTTATGTCAACTATGTTGCTTATCAAGGACAAATATATTGCTTATTTAGGCAGACAATGTTGCTAAGTAAGTATGTTGCATGTGGATTGTGTTGCTTATTGAAGACAATTATTTTGCTTATTTAAGTAGACAATATTGCTAAGATGTGTGCAAATCTGTTGATTTAAATAGGTCATATGTCTTGTATATATGTATTTTATTGCTTTTTTATGTCAACCGTGTTGCTTATTGATGACAAATATGTTGCTTAGACATTGTATATTAGTTGCTTACAAATATTACATAATTTTGCTATGATTTTAGATGGTAAGATAACATCTATACTATTATATGTAACTTCCCTAATTTCAGGGGATATGATTGATTGGTTTAGACTAACATACCCACTTTATCAATTTAATTAGGCATTTTTATATATTTTAAGCATATTTATTATCGATCCTTTGAAATTTATTGATCGTGGTCCAGGATTTGATCTTACGTCTTACCTAAGACATTGGTCTCATATAATCCTTCCCCTATATATATAATATATAGAAATAGATATAGATATAGATAGATAGATTAGAAATTATTTTTATCCACCCAAGGACAAAAAAGAAATTGGCAACAAGGGCCAACATCATATAACCTTAAGTCCTGTATGTGGATCTTCGAAGTAGTCGACTAGTCGTTAATATTAGATCACTTAAAATGCAACAGAAACTATTATATACACTACCACTGGAATCTAACTCAATTGACTCAATTTCTCGAGTACAAACATTGTAGGCAATGCAAAGCCTAGATGGGTACGAGACACGAAAGAGCAACACCTCTTTGTATTTTATCCAACCAACTGGTTTGAGGGAGCAATCATGTTTACAGAACAAGTGTTCAAGTGTGCACTTTCGAGCTTCCAAGTCAATGTTGAGCAGCTTTATCCATTCTGCAGTATCTGGTTTCATTTCCCAAACCTCCCAACAAAATTCGCTGCAGACAGTGATAAAAGATAGATATCTTCCCGTTGGGAAATAATACATTAATTTTCCTCCATAACCTCGAGGAATTGGAATCTCACTAATAGTTTCAGTCTCCAAGTTCAAAGTCAATAAAAATTTCCTCCTGTAACCAAGCCATACCCAATGCATAAAACCTTCAGTAATCAACGCTGTATCACAGAAAAGTTTCCTAGCAGAGACGCATAAGTGTTCAGTCTGAACATTCCTCCAATACTCATCCACTCCCACGGTTAATATAGCACATCCTATGTTTGGATCGCCATCATTGTAATCATTGCAAACATATGTGTGAACCACTTTATACTCCCTGGAAGCCGCATCATATCCTAAACCAGAATAAGTGTTGAGGAATACCCGACGATTAAATGGAGGGAGAGCAAAATGCTGTTTTGTTACAGGATTTGAAACATAAAGAATGGACCCGTATTTTAAAGTACGCTCCAGTAGCAAACCATTACAACTAGTCCAAACTATGTCTCTAAACTTGTAACTTAACTTAGAAATCTCAATTTGGCCTCGACTCATTGATACAAATATTGGACTACTGCTAAATGCTCCCAGATGCTGGATGAGAAGTCCACTAGAATGTTGAACATGTGCGTATATGAAATTATGAGAATTGATCATATGATACCACTTCCGGCAAACAAACTTAGCCACATTATAAATATCTTCAACTGGTAGATGTAGAAGAATTTTGAACACCATATCATCCGGAAGAGACTCAATGTTCGTCGACCTCACCCTTCTACATCTCCTCAAATAATAAGGACGGGTCCTGCATTTGAAAGATACACAATTGTCCCCAGCCATCTGCATGTTATATAGAGGTTCAGTAATGAAATGGTTTAAACTTTATACCCTGTGTCCTCAGCATTCAAACAAGCCTAAGTATTTCTATATTCTCAAACCATTTATTCAGTCTAAGCTTCATCTCTTTCAAACACACAAGAAACACTTCAGAATAATAATCTACTGACAATATTATTATTATTATTATTATTATTATTATTATTATTATTAATTTATTTAATTTATTTTTTTTTGTTTTTTTGTGGACTGTGGAAAAACACTAAATAAAGAAGGGGATCTGGTCATTGCAGCAAAATGGCACATATAAATTGAGGCTTTAGCTAAAATTACTTCCATCAGTCATATGCTTTGAATAAAGAAGGCATAATTTCATTGCAGCAAATGGCAGCACAAAAAATTCAACCTATATTATCAAAATTGCTTAATACATTTCTAATAAATTTGGGAGCGAAACAAAAGAACAAAATGCATTTCATATCTGAAGCACCGTGAAGAAACCTAAGCTAATTTTTACAGTAATTATGCCGGAAAATATCAAGAATAAAAGATATATGAACGAAAGGGTACCTCTAAATTCAGTTCTTCTCCTTTTTTTGTCATCAGATTAAGGGAGGTGTTCGAATGTGGATCCATCACTCAACCATCTCCGAGCCACCATTGCGGTGGCGAAGGGCAGACAGCGGCGGCGGCGGCGACTGGCGGAGGGCTGACGATGGAATTTTACCCATTTCTATATCTATTAACGGATTTCCTTTTTCTTTTTTGAGTTTGTCTCCGCAGCTGAAAATCCAAGTTTAAATTGGGTGTCGAGAATGATCAACAGTAGCCGATTTTTGGGGGAAAAGAAAAAGACCAAAACAGAAGAAGGAGAAGATCATGAAGAAGAAGAAGAAATTTGGCTTAGACAATATACAGAACACACAAATGCAAACTGAGAAAAGGTGGTGTGAACCAAATTGCACTGTTCTTGGGGAAATTTGAGAGCTAGGTTGCCCCTCGGGTATTTTGGAATAATGCCCCAAAATTATTAAAACTTAATTTATGCTCTATTACTTTTGTTGTCCACCTCATTGTCCACCTAATTGCTAACTTTACTTCTCGCCAAATTCTGTTCGAATAAAAAAACCCAATTCACAAATTGATTGTACATTACAATAACAATTCTGATTATATACCCGTTCTCTATACAAATTCTAACATTGTAAAAAAGTATCGGTTCCAAAATCCTAGTCATGTTAGCTTTGATGGTGTTTATTATATTTAATTGAATTTGAGTTTAAGTCTCATTTGAAAATGGTAAATTGGCCAAATTTTTAGGATTTTTAGAAGGGAAAAATGCAAAATTAGTATGCATTTATAGGAGTATTGTTCCAATATTAGTGCTTCAACTTTTAAAATTGTGATTATTTTTTATTAAATTTTGGTCCCGTAAGTTTTAGATTGTGCAATTTTGGTCATGTAAGTTTTATGTTGGTGCAAATTTGGTCATAAGAGCTATTTTAATATTTTAATTATTCCCAAAATGCCCTTGGTAGCAAAAAATATACCTAAAATCAAGCATAAAATAATATTAAACCCTGTGTTTTATTTACTTAAGTTGAATTTATTTATCATTTATACTACAGATTGCCTAACTGGAAAAGAAAAATTCGATATATGAATCCAGATCAAAATTCGAGATACGAGTTCTACATGTATTATTTCCTATTTATGGAAATACAAAAAAACGTATAAAATTGGTAAAATTGGTTTTTTGATTGATAGGACCAAAATTACCACAATTAAAAAGTACAAGACAAAAATATCAAATTCTAAAAATTACAGGATTAAAATTATTATTTTACTGAGGGGCGAAAATATCACAAGACTAAAAATTGCAACTTCAAAAGTTACATGACTAATATTATAACTCCCCTATAGATAGGGGGAATTTTGCAATGTTTATTTTTAGAACGAGTATAAATTGGGATTGTTAGATATAGTATAGAGAATGAGTATGTAGTTTAATTATTTTTGAAATGTGCAAAAAAATTGTGAATACTATTTTTATTCGAGCAAAATTTGGTGGGCGGAGAAGTGGACATTTGTGGGCAGTGGTGTTAGTAAATCAAGTTTCAATACTTTAGGGACATTTTTCATTAATACCCATGTGGATTAAATATCCCTTGTTCTTTAGAGATTAAAATAAATAAACAAATATAAGTACTTCATAGAATTCTTTGTAATTGGGAGTTTAAAGTGATTAGCCCACGAAAGAATATTGGGCCGAAAGAACCAAGATAAATTTTGAGACCAAAGTGGAAAAAGAAAAAAAAAAACTTTTTTGGGGGAAAAAGGAAGGGGAAAAAAGGAAGAACTAAAACTAAAAACATGCATATTTTCATTATTCAAGGGGTAAAGTATCAATTGCAATATTGGAAAAAAAGAAGTAACATAATAAGTATTTTGGAACTGCATTATTATTTTATAAAAGAGGCATGCTCAGAAATAGATATGGAAAATTGCTAAAAGAAACAATTACTCCTAATGGGCTCACTTAGATTAAATGCATTTCTAGCCTATGATGACAATTAAGAGATATATCAAAAAAAGAACGACCACTTAGGGGTGGCCAAATGAAACGTAAATTGAGTTCCAAACCGGAATCAAAATTAACCTTGGTCAACGGTTCCAAAGTTGGAATCGAACTTAGTGTAGGTCGGTTCAGGTTTGAGTTCTTTGGTCTCAAAAATCATGGAAGCGTGGTGGAACCAACGGTTAAAACTGTTGGTTTCAAGGTTAAAACCAATGATTTTTATTGATTTTTGGTAAAAATATGCTAAAAAATTTGTTAAATGTTTATTATGATATTTTATATTCGTAACTACAAGAGACACGTTTTAAACCAAATGTTATAAGCGAACTACGTGAACTTTGATTGTTCTATACTCTAATAGCATATATAAATAGTTTAATATTATTATTAATTATTATTAATATTACGTATAAAACTTAATTGATTATTAAGTTCAAGTCTTTTTCTCTTTTTTTTTGGTAACTGAAATTGATAAACCATTTAAAAAAATAAAAAATTATCAAAAGATAAACAAAAGAAAACTGGAACCGGAACCATGGAGGAACCATGTTCTAAACCAGAATCGGAATCATTGGTTTCGGATTTGGAACCAGAACCGTGAGCCAACGGTTCCGATTCCAATTCCTCCTAAATGAGAAACCGAAACCAACAGTATTGGAATCGGAACCGGTGGTTCCGGAACCATAGTCACCCCTACGAACCATTGTTTGGTTAATAATAAAAAAAGATTAAATGCATTTCTCCAAAATACTAATTACTTGGTAAAATGTTGCACTTACTTAAAAGCTACTTTAACAAAGTAAGTAAAACCAATTAAAATTCATTGCAGTCAACCTCCCCCCGCCCCACCCATTTCTTAAAAACAATTACACTAGAAATGTTTTTAAAAAAAAATTATTTATAATTTATATGATTTTTCTAATCTAACCTACACCATTTTCGTGTATCAGCACACTCCAAATTTATTCCTTGCTCCGCCCTTGATTTGTTGTACAATCGGGGGTGGGGGTACCAACGAATAAGGGATACAAACTCCATCGTATCAACCCAATTAATGGATTACATTTTTCTCGAGTATGTGTGAGCATTCAACAAAATTTCTCAAATATGCGATAGGTACATTCCAGTTTTATACGAGCTTACATGAAAATAATGAAAACTAAAAATACACCGATCAAAAAAAAAATGAAAACTAAAAATACTCACTGATAAATGGAAGCATACAAGTCCTAAGTTGCATGGGCGAAGCCATGGCTCAAGCTCAGTGCAAAATTTTCAAACATTATATTTTTAGTATTATAATTTTTACAATATTCAAAATTAGCCCACCAAATTTAATGTAAAACCCAAATCCACCCCAAAGTCTAAATTCAATTTAAAAATCAAGAATGAAGAATGTAAAAGTTTTTGTGTTATCATGAGATTGATGCTATATTTATTATATTTGTGATTGTTGACTATTTTTGTGATCCTTATTTATCATTTGTTCACTACTTTTAAAATGTACCTAACTATTTGTATTGGTAATTTATTAGAATATGTATTTAAGTATCAAATATACTAAGGAAGTCATATATTTTAATAGTTAATGGTCTAACGGTCCTAACTAAATTAACTTAACAGTTTTGCTTATTGTGTTTATCGTGTCTACCATGTTTTTCTCGTGTTTTTAGTGCGCCATGTTTGAGTTGAAATAGTTTTAAGCCTAATAAGGTTATTGTGTTGTGTTCGGGCTTGAGCTTATCATGCCAAGTTGTTATTTATCGGGCCGACACGAGCGATTTGTCACCCCTAAGTGCCATCATCAAACATGAAATTAAAAGGTTATTTATTTTTTTTAACTTTTTTATATTTATTTATTGGCTTCTTGTTATTTTGGCCCGATCCGACCCGCCCCCATTGTCATCCCTACATATAGATAATTTTCTTAGTGAAATTTTTACTTCTTAGTTCACCCTACTACTAATTCCTGGATCTGCCCTGCAAAGTTGTATTAACTTGGAGAGAAAAATTAGGGTCATTTATTTTTATTTTTTTTCAAGAGAACTTTTAGTCATATAACCGGTCGGAGTTTCACAACATTGCGGACCGAAACAGTTGGATAGATCGGTTTAACCCATGGAAACCAGTCGCATCCACAATCTAGCTGTGTATTAAAACCGGGCAAGTAAAAAATCGTTGTCGGCCTGCCAATCCCGGAAATCGGTGACCCTATTAACCCAGTTTAATTTTTGTTCTTTTAGTAAATAAACTTTCTTTATTTTATTACAAAAACTAAAGGAAAACGTGTTTCATAAATTGCATATAACTTGTTCTTATATTCAATTGACATATATATATTTGGATGTTATAATTTATTAATTTAACTTTATTGTTATTTCTATTTATTGGTTTTTTATATTTGTACTCATGTTTATCATTTACATGTGTGTACAAAAATTACAAATATATATATGATATATAGGCAATCAATTTTTAATAGGCAAAAACTTGTGTAAGACGGTCTTGTAAGTTCAAGCGGCTACGATAATCTAGAGGGGGGGTGAATAGATTATCTCAATCTTTTCGATTTTACCCTCTTTTTCGAACCGAATGCTCAAAGACAATAATAAAGGTGCAGAATGTAAACAACACACGTCGATTTATAGAGGTTCAACCCACCTAGGGCCTAATCCTCTACCACCCCAGTATATCCGGGATAGATTTCAAAAAAAAGATTTTATTAATTTACCAAAAATTAATACAACACCAACTTACAACAACACCTTGAAGAGCACCACACTCTTCTTCAACACCACCTTTGAGATTACCACAATCTCTTCTTGAAGATTACCACAATCTCTAACGGCACCTTGTGAAGATTACCACAATCTTCAACCTTGAAGAATACCAAATTCTTCAACACCTCAACAAGAAGATTACTACAATCTTCTTACACCTAACACCTAGATCACCCAAGTATGTTCTTACCACAAGAACACTCACAAGGATATCTTGTGTTGAATGATTACCCAAATTCAAGATTACAACTCGATAATTGATAATACAATAGAGTGCAAGTGTAATCAAGAAAAGCCTAGACCTCAAGGATGTGAAAGTGATAAGCTAGGCAAATTACAACAAGAAATAAGACAATGTAAGAACAAGTGTATTCTTGAGTGTATCTTGTTGTGTTGTAGTTTTCTCTCTTATTGTGTTGCTTCAATTCTTCCTCTATTTATAGAAGATGTCTTGTACAAGATAGGCTCCTCTTGGGGACATGAATTCTGTAAAAAATACCAAGACAATTGAAGAAAAGAACTGTTAGAAATCAACCCCTCAAATTAAGGAAAAGTTGTCTGCAAACTCAACGGATAGTTTCTTTGTCAAAAGAGGGGTTCGGCCGGTCGTGTGAGAGATAAGTTTGAAATGTAATTTCTCGAAATTTACAGGGGGGACCGTCGCGGGGGTGCGGACGTGTCGCCCTCATGTTGGACCGGTTGGGGGTAGGCAAAATGCAAAACAGAGAACACACTTCTTGAGGTGTCTTGAGCACCTGATCGCCCATAGGGTCGGCCGTTCGCCCTCACCGGTCGACCTCACGGGTCGACAGGTATCCCCTGGTTTTCCCTCCGTCCATTTTTCGTTTCCCAAAACTCAACACATGTATGGGTTGCCCTATAGGGTGAATTGGTCGAGCACGAAACATAAGTGTTGTCCAATTTTAAATCGAAAATAAGCTTCAAGAAATACTCCAAAAAATAGTAAAAACATTTTAGACCAATCGGGAGTATTAGGACAACATACAGGGACATTGTTTTGATGTAAAAACATTTGACACAAAATCATATAAAAAGCGTTGTCCAATTTTGTCGAAAATAAACTTGAAGAAATACTCCGGAAAATATTAAAAACCATTTTAATTCATTTAGGAGTATTTGGACAACCTTTAAAAAACATTGTTTTGGTGTAAAAACAAAATCATCAAAATCATGATAAAACCATTTATCAAACAATCTCCCCCTTTTTGATGATTACAAACCAAAACAATTTAACAAGGCCGATTTTGAAAACAAAACAATTTTGAGAGGCGATTTTGTAAACAAAACAAGTTTTCCGGTCAAAACTAAATATCCGTTGAGAGCGACAACATTTCGCGCAATATAAACACAAGGATGTGAGTAGAGATATTCAAAACACATATAGCAAATGCTCCCCCTATCAATATGCACAACAAGAGTAATATAGAAGCAACTTCAACATAAGCTAAAATCTTAGCTTTTCAATATTGAGCTTAAGTATCAATAACTTAAAAGCTCCCCCTGTCAAAGAGACATCATTAGAAACATATATAAGTCCATACTACAACCAAAGGACCAAGAATCATACATAACCATAATACATCAAGTGGACATAATATGATCCACAACTTATGGCTTTACATAGCCACAACTTCATAATACATCAAGTGGACATAATATGATCCACAACTTATGGCTTTACATAGCCACAACTTATAGCTTCTTTTCATTGAGCTTATCTTAGCTTCTTTGAGCTAAAGAGCTTATAACTGTTTCTCCTCCTTTGGAATCATAAAAAAAAATGTTAGCACGATAAATACATCATATATTCATATCAAAGTGTGTAACTAAACCGATGTATCGAGCTATTTGAACATTGAAGCTTATAAACCAAATAGGAGGAAAAGTCGAATTATACGACTTGTAGAAGTTTATGAAAACTCATTTGATAAGCAAAACATGATCTCTATAAATATATAAGACTTTTGAAATCGAGAGAATCATGTAGGTGATGAATTTTTCATTGAAACGTTTTATCGAAGGGCGTCAAATATTGAGAAAGATATATATAGCTCTTGTAAATGAAATCAAGCCAAGTTTTTCATCACCAAATGCAATTTAACAAATGTCAATCATCAATAATCAATAAGCTCATCACAAAAATATATGAATTGCATCAAGAAAGATACATATAAGCCACAAACTCAAGGGTTCAACCCAATTGAGCTAAAGAGAGTGAAATTCTTACCATTCAATCGGTAAAGATGAGCATTGATGATGATAATCGAGCTAGATAATCCCCAAACTATGTAATTCATGCAACAAAACACATTTGAAGTGAAATGTGTGTGCAAATGACAAAGGAGACGAAATAGAGAAGAAAAAGGCCAAAATGCCAAATTCTGGAAACAGAAAGCAATATATCGGACAACTCAGCAGGGGTGACCAGTTGTAGGTCGGGGCGACGGTCGACCTCGCCCCGCCCATCGTTTCTTCTTCTGCTTTTGCAAAATTCGAAGTTTGATCCAAAAATCCGATTTTTGCCCTAAGTTTTAAAACGTGCAAAATGCAAACGTAGACATCATTCAATATACATTATGTCATAATCAAGCTCGAAATGAGGTAAAATACTCGGCGGTGAGTGATTAAAAGTCCATGAGTTATCCTTGAGATGGAATTAAACACATCTCAAGTTTTTGTTAAAACATGCAATCCCTTAACAATTATATCGAATCTCAATATGTTTAGTTCGATTATGACGAACCATAGTTTGAATAATTTTGACCGGACTTGTTATCCCGAAAAATAAGAACGTTTTAAAGCTTTGGATACAACAAGTCATAAGAAGAAGTGCCTTTCAAATATTTGAAAATTTCTTTTAATGACACTTTAATGAGATTCGTTGGGATAGTTTTTGAAGTCGAGCATATAGACATAAGGCATATGGAATGTTGAGTCTATAGAAATAATACAAGAAAACATACCTCGAATTTGTTTGCCGGCCGATATGCCTTTCTCAACCTTTGTCAATCTTTAGCCATAGAGGTTGAGATAGTTCTTCTTTCCTCAATGCTTAACTCCTTCAAGAGTTCTTTTGAAATATAACCGTCTTCTTGGCATTGAGTAATTTGAATTCCAATCATCAAATTTGAGCTTCCCTCATCATGATCATCTTAGGTTCACCTTGCATTGACTTCTTCTTGAAAATACCTTCTAGCTACTAACCTCGCCTTAGTTCGACCAATGTTGCCTTCGTCATCGAGTTTGTTCCGGAATACCCTTTTTGTCTTCTTCATCACTATCATCATAGGGCATCCAATTCATCATAGAACATTTACATCCAAATATTTTGAGGTAACTAATATTTGGAGTACTTCATTTCTCATCTACACAACTTAACAAACTCATTACCGGCATCGCTTATATAAGCAAGAAAAAATAGCCCAAGTGTAAAAACATGCCTCAATCATCAATCACAAAATATCTTGCATAAGAGCATAGTAGAAATAGACAATATATATATAGACCATGAAGCAAAAAATACATACTATGCATTTAGAATATCATCAAGAGTCTAATAAATCATGCAAGTTCAAATAAGCTTAAGAAAGCTACAAAAGGTCTCTTTAGAAATTTGAAAATCCGATAGCGTATAGTTGAGACCTCATTTAAAAGAAGTATTCGAACAAGAGTTGACAAAACAAATATGTGCAATCAAAAATCGAATAGTGCCTTTCAAAAAATCTAAAAATCCTCTTAATGGCACTTGTATGAAATACTATGAAAAACAAGCACATAGGCACATGGCAATACATATATCGAGTCTATAAGAGTAAGAATAACACAAGTAAACGTACCTTGATAATTTATGCCTTTCTTGACAAATAATGACGTAAACGGCCATTTGTGAAAATATGTAAATCCTACACAATTCTTAAAACAAATCTAGCACAAATCATAATGATAAAAGTGTAGGCTAAGAGATATCACAAGTAAGCTCATGCCATAAAAATCCATAAGAGATGATAACACACTTTAGTCTACAAAAATGCACAAGAGTTTTAAAAACATCATATAAGGTCTTCTTTTTCAAAAATATTTTAAAAGCACAAATATATATTGAAGACCTTAATTAAAAAACAAATACTTCAAAACTCATTTTGCAATTAGGACACAAATAAAAGCATGCATAACAAAATAAAATGCATATTTAACTAGGGAGATACGGGTTACCAATTACGTCATTTCCATGGGTTGTGCCGTTCCCATTGTTGATGATATCTTCCTTGAGATGTTACTTTGTTGATGATGGCTTCTTTGATTACTCCATTTCCAAGGTTTGTTGCCTTCCCATTGTTGATAGTCTCTTCTTCTTTGAAAATCATCTTGTTGATGATGTTTTTGCCATTTCCAAGGATTGTGTTCTTCCCATTTTTGATTATATCCTCTTCTTGGAAATTGGCTTTGTCGAAAATAGTTTCTCCTTCTTTGATCAAATGAAACGGTCATTTGATGCCTTCTTGGCGGTATGAATTTTCTCCGATTATTATTTCGCCGGGTACCTAATAAAATATT
Organism: Rehmannia glutinosa; assembly: GCA_016081115.2. NCBI lineage: Eukaryota > Viridiplantae > Streptophyta > Magnoliopsida > Lamiales > Orobanchaceae > Rehmannia > Rehmannia glutinosa. The sequence continues at coordinate 14,311,687 of CM071927.1, forward strand.
ATTTTGTGGTACCCTCAAGTGCTTGGGTCCTTTAGGATTAGCTTTGAGACTTTTAGGTCTCCAACAATAATTAGAGCCATTTCTAGCCCGACAAGTATTTACCGTATGACCCTTTTTACCGCAATAAAAACAAGTAATAATTCTAGGAGCATACTGACCAACATGCTTAGAGACTTGATTCTTTTTCATATGATTGACAACATTAAGCTTATGATCAAGTTCTAGTTTCGAATTATCACAACAATCAACAATTTCATCGGTACTCAAGTTGGATTTAGATAAATCATTTTTCATGCAATTAATATCCTCAACAAGAGTACTATTTTGTTTTTCAAGGTTTCTAACCTTATCAAGTGTGGTGGTGTGAGCACATGATAGTGATTCATAAGAAGTAAATAAATTATCCTTTTCATTTTTCAAAACATTGAATTCCTTTTTCAAATTTTTGTACTTAACAAGTAAATTTTGGAATTCATTTGAAGATCATCAAAATCATTTAGCAAATCACTATAATCATTTTGAATAACAATATCATAAGAAGTAGAGGGTTTAAGACATACCTCGTTTTCTTCTTCGATGCCCATAAGACAATATTCAACTTCCTCATAGTTGGAAGTTGTAAGAGGCTTGTTCCTTAGATTTGACATTGTATCCCTTTGAGAAGTAGATGCTTTTGTTTGATTCCTTTCATTTGCAAATACTCCATAGATGGCTTCTAATTTTTTCCATACTTCATGTGCCGATTGAGTTCCTACAATATGTTCATATTCCAAATTAGTAAATGAACAATACAAAATATTGAGAGCTTTACCGTTTAAGGAGATGATTTTCTTCTCTTCATCATTGAGCTCTTTTAAGCCTTTGGAGGTGTGTGGTGTGTCTTTCATCGGAATGGATTCTCCATTTATGACGATGTTCCAAATATCGAACCCGCAACCTTGTAAATAACATTCCATTCTTTCTTTCCAAAATATATAATTTTTGGAATCAAATAGAGGTGGGTTGGTGGTGGAGGTGCCGGTAAGATGAGCTTCGTTCGTAGCCGACGATCGTTCCTCTTCACTCGCGATGTGAAACGAGCTTGCCAAAGAGTTTTTCTCTGATACCACTTGTAAGTCCAAGCGGCTACGATAATCTAGAGGGGGGGTGAATAGATTATCTCCATCTTTTCGATTTTACCCTCTTTTTCGAACCAAATGCTCAAAGACAATAATAAAGGTGCGGAATGTAAACAACACACGTCGATTTATAGAGGTTCAACCCACCTAGGGCCTAATCCTCTACCACCTCAGTATATCCGGGATGGATTTCAAAAAAAAAAAGATTTTATTAATTTACCAAAAATTAATACAACACCAACTTACAACAACACCTTGAAGAGCACCACACTCTTCTTCAACACTACCTTTGAGATTACCACAATCTTTTCTTGAAGATTACCATAATCTCCAACGGCACCTTGTGAAGATTACCACAATCTTCAACCTTGAAGAATACCAAATTCTTCAACACCTCAACAAGAAGATTACCACAATCTTCTTACACCTAACACCTAGATCACCCAAGTATGTTCTTACCACAAGAACACTCACAAGGATATCTTGTGTTGAATGATTACCCAAATTCAAGATTACAACTCGATAATTGATAATACAATAGAGTGCAAGTGTAATCAAGAAAAGCCTAGACCTCAAGGATGTGAAAGTGATAAGCTAGGCAAATTACAACAAGAAATAAGACAATGTAAGAACAAGTGTATTCTTGAGTGTATCTTGTTGTGTTGTAGTTTTTCTCTTATTGTGTTGCTTCAATTCTTCCTCTATTTATAGAAGATGTCTTGTACAAGATAGGCTCTCTTGGGGACATGAATTACGTAAAAAATACCAAGACAATTGAAGAAAAGATCGTTAGAAATCAACCCCTCAAATTAAGGAAAAGTTGTCAGTAAACTCAGCGGATAGTTTCTTTGTCAAAGAGGGGTTCAACCGATTCGCCATGTGAGAGATAAGTTTGAAATGTAATTTGCGAAATTTACACGGGGACCGGTCGCAGGGGGTGCGGCCGTCGCCTCATGTTGGACCGGTTGGGGGTAGGCAAAATGCAAAAACAGAGAACACAACTTCTTGAAGTCGTTTGTCTTGAGGCACGATGGCCGCCCATAGGGTCGACCAGTCGCCCTCACCGATCGACCTCCGGGTTGACCGGTTGCCCCCTCAGTTTTCCTCCGTCCCTTTTTCGTTCCAAAACTCAACACATGTATGGGTTGCCCTATAGAAGCGGCCGGTCGAGAACTGAAACATAAGTGTTGTCCAATTTTAAATCGAAAATAAGCTTCAAGAAATACTCAAAAAATAGTAAAAATATTTTAGACCAATCGGGAGTATTAGGACAACATACTGGGGACATTGTTTTGATGTAAAAACATTTGACACAAAATCATATAAAAAGCGTTGTCCAATTTTGTCGAAAATAAACTTGAAGAAATACTTCGGAAAATATTAAAAACCATTTTAATTCATTTATGAGTATTTGGACAACCTTTAAAAAACATTGTTTTGGTGTAAAAATAAAATCATCAAAATCATGATAAAACCATTTATCAAATAGGTCGCACGTACAACGGGTGATACTTTTAGTGTAAAAATTTATACTTTTAGTGTAAAAGCGATACCTTGTTTAAATATTCTAAAATTAAGTGTATTCAGACAAAGTATCATTTTTTACATTAAAAGTATCACATTTTATACTAAAAATATCACTTTTTACTATAAAAGTACAATCCATCGCACTGTACGACCGTCTTACAAGAAACCTACTCTTTTTAATAACGGCTTGACTGATTAAACCACATGCCCAATAATCCATTTATTAGTCTGGTTCAATGTCCAATCAATAGTCATATGGGTTGGAATTGTACTATTTGTTAAACTCGTTTTATGATTTTTATTTTAAAATAATAAATATTTCTTCATGACCTTTTGAAAATGAAAAAAACTGATATTGTTAATAAAACTAATTTACAGAATATTTTGGTATTCAAAAACTTAATTTATTACTTATATAAATATCTACATAATTACATGTGCACACACACACGCACGCACGCACACGCACACACATATATATATTTAAAGTTCTATTTAATAATTTTAAATTATCTATATTTGATTATTTATACGGACATAGTTATTTTTTTAGTAGTACAGACAACATACTTTTTTTTATATATGTGGATATGTACTGTATAATTATTACCTATAGGGCTTGTTTGGTTGGGGTTTATGCTAGGGATATCAACCACTTTTGTTATTAATCAAGCACATTATTTTGTTTGGTTCAACATGGTTGGGCCCATGAAAAAGACAAGGCTCGGTCCTTTATCATGCTCATTTAGTGATACCATATCCCACTATAGGGGTGGTATGCCTTTTCCATCCCTTTTCCCTTGTATCTTGTATCACAATCCATCAAACAAACATGATAATAGGAATATTGTGTCCATATGATAAGGCTGGAAAATAAAATAGGAATTAATCATGCACATTACCATCATTCAACCAAACGAGCCCATACAATAAAAAAGAAAGTGACTTTGATGTGAGTTTAAAATCTAAAACCGTCTTCTCCTTCTTTATTTTTTTTTAATCCTTTTCTTACCTCATTCTTATATGGACGACGGGAAGTGATTTTCACTATTTTTATCCTCTTTATGGAGTTACTGTATCTCCTTCTATGGAGATTTTTAGTTTTCATCAGTTATATACGAGTGGTTGCTCTCAAAAATAATCCTTCGGGTCGAAATCCTCCGTGAAACCTGCACAAAGGGGGGTCGGAGGGAAGCTCCGGCGTACCCTCTCCGATGCTTAAGTCAAAAACTTGGAAGAGAAGCAAGAGGCAAAAATGTAATGTGAAAGTAAAAGTGTGATTAGGTTAGGAATGAACCTGGACTTGGGCTTTTGTAGCTTAGCCCGGATTAGGGTTTTCGTAAAATCCGGGATTCTGTTACGATTTGGTAACAGAATCATCATTAGGATAGGATCGGATCTTCCAAAACCCTAATTTACCTTTACAGGACCTCGTCCCGAACCGACCTATTACACCTCATATTGTCCTTCTAATAGCTTCATGTCTTAAGTACTAAAGAATCTCCTCCTGAACGCTTCTCCAAAGATCGTCTTTGCTCTTGGAGCTGAGCTATAATAAGCCAGCTCAAGTAAGTCAGCATGGCCCAACACTTAGGACTTAACAGATCGGCTCAATGTTTAGGGCTTAGCAGGTCAACCCAATGCTTAGGGCTTAGTAGGTCAGCCCAATGCTTAGAGCTTAGCAAGCCAGCCCAACACTTAGGGCTTAGCAGATCGCCCCAACACGTAGGGCTTAGCATGTCAGCCCAATGCTTAGAGCTTAGCAGGCTAGCCCAACACTTAGGGCTTAGCAGATCGGCCCAACACGTAGGGAGGGCAGCATCCGGCCCCATGCTTAGGGCTTAGCATGGTCACCCCCAACACAGGGCTTAGCGGATCGGCCCAACACGTAGGCTTAGCGGTCGGCCAGGACCATATTTTACCCTTATCAATTCCTCCCCCCAACTATTGTTAGAAGGTAATTCAGCCATAGTTACCTCGCGCTGAGCTGAGCTATCATAGGGTTCCCCCTTTCTTTTCAAATTCCCGCCTCTTCGTCGTCCTGTCTTTTCAAATGTCATCATAATGGCGGCTGATAAGACATCCTTACGCATCCCCAGACTCATTCATTTCCCTTGGATTAAGTTTCAATCAACGATCCATCTTCCACCTCTGCACATCCATTTCTCTCTCCTCCTCCTATAAAAAGGCCTTCATCTCCATCATTTTTCATTTTCGTTCCTTTTGCACCAGAGACCAACCTTAACATTTCCAGCTTTACTGTTCCGGCGGCTTTCTCCAGATTCCGATGACTTCCTGTGACCCAAGGTTTCTCAGTTTCTTCATAGCCTCCTTTCATTTCAATAGGTACACCTTCTTTCCCTTTTCTCTAATTTTTTCTTATTTCCTCATGGCATCATTTTCCTCTCCTTCCACCCCCTGGACCCTTACATCGCCGAATTAGAACGGTGGTCCTCCGAAATGGGTTCTGGCACACAACCTCTCCCCCTTACTAAAATTATTCCCTCGGACCCTGATGCTACTGAATCAAGCTCTGATTCAGGGACAAATCCCGATGTAATAGAGATCCGAGCTCGGGTCCCCTACCCGAGTATCCTCATGATTTTAAAGAGACCACCATCACTGCTCATATCCTTCAAAATATAAGGAAGAATGCAAAATTCCTTCCTCATTCAAACTCTCCCTACCTAGCCGCACGGATCGCCCCAATTGACCTCCACCTAATGCCTTAGCTTTCTTTGTAGGCCAGATAGAGAGTGGACTCCGATTTCCAATTCATACCTTTGTGTCTGAGGTGTCCGCACTCTATTGTGTGTCCCTCAATCAGCTAGCTCCCAATTCTTTCCGAATCATAGCTGGCTTCTTGATACTAACCAAATACCTAGAAATAGAGCCCACTACCGAGCTGTTCTTCGCCTTATTCCAAGTGAAGATCTCGACCACCAAAGGTCTATTCTATATTATCTCCCGAGGTGATGCTCAATTCCTGAGTAAATATCCCTTTTCCAATAAGTTGACAAGTATTTTTTCATTTCTTCTCCTCGAGCTTGGGGTTTTCCTATTGCTTGGACTTGGAGCTTTCCCCTCCAGCACAAGCATAACCCCTGAGATCGGTCCCCCGAACTCCAGGCCTTGATAAATAAACTTACTTTGGTCAAGTATGACCTATCTCGACCTATCACTCCCTCCCTTCTGTACCACTTCGAGCTGAGCCCCATTATTGCCCCTTTGAATGGCGATATCGGTAATTACATCTCTTTTTTTTAACTATTGGTTGACCTCTCTCTCTCTCTTCTTCAAATATGTTGATGGCTCAGATGGTTTCCGAGCAGGAGGAGGAGCGACAAAGCCGCTCCGACTCCTTCCTCATCGGGTGCTATTGCTTAGGGGAGTCAATCCCCTCAACTCAGGCAACCTGACTCGGCTGCCATTGTTATCGCCGACTGACGGTCGGTCCTAACTCAACTCTTTGTTAAGCCTCCCTTGAAGAGGGCCTCTGTTGGCACCAGCGGCGGTGTTGCCAAGAAATCCAAAACTACCGCTGCCGCTACGCCGATCTCCTATGCTCGCAATCCCATCCATACTCCGAACCAGACGTTCTTCATTGGGAATTCAATTCTGAAGAACACTGATGGGACATTTGCAATCCAATACGTCCAAGGAAATTTCCCCTCTCTAGATCGGACCGCTTTGGAGAAGATCAGTGATGCTGAGCTCGTGAGCTCATTCAGCTTAGACCATTCAAAGGCCGAAGCCAAGCTCGCCGCCCTTATTGCTCGAGCTCGTGTGGGTTTCTCTAACCCCACTGATGTCGCTGAGCTCAACGCTGCCAAGAAGGAATGCCAGCGGTTGAAGGCCAGAGAGACCAAACTTCTTGAAGAGGTCCGCCACTTAAGGGAGCAGGCCGAGGTCCACAAGGTCACCGTGGACTCTTATGAGAGCAAGCTGAAGGCTCTTGAAAAAGACAACTCCGACATCAAGGCCGAAGTGGGTGATCTCCAGATCCGCTGCACTACCAATGCTAATCAAGCTCGAGCCGAAGGCATCGAGATCGGTGGTCAAGGCTTCCTGACCTCCCCTGAAGGCTCTTCAATCGTTCAGGAGATTCGGGACAGGGTAAATCAAACCTTCTTAAGCTCCAAGGAATTCATTAAGGTCTTATCCACAAGTGCCATGGAGTATTATGGCTCTGCCTTTGATCAGGCCGAACTTCAGCTCAGGAAAGAGGCATCATTGAGCCCCTTGACCGGCAAGGTCCTAAGAAGATCCTTCCCGACCCTAAGGGGTTTGTGTTTTCCACTAAAGCGGACCGGCTCAACCGAGCTCCTGTTGAGGCTTTCATTGAGTCCTTATCCGCTCCATTTGTCCTCCATCCCGCCTCAAGCTTAGGGGGTGCTTCTCATCCTCCTGGAGATCAGCCCACTCCACAACTCATCAAAGGTACCCCTATCCTTCCTGACCAAGGCATTCAAGACGACGATCCCGAGATCGCCCTCGTGGACGATGTAACCATCTCCACAAATGACCTGACCACCGAGGATGATGCCCCTACTACTTAGGAGTTTTTGTTTCCCTTGTTTTTGTAATTCTGATGTACTTGTACCTTATTTTGCTAATGAAAATTATCTATTTTCTGCAATTCATTCATTCCGATCTTTATTCTTGCATTTTTGCTTTCGTAATAGCTCATATTTATTCTATTATGCAGATCTCAGTTCAGACTACGCATGAATAATGTTCTTTTGTTTATTTAACCAAAAAAGATTGGTATAATGTGCTCCTCGTGGCCCCAAGTATTAGTCTAGATCGAGTTGAGCTCCAAATACTTGTCGATTTCTTCAAAGGAAGCTAGCTCGAGCCGAGCTCTTTGCATGGCCTCGTGGCCCTAAGTATTTGGAGTCTAGCTCAAGATGAGCTCCAAATACTTGTCGATTTCTTCAAAGGAAGTGGCTCGAGCCCGAGCCCTCCTTACATGGCCTCGTGGCCCCAAGTATTTGGAGTCTAGCTGGTGCCGAGCTCCAAATATTTGTCGATTTCTTCAAAGGAAGCGACTTGGTGAGCTCCTTGCATGGCCTCGTGGTCCCAAGTATTTGGAGTCTAGCTCGAGCTCCTTGCATGGCCTCGTGGCCCCAAGTATTTGGAGTCTAGCTGAGTGAGCTCCAAATACTTGTCGATTTTTAACAATTTATTTCGAACTCATATTTCAGTGGAAACAAATCATTTCATTCAAAACAAGTAATTTCATTACATCGGATATTTCTCATTCTAGGAATGATATTTCTTTAAATTGCAACTGTTCCATGCCCTCGGAAGCTTTCGCCCATCAAGCTCATCCAGCTCATATGCACCTCCTGCCAGCACCTTCATCACACGAAGTGGCCCTTCCCAATTTGCATCCAACTTCCCGTTATTCTTGTTAGCATCCGACCTCCTCAGCACCAGGTCCCCGACCTGAAAGGCCCTCCTCATCACTGTTTTGTTATATGTTGCTTTGATCCTTCCTCTTGTCCCCTCCATCTGCAAAAATGCCATCTCTCTCTTTTCATTAATAATATCCAGAGCCTCCTGAATCATCATCTCATTCGCATTCTCCTCGAACTTTTGAACTCGATGAGTCTCCATCCCGATCTCCGCTGGTATAATAGCATCTATTCCATACACCAAGCTGAATGGAGTTTCACCCATTGCCTCATTCGGATTAGTTCGGTAAGCCCACAATACCGAGTTGAGCTATCGAACCCATGCTCCTCTTGCCTTTTCCAGCCGAGCTTTGAATCCTTGGACCAGGATTCTGTTGGTGACCTCCACTTGCCCATTGTCCTGTTGTAGGTCCCAAGGGGTGTGAGTGTAAGGTTTAGAGGGGGGGGTTGAATAAACCTTACCAACTTTTCGATTTAGTTCTTTTAAAAGTTCGAGTTGATGCTACTGTTTGTGTCCTTGGTGACAACTAATTTAGTTAATCAAGTAGAGTTAGTCACTCAACGACTCGACCGAGCTGTTGATAGAATAACTGTTAAGACTAAAGACTTAGCTCATTGTAGTTTGTTTTTTATTGGAAGACTTAACACCCTTAAATTTGTTTTGGTATTGATTTAATGCTTGGTTTAGTACTTAGAGATTATCAAATGGATAGCAAATTTACCAAACAGAGTTAAAGATAAGATGCGAGAAATTAAAGTGTTGAAATGTAAATGACACGAAAAGTTTTATAGAGGTTCGAAGATGGGGTAATTCTTCTACGCCTCTCTTCTCCAACTCCGGGAGGAATCCACTAAGTATTGATCAAGTATACAAAGTGGTAAGTCCGGATACAAGTCTTGATCACACAAACGGTGACTTGATCCTTTGGGACTCGATCGGAGATGCCTTGGTCACGGTGGCTTCTCGTGACGACTCGGCCTTCTTCACAGGCGGTGCGCTACTACATTACTGACTCACTTGCTCAAGCTCTTTGGATTTGATCACGAAGCCCTCCAAAAACTTGAGACTGGTTCAACCTTGAACCTTTCTACAATCCTCCTTGGAATGTAGACCCCTTTTCTTCAAAGGTTTCCTCTTCAACCGATTGAAGCTATCTTTCCTTCACAAAGGTGAGTGTTGGATTGATTTTCTTCGTAGTGTAGGCTTGAGGATTAATCTTGAATGATTTGAGGATATTTTAGGTTACTGATTCAAAATGTTTTCTTGAAATGTTCGTGGTTCGAGGTAGTCAAGGTTACCTTCTCTCGAGTCATTCCTCGGCCTTTTATAATGATCTTTCAAAAATCGCGTTGAAGAGATAGCTTATTTTTGAAAGTCACTTGTGGTCGTTGGCTTGTCTTGTTGCGATCCTTGGAGTTGCCACTTCCTCGTATGAATTGTTCTTGACTTTTCATAGTTCGACTCGGTGTAGTGCTTCCCATTGGTTCATTCCCTTGCACGCTTGCCGGGACCGAGAACTTCGAGAAAGGTAGCATGGAGGTATTACTTGTTTAAGCAATTCTCTTGATTTACGTGCAACGGATCTCTTTCGATTATCTCGACTTGATTGCATTTCCTTGCTTTCCCAGGTGACTTAGAGTCGACTTCCAATCATGGATGACTCTTGTCACTTCAACTTGAGACTTGGCTATCTTGAGTTGACTTGATCGATACTTTTTACTCACCGTGCATCTCACCAGTGCACCTTGATCGAGTTCCGTCTTCTCTTCTTTGCCATACTCAAATTTGTCTTGCGGTGTCTTCCTTCTAGTTTCCAATTGTCATCTTGCATGTTTAGGCATAGTGACTTAACTCACTTGACCAGCCCTATTTGTTACAATGCGGTTTACAACAAAAATGGGGTGCCAACTTCCTATTCTAAGTTTTACATGGCATTCATCAAAATCTAAACAATAAATTTCCCAACAATTTCCCCCTTTTTGATGATGCCAAAACTTAAAACATTCAAAATGTAAATAGCAAAGATACATACTGAGATAGTGCATTCACAGAGAATGTATGCGTAGAATCAATCCTTTTTATTGATCATAACATTCTTATTCTTTTAAACAATGTTTACAAGGTGTATCAGAGCAAACATCTATGTCTACGCAAAAATAGAGAATTTCTGATTTATTACGAGAAGACTTACATAGTATGTATTTACATAGTAAAATACATGAAGGGGTGGATAGCAACACTTCATCTCCCTTCACGCCCTCCTTCTTTCATCTTCTTGATTCTGTCATCTTCGGTCTTCTTTCTTTTTCTCATCTTCACCGCCTTCTTTCTTCTTTTTTCATATGCCTTCCGGCAGCTTCATCTCTTCTTAGTCTCTCTTGCCTTTCCTCCCATAGCTGAGTTTGTCTTTTATTTTCTTCTTCAATTCTTTTCACATACTCGGATTGTTCTTAACCACTTGCAGATTGGCTACTTAATCAAAACCACCCCAAGAGATCCCTCCTTTCTTGCCCGGATCTATGTACTCAATGTTTTTGGGCGAGGCCTGGGTGCGAAACCTCTTCCTCCACCACCGCTTCTTCCTCTACCTCTTCCTCGGGCGTGTATTGTCTTGGGGTCTTCTTCCCGGTGAGTGACCGGCGGAGTGACCAAGCAGATTTGACCGCGGTAGTCTCTTTGTCGCCTTCTTCACATAGCGTGAGACCCTTTTCCCAAGACAAGTCCCAGGCTTCGAGCCATGGACATGTTTGTGAAGTATCCTTGGATGCGAGCATTTTAAATTCATCAATCGATCTTGGCTCGATTCCAGGCATCCGAGATGGCATAAGTGTCTCGCTCTTTGGAATGCCTCCATGTTGTTTCAAGATATCCATAACTCGGGCATTCATCCTTCCTTCCACTTCCTCCATCCCTCGCTTCAATTGTCTTTCTCTTTTCACCATAGACACATGAGTGTTGGAGTGGCGAGTCCTTTGGGAGTTTTTGCGATAATATCATTTGTGACAAGACCTTGTTGGGGGTTTGTGCAATCATTAGGGTGATATCTCACGATCCTTCCCCCTCAGCGGACTTTCCTTTCTTTGCTCTTGAGACCTCTCATTTGTCTTTCCCTTTACATCTGCTCCCTCCTTCTCAACGTCAGATCTCTTCAGCGCTTTTAGGTATTCCTCTTCCCTCTTTTTGGCATCATCAAAGGAGAGAGGAACCCCTGGAAACATACTAGCAAGCAGAAAGTCGAGTCTGCTGATAGCTAAGTTTTGCTTTGAGTCTGCTGTGGAGTATGCTGCACGAAACTCAAAACGAGTAGCGTTGGATTCGGCTTTAAGCAACTTCATCTCAGCCATGAGAAGGCTGAATTTTCTATCCATGTTTTCTTCCATACGCAGGAGCTCATTCTTATTGTGCTCACGCAGCAGCTTTATCTCAGCAGTGTTAGATTCATGCATATGCTCAATGTGTTCTCTCAATTGCGTCTTTGCATCAGCATTCTCAGCTCGCCAGACCAACGACTTGTTGAACAATGTTCTAAAATATCTAGCTTGTTCCACACGCATTGTTTCTTCTTTATTGCCACCACTCCCGGATTCGACTATTATGCCTCTCAAGTCAGTGATAAGGTTGGCATCTCTGTTATCCAGTCTCATGTCCATCGAGGCCTGGTGCCTTTCCATCTGTTCAATTTCAGCAAAGAGTGCTTTGAACACCTCCCGAACTTTAGATGTTCCCTCAATGTTGCGGTGACGGCCAGCGGCGTCAAAATCATAGTCATTTGGAACGATGGTATCTCGATGGAATGACATGATGCAGTGGAAGCGCTCGAGATCTCTTTCGACTCTTCGGGAGGTCGGGTACCTCCGGAGAGAAGGAAATGATTCTACAAAGGAATCATCACGGGCAATCTGGGATTTGTTCAATGATGAGTGGTGCGCGTGAAGTTCCTTGTGGAGTCGAACTCGCCGACTTGGGAGCTCGCGCAGTGTGGACTCTGTTTGGTGGGTCATTGTGAAGTTGACCGACTTTCGAGCCTCTGTTTGTCTCAACGGCCGTCGGTCTCGGTGGTTTCTCCAATTGAGTTGGTGGTCCTTGGCCTTATCGAGCGTCATCGGACGATGATGAGATTTCCATGGGTGGCTCATCATCAAAATTGAAAGTTTGACGAGTAGTCTTGAGGTCGACTTGCTCGTGGTTGGAACATCCTCGGTGAGTCTTTTGGATCGATCGAGGGGATGACTCGGCTTCATCGTCTTCTTCCGATCCCGAAAGGTTACATCGGGATTATCCGGGAATCGTGAAGCGCGCTTATCTCCTTTTCGGATGGATCAATGATAGCGGGAGGGATGTTCGTACTTGACTTCTTTACCCCGGGAAGTCTCAACCTCCCGTTGGCCTTCATTACCTCATGCGGTCTCAATCGCGGCGAGGCACTTGGACATCCCTTTCGGACGAGTGTTTGTCTTAGGGTCTTTCGTGGTGGCATCCATTGGAGTCTCAACCCCATGGATTGCACTTTCATCGCCCAGTGTTAACTCCCGGTACATTCCTTCGTGCCTCGACTACATTAGCGTCATTGCCTTCAGAGGAAGGTTTGCACCTCGGTGAGGCAGTCTCAATCGCATCGAGCCGTTGATGACAACTTGCTATGTACTTTGTGGTTGTTCCTTCCCACTTCGCCTCCTTGATTCATTGTAGAGTCATCTGCAGCATCCTCGAGACACTTCTGCAGTGGAGGAGTTTCCTTCACTTGGTGGCGCACCCGGTGAGTGACTTGAATGGGGTCACTCGTCTCCAAACTCCCGTCTGTTTCTTTACCGAGTGTTCGGTCGTTGGGGCGGTGGTAAGACACCTTCATTAGGGGTTGGCTCGACTGGGGTCCCCACTAACCCGTTTCATTGCCAATTTCCTTATTTCCTTCTTCCGAGTGAGTGGGAAGTGGTGGCAAAGAACAACGGTGGCAATATCTGCGCACCACTCCCATTGGGTCTATCTCGGTTTGTGTTTTGGAGGACTCTCTGGTCCCTCCATCATTCTTTGGTCATGAAGGATTCGGATTCGTGCATTGCTTGCTGCATTTGCAACTCTTACGTGGCGACAACGGGGTCAGATCCTCATCAGCGATAGGACATCAAGGAGATGATGTGTATGTTACGTGGTGCGGTGATAGGCGGATGATCTTGGCCTTCTCACGTGCCTCGGCCTTCCTCTCTGTCTCTCCTTCTCCTTGTCCTTGAAGATCGCAAGATATCTCTGTAGATTTTCTTCATCCGATCTTGGACCACAGTGGTCACTCCAACAAAATTCATTAGTTCCTCTTCTTCTTCGATAAACTCGGGCCGTTGGAACTGCATTCCTGGATCGACTTAACTTCCACTTCCTCCACTCTCGCATGAGACGATTTTGGATGTCCGGATAAGGTGGGGATAGGATCATCACATCATCATCTCTATTAGCTTCTTCTTGTTGTCCTCATTCTCGGGGATAGAAGATAGCAAGCTCTAGTGCTCCATCTTTGTCACCGTGCGTGCATTTGCGGGGAGGGGATACAACCCCTGTCAATAGGCGAGTTAGCTTTCTCGATTTACTTCTTGTGTCTCAATTTATTCGAACTACGATTGGGTCTTGATTTGCCTCTCGTTGATCGCAAATGAGACTTGGTGCATTTCATCAATAATTTACGGAGACTCTACTTCTCCGGCTAGATCTCGATATCTGTTTCAAGCGAGTGGTGACTCAGCCCGGTTTCTCAAGTTCGAACGCTTGAAGATTCTTCTTCTTCTCTTAGTTTGTACGGAGGGATTTACAGTTCGGAGAGAGTTTCTTCGAGTCTTGGCGGCGTGGGCGTGGGCGTCTTTGTTGTTTTTTTTGAGGAGCTGGCCGTCTTGGCTTATCATTTCTCCTCTTTTTGACGCAATAGGAGAAGGTATTTGAGATTCCTTCTCGGCCATGGCTGCGGGGGCGGGAGACACGAGCTGCGGGGAACAGGTGACTTCAATGCAAGGCGGGAGCAGATTTGGTTTCTTTCTTTGCTGCAGGGGCGCAGTTCTCTTAGCTTTGCGTAGGGGAAACTTTCTTCTTTGGTGGAGAGAAACAATCGTATCTTCAAGGTCGAGTTGATTCCCCCTCACTTGTATCGCTCTCTTGGCGTAGGCTCTCTTACGTGCGCGAGAGAGGTTTGATCTGAACATCCTCTTGTTTGCATGGAACGCCTTTCCATGTCGAAGAGGACTCCTTTACCTCCATCGGTGCCAATCACCAGGCCGTATCCGGATCCTCCAAATGCTCCATTCTCCTTGAAGGATTTGTTCCTACATTCGCAGCGAGTCTGCTTTGTAGACAAACTCAGCCATTGATTCACTTTCTTTCTTTTCTTCAATGATCGCAGCCATCACGATCAATTTCGCTTTAGACGATTGGTCAAAGTGCCGCCAAACTTGATGTTTATGCATTTGGCAACTATGTCCAATAGTTTGTGGTAATCCTCCTTCAAACAACCTCTTGTTGGTGTGTAGACTATCTTATCGGCATAGTCGTTTCTTACTTCTCCTTCCAAGCGGCTTTGCCAAGTCAACATCAGCTTCATTTATTTCTGGTGCTCCTTCCGCCGGTAATGAGCAGTGTTCTGCCAAATCCTTGGCAGTGATAATAAACTCCTTCCCGTGAACAGAGGATTTGATCCCCTCATCGTGAATCTCAGCGTTCACGTAGAACTGTGCGACCTCTTCCACATAGGTCATCGGGAGCTCCATCGTCAGAAATGGTTTTAGCCCGGACTTTTCGAGCTTTTCAGCGATTTTCTTTATGAGGGCGTCATCGGACCCCTGTTTGACCATACCCTCGAAATCCACAGTAGACCCAGTGTGGATTTGCTTTCCTAGCTTGACGAAATCATAAGTCGATGCCATTTTTTAGTATTACACCGAAAGAAACTTAGAAGTTGATTTGAAGATTGATAGGGTTTTGAGAGAGTTTTGCCTTTGCTTGAGAGAGAAATGAACAGTTTTGGTAATGTGAGAGAAGCGGACGAAAAAAAGGTTTAAGTATGGTTCATGAAAGGGCGTGCGGGTGGTTTTGAAATGTGATCGAAATCAAAGGCTTAGATTTTGCACGCCGATTTAACATTTAATGTCTCGTATTTAATGCGGCAACATTTATATCCAATCATAAGCTTGGTGTGCGGCTTTTTGCTGTACACGTCATAATTATGCCGACGTCATTCTTAAAAACATTCCCTCTTAGTAAAACGCATTTGCGTTTTTGTCACTTTGCTCATAAATGACTCGAACTTATCCCTTAGTTGTTTTAACTCTTCTTCTCACAGTTCTCATAGTGACTCATTTGTCGCCTAATTCGGTATAAATTTGTCTTTCCGATCGATCGATTCATTTAGTCGATTTTAATAATTGACTCTTTTTCCTTTTTGTGTTTCATTTCTTTTCTTTGAGTCTTCAGTGTCACTCGGCTCAATTAACCCTAACTCATGCTTGAGTTCTTCAAATCTTGACTCACATAATGGTTTTGTGAATATGTCGCCCAAGCTGTTTATCGGTTGAAATATATTTCAAGGTGATGTCCTTCTTTTCAACATGATCTCTTATGAAATGATATCGACATCGATATGCTTTGTTCTTGAGTGCAACACAGATTTTGAGTGATTGCAATTGCACTTGTGTTATCACACATGATTGGAATTTCCTTTTCTTCAATTTCATAGTCTCTCATTCTTGTCTCATCCATAGGACTTGGGCACAACTTGTTTGCAGCTATGCATTCTGCTTCATTTGTAGAGGTGGCTATTGCATTTTGCTTTTTGCTAAACCAGGAAATTAGCTTGTTTCAAGCATTTGACATGTGCGAGGTGCTCTTTCTGTCAACTCGCATCCAAAGATAGTCGAGTCCGAATAGCCAATTAGCTTGAATCCACCTTCCTTTGGATACCATAAGCCAACTTCTTGGCTTCCTTTCAAATATCTCAAGATCCTCTTAGGCTGCAGTCATATGGCTCTCTTTTGGAGCGATTGAAATCTTGCACAAACACCTACAAAGAAAGGTGATGTCCTGCTCTTGCTTTGTGAGATAAAACAATGATCCAATAAGTGCTCAGATCTTGTTTGATCTACATGCTTGCCATCCGCATCCATGTCCATTTTGGTGATGTATTCATTGGTATTTTCACGGAAGATTTCTCTTCCATACCAAATTTCTTCATTAAATCTCGGTGTATTTTATTTGACTTATGAAGGTTCCATCCTTGGTTTGTTTCACTTGGAGTCCAAGGAAGAATGTCGACTCTCCCATCATGCTCATTTCGAATTTGCTTTGCATGAGGTTTGAAAATTTATCACATGACTCTTTGTTTGTGGATCCAAAGATGATGTCATCCACATATATTTGAACAAGCAAAAAGATGCTCTTCTTATCTTGAATTCGAAAAGTGTTCTATCTACTTTTCCTTTTGTGAATCCATTCTCGTTAGGAATTGTGACAAAGTATCATACCATACTCTAGGTGCCTGTTTCAATCCATATAGAGCTTTCTTGAGTTTGTATACCTTATCTCCAAGCGTCTTCTGCTCAAATCCTGGAGGTTGCTCAACATACACTTCTTCTTCCAATACACCATTTAGGAATGCACTCTTTACATCCATTTGATATACAATAAAATTCTTGTGAGTGCATAGGCAAGAAACATCCTAATAGCTTCCAATCTTGCTACAGGGGCAAATGTTTCATCAAAATCTATCCCTTCTTCTTGGCAATATCCTTTGGCTACTAATCTTGCTTTGTTTCTTACCACAGAACCTTCCTCGTTCATTTTGTTTCTGAACACCCATTTAGTGCCTGATAAGGGTCTTTTTATGCACGTTTTATGTGTATATTTGAGTAGAATTCGAGTTATTTTATTGTTAGTTTTGTAAATTTTTGATTGTACATTGTTCATATTACTCTGAGGTGCTTTTATTGATGTAGATTGACCATTCGGGGCTAATTTTGGTGAATTTCGGACCATGGATTCATGTCAAAACATACCGGGGAGTTTAAGGATGCAAAAACGCTCGAAATTCCAAGCCAAACGCGTCATTTCGGGCCTTTTTGGTCCAACACGGGCAGGGGGTGTCGAGCAACACGGCCGTGTTCGCCGGGAGCTAAAAACTCGATTTTTTCGCACAAAACAGCCCCCGACACGGCCAGGCCGTGTTCCCCATTTCGGCCGTGTCAGAGACACGGCCTGGCCGTGTTGGGGAGCACGACCATGTTTCCCGAGTCCTGTGTGATAAAACAACGGCCGGCCGTTCGGGGCGACACGGGCGTGTCCAGGGCACTTTTCGCAACTTTTCCATGCGAAAATTATGGAAAACTCACCTACCAAGCTTTTTGACCACTTTTATGGCAAAGACCGCAAGATTAAGGAACGAAATCTCTTCATTTACTCAATGACGATGAAACTTTATACGATACTTGGGAGAGATTTAAGGAATTGTTGCGAAAGTGCCCACACCATGGCCTACCTATTTGGATGCAAGTCCAAACATTTTATAATGGGCTACTTTCTCGCAACAAGACAAATGATCGATCGCACGGTCGGGAACTCTTAATAACAAAACAGGAAGCCGCTCATGATTTGATTGAGGAATGGCCATGAACGGCTACCAATGGCAATCTATACGAGGTAAAACTAACAGTCGGTTGGTGTGTATAATGCGGATGTGGTAGTTACGCTCGCCGCACGTGTCGAAGCTTTGACCCAAAAAATCGGCGATCTAGCGGCTCTAAACCACCACCACCGCATGTTTTATCTTGTGAAACTTGCGGAGGATTGCATAATCATCGGGACTGCCCACACACAATACCGCAAGGTGAGCGGGCCAATTACGTTGGGAATCAAGCCAGAAATTACCCAAACAATCCTTACAAAGAACACATACAATCCTGGGTGGCGACAACATCCCAATTTTGGTTGGGAAATCAAGGCCAACCACGACCTAATCCCAATCCCGATCTACACACGTCTCCGGATTTCCGGCCAAATCAAGGTAAGCCTAACTTGGAAGATCTTATAACAAAGTTTGTGCAATCAACGAGATACCCGATTCCGGCGGTGGAAACATCCTTGAGAAATCAAGAGGCATCTATCCATAATCCGGAAAACCAAATAGGCGGTTGCGAAGATGATTTCCGAAAGGCCACAAGGTAGTTTGTCGGGTAATCCGAGCCAAACCCGAGGGAGCACGTAAAGGCAATCACCATCATTTTTCCACATGAGCATGATTATGCCAATGCCGCCATGCAGAAATATGTGGAGGATGACATGCCCAAAGAAAATCTCATGAAAAAGGATGTTGCGAATACAAGCCCAAGATCCCTTACCGGAGTCTAACAAGAAGAAGATAGAAGGGAGGACAAATTTGGTAAGTACCTTGATTCTTTCAAACAATTACATGCCAATATTCCATTTGTTGACCCTCATTCAAAGCATGTTAGGGATCTTAATGACATCATTCCTAGTGAAAATAAGCTTAATAAATTATCAAATGTGCGATTGAATGATAAATGTCCTTCCAATGAACTACCACAAAAATTTAATGATCCAGGAAGCTTTATTATCCCTTGCACAATTGATGGTTTACTGTTGATAGGGCACTAGCCGACTTGGGAGCTAGTATCAACGTGATGTCTTATGAAACATTCAAGCATGCGGAATTAAGTGAACTTAAACCTATTAGGATGGACATTCAATTAGCCGATAAATCGATTAAACATCCTAGAGGTATTGTTAAAGATGTGCTAGTTAAGATTGATAAATTCATATTCCCGGTTGATTTTATTATTCTTGACATGCATGATGATATAAGTTCCCTTAATTCTAGGGCGTCCTTTTTGCTACCGCTAAATCTCTCATTGATGTGCATGATGGAAAGCTTACTTTGAGAGTAGGGGGTGAACAAGTTATCTTTAAAATTCCTTTGAGAAATCCTATAAATGATACTTGTTTTCCTATAAACTTGATTGAGACAAGGATAAATGATTCTTTGCTTGATATGTCTTCTAATAAATCCTCGAAAGTATGTGATGTTCAATGTGCAAAAGTTTCCACTGAGATGAATCCCATTTTGAGAATAACATGCGGAAAAATAGGACCATGAAGGTCAATTGTTCAAAATCGATACGGGTGGCGATGTTGTTCAAAGAGATAAATTTTTTCATAAGTTCAAGGCTCGCCCGATTAAATCTTCCCATTTAGGTGAAATGGTCCGGCTATATGACGTTAAGCGCCCGGGAGGCAACCCGATGTTTGTGTGCAATTGTTTTCATTCATTTTTATTTTTTTATTTTATTTTCTTTCAAAATAATCACAAGTCCTTAGAGTCATTTTCAAATCAAAAAAAAAAAAAAAAAACTCTTGAACATCTTCTTGGTTGTCCTAATTGGGAATATTTGAGATTTCACGGTATTCGAGTTGTGTGTTGCTTAACTTTGATTAGGTATGAAGATGCCGTTGAAGGTCCGTGCACCAAAACAACCCAATGATCACTCAACACCGATTCCACTATTGTAGTAAGGTCGTATTTTTCTTTTTCCACTTCTTTTATATCATTCTAGTTTCTTTGCTTTTTTTTTTTTTTTTTTTTTTTTTTTTGAGTGTGTTGTGTGTGTTTGTCCATTTCTTTCTTTCACATTGAGGACAATGTGAATCATAAAGTTGGAGGTGGGTACAATAACATTTTCGGAATGCTTGTATGCTTGTTTGTGAGAGATGTGATTTTTATTTTTATTTTTTTAACAAATTGAATGTTTGCTAGTCAATAACTTAGCCCAATTATACCTACATTAACTTGTTAATTTGTGTTTTCAATGTGAAGCAATTGATTGTCTAGGATAGATTGACGTGGATGCAGGCAAAATTTTGATGAGATTTCTAACACCATAAATACTTGATGTGTTAAGGCATATCGACGATACCGATACCTAGCGCTATGAACGTCGAGAACTCGTGATTTAGTAGTGGTTAACGAGTTGTTAAACCAAGCTTGCGAATAAAAAAAAAGAAAGAGAAAAATGAAAAAAAAGGAAAAGAAGAAAAAAAAACGGACCAATCGAGGTTATACTCTTCTATTTGTTGTTGCTTAGTAACTAGGAGCATTCATGAGCCCCATGTTTGTCTTTTACGTAAAACGGCGACACGGATATGAGTATGGGAAACCACCCTAGGAGTGTTTGAACAGTAAATTCAAAATACAAACCTAGTGGAAGCATGTCTCAAAGGTCCCAAAAAAAAAAAAAAAAAAAAAAAGAGAACGAAAAAGAGGAGAATGAATACTCCTTGACTTCTCATTCCAATAAAGTTCAAGAAGCTTGGTTATATGACTAGTAGGCTAACTACAATGATCTATTCAATTCTTGTATTTTTCATGGCGTTATTGAATTGAAGTTGTTCATAACTATCTAAGTATTTGTGGAGTGATGATTTCAAGTCCGAATAATGTCCGCCGATATCTGATCTTTCTTTGATCGATCGTTTTACAAAACTATGTTTTTACTTAATGGTTAATTCGGGTTGAGAAGGCCAAGAACTTGACTACTTATGTTCAATATGTTGAAAAAAAAATCATCTTTGTATGTTGTGATTTATTGAATCCCTCTTTTTGATATAATGTTTTGCTTGAGGACAAGCAAAGTTCAAAGTTGGAGGTGGTTTGATAAGGGTCTTTTTATGCACGTTTTATGTGTATATTTGAGTAGAATTCGAGTTATTTTATTGTTAGTTTTGTAAATTTTTGATTGTACATTGTTCATATTACTCGAGGTGCTTTTATTGATGTAGATTGACCATTCGGGGCTAATTTTGGTGAATTTCGGACCATGGATTCATGTCAAACATACCGGGAGTTTAAGGATGCAAAACGCTCGAAATTCCAAGCCAAACGCAGCGTCATTTCGGGGCCTTTTGGTCCAACACGGGCAGGGTGTCGTCGGGCAACACGGCCGTGTTCACGGAGCTAAAAACTCGATTTTTCGCACAAAATAGCCTCTCCGACACGGCCAGGCCGTGTTCCCTAACACGGCCGTGTCGGAGACACGGCCTGGCCGTGTTGGGGAGCACGCCATGTTTCCCGAGTCCTGTGTGATAAAACAAAGACGGCCCGCCGGCCGTTCTGGGCGACACGGGCGTGTCAGGGCACTTTTCTCGCAACTTTTCCATGCGAAAATTATGGAAAACTCACCTACCAAGCTTTTTGACCACTTTTATACACCTTTAACACCCAATTTTGCTGCAACATGTCCCCATATTCCCTCAATCATCAATTGAGTACAAGAATTCACCAACCAACAATGAAAATGGAGGCAATTGTTTAACAAAAGAGAGTCTTATCAATGTATTGGTTGCCTATAAAAGCCAATGGTTGAAGTTGGGAGAGACATTCATTAGATACTCGGGAAATATTCATTGTATTCATTTCATTAAGTAGAATTGGGATCAAGGGGTCTTGGAGAAGAAAGCTTGGGGCAATATTGGAGAAGAAGGCTTGGAGCAACATCATCAATCAAGAAAGAAGTCAATTGAGATTTTGAGAAAGATAAGTACACCATGTCTACAATACTTAAATCTTCTTGTGTAATTTATTCTTTGGTCAAAATCATGTGTAGCTAAACTCCTAGTGTTTGAATGTAATGAACTCTAGAATGGATTTGTGATTAAGGTGTGTATGTTTTTAATAAAATCTTCATATTTTGTGTGATTCACTTATATTATGCTTCGTTCATTCGAATTGATATATGCGCAATATTGATTTGAAGTTTATTTTTCATCCGGGAAATCGAGATTCATGGTGAAATAGAACCTATATAAGTGAAAAGAGTTGCATGCAATCCTAGATATAGACGACATAAATCTTCCGGATTAGGGTCAAACCTAATATGGGAATTCACAAATCGTTATAATCTTTGTCTTGGGGTTTTAACTAGAAAGAGATTTCAGTTAATCAACTTGAGATTAGAAGTTTTTCGCCTTGAGAAAGGGTTTAACTTAAATTGGGAATTTCTACGGTCCACAAGACATGAGATTTTATTAAAAGAGGTTGGTTTTTGCTTAAGGGTTTACGATTTGTATTTTTAACTTGTCAAATCACAAAAACATTCTAGAGGATTTACATTCAAACACATTTCTATCTCTTGATTTCTTATTTTACAAATCTTCCTTCATTTTTACAATTTATAATTTGTTTTCCTTTTTCATCAAACAAAAACTCGAAAATTGTTAGATTAGATAACAAAAAGACAAGAATTATTAGTACTTACAATCCTCGTGGGGAATGACACTCGGTACTCAATAATCTATACTATAAAACGATAGGTGCACTTGCCTACGGTTTTAAAGGTAGCTTTTGAGCCATCGGTGCCAATAACATTTTGATGGGTGGGTCTTTGAACTAACTCCCATACTTTATTTCTTTCAAACTGATTCAGCTCTTCTTGCATAGCTTGAATCTAATGTGTGTCATCCAATGCTTGTGACACATCTTTAGGCTCTATTTGTGAGATAAAGCATGTGAACATAGCTTCTTGTTGAGTTCGGATCTTGTTTTGACACCTCTTATATCTCCAATGACAAGTTTCGGTGGATGGTCTCTAAGCCATCTTACATCAAAGTTGGAGTAAGTTACATTTGGATTTAGTCGTCTCTTGCATTTGTGTTGCTTTTATCGACTCTCTCGTCATCACTTACCGTTTGTAGATTTTCCATTGTTTTTTTGAGACTCAAACTATCTCATCTTCATCTCGAGTTTATAATTCCGGCTTCACCAAAGATAGGGACTCTTTCGCATGGTTGGTTGATTGACTTATGGTGATTCTTCAATGTCTTCTCCATTTACATTTGGCTCATCGAACACCACGTGAACGGATTCCTCGGTAACCATAGTCTTCTTGTTGAGTACTCTGTAGGCTTTGCTTTCAGCTGAGTATCCCAAGAAGATACCTTCATAAGCTTTAGCATCAAAAGCCTTTAGATTATCTTTGTCATTGTTATGGATGAAGCATTTACATCCAAATATTTTAAAATATGCAACATTTGGTTTTCTCCCTGTCCAAATCTCATAGGGAGTCTTTGTCAGCTGTCTGTTTATCATGCATCTATTTTGAGTGTAGCATGTTGTGTTTATTGCTTGACCCAAAATATTTTTGGTAACCTGCTTCGCCTAACATGGTCCTTGCCGCTTCTTCTTTGAGAGTTCTATTCCTTCTTTCTCGCAACTCCATTCTCTTTGGGAGTCCTTGCTTTGAGATAATTCATGACCAATACCATTTTCAATACAATCGAGTTATTATGCCATTTACAAACTCGGTTCCTCATCGATCTTATTTTGATAATGGTTTGACTCTTCTCATTCTCGAATCCTCTTCATCGCCTATGGTAGTTTCGTAGAGTTTCTTTCTTCTTACACATGAATATTGTCCATGTATATCTTGAGTAGTCATCTACTACCACCAAGGTGTATTTCTTCCCACTTATGCTATTTGGTTCAATCTGGACCAAATAGATCCATATGTATGAGATGCAATATTCTTGTTGAAGATGGACATGCCTTTTCTTTGAATGATGATTTGATTTGTTTTCCCTTCGACATGCGTCACATATACTCTCCTTCTTGTATCTTTGAAGTCTGGAAGTCCTTCCACAAGATTGCTTCGGCAAGCTTGTTAATTGTTTTGAAATTCGGGTGACTCGACTTTTTGTGCCACTGACCAACTTGATTCAATTTGTGCTCGCGCTAATAGACAGTCTTTGGGTGTTCTTTGTTGACCAATCCACGATATACATGTTCTTTTGTCTACATCCTTGCAACACAACTTCATTTGATTATGTATCCTTGATTTGGCATATACCCATGTTAAATCCAACATTATAACCCTTGTCACGAGTTGGTCGATGCTTAGCAAGTTGAAGTTGAGTCCTTCAACATATGCAACATCCGTGATTTCTAATCCATTTTTCTTGATGGATCCAATGCCTCTTATTTCTCCTGGAGCTTCATTTCCTCCAAATATAACTTTGCGCCTTTGACTTCCTTGAATTTTGACAGATTTTTCTTGTTTCTGTCATATGTCCGGAGCAAACCACTATCCATGTACCAGGTTCCTTGGCACTTGTTCGTGAACTGAACGCAAACAAGGAAATTAAGTTTTAGGTACCCATACTTGTCTGGGTCCGAGTGGTTAGTATTGTAAGATGATCCAACCAACCTATAGCCAAATGATTTGGCTCTAAGGGGTTGCCATCTATCGTGCCATAATCATAATTAATTTTGGCAAATTGCTTGGGGATTCTAGGTTCATACAAATTGTCTCTTTTGTCGTATGCATGTATATGTGTTTTAGCAATTGCCTTCTTTGGGTAGTTGTGGTGTCTCCGAGTGTAGTGCCTAGGTGCATATGTGTCTTTGATGAAAGCTCTTATACCTTTGGAATGGCCTTTCTTGAGTTCTAGGCCTTTGCCATTTGGGTTTATATTCCATAGGTCTTTCTTTCGATAGTTTACATCATTCCAATCAACTTGGCTTGGATATTTTCTACCATTCCCATCAAATGTGTTTCTTTTATAGAACTTACGGGGTTTTGGTAGCTCTGTTTCTTCTTTCTGAGTATTTCTGTTTGGAGTTTCTTTGAGGAACTCATTTGGATTTCTTCTGTTGTCCTCTCAAAGACACTCAATCGATCGCATTTTCCTTTTCCTTTATAACCAATGCCGGTTTGCTTGTAATTGTGCTTTGGAATAAATGTGTGTGCACCATTTGGAGTTTTGGATTTTTGAGATACTTCATTGCTTGAAGATCCTTTTTCCAAAATCACTTTTGGAGCTTGACATGCGAGATGAATTAAATCCTAAGCTGTCTTGTCTCCACATTCTCTTTGGCTCATGATAAGATCATCCAATGATTTAGATGCCTTAGTGAATGAGGCAATCACATTTTGAGGTCATTCTCCTCTTTTCTATGGGCTATTTTCGCTATTAGCTTGGCATTTTCGATCTAAACTTTTATTCTCATCAACCTATTTGACTTAGAGTACTCGGCTCCTTAGTCATTTGTGAGTTTGGCTTTTGAAAGTATTTGTTTTTCTCATTTAGTAGTGTGTGTGAGGATTTAATGTGTTCAAAATTTTTCATCATTTTGCCTAATGAATCATAAAGATTAGTGGGTGATGAAGTGTGTGTGTCACAATCACTATTACTAGAATACGAGTGTGATGAGTCGAGTGTACCTCATCTTCTTGGTCGGAGTTGGTCTTGTTCCTTGGCCATCAAAGCGGATCAAGGCTTCTTCTTCGAGTCACTTGAGTAGTCGGCTTCACTACTCTCTCGAATCAGCTATGCCTCTTGACTTTTTGTCTCTCAAAGATCTCTGCAGCCAACATTGCCTTTTTTTTCTTTTCTTGTCTTCTTTCTCTCAAGACCTTTCTTTCTTCTTCATTCTTGTATTTGTTGACTACGAGGATATGGGCAATCAATGGCATAGTGACCCGGTTGCCTACAGGTTCCAAAAGATAGATATTCAACCTTTTGATCACTCTTTCCATTCTTGGATTGTCAACCCTTTGATATTCACTTTTTGATGATCTGTTCTCTTGGTTGGCCTATCTTCCCTTGACTTGGAGGGGAGCCGAGTGTCTTCCGGAGGATTCGCCCTTGCCTCTCTTGTAGTTCTTATTGAAGAACTTGTTGAACCTTTTAACCATCGGGCTATTTCCTCCGGGTCAATGACTTCTTTGACCTCGGCTCTCTTGCCATCCTTAACAATTAGAGCGGTTGTTTTGGGTGCAATTTGTCTCTTCGGGTCTTTTCTTCTTAGCTCAAATTCGTAGGCTTTGAGATCCGAGAATAGCTCATGGTTGGATGTCTTTGATAGGTCCATGGAATGTCTTAGTGCCATGACCTTCATTTCCCATTCATTGGGGAGACTTTTTAGGATCTTCATACACATTTTCATCGTGTATATTCTTTTCCAAGAGCGATAGCTCGTTGGTAATTTCGTGAACCGAGCATATAGTTGATCCAGGGTTCTCTCCTGCGATCATTTTGAAATTCTCAAATTTTAAAGACAAGCCCACCGATAATTTATTTTCCTTGATTTGCTCGAGCCTTCACAAATCAATGTTAGCTTGTCACTGATTTCTTTAGCCGTTTTGCATGATTTGACTTTATTGAACATGGCTTTGTCCAAGGTTTTGTAAAGAATATCCTTGGCCACATTGTCGGGTTGTATCTTTTTCTGTCATCATTTGTCCATTCGGCTCTTGGTTTTTCAACCATAGTTGGTCTAGGAAGCGACATCCCTTCTTCACCTTCACCGCAGACTCTCCTTACAGTGTGTTCACTTTTAAAATTTGTAGTGGCCCATCCTCTATCACTATCCACATCTCATCATGTAATCTTTGATAGATGAGCTCGCATACGAATTTTCCAATCATCAAATTCTTCAATTGTGAACATAGGGATGCGTGTCAAATTTGCTTCCATGATAATAACTTTTGATAATAAAAAGAGTTTTGAAAACTTAATTACTAAAACAGACTTTGAAAAATTTGGAGATCTAGTTCAGTAACCAGTGCGGAAGGCTCAATGAACCAACCGCTCTGATACCACTTGTAGGTCCCAATGGGTGTGAGTGTAAGGTTTAGAAAGGGGGGGTTGAATAAACCTTACCAACTTTTCGATTTAGTCCTTTTAAAAGTTCGAGTTGATGCTACTTTGGCCTATGTCCTTGGTGGACAGCTAATTTAGTTAATCAGTAGAGTTAGTCACTCAACAAACTCGACTGAGCTGTTGATAGAATAACTCAGCTGTTAAGACTAAAGACTTAGCTCAGCTGTAGTTTGTTTTCAGCGGAAGACTTAACACCCTTAAATTTGTTTTGGTATTGATTTAATGCTTGGTTTAGTACTTAGAGATTATCAAATGGATAGCAAATTTATCAGCAGAGTTAAACAGATAAGATGTAGAAATTAAAGTGCTGAAATGTAAATGACACGAAAAGTTTTATAGAGGTTCAAAGATGGGGTAATTCTTCTACTCCTCTCTTCTCCAACTCCTGGAGGAATCCACTAAGTATTGATCAGTATACAAAGTGGTAACAGTCCAGATACAAGTCTTGATCACACCGGTGACTTGATTCTTTGGGACTCGATCTGGAGATGCCTTGGTCACGCGGTGGCTTCTCGCACGACTCGAACTTCTTCACAGTGGCTTGCTTTACTCTGACTCACTTGCTCAAGCTCTTTGGATTTGATCACGAAGCCCTCCAAAAACTCGAGACGGCGGTTCGACCTTGAACCTTTCTACAATCCTCCTTGGAATGTAGACCCCTTTTCTTCAAAGGTTTCCTCTTCAATGATTGAAGCTATCTTTCCTTCACAGGTGAGTGTTGGATTAATTTTCTTCGTAGTGTAGGCTTGAGGATTAATCTTGAATGATTTGAGGATATTTTAGGTTCTGATTCAAAATGTTTTCTTGAAATGTTCGTGGTTCGGGTAGTCAAGGTTACCTTCTCTCGTAGTCATTCCTCGGCCTTTTATAGTGATCTTTCAAAAATCTGCCCATTGAAGAGATAGCTTATTTTTTAAAGTCGCTTGTGGTCGCTGGATTGTCTTGTTGCGAGTCCTTGGAGTTGCCACTTCCTCGTATGAATTGTTCTTCACTTTTGAGTTCGACACGGTGTAGTGCTTCCCATTGGTTCATTCCCTTGCACGCTTCGGGACCGAGCACTTCGAGAAAGGTAGCATGGAGGTATTACTTGTTTAAGTAATTCTCTTGATTTCTATGTAACGGATCTCTTTGATTATCTCGACTTGACCGCATTTCCTTGCTTTCCCAGGTGACTTAGAGTCGGGTTTCCAATCATTGGATGACTCTTTGTCACTTCAACTTGAGACTTGGCTATCTTGAGTTGACTTGATCGATACTTTACTCACCGCATCTCAAATTTGCACCTTGATCGAGTTCCGTCTTCTCTTCTTTGCCATACTCACTGCCTTGTCTTGCGGTGTCTTCCTTCTAGTTTCGGTTGTCATCTTGCATGTTTAGGCATAGTTGACTTAACTCGGCTTGACCAGCCCCTATTTGTTACAATGCGATTTTACAACAAAAATGGGATGCCAACTTCATATTCTAAGTTTTACATGGCATTCTTCAAAATCTAAACAATAAATTTCCCAACACCGTGGATGAGCTACCGACGTAAAATTTTGCTTGATCTTTAACTCCTCACACCAAGCTCGTATCC
This sequence comes from Rehmannia glutinosa, assembly GCA_016081115.2. NCBI lineage: Eukaryota > Viridiplantae > Streptophyta > Magnoliopsida > Lamiales > Orobanchaceae > Rehmannia > Rehmannia glutinosa. Next base: position 14,340,022 of record CM071927.1, read on the forward strand.
TGCTCCCGCAAATTGTATTCCATTATCCGATATAAAGACCCGAGGTGTTCCATATCTAAGATACAATATTTTGCCACATGAACTTCATCATTGTGTCCTCATTTATTTTAGCTAAGGGCTCGCTTCTACCCACTTGCTAAAATAATCAATTGCTACTATCAAGAATTTTCTCTTACTCGAAGCTGGAGGAAATGGACCCACTATATCGATGCCCTATTTTGCAAAAGGACATTCCGAGCTCATAGTCATCAGCTCCTCCGCCGGTCGATGTATCAATGGTGCATGAATCTGGCATTTTCTCACACGTTCTTACTAGATTCTCTGTTTATTCCTTCAAATAAGGCCAAAAATACCCTGCCCTTCGCACCTTTTTCACCAAGATTCTTGCTCCCATATGATTTTCACAACACTCTTCGTGCATCTCTCTCAGCACATATGTGCCCTCTTCTCCACTCAAACACCTCAGCAAAGGGATAGAGAAGCCTCACTTGTATAGTTTGTCCCCAATTATGCAAAAACGCGTGACTCGGATTTTCAACCGAGCTGCTACACGCCTATCTCCCGGTAGAACCCCTTCTTTTAGATAGGCCATGATAGCCGACCTCCAATCCTCCTTTTCTTCAATCTCTCCGACCTCCAAACTCAACACAGTTTCCTTTGCCCTCAAGAACGTGATCTGTTTGGCTTGATTCTCTAAGGCCGAGCTGGCCATTTTTGCCAACAAATCTGCCCGACCATTCTCTGCCCTCGGAACTTAGATCTTGATCTCCTTCAATTTTCCTTCTAAAGCTCGGTATGCTTCAACATACCTCTTCATCCTCTTCTCCCTACTTCAAATTCTCCAATGCTTGCTTCTGGACGAGCTGAGAGTCCATGTAGATGACTATTCTAGTGGCCCCCATCTCAATGGCCATTTGGATCCCTCTAATAAATGATTCATACTCCGCCTCATTATTGGATAATTTGAACTCTAACCTTATAGCAAAATCATTCTCGACTCCATGTTGGCTGATTAGGACAACACTCGCACCACAACCCGAGCTCCCTACTGAACCATCTACATAAATCACCCATGTTCCTTCTGCACTGTCAGCTCTTGTCAATTCTTGAACAAAATCCGTCAAAGCCTGAGCTTTGATGGCCGACCTATTCTCGAACTCAATATCATAATTGCTCAATTCGATAGCCCACTTCACCAACCTCCCTGCCACCTCTGGCCCACTCATCACATTTCTTAACGGGAGATTAGTTCGGACAATTACCTTGTGTAAGAGAAAAAACAGCCGAAGTCTCCTCGCGGTCACCACCAAGGCTAAACCCACCTTCTTGATTTCCGCATACTATAGCTCAGCATTCCTCAACACCTTACTAACATAATACACCGGCTTCTGGACCGACCTATCCTCCCTGATCAAGACGGTACTGACCCCTTGCTCTCCCACTGAGATGTATAAGTATAAAGGTTCTCCTGGCATTGACTTAGTCAGCAATGACAAATTAGCTAAATAATTTTTCAAATCCTCAAAGGCTTTCTGACAATCCTCATCCCAAACAAACTTTTTGGCCTTTCTCAACACCTTAAAGGGCAAGCTCCTCTCCGAAGTAGAAATAAATCGATTCAGGTGCCGCCACCGACTGTCAAACATTGCACATCTTTAGTATCCCGAGGTGGTGCCATCTCTCTAATGGCTCTGACCTTCTCCGGATTAGCCTCTATCCCTTTCTCTGTCACCATGTACCCTAAGAATTTTCCCGACCTCACACTGAAAGCACACTTCTTAGGGTTGAGCTTCATTCAGTACTTTCTCAAAGTGTGAAACGTCTCAGCTAGGTCATGCACATGATCCCCGGCCTTCATGCTCTTGACTAGCATGTCATCTACATACACTCCATATTTTTCCCGAGCTGACCCTCAAACATTTTATCCACTAATCTCTGGTATGTGGATCCTGCATTCTTCAATCCAAACGGCATCACCACATAGCAAAAGGTCAGGGCCGGCCCTGACATTTCAGGGGCCCTTGGCGATGAGGAAAAAAGAGGCCCCTATAAAAAAATATAATAAAAATTTCGAGCTCTTACAACAAGAAAAATGCTAAGAGACAACACCAAAAAGACAACGAATGTTTGCCATATTGTTGTCTTTTGAAGTATTGACAATGCTTTTTTCGGAAATCGTCGTCTATTAGCCTTTTTTTTTTAAAGACAAAGTGTTTTCGTGCCTAAGAACAATTATGTCAATCGTTGTCTATTAGCGTTTTTTTGTTAAAGACAACAATGTATTTGGGTCTAAGACAACTACTTTGTACATCGTTGTCTATTAGCGCCCTTTTTTCCCCATAAAGACAACAATTGTTTGGGCTTAAGATAATAACTTTTTAAACAGTTGTATATTAATTAAAACGTTTCTATTCTTAAAGACAACATATTCTTAACGTGGTGTATATTTAAAGAATTACAACATTTTAGAATTGTTGTACATTTACAAAATAGAAACACAACAAAAAACGTTTTTAAATCACGTTAGTTTTAAACACGTTTTTATTTTATTTTTTATTTTTAAACTTAATTAATAATTAATCAAAATGAGAACATAAAAGAAATAAACAATTAACATAACATTCATGCAATCTTGAAGATTTTGTTTATTTTGTTCAACACATTTGCAACACTTGTAATTCAGATAATAAATCATCAGCATCAATGTAATTTTCATGTAATCTATTTTCATCCATTGAAAGTAATTACTTCTTAGGACTAAATAAAAAACCAAAAATATTTTCAAAGACATTTAATTGTTCAAATCTACTCTTTTGAGATGAAATAGCAAAAATCAATTACAACAAGAAAATAATTAGTCTGAAATATTCTTCTCGGTGATTGTGATATCTCTTCATTGTAATTTTTATCAAATTGTTTCTTCTTATGAACATTATCATAAAGAAAATGGTCATTTGATTTATTTTTTTTAACTTTTGCAATTTGGTATTTTTTATTTTTTGGGGCCTTATAACTATTTTTTTAATAAAACATGTATACATATATAAAACCTATGTAAAATCGGGGCCCATCAAAAGCGGGGGCCCTAGCGTCGCCTCTCGGTGACTACCGGGATCGCCCTACAAAGGTGCCAAAAGAGGTGGTGAAGCTCACCCTCTTTTGGTCCTCCTCCGCTGATAGATCGATGATAGCCGCGACGTCGTCCATCATGCTAAGCAACTCACACCCCCAAGTTGAATCCACGAGTTGATCGATTCGGGGCAATGGATAGTAGTCTTCGGGCAAGCCCTATTCAAGTCCCATTCTTGTGTTTATTGTTGGACTCTTGTATTTCTTTTCATTCCGGTTTGTAATCAGAAGGGCATAGGACCCTTTGACTTTTAAGTTGTTATCTTTAGATCATATCGGGGATGTAATTTGGATTATGGATATTGTGGGATGTAAGTTGTAACTTGTTCTTTATTTCGCTGCTATTTGACTCTGTTCCATTGGGTTTTCGTTGATATTCGTCTAGATTGTTGGTTTATTTGTATTTAAGTTGTTGATCGTAAATCGCGTCCCGTTTCGGGGGGCGTGATGATTAAAGTGGTATCGAGCTCGGCTAGTAAGATGGAAACTTACACCGAAATGACCCGGAGATAGGTTCCTCTGCGCTTGGATTTGGGTACCGCTACGAGATGACCTAAGTTGATTCTTGGACGACTATTTAAACTCTTTTGGGTTGTCATAGTGTTAAAATATCCAGATATTTCTCAATTTGGACATTAGGTGGTTTAGAAATCTCATGATTTGAAGGCTATAATACACCAATATGATGAGACCTGAAGGATATAAGACTACCTCTTGATGGTATATGATTTGGCTATGCGAAGCATTATGGGATCTAGATGCCTAGTGATATGACTTCGAAAAGAGATAATATGGGAATCATTCAATATATATGATTTACAGAGGGTAGTGCCATCGAGTTATTCAATCTTAAATACTTGGACAACCTTATGTAAGGAATTTGGCTTATGGTTTAGATATCACCATTAAGATATGTTAAGGATGTGAATATTGCATGATCTCGACTAGATATCCCCACTAAGTATTTTGTAAGTTATAATGTCTAAGTTACCAACTGTGTTTGGATGATGATTATCTAGGATTATTCGGACTACTATTGCGATTCAAACACTTATCTGATATTTGAAAGAGTTGATTGTTTGAGTTGATTGATTGAGATTTAGTTGTCGATTATTTAAGTATTGATTAACTAATGATGAGATGGACACCATTACTTTATATAATGTATTTAAAAAGCGTTGCTTTATCCGAAATAATGAAGGTCCTTATGGATATGAGAATTTGAGATCACTACTATACGATTTTGGAAATGATTGATGAGATCTCGACTAATAATACCAATGGATTGAAATTTGGGACAACCTAGCACTTTAGCGATGAAATCTACTATCAATTGTTCAAGGAATGATACGATGATATTAATAAGTGTCGACTATTTAGTTAAATCGAGACTATTATTACGATATCCCTTTCTTAATTGAATGAAATATTGACTAATTGTAATAAGCAATGATATATTCGGGAATTGGATTATAAGATGTATATGTCGAGCTAATAATTATGGGAACAATACATTAGAGCGATATGTGGAGTTATATATGATTAGATAAGCGATAATCGAATAATGATGCAAATCTTACGGATCATATGTACAGGGTACTACGAATAGTGTCTATTATGCGATAATGAGAAGAAATTTTGAGTATCACGAGGTAGTTAGAGATATTATTGCGGGATGGTTATTAGAAGTTGATGATGTGAACTCGGATCGGATATAAAGTGCCCCTACGCCGTCTAAGTTTTGATATTGAGGATAGAATAGATCATTCATGAATAGACACATGAAGTATGAATCTCGTCTTTAATTTGAAAGGAATTAGTTCAGAAGAGAATTTGGGGACCAAATTCCTTTAAGGAGGGGAGGATGTGAGGCCCCGAATATTTCAACCGTAGACGACACGATCGCGGACTTTTTCCCGATAATTTATTCTTATATTTACTATTTATTTTGTGATTCGTATTGTGTTAATGGATTTCGCATCGGTTATCTATTTAATCTTACTGATCTTTGAAAGCTATCTACTACTAAATTAGTATTTTAAAAATACAATACCTTTGTCTTGAAAGATCATTTAGTAAACATTCTATTTTCGAAACAATAGTACTTGAGGTTTACTTTATATAAAAATCCAACTTTTATATTGAAATAACAAGTGTCTCATACTTGATTTTTGGTACTAATACCGCGTTGGATAACCATTCCGGAAATTGGATCTCTCTGATATGCCCCGCGTTCAATAGCTTTTGCACCTCCGCTTGGATTATGGCGTTCTTCTTATGACCAAAATTTCTTTTCTTTTGTTTCACAGGCTTGTATGATGGATTGACATTGACCCTATGCTCAGCTATACTCAGATCAATTCCCACCAAATCTTTTGCCGACCAAGCAAACACATCAATATTGTTCCTTAGAAATCCCACCAGCTCTTCCCTCAACTCATCAGATAATCTTTTCCCAACCTTGGTGACCTTATCCGGGTCACCCGGCACCAGCTCAACCACCATCATCTCCTCATTAGGTTGCACATGCTCCACAGGCTCATTAAGCTTAATTATTTTATCTTTATTTTTATCATCATCAAAGACATTTTCCCTCTCCGCCTTTTGAATACTATCCACATATAATTTCCTAGCCATGTACGGATCTCCGCCGACCTCACCGACCTCTTCCCCTACGGGGAATTTCATTTTCAAATGGTACACTGACACCACAGCTTGAAAAGCATTCAATGACGGTCTACCCAACATAACATTATACGAAGAGGGTGCATCTACTATCAAGAATCTAATCATCCTAGTTTTGCGACTATGCTCCTTGCCCAAAGAGACAGGTAAAGTAATCATACCTATTGGTTGGATGGTTCCTCCTGCAAATCCAACCAACGCTGCGTCCACCGACTCCAACCCGACCTGGAGATCCATCTTTCTATAGCAATCATAGAACAAGATGTCCGTCGAGCTCTTTGTATCCACAAACACTCGCTACACATCGTAATTCGAGATCGTGGTCGTGATCACAAGAGCATCGCTATGAGGTGTCATGATACCCTTGCTATCACCTGGACCAAATTGGATGTTCAGCCCTGGTCCGACCTGCTCTAACAATTGCTCTTGCACCCGATCTGGAGTTGCTGCTCTCACATAGCTCTTACGAGCTCTCTTTGGATCCCCTTTCTCCAGCCCTCCAATTATCATTTAGATGACCTCTTGCCGAGGTGGAGACGGAGGTGGAGGTAGCTCTTCCCTTTCCACCCTCCTCTGCTTCGACTCTCGCCGTGGTTGATTGTAACCACGATGGTCCCTCTTATACTACCCCTTCTTCTCCTTTTTATCAATGTACACAAATTCCCTGAGATGACCTGCCTGAATGAGCCTCTCAATTTCATCTCTCAGGTGTGTACACCGATCTGTCATGTGCCCATACTCATTATGGAACCTGCAAAATTCCTTGCACTTTGCCTTTATTGGTGCTTCTGCGTGCGTCTTTGGCCGCCTCAGGTCGGGATGCCTTTCGATAGCAACAAGCACCTCGCCCTGAGGTAATGCCAATGGGGTATATTTCTCGTACCTCGGTCGTCCAATCATCACCTCAGACCGTGGTTTTTTCTGAGATCCTTTATCCTCCCGATCTTCTTTCCTATCACTTCTTTTCTCTCTTTCCTCCCTCTTCATCTTCCTCGCCTTCTCCAGGTTAATATACCTCTCCGCCCGAGCTAACAGCTCATCAAGGTCTTAATAGGATCTATCACCAAAGATTCGAAAAATTCCCATCTTTCGTGCCCCGAGCTAGGTGATAAGGGTTTTTTTATGCATGTTTTATGTGTATATTTGAGTATGATTTGAGTTATTTCATCGTTAGTTTCATAAATATTTGATTGTACATAGTTCATATTACTCCGAGGTGCTTTTATTGGTGTAGATTGATGATTCAGAGCTATTTTTGGTGAATTTTGGGCCATGGTTTCATGTCATAACATACCCAGGGTTTATGGATGCAAAAACACTCGAAATCCCAAGCTAAACGCTGGCGTCATTTCGGGGCCTTTTCAGTCAAACACGGGGGGGTGTGCTTTTAAAGCACGGTCGTGCTTTTGAGGAGCCAAAATCGGCAGATTTTGCGGCCAAGACGTACCAAACACGGCCAGGCCGTGCTTTTGAAGACGGCCGTGTTCGGGAAAATCGCGAACACGCGGCCTGGCGTCTTTGAAAGCACGGGCGTGCTTTTCGTCCAGACTGGGTTTTTCTTTGGCGAAAATTATGGAGACTTTTCCTTTTTGCTTTTTGACAACCCTTGAGCAACTTTTACACCTCATTTTGATGCACCAAGCCTATTATTCCCTCAATTATCATATGACAACAATGATTCAAACAACTCAACTATGGAAGTGGAACATTTGTTTAACAAAAGATGGCATTATTGATGTGTTCTTTCACAAAGATGGTGCCTATAAAAGCCAAGAGTTTGAGTTGGGATATTCACTAATTCATGAATTCATTCATAGAGAGATTCATTGTATATTCATTGTATATTCTAAGTTTCAAAGCAAAATACATTGAGAGGATAAAAGAGAGGTAGAGTTGGAAGTTGAAGGGCAATAGAGGAGAAGGCTTGGAGCTCAACATCATTGAAATCAACCAAGGAGGAAGTCTTGAATTGATTTTGAAAAAGAGCTAAGTACACCATGTTCATTTTATTCAAATCTTCATGTGTAGTATACTCTTTTGTCAAAGTCATGTGTAGCTAAATTTCTAGTGTTTGAATGTAATGAACTCTAGAATGAATTTGTGATTAAGGTTTGAATATTTTTAATAAAATCTTCATGTTTTGTGTGATTCACTTATATTATGCTTTATTCATTCAAATTGGTATATGCGCAATATTGATTTGAAGTTTATTTTTCATCCGGGAAATCGAGATTCATGGTGAAATAGACCTATGTAAGTGAAAAGAGTTGCATGCAATCCTAGATATAGGACGACATAAATTTTTGGATTAGGGTCAAACCTAATATGGGAATTCACAAATAGTTATAATCTTTGTCTTGGGGTTTTAACTAGAAAGAGATTTCGATTAATCAACTTGAGGTTAGAAGTTATTCGCTCGATAGAGGGTTTAACTTAAATTGGGAATTTCTACGGTCCATGAAACATGAGATTTTACTAAAAGAGGTTGGTTTTTGCTTAAGGGTTTATGGTTGTATTTTTATCTTGTTGAATCACAAAAACATTCTAGAGGGATTTACATTCAAACACATTTCTAGCTCTTGAATTCTTAATTCTACAATCTACTTTTATTTGATCTTCTGTAAGTTGCAATTATTTTAAATTCTCTATTTTTCATTTTCCTTTTTAACAAACAAAACTCTGAAAATTGTTAGATTAAATAACAAAAAGACGGTAATTATTAGTACTTGCAATCCTCGTGGGAATGACACTCGGTACTCAATAATCTATACTATAAAATGATAGGTGCACTTGCCTACGGTTTTCTAGAGTAGCTTTTGAGCCATCACTAGGGCATTAGCCAAAATCTCCGGACTAGCCGAAGGCACCTCCAATTAGTCGTCGTAAACCTCTGTATGTAACTCCGAAGTCCTTCCCCCTCCTCTGCTTGATTGTAAACAGAGTCAGGAGCGACTTTTGGTACTTACGACAGCTCGTGAACTAATTGAGGAATGCCGAACTGAAGTCATCAAAATTTTTGATAGAGCCTGGAGCAAGCTGGCTAAACCATCGCTGAGCTGACTTCGTTAGGGTGGTAGGAAAAACTCTACACATCACGCCATCCGTGAACCTGTGTAGCAAGGCAGCATTTTCAAAACGACGGAGATGATCCCACGGGTCAGTGGTACCATCATATTCAAAACTCAGAGTTCGGTAAGATGATGGGAGTTCATCCGCCATCACTTCATCCGAGAAGGGAGTTCCCCTCCACACTTGGACTGAAGATGCTCCTGGTGCTCCTGCAACCCTCCTACGAATATCCCTTACTTCACGATGGAGGTCATCCATCCGTTCCGACCAATCCTGATCCTCAATCGATGCATGCTCTGTCCTCGACGAATGCACTTTCTCCGACGCAACATTCTGCCGACCTCTCTCATCGACTTCCAGAGGAACCCCAGGCGGAGGGACCACATGAGGAGGGACCACTAGTGGGCGGACCACAGGAGGAGGGACCACAGACGGATTTGGTGGCAGAAGAATCTCCCTCAGCCGCCTTTTCACCATTTGCTCGACGGCCCTAGTAATGATACCACCCAACTGTTCAAAAAAGATTGGGCCCAAATCAACACTACCACCAGACATAGGTGTTTGCCCATCCATCCCTCGCCCCTCGGAAGCTCGCCCCCACCCTCCACCGGGGTTGGCGAAGGCGGAGGCCTAGTGTTTTCTTGCGTAACTCCACCAGGAATATCTCCCAACGGCGTGCGATTCAGGTCTTCCTCCAAATTCCTCCTTACATCCTCCATAACCACAGACGGCGCCAATTGGTTGCTCTAAAAAATACTCCTCTCCCGCCGATCAGCCTTTGGGTCGAACTCCTCCGTAAAACCTGCACAAAGGGGGCTCGGAGGGGGGCTCCAGCGTACCCTCTCTGATGCTTAAGTTAGAAACTTGGAAGAGAGGCAATAGGCAAAAATGTAATGTGAAAGTAAAAGTGTGATTAGGTTAGGAATGAACCTGGACTTGGGCTTTTATAGCTTAGCCCGGATTAGGGTTTTCGTAAAATCCAAGATTCTGTTACGATTTGGTAATAGAATCATCATTAGTATAGGATCGGATCTTCCAAAACCCTAATTTACCTTCACAGGACCTCATCCCGAACCAACCTATTACACCTCAGATCGTCCTTCTAATAGCTTCATGTCTTAAGTACTAAAGAATCTCCTCCTGAACGCCTCTCCAAAGATCGTCTTTGCTCTTGGAGTCGAGCTATAACAAGCCTTGACCCAAGTAAGTCAAGATGGCCCAACACTTAGGACTTAGCAGACGGCTCAATGCTTAGGACTTAGCAGATCGGCTCAATGCTTAGGGCTTAGCAGGTCAACCCAATGCTTAGAGCTTAGCAGGTCAACCCAATGCTTAGAGCTTAGCAGGCCAGCCCAATACTTAGGGCTTAGCAGGTCGGCCCAATGCTTAGAGCTTAGCAGGCCAGCTCAACACTTAGGGCTTACAGATCGGCCCAACACGTAGGGCTTAGCATGTCGGCCCAATGCTTAGAGCTTAGCAGGCCAGCCCAAGACTTAGGGCTCGCAGATCGGCCCAACATGTAGGGCTTAAGCATGTCGACCCCATGCTTGGGGGCTTAGCGAGCCCCCCCAACACTTAGGGGCTTAGCGGTCGGCCTGCACCATATTTTACCCTTATCAACGGGTATTTGGCTAAACTTAATTAACTGATCTTATAAGCTTTTACATCTTATAATATATTTTTAGAACTTTTAAGATATTAGATCTTATTTTAAAATAAGTTGTTGAACTTCTTGGATAAAATAAGATGGTGTAGCTTTTAAGAGGTTAGTAATGTCAATTTTGTAATTAAAATAGTCAATTAAAGGAGGTTGTTGAATTAAATAATATCTTATTATCAAAAAAAGTTGGGATTCCCACCTTTTTTAAAAACAACTTATAAGCTCCTAACATAAGATGTTAGGAGCTTATAACATTTGTTTTTAAAAAAAAGTTTACCAAATAAATTTAAACAACTTATAAGCTTTCAAACATCTCAAAAAATATTTTAAAGAGCTTATAAGCTCAACCAAATACCCTCAAAATTTGTCCCCATAGGTCATTTTATTCATTGAAATTAGTTTGTCCATATAAGTGGACTTTTGTTCAAAAAATATAGATGAACTATTACCTGGCCGGTTAGTAAATGAAACAAATTGGTACGTGTTTGTCCGGTTCCTCATTATTGCAATCTATTTTGTCCAACACCTTGTTGTGATTTTCTAATTCTATAGATCTATTATATTTGTCTAGGTTTATTTTTATTCTTATTTGTTTTGGGGGAGGGGCTTTTTGATCCGTATAGATTTGAGATCATATATGCAGAATCGATTCTTAGTTGATATTGTCATTGTAAGATTTTTTATAAACAAAATTTATTTTGATGTTAAAGAATAAACTTAAATCAATACTTTCTCTTAAACCCGTTAATAATTTCAAACCACTTCAAGCGAATGAACCTGGATAGATTTGTAAGTGAGCAGGCGTCTAACAAATAACTCGTGAATAAGCTCGAGATAGTGTTCATTTATGTTTGTTTACTTAGTTAAACGAGCACAAATGAACATTTTAGGCTCGATATAATAAACAAAAGAACTTGAACAATTCTATATTCGTTCATTAATAACTCATGAACAAGCTCATATATTATTTGCTTAGAATTATTCATGAACGCAAAGCTTTTTGAATATACCAACAAGACGATGCATGTCATATTTGATGGGAATTTGCATTGCAATGAGCAACATTATTTCTTCGTATTTGTCTTTGGAACATTTTTTTCAACTATTTGATAGTGGTCAATTTGTGTGTGTTTTCGTCTACAGATTGAATAAATGTTTGTTTGTTAACTATTCATAAACAAAATTAATATAGTTTGTTTATTTATTGTTCACGAACGAAATTATCAATTATTCACCAACGTGTATGAACACAAACTTAATACGAACATGTTGGCGAACGTGTTCACGAACAAATTCAAACATCAAATAATTATCATGCCAAACACGAACAAACTTTTCAATCAAAATGCAGATCAAGCTCAAGTTAAGCTCAAAATATGTACAAAACTAAATGAACATATGGAAAATATGCGAAGGCTCGATTCTACTCTGATCATTTACAATCCTAAAGTTGGATATTATCTAAGTCATTCTCATCATGTTTTCATTGAGATTTTCTTATATAAAGTTTTAGATAAGTCAAAGTAATATTAAATTTGTGAATATAAATAAATATTTGTACTTTGATAATATATATTTATATATATATATATATATATATATATTAAAAGAGATGTCTCTATAAATAGTATCATAGCAATTTTCGGCCCATTTCACAATCTCTCTCTCTCTCTATATATAGGTCTCTAAAAATAGTATCGCAAAATTTTATCGACTAATGAAAAATACTATAAAAAGTAACTAAATTCTATACATTAAAATAATTTGATTATTATTGAAATTACAGTTTTTAGTATTCAATTTTTAAGGTTCTTTAATTAAAATTATATAAAAGTCAGCTTTCCAAATTTGTATGTCTATTGTATTATTTAATATATTTGTCTTTATCTTTTTCTTAAAAAAAAAAATTTAATAACTTCTTTGTTTTTTGATCCGTTTCTTACGTATAGTATGTCAAATTAATAAAAAAAAATTACGATATTCAACTTGACACCACATTTCATATATAAAATAAAATAAATATAAAAACCAAAAAAATGATATATTTACATAAAATTTTATTTTGTAATGGGGTAAATTATACATTCGGGAAATTGGAAGTCAATTTTTATATTCAAGTATTTGGCTATTTTTTATATGTGTATAGATATTATTCGGGTTTAACTCATTTCTTCATAATTATATAAAATTATATTTAAGTTGATTAAATTTAATTTACAAATGTTTATTTTAATTGAAGAAAAATTATCTGAAATATGTATCTAAATATTATATATATCCATACATAGAATTATATATATATATATATATATGAAAGTAGTTAAATTTTATTTAATAAGAAATTATATTCATAATAGTTTTTCATATATAGGATATTATTTTTATATATATCAATATTTATAGAAATTATTTTTTATATTTATCAACGTAGATAGATATCTAGTTTTTAAAGTTGTAATCTTAACACTTATTAAGGATCTAAATATGAATAAGCGCAATGAACAATGAAGTTGTGTCTTGTGCAAGTTTAGAAAAAAATCACTTTTGAAGATCGAACACAAATACATAATATGTAGAGCTACTAAGCCGTAGCCCCTCAATGAAACGTGTTAACGTTGAGATTTACAGAAAAAATGAGAATCTAACATTTACAAATAATATATTTATATACTTGTATATAGACAAACGATTGGATAAGTTCAAGTCAATTATTTTAATTTTCCATTTTAATTGAAAATATATCTAAAGAGTTGGGTGAAGATAACAATTTCAAATTTACGCGGGTGCGAATCCACCATTCTTGGGCAAGAGCTTGAATTAATCGTCATCGAGTGAGAGTTTAAGATTATGATAACTCTTCAAATAATGATATGGTCGTGGAGCCTTTATATACGATATAGATGTTGGCATGAAAAATGTGGTTGAAGTTGAAGATCAGTTTGAAGCTGAAGATCAGTTGGTGGAAGTTGATATTGGGTCAGCAAATGTAGTTGTTGGTGAATATGAGCAAGCTAATATTGACATGGATAATGTGGTTGAAGTTGGAGACCAAGGGTAGATGTTGATATTCGGTCACCGAATGCAGTTGTTAGGGAATATGAACAAACAAATACTAACATAGAGAATGTTGTTGAAGTTGGAGGCCAGGAGATGGAATTTGATGTTAGGTTGAGGAATGTGCTTGCTGGGAATATGAATATGAGCTTGTTGGGGAATATGAACAAGCTAATGTTGACATCGAGCATGTGGCTGAAGGTGGGGACCGACATGGAGCATATGGCTGAAAGTGGAGACTATATGGTGGAAGTTGATGTTGGGTTGGAATAATGTAGTTGTAATATTGACATAGAAAATGTGACTGAAAAAGGAGGCATGGAGTGGAAGTTGATGTTGGGTTAGCAAATGTGGTTGTTGTGAAATCAGAGCAAGCTAATGTTGATATAGAGAATCATCATTGAGGTTAGCCTAGTAGCCACATGTATTACTCGAATAATCTTACAAGTATTAATGCTAGAAGAATAATTCGAATAATTTTGTTGATCCGAGGACTTAGTTAAAGAGCTAAGAAGTGAAAATATAAAAATTTTGAGTGGTGGAGTGGATTGGATACAATAGTCATATTCAATGTTGTCTTGTTTTCCATCTTAAAAGTGAGCAATATTGAGTGCAGTTTGGTGAAATACGCAACAACAAATGAATCTTATGGTATTGATGTAGTTGTGGGTATCATGGAGCATATTAACGAATGTTTTACTATAGTGGTTGTGGGATTACAGTTAAAAAATCATGAAAGATATATCCACATTAACATGCACGCGGCGAGATATATCCACATTAAACATGCGGGGGCCTCAAGTGACATAAGTTATTAATTATATATTTTGAGAATTAATTGTGGCTCTTTTATAACATTATCACTTAAACATGATATGTGGATATGGGGCAAATATTCTCAAGGGTAGATGATTGAAGGAAAAATTAGTATGTTGGGAAAGATTGTTTACTTCTATTGATTCTTACTTGGTACAGAATGAGCAAGACATCCCCATTTATACTAAACAACTTTCTAACCAATGGCTGGGATTTATTTAATCTAATAGTTATAATTCATTTACTAGAATAATCCTAAAAATATCTAGCTCACTAGAAGTTTGTACGAACCTTTTTCAAATAATATGTAATATATTTTCTTAAGATATTTCTAGATAAATTCTAGAACTTGGATCTTTTGGATTTGGATTCTTATTTTACCTTTTAACTCAAAAGAATATTTTTCAAGCCCAAAATCAAGTTTAGTTTCCAATAATCCCTTCCGAAGAAACTTCTAAATTTGATGAATTCTTCATGTTTGAATGGTTCGATGAATATTTCTGTAATTTGATCTTGAGACTTCACATACTTCACTTGCACATTCTTTTCTTAAAATGCATTATCATATATAGTGGTAGCGAGTGTCAATGTGATTGCTTAGATCATAAAATATTGGATTCTTTGTCAACGCCATAGTTGACTTGTTGTTGACACAAATTTAAGTTGGAACTTCTTGTCGTCATCCCAACTCCTTCAATAAATATCTCAAACAAATTGCTTGGTAGATACAAGTTGTAGCAGCTATATGATCGGCTTCATAGATTGAGAGAGTGACTATCGGTTGCTTCTTTGACATCCAAGTGAAAGCGGTATCTCCCGCGAAGAAAAAAGTCAGTAGTACTATTTCGATCATCCACATCTCCGGACCAATAACTGTCATTATAACCAACAAATTTGTAACTATTCGTTGTTGAATAAAATAAACTAAAGTTGATCGTACCTTTGAGATAACGAATAATCCTTTTTGCAGCCTTTAAGTGAGTGGTAGTTGGACTTTTCATATATAGACTAATAAGTCCGGTGGCAGTATGTTCTCGATTCCACCTTCCACAGTTTTTGGAATCGGTGGTTCCAAACCATTGAGCACGTATATGGTAAAATATCAAATGCATAATTGGAAGAAAAAAAAAAGTAACACAATTTGTATTTTGAAAATGCATTATTATTTTGCTCAAGTAGATATTTTTCAAAAATAATTATGGAAAATTACCAAAAAAATAATATAATATAACCCTACATATATATATATATATATATATTGGGATTAGTTTTTCTTGCTTAGATAACATAGCAAGAGTACTTAATTTGAACTTATATTGGTTTAGGTTAAGCATTCGGCTTTTATCTTTATATTATCTGCTAATGTTCATTTTATCATTTTCTTTTGTTCCTAAGTGGAAAATGACCATATAGGTTTTGTGCGGCATACCTATTTCTCTCTCTAAAATATTTTCCATCCCTTCTCTCTAAAACACAAACTCATTTCTCCATTTCCCCTCCCTCTCCCTTTCAGCTTCCGTCCCCTCTTCCCTCCCAGCTTCCTGCTGGAGGTGTCCGACGATGTCCAGTCACCGATGATGGTCGACGATGTATGGTCGCCGGTCAGACTCCTCACTTTGCTAGGTTTTTTCTTTTTTGACTTAAATCTGGAATTTTGGAGTTACTTCGTGGAGATGGGTCAACGGTGGCTAGCAACAGGTCAGCGACGGGTGATGGTGGTGGGTTGCAGCAGTAGATCTGGGTGAGGGTGAGCTTCTTTTTCTTTCTCTTTATTTTTTATTTTTTTGTATTTTGTTTGGTTTTGTTGTAAATTTTTTTGTTGGTATCTTTGCTTTCTCGGTTGATTAGTAAAACTCGTAGGGTGATTGGTTTTGTATGTTCTGCAGTATGTGGCGGTTTCTCGTGCCCCATTTTTATTGGTGTGTTGCGATTGTTAAACCATGTATCCCGTATGGAGTGGCTTAAGCTCCTCGGGTGGGAGTGTTTTAGTTTTTTTTTTTGTGTGTGTAGTTCACTCCTTGACAACTATTTGTGCAAAGAGGTTTTTTGCTAGTTGGCAACGATGTAAGTGTTTGTGGTTGAGTTTTAATAAAAGTCTATCGCTCGAGAGAAGAAAAAAAGTGAAAAAATCATGCATATTATTTCGTCACGAGGATCTGACTAAAATAACTATGAGTTGGACTTCTCTTAATTGAATATTATGTTTACATAATATTATGAGTTCTCTAAAGTGCATTTATCATGTTCCTTTTTCAGTCATTGTATGACTATATATATTGAATTGATGTTCATTCATTATAAATTGTCTAAGAATTGTGCACTATAATTGTATTTGTTGAATACAATGGGTTATATAAACGGGAAAAACCTTCAAGATGGCTTACAAAATAGAAACATAAAATTACATTAAAAGCAAAACCTAACTATTACAAGCCTTGAATAGACTCCAACTACAGAAGCATGAATCTTACAAAACTTTAAAGCCGAGTCGAGGAAAAACTCTTCCCACAAGACAATTACGTTCCGACTAGTGTTCACGGTTTGATGTAATGTCCCAAAAGATAAAATGGCTTAGTCTTTTGTATAGTAGCACCACTAATATAAAAGCCCCATCGAACTAGAAATGGTGTGAAGACTGGTTTGTTGGACCAAGAAAATGTAGAAAATGAGATGCTTCCAAAAATGTCAAGACAGATGTGACGACATTCGGGATAATATCCAGTATAACATTCTGCCAAATTTGTCTAACACTTTGTATATCTCTCTAACAATCTGAAATGAAACCTAAGTCTATATATAACAACTATTCCCAACACCTGTAGGAAATTTATTGATACTAAGTGGGCATTACTCACTCATGTGTAACGTCTAGGAGTTACAAGTCACATAATGACCACTATCTAGGAGTTACAAACTCCAACAGACACGTGCACACATGAATCTGGACACCTCCAATGTCCAGATACATCATGCCCAACAGTCACTTAAATTTGTGCCATGCCTATTTTCGAGTGATAAAACTATAGTGAACCTGGGCCTAAAGGGCCGAGCCGGCCAAAGACCCAGGCCGGTCTGGGTGGGCGGACGCCCACGCGCATGTGGCCCATTTGTGATTGTTCACTTGTCTTATAGTATATCTAACCAATAACATCTTCTAATATTTATACTAGGATAAACTATGCTTTATATTCTATGTGGGACAAGGCTAAAACCTTTCAACTCCTTTTGCATAATGCTCATTCTTGTGGTCAACTTCATGTATAAATTTATCACTCGCTGAAATTTAGTTTTGAGAAATAAAAAATACTAATGAACATCTGCTCGGAACATAGATTAATAATTTACAATTTAATTCCTCCAGAATTAAAAATTTAGCCACCAAAAATTTGGTCAAAGTCGCGTCGACGCTCACTTTATCAAAACCAAATTTCCCACAGTATCTCCATGTTTTAAGCAGAAACTTATCAACTGCAACTCAAGTTATATTTGTAAACCAGGAGTTGAAGTGTTTATTTATAGCCGTATTCAAAACCATGCACTCATAGTAAATCAGTTCTTATATTATTTATGTGAAAAATATGCAAAACAAATATTGCATAATCAACTTAACCAGGCCTTTCGTATCGAAAAACTCGATCCCCAATGTCATGATCTATATACCAAATAAGAAAAGACTATACATCGTCAAAATTATTTAATAATTTGTCTATATGACATGATATATCATTTGGTACTTGGCCTATTTTACATATTTTACACAGTTTTGTAAAAATCAGCTTAGAAGCAACAATTATATCCAATTCGGTGAAAAACTCGTCTCAGCCAAATATTGAGGCTAGACGGCCAAATATCCCTGGATAAGATTCCGTTTATGGCCATTACACAATGAAATTCTTTTTGGCGAAGACGAATCAGAGATCTATCCACTATATTCACAGAGCGCTCACCATGGGTCCCAGGTTTATCTAAAGATCGATTCGGTATCTCCGGATTGGAACCTAAGATCCATCGACAGATGAGCCTTTGCATGAGGGATATCCAATTCCATATGTTAGGTTAATACTTCTTTGTTCTTAGCAAATGGCAGTTGATGAGAATCAAGAGTAAACCACCACTAGAAATTTCCCATGCTTGCTTCACCTTGCAGAAGTCGGTTTTTCTCTTGTTTGATTTTCCGCTTTGGTGGTGGACTTTTGATAAAGATGCGCTCATATATCTTCGTTTATTCTTTTTTTGTGGGTGGCTACGTGCCACTTAGCTCGAATAGATCGATTTGAATGAATCAGGTTTATTCCTTCGCAAGATTCACTTTACCATTTTAGAACACACGGTTTCCCGTTCGGCCCCAATCTCTTTATACTATTTCTCTTATTGATTGTGTTTGCTTTGGTTAGCCGCTAAAATATGATAGAGAATCTACGACTACCTGGAATTCCATCATTTGCCGTCTTCTCCCTAAAAAAGGCGTGAAAGCATCCGTAGAATCTCCTTCCGATCTTTCGAATGCCCCATCGGCCTTTAACATAGAGGGGAAATCGTGTGTGCTTGTTATAAATACACCTTTTCCATGTCTTTCTCCGATCCGGGCGCTCGGGAAAACAACCTCGGGGACGCGAATTCTCAAGCGAGTATACAATCCCTTTTTCGGGTAAATAAATCCAACTTCGGAAAAAAAGGACCAAAGTTCTAAGATTAGAACTTGATAGAGAGGCACTCACTCTAAGTCAAAGGGTAAACTCCCTAATAAAAGGCATGGATTCGGAAGTTAAAGACTCAAGAGGTTGTTTGTTTGTGCTTATTGCTCTTATGGTAAAGACAGAAGCCTCCATAGGGGTTTTTGCGACTCCGATGACTACTTAATCGATTAGCATAAACTAAAGGAAGAGGATAGGATTTCTCCAAGGCGCATTCGGAAGGAGAAAGGTTTGTTCTCTAATGTGATATATAAGTAAATTATTCCAACTTGCTTGAAAACCTCGTTATTACGAGAGCGGTGGCTCTGGAACATTTTTACGAGAGATAAGCGTCTTAAATCTTGCTTTAAGTGGCGTATCTATGCAACTCTCCTATGCTTAATCTCATCAATAACACACCCACACCGGTTTGACACCTAGAAATGCGAACTCTTTAAGTAAGGTCTTGATTTGTGGGGAGGTGATCGGGTGACTATTTATGATTCCCTCCGGTAAGAACAATGAACACGGATCTACCAGCATTTGCAAGACAAGAAGTGAAAATCTCAGTGTTTGGTCTTCACAACGAATCAGTTGTCCCCCCAACGCATAAGGAGAGATTTTTGTAGAAAAGAAAGGTAGGACCTAAAAATCCGACGACCTTGACTGAAAAGCTCCCAATTAGGTCCTGGTCGAGTAGCTGATAGACCAAATAAGCACAGTAGCTATTTAGAGCCGAATGAGCTCTATTTGGGATTCCATAGCCTACGCACTTGCCTTTAGGGGATCGAAGTTGGATGAATCTCCAGTGGTTCCTTCCATTGGCGTTATCTAACCACGTTAGCAATCCAGAATAACTGGAAGCTCGAAACGACCGGTCAAAGGAATTGATCCGTTTAGTTTTGTTCTTCTCCTAGTTTTATAGCACACCCATGTAGAGGGATCTTTCCGACGCTAAGCGCGCTGCATTTGGCCAAAAGTATATCCAAAATAAAAGAATTGAAAAAATAGTACCATTTCTAAGCGTCCACCTAGGCATCTGGCTGCCAACCGACTAGCTCCTAGCTAATTATGCAACCTTTATTTTACCTAATTATTCCAATATTTTACTAATCTTACTTGTGATGTAACTTAGTTGATTCATTGTTTTATTCTTTTTTACACTACCATACTTCGAATGGTAGTTTATTCTGAAAGATTAATGGAAAATATACATTAAAATTGAGAAGAATAAATGTTCTTACACTTAAGAGAGCAAAATAAGAACAAGCAAAGAAAGGCTATATCTAGCAAAATGGGGGAGGAGGGAAACTAAATACACCCAGGGTTTGCAAGGAATATAAAAGGACTAAATTATCCTTAACAATACAAAGAAATAACAATAAAAGTAAATCACTAATTAATTCTAACATCCCTCCACAAACTCAAGATACATTTTGCCGGGAGCATCGAGAGTTTGCTAACCAAATAATGAAAATGCGGAAGCAGATGTGCTTTGGTGAAGAAGTCTGCAATCTGTGATGATGAGGAGGAAATGAATGGCAAAGTTATAGTGTTGTGTTGAAGGTGGTGATGAGTGAGGTGACAATCAATTTCAATATGTTTTGTCCTTTCATGAAACACCAAATTGTGGGCAATTTGAATAGCACTCATATTATCACAGTACATAGGAGTGGGTTGGAGAAGAGAAACACCCATATCAGTAAGGAGCCATCATAACCAAACGATCTCGGTGGTAGTATAAGCCATAGCCCGATATTCAGCTTCAGTAGAAAAACATGAGACAATAGTCTGTTTCTTGCTCTTCCACGAGATAAGACAATCCCTAAGAAAAACGCAAAATCCAGTTGTAGATTTACGATCTACCGGATCACTGGCCCAATCAGCATAAGAGAAGGCACGCAACTCTAAAGAGGACATAGACGAAAATAAAAGACTCTGAAAGAGGGTCCGTCTAATATAGCGTAAGATACGAAGAATAGATGCCCAGTGAACAGTAAATGTAGGAGAAGTAACACACTGACTAACAATATGAACATTATAAGCAATATTTGGACGTGTAATGGTGATATAAACCAAGCTGCCAATAATAGCACGATACAAAGTAGAATTTGCCAAAGGTTTGCCATCTGAAGAATAATATTGAACATTGACTTCAATGGGAGAATCAACAGTGCAAGTGTCGGTGAGACGAGCACGCTCAAATATACCAGTTGCATACTTGGACTGTGAGAGGAGATAACCTTTAGGTGACCAACTTACCTTAATACCTACAAAGTATCGTAGAGTCCCAAGTCTTTCATTTCAACCAGAGATGACAATTCTGATTTCAATAATGCAATCCCATCAACATAACTACCCATAATAATCATATCATCAACATATAATGAGAGCACAATAAGATCGTCTGAAGAGTTATTGATAAAGAGAGCAGAATCGTGATCACTACGATGAAATCCAAGAGAATAAGAGCAATTTAGAACTTCTCAAACCAAACACAAGGTGCTTGTTTGAGACCATACAAAGCTTTCTTAAGTTTACAGACCTCTCCTGAATTATGGACCACACCAGGATGAGGAACCATACAAACCTCCTCTTGAAGATTTCCATTCAAAAATGCATTTCTGACATCCATATGAGATATATGTCATTTACGTGCATATGCAACGACAATTAGTGTACGAATCGTAGTCATCTTTGCAACGGAAGCAAATTTTTCCTCATAATCCAAACCATACTGTTGTGATAATCCTTTAGCAACCAATCGTGTTTTATACCGCTCAATAGAACCATCAGACTTAGTTTTGATTTTATACTTCTAACGAGAACCATTTGCATTTTTAACTCGTGGCAGAGGTGTCAAATCCCAAGTTTCAGTTTTTGACAAAGCAGACAATTCTTCAGTCATAGCTTGTTGCCAAAGAGGATCAAGACTGCCTCTTTGTAAGAAGTTGGCTCGGAGAGATTGTGAATAGATGATAAAAAATATTTAAAAGATGGTAAATAAGAAGAATATACAAAATATGGTAATTGAGTAGACTTACGAACCCTTACAAACCCGTGAGGGATAACGGGGAGTAGGATCCACAGTCTCAAGAGGCGGAGAAGTAGTCGTAGTAGGAGAGGGAGGAATAGTATTAGTGGAGCATCGGTACCAGTGTCTACAGTAATATCATCAATATCACCAGCAAAAGGATCAATATGGAGAAGATCCAATTTAGACACATTGTGAGAGCTAGATGGAATGGAGAAAAGATGAATATGCTCAAGAAAGAAAACATGACGCGACACATATAATTAATGTGCAATAGGATCATAACAACTATGCCCCTTTTGACCATCCACATAGCCTAAGAAAACACACATAGTAGAATGAGAAGACTACTACGTTCAACGTGAGGACGAATAACAAAACATGCAGAACCAAATACTCGTAAGAAAGAGTAATCAGGAGCGTAACCAAATAATTTCTCAAATGGTGACACACCCGAGGTATGGGCGGTTGGGATCCTATGATTGAATAAAAAGTCGTAATAACAGTTTCCCTTCAAAATTCACTAGGGATGGAGGCAGATAATAAAAGAGAACGGGCAGTTTCCATGATATGTCTACGTTTTCTTTCAGCAATACCATTTTGTTCGGGAGTATCAACACAAGAAGTTTGGTATACGGTTCCATCTAACGCAAGCATTTCACAAAAATTATTAGAGGTATACCCCACCCAAATCACATCTAAAACACATAAACATGGAATGTTGCGTTTTGACAAAAGCTCAAAAAGATGTATAAATACCCACGAAATCAGAACAACGTTTCATCAGATAAATCCAATAATAACATGAGTGATCATTAATAAAAGAAACATAGTATTGTGACCCTCCTTTTGTGGCAATGAGAGAAGATTCCCAAACATCAGAATGAATCAAATCGAATGGTGTAGTAGAAATGGACATGCTTTTACAAAATAGTAATCCAGAATACTTAGCAAGTTTATAACCAGTACAACCAAAAATATAATGGCTTTTCAAATTCTCTAATAATCCAGTGGAGGCTTAGTATTTCAAACGAGAAAATGATACATGACCCAAGCGAGAATGCCATAAATAAAAACTAGACGGAGATGGACCCAAACGAAAAGAAGACAAATCAACAGTAGAGGCTGCAACATCTAGTACATGAAGTTCATCAAAAATATACAACCCTCCACTCCTACGACCTGTCCCAATCAGCCTCTAGGAGTGAGATCATGCACGACAAGAACCGGAAGAGAAAGTCATAGAATAATGGATTAAACTGTGAATATATATACTGTGAATATATACCGTTAACCTAAACTATGAACCTATATCGTGAACTTATGCAAAAATGTCCACCAGCATCAAACTTATCGTGAACCATATACCATACCGTGAACTGAACAAGTTCTTTGATATTCATACCGTGATGTTATATTTCAAGTCATATAGTGAGTATTTTCATACAATAATTACCAAAAATCATAAAAATGATATTAAAATCGAATATTTACACCAAAGAAGAATAGTAAAATATTTATTACGAAATAAAAATAAGCATATAATGTCTAAAACTTTGAAGTACGATCATATTAGTCCACATATAAGTATATAACATACAATATCGTTCAATTTTCGGGCATAAGCAGATGAGATGTGAGGAGGACAAAGACAAAAATGATATGAAAACGTGAGAGTTACACACCAAATGTAAATATGCCACTTGAATATTATTGTTTGGACAATAAAATTCTCCCATAATGAGAGTAGTGTGGACAATAAAATTTTCCATTTAAGGGCAGCGAGAGGCAGCCAGCTACACCATGTTTCTGTCATTTTTTTTCTTTGAAGGGAATAGATATGTATTGTGTGTTGAAGAAAGAGGATTGAGTTAACCATGGGGTTGGGTTAAAATAAGGGTAAAAATGTAAAATACAAACTTTTTGTGCAGAAAATAGTTTATCATGAAAAAGTGATAAAAATGAGTTTTTTGTATCCCATTTGTGTAATTTGAGCAATTATCACTTTATTTAACCCGATTAAGATTAAGCAACGTAACATATTCTAATACTACCATTACTAAAACTATTAAACAAAATAAAAAAAACATGGTTCTGCTAAATTCCAATCGATCAACAACTCAATAATCACGATTAACGAGAACCGAAATTTATCCTTCAAAACAAACTAATTCGCATGAACTTCCCATATCAACTCGGGGTCGTACAACGGCAACTGAGCAAGCGAGCATCCCTCAATCTCTATTCTGCAGGAGAGAGACTTGGGAAATATTTTATTTTTAAAAAAGAATATAATTTGTATAAATTTATTTTATATTAATTGACTAAATAAAATATTCTTTTATTTCTTATCTAAAAAAAGAGAAAAAAAGGATGACTTTCTATTAGCGAATGATTTGGGTTTTTCATTTTCATGTACTTCTCTGGGTTTCTAAAATTGTAGTCTATATAGGAACATCATAGATTGATTTTATTTTATCTCATGCTCGAATTAGTAGCTTTGATTTTTCCTTCACCGTATTACTTTTATTAAAAAAGTTTGTATTATATTATGTTAATTCATTAGGTACAACACAATGGTGCAAGAACTCCTTATAATGCACTTTCTATCATTTACCAGAGGTAGCTGGTGTCATTTCATTTTATCGGGATTAACTAACGTCGACTGTAAATTGCCACTTTTAAAAGGATGAACCACATCCCTGAGGACCCTCACTACCCCGGCCCTAGAGCTGTTGGAATTTGGTCTTTGGAAAATGGGTATTGACCCGATTTTGACCAAATAATTAAGTGGTTTTCATTAGTGAAAAATAGAATTAAATTATTTGTAAAAACTCTACTAAGAGAGTAGATGAGAATAACATTTGGAATTTCTCAAAACTAATTTCGGGTGAATGAGAAATTAATGCTAGCCACTTAATACAAATAAACGATATGAAAAATGGAAAATGTGGGGAATGAGAAATGCTCCATCGCACATAGGAAAATGAGGCAAAATTTGCACACTTAATATATCCCAAGTTGGACTTATGGGTTTGGGCCCTTGGGGGCACCCAAATTTTTAAAGGGGTGAGTGAGGACTTACATGCTTGTGGGTTTGGTTCAAAGCACATGCGTGGGCGCGCCGCCGCCCGGTCCGGGGCTTGGGCCCTTATTCTTTTTGGACCAAAAACCTTTAAAAATAAATGTTTAATTAATTTTTATAATTAATTAAACAATTTTCAACCTGGGAGTGCACGCATCCAAGCACGGGCTGGCGCATAGGTCGTGCGTTAGTCGATTTGGTTCGCATCCGAGCACGGGCTGACGCATGGCCCATGCGTCAGGCCGTACCTTTGCCATTTTGCTTCGCATCCACGCATGAACCGTGCGCCAGGTCGTGCGTCGATGAACAGATGCGTCTGTTCAGTGCAAAATGTGTCTTTTCGAGCCAAAAGACGTGATCTTTCCATACGAGGCACCTGAGACCTATAAGAATCGACCCCTGCAGATGAAAAAGACACACGAAAATCTTCAGATAATTAACTTGTCATTCTGCATTCAAGCATATTGACTTCCCTCCTTCAAAAGCTTGAAAGTTCAAACACTTTTGGTTGTTCGCTGAAGTTCCGATTTTGCTAGTGCTGCTAAACCAGGAATAGTAAAGTCGTTGTATCTTAGAGACGAGCGCCGGAACCGTAAGCACTCGGTATACGGGGCGTATTTCATCTTGTGGAGACTGAATATAATTCAGGCCTCGACTTAGCCATACACTTATTTTCTTATTCATTTTCCGAAAATAGAAACCACACTCATATTTTTCCTAACAATCGCAAGATGAAATATTCGTTTCTGTTGAAGACGATGGCATCAACTTCAATATCGTTCACATCAATGGTTTCTGCTCCCGCTCACGGCGAAAAGCCGCCCAAGTTCTCCGGCGCCGACTTCAAACATTGGCAACAGAAGATGCTATTTTACCTTACCACTCTGGGGTTGTCCCATTTTCTGAAGGACGATCCCCTCCGTAGGCGATAAAGAAATCAACAATAATCGGAGAATCGCTGTGGATGCTTGGCATAACAGCAATTTTCTGTATCGCAACTACATGTTGAACGGGCTAGACGACACCCTCTATAATGTTTATAGCACGTTCAATACGTCCAAGGAATTGTGGGATTCTTTGGAGAAGAAGTACAAGACGGAAGATGCCATCACAAAGAAATTTGTTGTCAACAAATTCCTCGAGTACAAGATGGTTGACACCTAGACGGTGGTCAGCCAAGTTTAGGAGATTCAAATCATACTTCACAACTTAGTGTCTGAAGGATGATTTTGAATGAATCCTTTCAAGTGGCTGCAATAATCGAAAAGTTGCCGCCATTGTGGAAGGATTTCAAAAATTACCTCAAGCACAAGCAAAAAGAGATGGGGCTTGAGGTTCTGATTGTTCGCCGGATCAAAGAAGACAACCGAAAATCAGAGATGAAATCCGATGAAGTCTGGAATGGAGGCTAAGGCCGATCTTTTTGAATCAAGCACTAGCAAAAAACGTAAGCACTCCGGGAAAGACAAGGGAAAGGCCAAAAAGTTCAAGGATAATTACTACAACTATGGCAAACCGAACCATATGGCGAAGGATTGTCGACACCCAAAAAAGAGCGATCAAGGTGGCAACCAACATGCCAATGTGGCGGAGGACAAGTCAGTTCCAATCGACATGTCGGAGTTCGATCTCACCGCTATTGTGTTTGAAGCCAATATGGTGGATAACCCAAGGGAGTGGTGGATAGATACCGGGGCTACTCATCACATTTGTGCCAACAAGGAGATGTTCTCCTCCTACACTCCGATTAATGGAAGAAAACTGTTCATGGGGAACTCTTCGACTTCCAACATTGTGGGGCTTGGGAAGGTTGTGCTCAAGATGACTTCCGGAAAGGAGCTTACGCTTGTAGATGTGCTGCATGTCCCAGGACATCCGCAAGAATTTGGTTTCAGTCCTTTGCTTAGTAAGGCCGGGTTTAGACTAGTGTTTGAGTCCGACAAGTTTGTAATGACCAAGAATGGTCGGTTTCTTTGTAAAGGCTACCTTGATAAGGGCACATTTTAAGATGTCTGTAATGTCATTTTCCGCCAAGAGGTGAAGAATAAAATTATTACTTCATTTTACTTGTTGGATTGTTCTAATTTATGGCATGATAGATTAGGACACGTAAACTTCAACACAATTAGAAGGTTAGTGAATCTGGAATTAATACCTACGTTTAAAACCGATTCACAAGACAAATGCGAAATTTGTGTTGAAGCAAAGTTGGCCAAAGCACCGTTTCATTCGGTAACGAGAAGTACCAAACCACTCGTGTTAATTCATACAGATGTGTGTGATTTAAAACTTGTGCAAACTCGAGGTAGGAAAAAGTATTTCATAACATTTATAGACGATTGCACAAGATATTGTTATGTGTATCTTTTGAAAAGCAAATATGAAGCTTTAGTAGCTTTTAAGACTTATAAGAATGAAGTTGAAAATCAGCTTAATTTGAAAATAAAGATGATTCGAAATGATATAGGCGGAGAGTATGTTGCTCCGTTTGAGGAATTTTGCTCGGAAGTGGGTATAATTCATCAAACGATCGACGTTACTCATCTCAATCAAATGGAGTTGTAGAACGTAAACATCGTACTCTTAAGGAGATGATGAATGCAATGTTGTTAAGTTCTGACTTACCCCAAAACTTGTGGGGGGAAGCCATACTTTCTGCAAACTACATTCTTAATAAGATCCCACACAAAGGTAAAAACGAAACTCCATATGAGTTATGGAAGGGATGTAAACCGTCATATAAATACCTCAAAGTGTGGGGGTGTTTGGCTAAAGTCGAAGTACCTAAGCCGAAACAAGTTAGAATCAGTCTAAAGACGATCAATTGTGCTTTCATTGGATATGCTAACAATAGTAGTGCATATCGCTTCTTAGTGCACAAGTCAGCAATTCCTGATATAAATGAATGTATGATCATTGAATCAAGGAATGATGTATTCTTCAAGAATATCTTTCCGAACAAAGAACGGAAAGAAGAAAGTTCGAGTAAACGAACTTATGAAACTGCAAGGTTACCTCAAAGTGATGATGAAGAGAAACCAAGACGCAGTAAAAGGACAAAAGTAGCTAAGTCTTTTGGTCCTGATTTTCTAACTTATATGTTAGAAAACGAACCCAGAACTATTCAAGAAGTATTGTCTAGTCCAGAAGCTCCTCTCTAGAAAGAAACTATCAATAATGAGATAGATTCCATCATGCAAAATCACACTTGGGAGTTGGTTGATCTCCCACTGGGTTGCAAACCTTTGGGATGCAAGTGGATCCTTAAAAGGAAGTATAAAGCAGATGGATCTACTGATAAGTATAAAGCCCGTTTGGTAGCTAAAGAGTTTAGACAAAAGGAGGAATATGACTTCTTCGATACATATTCTCCTGTCACGAGGATTACGTCCATTCGTGTTC
Source organism: Rehmannia glutinosa (assembly GCA_016081115.2). NCBI lineage: Eukaryota > Viridiplantae > Streptophyta > Magnoliopsida > Lamiales > Orobanchaceae > Rehmannia > Rehmannia glutinosa. Next base: position 14,368,629 of record CM071927.1, read on the forward strand.
TCATTGCTATTGTAGCTTTGCATAACCTTGAGATACATCAAATGGACGTTAAGACTACCTTCTTGAATGGTGAACTTGAAGAGGAGATTTATATGGAACAACCCAAGGGGTACGTTGCACCCGGTCAAGAGCGAAAGGTGTGTAAACTTGTTAAGTCACTTTATGGACTAAAACGAACACCTAAACAATGGCATGAAAAGTTTTACTCGATTATGAAGTCAAACGGTTTCAAGATCAACGAATGTGACAAATGTGTCTACATTAAAGGTACTACAAATGATTACATCATAGTATGCCTTTATGTGGATGATATGTTGATTATGGGTAGTAGTCATGATTTAATCATGTATACTAAGAACATGTTGAAGAAGAACTTTAACATGAAGGATATGAGATTATCTGATGTTATATTGGGGATTAAAATCTCTAGAACTTCAAATGGAATTGTCTTGTCACAATCCCATTATGTTGAAAGCATACTCAGAAGGTTTAATGGTTTTGATAGTCCTCCGGCTAAGACACCTGTAATCCTAAGTCTACACTTGGCCAAGAATAGAGGCGAACCAATTTCTCAGCTGGAATATGCAAGGGTAATTGGCAGTCTGATGTACTTAACGAATTGTACACGTCCAGACATTGCATATTCACTGAGTAAACTAAGTAGGTTCACAAGTAACCCGAGTACGGATCACTAGAAAGCCGTGACAAGGGTACTTAGATATTTAAAGTATACCATGAACTATAGAATACTTTATACGGGATATCCAGTAGTATTAGAAGGATACTGTGATGCCAATTGGATATCAGACACAAAAGACTCCAAGTCCACAAGTGGATTTGTTTTCACAATAGGTGGAGGAGCGGTGTCATGGAAATCTTCTAGCTGCACGCGTGCATAGCTCGATCCACTATGAAATCCGAGTTCATTGCTTTGGATAAAGTTTGGAGAAGAAGTTTGAATGGCTTAGAAACTTCTTAGAGGATATTCCTTGTTGGAATAACCATGTGCCTGATGTGATGATACATTGTGATAGTCAATCATCAATTGAAAGGGCACAAAGTAGTATGTATAATGGTAAGTCTAGACATATACGTCGGAGACACAATACCATTAGACAGTTGATTTCGAATGGGGTTATTTCAGTTGACTACGTGAAGTCAAAGGAAAACCTTGCGGACCATTTACGAAAGGCATAAATCAAGATCAACTGTATAAACTGTTAAGGGGAATGAGTTTAAAATCCACAACTTAAAGAATGTTCATAGCGGTAACCCAACCTTGTGAATTGGAGATCCCAAGACATTGGTTCAATGGGACAACTAAGTTACGAATGTTCAGTTGAACACTTGGAAAATATGTTAACTCATTCTCGAAACATCCAAGTGAATGAAAACCTGTTGAATATGGTGAGGTTAAGTTTAAGACTTTTAATGATTCATATACCGAAAGATGGAGTATTGCAGGATACTCTTCAATAGGAGATCACCTATATAAGTGAGAAGTAATGGCCGCTTCAAAGAAACACTTATGAATCTAAGATATGGTCCAGGGCCGAAATGGACACAACGTGAGAACAACAAGTGTTAGAGTTGTTATTGTTTAAGTATTGTTGTCTCGGTTTACAAGAACGGCTGAGTAGTTCAAGACATCGCGTCACTAAGCGACCCAAGAACCGATAGTATTTTACTAAGGAAGGTTCAAAGCCACAAGCTACCTGTCCTGATGCAATAACGATTCGCCGAGACTTTCAAGCGAATCTGCATACACGTATGCATTAATTTCATTCATGTGGGGGATTGTTGAAATTTGGGCTTTGGAAAATGGGTGTTGACCTGATTTTGACCAAATAATTAAGTGGTTTCCATTAGTGAAAAATGGAATTAAATTATTTGTAAAAATTATACTAAGAGAGTAGATGAGAATAGCATTTGGAATTTCTTAAAACCAATTCCGGGTGAATGAGAAATTAATGCTAGAAGTTAGTCACTTAATACAAATAAATGGTATGGAAAATATGGGGAAGGAGATATGTTCCATCCCACATAGGAAAATGAGGCAAAATTTGCACACTTAATATATCCCAAGTTGGACTTATGGGTTTGGGCCCTTGGGGGCACCCAAGTTTTTAAAGGAGTGAGGACCTACATGCTTGTGGGTTTGGTTCAAAAGCTCTGCTGCCGCCGCCCGCCCCACTTAGCCGCCGCTCGCTCGCCGGCGCCGATCCGAGTCATGGGTCGAGTCTTGGGTCTTGGGCTTGGGCTTGAGGCCCTTATTCATTTTGGACCAAAAACCTTTAAAATAAATGTTTAATTAATTTTGTAATTAATTAATTGATTTTCAACACGATCCGAGTCATGGTCGTTGGCTCGCGGCTGGTCTCGATTTTGGCATCCGAGCACGGGCCGGCTTGCATCGGGTCATGCAAGGCCCTTATTCATTTTGGACCAATAACCTTTAAAAACAAATGTTTAATTAATTTTGTAATTAATTAAATGATTTTCAACACGAGGCCTATAAGAATCGACCCACGGATGAAAAAGAATGAAAATCTTCAAATAATTTGTCATTTTGCATTCAAGCATATTGACTTCTCTCATTCAAAAGCTTGAAAGTTCAAACACTTTTGGTTGTTCGCTAAAGTTCCGATTTTGCTAGTGCTGCTAAACCAGGAATAGTAAAGTCGTTGTATCTTAGAGACGAGCGCCGGAACCGTAAGCACTCGGTATACGGGGCGTATTTCATCGAATATAATTTAGGCCTCGACTTGACCATACACTTATTTTCTTATTCATTTTCCGAAAATAGAAACCACACTCATATTTTTCCTAACAAGAGCTTTATGAAAGAGGTGAATCGTAAGATATGCCTCGACAAAACCGTAGTCATGAATCGCTTAGATCGAGTCACCACACAAGAAATCCTTTCTCCTTGTTGTTGCAGACGGGCTCAAACCTCCACGTTCGGACATCACATCACTAAGGTCTTTTACCAATTGACTATGCCTCGGGGAGCTGGAAATTGCCACTCTTAATTCCAGTATATGTCATTTTAGTTAATAGGTTAGAAAATATTTTTATCCACCCAAGGACGAAAAAGAAATTGGCAACAAAGGGCAACATTATATAACCTTAAGTCCTGTATCCAACATGGACTCCTCGAAGTAGTCGTTTATACTAGATCACCAAAAATGCAACACAAACTATTATAAATCAGATATTACTTCACAAAATAAGTGTCAAGAAGCCCCTAGTGGGAGAAAGGAAACTAAACCTAGCATCCACCCAACCAGACCAGGCTGTTTGTATGGGCTTGATACTTATGCACATCCTTACTGGAATCTAACTCAAACAACTCCATTTCTTGCGTACAAACATTGTAGGCAATGCAAATCTTAGATGACAATGAGACACGAAAGAGAAACACCTCTTTGTATTTTATCCAACCAACTGGTTTGAGGGAGCAATTACGTTTACCGGACAAGTGTTCAATTGTGCACTTTTGAGCTTTCAAGCAAATATCGGGCATCTTTGTCCATTCTCTAGTATCTGGTTTCATTTCCCAAACCTCCCAACAAAATTCGCTGCAGGGAGTGAGAAAAGAAAGATATCTTCCCATTGAGAAATAATACATTATTTTTTCTCCATAACCTTGAGGAACGGGAACCTGTCTAATAGTTTCAGTCTCCAAGTTCAAAGTCACTGAATAATTCCTCTTGTAACCAAGCCAATGCATAAAACCTTCAGTAACCAACGGTGAAGAACAGAGAAGTTTCCTATCAGAGAGAGATAAGTGTTCAATTTGAACATGCCTCCAAGAGCCATCCACTCCCACGGTTAATATAGCGCATCCTATGTTTGTATTGCCATCATTGCAATCACATGCGCGGACCACTTTATACTCCATGGAAGCCTCAACATATGCTAAATCAGAATACCTGCTGAATATTATTTGGGAATAAAATCGAGCCGAGGGAGAGCAAAGTGTTGTTTTGTTGCAGAGTTTGCAACGTAAAGAAACGTTCGATCCTTTAGACAATTCTTCAATATCAAACCATTACAACTAGTCCAAAGTATCTCTCTGAACTTGTAACTGAACTTAGAAATCTCAATTCGACCTCGGGTCACTGCCACAAATATTGGACTAGTGTCAAACTCTTGCCGATTCTGGATGATAAGTCCACTGGTTGAATGTTGAAGGTGTGCATATATGAAATTATTAGAATGGATCATATGGTACCACTTCCGGCAAACAAGCCTCGCCACATTATAAATATCTTGAGCTAGTAGCTCTAAAAGAATTTTGAACACCAAATCATCCGGAAGAGACTCAATGTTTGTTAACCTCATCCTTTTACATCTCCTGAAATAATAAGGACGAGTCCTGCACTTCACAGATACACAACTGTCCCCAGCCATCTGCATGTTATATAGAGGCTCAGTAATGAATTGGTTTAAACTCTATACTCTGTGTCCTCAATTTGAACAAGCCTAATTATCACTATATTCTCAAATCATCAATTCAATCTTCTAAACAAACATTTCAGAATATTAATCCACTCACAAAATATTCAACCTATATTACCAAAATTGCTTCATACATTTTTCAATAAATTTGGGAGCGAAAAGAAAGAACAAAAAGTTGCATTTCATATCTCAAGCACCACAGGGCAGAAACCTAAGCTGATTTTTGCAGTAATTATGCCGGAAAAAAAGATATATGAAAGAAAGGGTACCTCTGAATTCAGTCCGACCATCTGCGAGCCACCATTGCGTGTAGGCGGCGGCGGCGGCTGGCGGAGGGCAGACGGTGGGATATTACCCATTTCTATATCTATTAACGGGTTTCTTCTCTTTTTTGAGTTTGTTTCTGCAGCTGAAGCCTGATCTGCAACACGAAGAAGAATAAGAAATTTCAAATAAGAGAGAGAACTGAGAAAAGGTGGGAGTGAATTACTGTATTGTTAATTGTGAAATGTGAAATATTTTGTAGTATTATCCAATATATATGTACTTCGTATAATATTTTATAGTTGGGCTTTTAGAGCATAGCATTGAAATGATTAGCCCACTAAAAAATATTGGGCCTAATGAACCATTTAGGATTGTGTTATACTATAATGATTAATATATCTGGCCACATTGTTTGGGAAAAAAATATATTCGTCAAATTTTTTAGAGAATTTGGATCGTGTGAGCCCATCCATTTAAAGTGAGCACGCGAGGACAAATTCAAATAGTTTGATCTTTTCTTTTTAATGGTCTAGATTTAGGTGGTTTTTTTAGTTTTTTAATTTTTTTAAACTGCTATTAAAGGTATTTAAGTAATTTTGTTTAAATTTGGATAAGACAAATGGGTATTCGCGTAATATCCTCTACCTTTTCTATTGATGTCAACCTGCATGTTGTCAATTTCAAACATGCACATCGCCTTTTTTGTCGTATTTTCCACAGATTCGTTTCTTGCCTTTTTTTATTTTTACTTTGTGTTGCTTATTTAATGTGTATGTGTTGCTTATTTAAAGTGAATGTACATATATAATACAAGTCTGTTTGCTTATTTAATGTGTCTGTTTTGATTATGTAATATAAATTTTGTGCTGCTTATTTAATGTGTTTGTGTTGCATACATAGTGTAAATTTATTGCATTATGTTGTTTGTATTCACATTAAAGTGAGATTGTTGCTTATTTCATGTGTGTTGCTTATGTAATTTAATCTTGTATTACTTTTTTAATGCGACTGTGTTGCAAATATAGTGTGATATTGTTGCTTATTTCATGTGTGTGTGTTGCTTACGTAATTTAATTTTGCGTTGTTTTTTTTAATGTAATTGTATTGCATATGTAGTATAAATTTGTTACCTTTTTTTGTGTGTATTCACATTTGTTGTAGAGTATAATGTGTTGAAGACGATGCTGAAATTTAATTTGTTCCCTTTTTTTTGTGTGTATTCACATTTGTTGTAGAGTACATAATTTGAACTTATATTGGTTTAGGTTAAGCATTCAGCATTTCCCTTCGTAATTCTCTGCTAATGTTCACTTTATCATCAAGTGATAAATGGCCAATGTCATGATCTAACATCTAGAGGCTATATATACCTCACAAGAAAAGGCTATACATCATCAAAATTCTTTATTAATTGTCTATAGGACATGATATATCTTTTGGTACTTAGCCTATTACAAATATTCTACCCATGTTGTAAAAATCGGTCTTGGGGCAAGGATTAACCGAACTGGTGGAAAATTCATCTCAGCCAAATCAAGTCTAGACGGCCAAAAATTGGCCTAAAGTATATTAAAAGAAATTGAAAAATAATATTGTTTTTAGGCGCCCGCCTAAGTGACGGTTGACGTTCAATTAGTGTCTAGCGATTCATATAACATTGATCTTGCCTAATTATTCAATCTTTCTCGTGATGTAACTTAGTTAATTCAATTTTTTTTTATTCTTTTTTACACTATCATACTTAGAATGACAGTTTATTCCACCATTATTACGTTTAACATTAATACTTTAGCAATTTTCCTCCAACTTCGGTTGTTTTTCATTTGGATGCAAGTCTTGTGACCTCGAGTAGTATAGTATATTTGATATTCGAATCTCATATCAAAATCCTAGTGCAAATATTTTTTATTTTTCATTGTGCAGTATCTTTATGTTCAACCTGGTATTCGACATTAAATTTTCTAATAATTTATTTAACTTGATTAAGATTAAGCAACATAACAAATTCTAGTAATAGATGTCAAAAAAAAAAAACAAATTCTAATAATACCATTACTTCAACAAGTAAACAAAAAAAAAACATGGTTCGTCTAAATTTCAATCGATCAACAACTCAATAATCCCGAGAAGTAAAATTAACCCTTCAAAAACAAACTAATTCGCTAGAACTTCCCATATCAACTCGGGGTCGTACGACGGCAACCGAGCAAGCGAGCACCCCTCAATCTCCACCTCCCCATGCGGCGGCGCCACCGCAGAGCACCACGAACCCGGCGAATCGCCGCCTCTCCAGAACCCATCTTCAGAAACACTAGCCGCACTCCAGCTCTCAGTTTTCACCGCCGCCGAAGGATACGAATCCGTCTTTTTCACCACAATCTCACTCCGAGTTGTCGTCGGAGGAGAATCGCTACTGGTTTTGCTCGTACCATTTTTGCCCTCCATCTTCTTCGCCGCCCTCTGAGTTTTCTTCTCCCTTTTCACCTTCTGACAAATGGCCTGAATCTTAGCATCCACGGCATTTTTCAGGGCGTTGAGTCGGGCCCCGTCCCCGAGCCCTAACCGGGTCGGGTCGCGCAAATTGGGGAAATTGAGGCGGGCGTACTCGCCGCGCAGCTTGTACGCCGCCCTGTCGTAGGCGTAGGCGGCGGCCTCCGCCGTGTCGTAAGTTCCCAGCCACACTCTCATTCTGTTCTGAGGGAGTCTAATTTCAGCCACCCATTTGCCCCAGTGCCTCTGCCTCACCCCACGATAAAGCTTTTTCTTGCTAGGGCTAAAATAAGTCGGCATATAACCCGCTTGTTGAACCGGGTTCGCGAGCGTTGTTCTTGGGATTAAAGGGTTTTCGTTGGAAAATTTTTGCAGCAAATCTCTCTGTCTGAGGTACACGGATGAGCCCAAAGGCTCGAAAGCTTGATTGGTTACTGAGTTTGAGGGTTGTTGGCAGTAGGAGAAGATTGAATCCAAGGTGTTTGATGAATTGCTTGATAGAATTAGTTGTGATAATGAGAATCCTATATGAGAAGCGTTTTCAGCTGTAAACGCGACATTGTTTTCTTGAATTGTTGTCATTTTCTGTTTGCTAGATATATGAAAACAGAGGGGAAACAGGGGAGGAAACAGGGTACTGAAAAAAATGTCCCTTTTCCTCACAGAATGAAGATTATAAGAACAAAAAGAGGATTGTACGAGTTTGAGTGATCCCAGATAAAATAGAAGGATCAGTAGATTAGGCCTTAGGCCGAAATATTGGAAAAGAAATATGCAGAAGTCAGAACTGAATAATGAAGAGGATTGTGAAGAAGATAAGAATTTTTTGAGAAAAAAGGAACCACCTTAAAATTGATTAAACTCTTTTGAGGAGATAAAAAAATTGGGTTCTTGGATGTTAGGTAAAAAAAAATTGGGGTCTGAACTCTGAAGGGTTGATATCTTCTGGGTGTATTTATAGCTGCAGAGGAAAGGGTTTGTTTCCATGCTAGTGCTAGTTCACATTCATGATTCAACTTTATCATCTACTAAAATGACTATAGTGCCACCGAAATAGTTCTCTCTCTTTTTTTTCAATAAATATCTTTATGTTGCCTACAAGTTTATATTTTTACTTTAGTTTTTATAGATAAATAGTTTGGTACATTCTTCTCAAATCAAAAGTTTGCAAGCAAATTTTTACCATTGATTTCTTGCTTCAAGATATAACTCTGTTTTTTTACCCTCTCCCCAAGTCCAACAATGCAATGTGTAATGTTTATGTATTACCATTTTCCATGCCTTTTTCACTAATTTTCTAGCCTGTGACATTTCAGTATTTTGATATTTCTAATTTGGGCTGTGATTTGGGTATATTTGACCTCGGATCACGGGTTAACGAGGTGAAGTACTTTGTTTGTAGGAACATGAAACATAACAAATGTTAGTCTTTTTAGGATGACCCCTTAGCTAAGATCTTACGATGCCTAGGTTGCTTAGAAGATGGAGAACAACATAATTTAGTAATAATTGCAAGTTACATGTTGCATAGATTACTGTGTCATATTTATAGTCATATTTAGCGAGTTATATCCTGATTTCCATATATATGGAGTGATCAAAGATTTGGCTCACCTCATCTACGGTGGAGAGCTTGTGGGTGTCCCAAATGGGGACTATCGGGTTGAGTCGGGGTCCGAATAGAAAAGAAGTGGATCCTAAGTTCATTTGGTTAGTTTTCAAGATACCCGAGGTAAAAATGGCAATTTCATCTTGTCCCATATCAGTTTGATTTTCTTTTAAATCAAATCTTTGAGATCATCAACCATTAATCACTCACGGCTTAACAGTGGGTTATTGTTTAATCAATACAGTCAATCAATGATAAAAATGGCATCCGTTAAATTTAGCTAAATTTTGCGTGAGAGAAACTCAGAAATATTAGAGAGACATCTAGATGAGTAATATTGTAACTTTTTGCACTCCCTGGTTTGGAAGAAAATCAGAAAAGCTTTTACAGGTAAAAGAAAAATGGGAAATTTGGGAAATCGCCATCCATATAGGGGTATCTTTGAAAAATACCACCAAAGTATTAAAATTTGATTTATGCCCATGCACCCCAATTACCCACCTCACCGCCCACCTAATGACACAACCCTGAACTCACTGCCCACCAAATTCTGTTCGGAAAAAAATCCAAATTCACAATTCTTTTTGTAAATTTCAAGAACAATTATAACTATGTACTTATTCTTTATACTATATCTAATGATGTCAAATTATATCGGTTCTAAAATTTATAGTCGGGTTAGTTTTGATGGTGTTCATTATATTTAGTTGAATTTGAGTAAGTTTTATTTAAAAATGGTAAATTTACCAAATTTTAAGGATTTTTAGAACGGGTATAAATTGACATTGTTAGATATAATATAAAAAATAAATATATAGTTGTAACTGTTATTGAAATATGCAAATAAAATTACGAATTCGATTTTTTATTCAAACATAATTTGGTGGCCAGGTGAGATGGTTCATTAGATGGACAGTGAAGTAAGCAATTGGGGTATAAAAACATAAATCAAATTTTAATATTGAAAAATACCCCTGATAGAAGGGCAATTTCCCAAATTTCCCAAGAAAAAAGCAGAAAAGCCATAAGTTTCCATAGGGTCTGTGATTTTTTTGTTTGCTGAGACCGAGTCCGGAGTTCACATTTTTGCAGTGTGGACCAAGTTGTGTGTGGTTCGTACATTTGCAGAAACAAAAAACTTCAAAAAGCAGCTTTATGAATTTATTACCAATGGGGTCACCTTTTTTTCTGTCAACTTATAAAATATAGTCTTGTATTAATGTGGCAATGAATGAGCCATCGCCACGCGTACTGTTGTGGTTGAGATCTTGCCTTTCTGTTCCAGAAGAGTTTAAAATCTAGAGTATTTACAGCTTTTTAGTTTACTGTTGGGATTAATTTTTTAAAAAATATTTTGTTATAACCGTGTCGATTTTTGTAGTAGTTGCATGTATGATGGAAGTAGCTCTCATAAATGGTCTAGTCTTAGCATATTTAGTTTTAATTGGGGAATTTTTTAGGGCTATGTTTTAAACGAACAAACTGAAAGTAAATTTATTGAAAAGTATTAAATATGTATGGATTAAAAATGACTTGAAAATGAGATTATTCTAATAAAATACATCACATGGCCTAAAAATTTCAAACATATGAGGTACATAAGTATCGAAGAACAACATTAGTTAGTTACGTTGATCGGTTTGAAAAATATGAATTTGCATTTCTGTGTCAAAATAAAATTGTTGCGGTGAAAAAACACACATATTTTGTCTAAAGTTCATCCAAAAATGACTCAAATGCCTTTTCGGGATAATCCAGGGTTGAGTCTTTACAACACAACCAGCCAGTGTCTATAAAAATCCCCCATCCTGATCACAAAAATACACCATTCAACAAGCTTATTCGGCATCTTGTTGTCTCCTTCTGCATATTCGAAAGTTCGGAAACACTTATTAATTCGTAGTAAATTTACTTTTTGTAAGTGCTGCTAAAATAAACTTGGTTGTATCTTAAAGACGATTACTTAAACCGCTAGTACTATTGTACGAGACACTATCATCTCTGAAGATAGTATCCAATACTATGTCTATAATCAACCTCAGATTTTGTCCATTTTCCAAGTAGACATACACCTTTGAAACAACATGACTTTAAGATTTTAGTGAAGAAAACATAAAACGTTATTTCATATGAAACATATTGTAATTGTATTTTATGAGAAAACATACGAAACTGATGTATTACCAATACTTTTAATTAAACGCAAAAACTTATGTGAGACGGTGAAAGCTCGTAAGACCATGAGACGGTGATATTTTTAGTGTAAAAAGTGATATTGTGTATCTATTTTGAGTATATCATTTTTACACTATCACTTGTTACTTCTCAAAAATATCACGATCTCACACCGTCTCACAAAAATCGCTCTTAATAAAAATATTTATATATAGATCTATACACACACACTAGACTGACTTATAAGTTAGCAAAAACCTCTTGCATTAATATTCTATATAAGTTTTTCATTTGCATTTTTCTTCACGATCAAATGGTAGAAAATGTTACTTAAAGTCTCTCTTTCCGAAATTTATCGTTCCCATATTTTTTTGGTTGTTCCAAAATAAATCTAATATTTACAACTATTCTTTTTCTTTTTTGGAGCTAAAATTTGATCTTTGTAATTTTCAATCACTACTTTAAAATAATACAGTAGTATAATAGTATACACATTTTTTACTGCATGCCATTCTTTTATTAATTGCAAATAAAATTCCAACTGGCAACCCGCCCCTGATATTTGTCAAGATATATGTAAAGCCAATTACTTAAAAATCTATCACAGATACATATTTGTGCTGGCAACTCCAACAATTCACATGAATCATGCGGAGACGTAAAACAATTCTAAAATGAGATGACATTGTAACGAAACATGACCGTGGTGATTAGGAAACTAAAAATCGTAGAATGAAAAGACACACGTAACCTTAACAAAGAGGGTGACAGCTGTCATTTTAGAGGATTTGTGTCTTTTTATCTTGATCTGAACTTGACCCGAGGGGCAACCAAAATTATTTACCACATAAAAGTGGACCTAAGTTTCGTGTAATGAACCTATAAGACTATAACTAAAAATACTAGCACATGATTTTCTATTCTAAACTATGCAGGGTTTAGGGTTTAGGGTTTAAGGGTTTAGGGTTCAGGGTTTTAGGGTTTAGGGTTTAGGGTTAGGGTGTTCCAAATATCATCTTTAGATTCTAAATGTATTGATAACATCATTAATTTATACATTACCTGTATTTAGGAAACTTCAATAAGAACTGAAACACACATTGTAATATAGACTCCAGACTCAAAAATATCCCCTTAGTGCGTGATTGAAGGAACGTAATAAAAACTTGACCAGTTCTTTTTAGTTCTTATTTGGATCATTTTCTTTTTCCTCTGTGTTCTTAACTAAGTATTGAATGGTTACTCACCTTGCCACTAAATACCCATAATATATTATTTAGTAAATTAATATATTATATAAATGTAAACACACTCGCCACCCAATTTCCATTCTACTCGGTTGCCCTCATCCCCCATTCCCCCCCCCCCTGGTATATACATAATATAATATTATTTGATTCTCTCCTAGTATAAATTCCTGCGTTCGTCCCTCATGTGATCAAATTTCATATTTCATTTTCTGTTCCATCAATGTGGATGATTTACAAGTGTATTTCCATCTAAAATATCAACTGTTAAAAATCGACATCATGAAAGGGCGTGCTTTAATTCACGAAATCTATAAAAGCATGCTTCAACCGATTTACCATGATAATTCGAGAATAGAAGAGATTAATCGAATCGCGGCGTCGCATAAAGTCGGGCTTGAGAAATATCATT